>JALPQD010000075.1:1619429-2219429 GCA_023101885.1 Typhlomys cinereus
TCTGTTTCTCAACAGAAAAGGCACTTGCCACACAAACTTAATATCCTGAATTCAGTTCCTAGAACCTAAATGGTGGTAGAAGAGAACTGATTCTTGATGTGTTTCGTCCTGCTTCCCTTCCTAAGAACAGGTCTACAGCACCTAGGAGATGCCACATTCCTTAGGTAGATCATTGACAAGACGGGGATCCCCTTTTTTCCTGATTTTTTTCTCTTCTGTTTAAATAAGATGCGTATATAAAATGTGTACCCATCTTCTGTGGCTTCTTTCATGGTTTTGACCAGAGAGCCGGGGTCCTCTAGCTAGAATAATAGACTGGATTTTCCATCAGTATTTGGGTCTGCAGCTTATGTCCCTGGCAGGCAGCCACCCCATCACAATATAGTTCAAATCCATGCTCCGTGAAGGCCAGTCCTGGGCTTTGGCATGTAGGTCAGTGTTACGGTGCTTTCTAGTGTGTACAAGCCAGGTCACAGTGAGAGAACCTGTCTCAAAAAATAAGCTGGATGGGGGGCTGGAGAGGTTGCTCAGGGGTTAAGCCTCTGCCTTGCAGGCAGAAGATCCTGAGTTCGGATCCCAGACCCCACGTATAGACGCCGGGCAGAAGCAAGAGCAGCCTGCACTTCTGGTCCTGGTAGGGCGGAGCCTGTGAATCCCGGGGCGGAGTAAACAAGGAGGAGGTGGAGGCGTCCATAGTGGTTCCTGAATTCGTTGGTGGTTCTACACACACACACACACACACACACACACATGCATACACGCACAACTGAATAAATAATAATAAAAAAAATAAAAAAAAATAAGCTGGATAGATTCTGTGGAATAATACCAAGGTTCACTTCTGGCCTCCACCTGCATGTGTACACATGAGTGTGGGAACGCACACAACTAAAAGAAAAAAAAAGACACTACCAAGTCTCAGTTGAATTGCTGGAGGGCAGGGAAAAGGGAAACACGGCCAAGAGCTTATCTTTTTGGTGCCAATAAGTTAACTGGCCGGGGACTAGCAAGTCATATTTCAGGACTATTAAAGTTCAAATCTCTGTCCCAGACTCCCAGTTCAGCAAAGGCCAGAAGTACACACAGGGGAAACAGGACAGAAATTCCAAGGGTCCTCCCAGAGATCCCCGTCCAGCAGCACCTGCCCCACATACCAGTCCACTGGAGACAGCAGGAAGGCCACTGTCCGTCAGTTCTATGCCACCCTTTGGCTCGGCATGTCCAGGGCAGAGGCCAAGAGACTGCAGTGTAAAGCGAAACTGAGGGACGGCCGAGTGTGGAGGAGGTGTCAGGAGACATGGTAAGGACACGGTCCAGATTCCAGGGCACGTCTTGCCTGGGTTTCCAGCTCGGGTTGGCAGCCCATGGAGTTATCAGAAAACGAATCCCGCAGCAACTGTGTAAGGGAGTCATCTTGCCTGAGGCACCCCATTCTAGCAACCCACAGTTCAAGATTGCTCAACCGTCAGGGCTAACCTGAGATCTTTCTACTTCAGTCTGCAAATAGAGGCCAGAGGGAACATGCTCTCTGGTATCTCCACTGAGGGGAAGGAACAAGGGAGGGCCTTCCAGAGAGTTCGGTGCAGTCTCCTCAGCAGACACAAGTGGCTACGTGCCAGTCTTCTGCAGTGAGCATTAAGTGGGTGACACATTGTCCTCTTCTCTCCATTACTAAATGCAAGTGGATCTTACTGTAAGTCTCCTATTAATTCTTGTCTCCATTATTAAATGTTGGGGGTATAAAGATTTATCATTTGACTATTGATGGCCATATTAGGAACATCCGCTACACCTAACCAAGATGACCGCTCAGCAGCTGGCTTCGCAGCCTGCACCGTGTTGTGTGGTGCAATTTTGAAATTGTTTAAATGAAAAAGACGGGTGGCGAGCAGCTGAGGAGAGGTACGCTGGAGCTACTAACACCTGTTTCTTTCTGTAATGTGTCCTCTCTAACTTGTGTCCCTCAACAAATTATACACAAGCCTAAATTCCTGGTCCCTGTGAATGTGACCTTCCTTAGGAAAAGACTGTTTGCAGGTATATTTACCTGAGAATGTTGAGATGAGATCATTATGGGTTAGCTGAATGGGCCCTAATAATGACAACATCTGTACAGAAGACAGAACAGGAGAAACACAGAAGGGGTGGTCCAGTAAAGGAGGCAAAGACGGGGGTGATAAGGCCACACGCCATGGTAGTAAGGACACCTTGTGGCACAGAAGCTGGGTCACGTCAGGAAGGATTGTTTCCAGGAGCTGGCAGAGGGCACATTGTTCTACTGAATCTCCAGCCTCCAAAACCTGGAGGTAACGTATTCCTGTGGTCTGTGGTGATTTGCGACGCTAGCAGGTCTAAGAGGCCATTACAGTCCCAGAAAGTTTCAAGACTGTCCTCTCCTCCGTGGTGGGGCTGTCAGTCTGTATTTCAAAGCTGTAGGTGATAAATCAAATTAGCCCAGTCCTTAAGAGCCTGGTGTGGTATTTTGTGTATTTGCTGTCGCAATGCTGGGGACTGAACCCAGGGTCTCCTGTGCGCTAAGCAAGTGCACTCCACTCCGTGCCCAGATGTGCGCTTCACTAAGGAATCATCATTTGACCTACATTAGGCACTGCAGTCATCCTCTGTACAATGCAGGAAAGAAATGCTTCATGTTTCTGCAACTGCTAGCTGCAAAGACAATGTAGGCAGGGTATGCCAGCAGTCACTTCTGTCACCCCCTAGTGACAGCTGGCCAAGGAAGAAGCCAGCGGCAGAAGCAGAGCCAAAGGCTAAAAGGGGAAAGCAAGTTGATCTATCCCAGGCAAACAGCCTTACTTAGAGACACTTTTCAGTCAGGAAATCTCCCTTTTGGCTCAAATTAATCTGAGATACAATCTCAGCTATGCTAGAGAACAGATTCGACAGCTAGTAAATTTCAATGAAGTCTTCTGTAAAACATGAAGAACTGCTTCTAGTCAACCACAAAATCAGAGCACATTGCAGACAATCCCTCTGCACCTAACCCTTGGCTTGGCCTGTGGAGGTAGCCTCAGTGTCCTCAAGACTAAGACAGTCACATCGGACAACAGCAGCCTAGCGCCTCAACATACAGCTACCCCTCAGAGGACTCGCCTTATACTTCCAGTTCTAAGTTCTACTGAACCAATCCCACAACTAACGGCAAAGGTGAAATGGATGAGGGACACCTGGAGAGAAGAGGAGGTAGCGAGGAGGGAATGGAGGTGCTCCTGGGGGGATGCTTAAATGCCAAGTGAGTCTCTGTTAAAAAGTTGGAAACAAATGAACATGGGATCTCACACCTGTGACATCAGTACGTGGGAGGTTGGGGCAGGCGGAGCAGGTGTTCAAGGTCATTTCAGCTACATAGTGAGTCCAAGCCAGCCTGGGTAGTATGGAACCCGGAGGAAGGAAGGCAGGCAGGAAGGAAAGTGGGAAGGAGGGAAGGAAGGAAGGGAGGAAAGAAAGAGGAAGGAAGGAGGGAAGGAGGAAAAGAGGGAGGGAGGAAGGACCCTCAAGAGTGTACAGCAGGCCTTCATGACAATTGGTTCTAGGAATGACAGTGAGAAATTCCGAACCTATAGCCAGGGTGGAAACCCAGAGACTAGTGTCACAGAGACAGGGACAAGTGGCCACAGCACCCAGCCGTAGAATGAAAAGGTCAAGCCAAAGAAGAAAAGCTTTGAATGAGTTGGAGGATGGCTGTCATGACTTTATTTCGTGCAGTTTGGTGAGGGAACCAGAAACCGGCTGAGGAAGGGTGGTGGGGAGCTGAGGGGCAGGAGGCGGTGTAGACGATTCTCACAAGCAGCTTGAGTGTGAAAGGAAAGGGAGAAGCCAATAAAGGTCGACGGCTGGACAATCTTCAGACTGGAGAGAATGACTACGCTAGGTACTGCTGAGCACACAGAGGACAGAAGCTGAAGATGTGAGAGGAGCACGGGATGGAGGACGGTTCCAGGGGAGACAGGGCGACCCCGGGCAGGAACACACTTCTTCCTTGGCCTGCGTTAGAGAAGAGAGGCCTGGAGGCTGGGGAGGCTCTCGGAACCTCAGGTTTCCTGAAGGGTGCTGGTTCTGTCGACGGGCAGCATAGATGCTCTGAGGAGGACAAGGAAGAGAGATAAAAAGAGGTTTAAGAAAGAGTTGAGGAGAGAGAGTCAGGAGGAAATGCCAACGCTCTGGAACAAGGAGCACAACAGGCAGTTTCCTGGCAGCCTCAGGATTGGAACTAGTGAAGAACCATGATAGAGCAAGTCCTCCAGCAGAGGTCAGCACCCCAGGAAGGGGCAGCAGTGTTCCCAAAGGGGAGCTCAGCTGGGTGCGTCCAATGAAAAGGTAAGTTGACAAGAGTAACTGGAGAGGGCAGCAGGATAGAGAGGAAAGCTGACTACAGCAGCACCACGAAATCCAAGCTAAACCTCTGCCTTGCAGACAGAAGAACCTGACTTCAGATCCCAGATCCCACAATAAAACACCAGGTGGAAATGATGGTGGCCTTCACTTCCGGCTCTGGAGACAGGGCCTGGGAAGCCCCAGAGCGAGCAATAAGGAAGTAAAGCAATCTAGGATGATTCCTGAAGTCACCCTTAGGCCTCCACAGGCACACGGTGATACACAGACACAGATACATACACACGGAAAAAGAGAGAGAGAGAGATCCACCCCTTTGTTACAGTTGTTACTGACTCTAGTGTTTAGCAGAATCCAAGGCCATGCTGTTTAAGGGACAGTGTCCTTCTTAACAAAGAAAGTGGCTGAAGACATGTGAGGTAATAGTGAAAAGAGCCAGGATGCTAGAAGGAGATAGGCAAGGGGTCAAAATGCAGTCTCACCATTTTCCTTCCTGAGATTAACCATTTCATTTACAGTATATGAAAAATGCATGTTCTGCAGAGCTTGTAAGAAGATTACTGTGTATTTCTCTTGTTGTATTGTAAACTCCATTATGTTTCTGGCTCATTACTTATGATCTTGATTCTACTACTAGTATGTGACTGGCACTGAGTAAGCACTGCACAGAGACAAATTTCCTTCGTTGGTTAGTCACTATTCAACAAATCCCTTTTCTGGCCCTGAGCTAAGCTCTCCTGAGAAATGGTATTCCTTTCCTTGACCCATTTAATCTCAATTATCTTCAATGGTGAGAATAGAACATGGATATATTCATTCATCTCCCTTCATTGAGATGACTATTTCTTAATTTAGTGATTTCAGGAAAGTATAGAGAACGTCAGAATGAGAGAGGCCCCAGACCTCAGTGTTGCCCATCCCTCCACAAGATAAGTAACATGGTGTGTCAGTCAGTTTTCGGTTACTATGACAAACACTTGAGGTAAATCAACTTTAAAAAAAAGGGAAGGTTTGTTTTGGCTTACAGTTTTGAAGTCTTCAGTTTTTGAGGGGTCACTTTCAGACCTATAGAGAGGAAGAATACGTCAGAAGCACATGACAGAGGAAAGTTTTCATCTCATGGCAGATTGGAGGTAAAAGAGAGTTGAGGAGGAGCTAAGGTTCACATATTCCTTTCAGGATAATGCCCTCAGTGACTTAACTCCCTCCCACGAGGCTGCACCTCCTCAACGGTTCACCTCCCTCCAATAGGATCACAGGCTGCTGACCAAGACTTCAGTGCATGAGTCATGAGTGGATGCTTGCATAACTAAACATTTGGCTTGTTTCATCTTGTAGAAAATCCCACCTGAGTTGGAGAGAAGGTCCCCTCCACAGCAGAGACAAGCATGAATCCCTTCCTTCATCAGTCACCCAAGACCCATGATCACAAAGGACAGTGCCTCTCTAGAGATAAGGGACTATGGAGTCCACAATCATGTGGAGGCATCTGCTAAAAGACCCGGAAACAAATAAATAGAGCTCCTGGTGTTGGATGCTTGGGCAGGAGAGGAAGTAGGTTGAACAGCCTGAGAGAGTCTGGTCTGCTTCCAGGAGATAATCACATCGCTACCAGAGGTATACCCAAAGTCACATTCTCATTCATCATGTGTTTCAAAGTATAATTCCACGCAGTCAGAAAGACATGGTTTAGTTTTTCAGAGTCCTGTGCCTGTGAACATTTACCCCCAAATTGCGGGTCATGTGGTGTCTCTTGAAGTCAGCTTTCTCCAAGAGAATACGGGCAGAGACCACACCACTGACCTCAGAGAACTTCTGCAAGGGTAAAATGGATTCATGAATGCCAAGGACACCCTCTGACAGCTATGAAGTGTATCCTAAGTGAAAGACTGTTTTTAAGGCAGGCTGGAAAGTTCTTAAAAACAAAATAACAAAATGCACTCTATTTTCCTGTTTTTTAAATGCAAATACCATCTAGCAATTTGGCAGATTGCCTGGAAAGGCTGACAAATCTGTTGGGGGGGGTGTACATTTGACTTTGGGCATCTGTCATCCTTAACTGAAGAGGGGAGCTACTAACTGAAATTAGCTGGAAGAATGCGCATCAATGTACCTGGTACACACACACACACACACACACACACACACACACACAATCGATACAAGCACCGCATGCTTCAAGTGAGGCAGAGACTTTGGCCTATCAGCAGCCTTGGCTTCAATCATTCTGCTGACAGGAGGGAGTCTGGGGTCACCAGACCTTTCAGATTTACCTGTGAAATCTTCCAATTTTCCTTGTGTGCTCACATTTACAACTGGGATTCCATCTCCCAGCCGGATGGAAGGAAAAGCTGACTCTTAGATTGTTATGATTTGGCAGCTAAGGAGATGGTTTGCCATGTAAAGAGCTTGTCACACAAGCAAACATGATGTATTGATACCTTGTAAAAAGCTGTAATCTCGGGGTGCCTGTAGGAAGCAGGAAGCAGAGACTCAAGAATCTCAGAAAGTGTGGGAGCCAGCTAGTCTAGCCTGTGCAGTAGGGATGAAAAGACCCGGTATCAAACAAGATGGAAAGGCAAAGAACAACACCCAAACCTTTGAAAGTGGCACTTTCAAACACACCCACCCACATACATTCACACGTTACATGTGTGCATATGTGAGCACACAACGTTAAACACAATAAAAGACCGATATATGTGGATCTTAAGGTTCCTAATGCAGCAGTGTTCAGAGACAGGGACGTTGGGAGGTGACTGGATCACAAGTATCTGAGCTAAAAACCAGTTAATCACTGATGGATTTAGTTTGGTGGGCTACTGGGAGATGTGGAAACCATAGGATGTAGGGCTTCTCTGGAAGAAGTTGGTCTCTGGGGTATGTCCTGGAAGGAACTACTTTGCGTCTGGTCCTTTCCCTTTGTTCCCTTTGCTTCCTGGTTGTCATGAGGTGAGTTGCTTTCCCCTCATCAAGGGCATCCACCACGTTGGTCAGCCTTGCCTTGGGCCCTAAAGGGACCGTGAACTGAAATCATTGAAATCACAAGCCAAAATAAACTTTTCCTCTTTTAAGTTGTTTATCTGGGTTACTTATTTTATCACAATGCTGAAAAGCTCACACAAAGATTCTTAATCATAAGTATATCCCAGAGGGGTCCAGCTTTTAGCTAAGACCGCCCCCCCCTTGCTCTAGACCAACTTCTGCCTTTGTGCCCCGACTTCCCTGCATCCCTCCAATGAGGCCAGTGTCCACTTTGCTCTTGCTGCTGGCCTCGCCTTCCCTCACAGTAGCTTGTGCTGGACTCGACAACCTTGAAGGCTCAAAGCTCCCTCCCTTCCCATGCCAGTACACGTCATCCTGCTTTTTGCTGCCTTTTCCCAGCAGCACACAGGGTTTTTGCAAACATCCGTAGGTAGCTTACACGGGAAAGGAGGGCAGCAGGGAGCCTGGACAGTCTAGAGGACATTCCCCAAAGTCAGGGGGTTGGGGGGAGTGACTTTAGCAGTGGGTGGAGCACAGGTCAGGCTCCCACCATGGCCTGGGGGCTGGAACAAGCTGACTCTCAAAGGCAGAGAGGGAGGAGGGTGTCAAGGAAACGGTCTGGCTAGCATCCACGGTCTGCACTGACTGGACTGTCCTCCCTTCACGGTCCATCTAGTTGTGTCCATACGCTCTGTTTCCTCCTCCCCGGCAGGTTGTGGCCCTGAAGTTAAGAGACAACCAAAGTTCATGGTTTCGGTTTCCCTTTGGCCTTCACACGACCTTGGGGGGCCAGGGCCGTGTCCTGGCCACGGAGGCTCTCCCAGGCAGGACAGAGGACCATTCTCACACTTGATGGACTGCTCTCCATCACACAGATGTCACTGGCTGAGATTCTACCTTTTCCAGGAGAGGCCCACAAAGGCCCAGTGTAAAACTTCAGAGAATTTTCTGCCCTAACTGGTTTTGGCCAGCAGCCCCTGGGGGGTGTCTCCAGACCCTTGAGCTCCTCAGATGAGGTGGGGTGTGTGGACGTTGTCCAGGCAAAGGGGTCTGAGGCCGAGGGAGGAGGCTGTTTGCTGTCTGCTGACTTACTGTTTGTTTGGGACGCGGGGCTAGAGCTACACACAATTCTTCTGTTTCCGCAGCCTTTGCAGAATGGGCCTCCCTCAGAGGGACACAAAGGTCCTCTTTCTTCAGCTGCTACCACCGGCTTGTTCTGTTCTGCTCAGGCGCAGAGCTAATAGCCTGGACCAGCCACAGGCGCTGCCTGGCCCAACTCAGCTCCGGTAGCCTGCTTGCAAGGGGGCGGTGGCTTCAGTGGCTTCCAGACTGGCAGCTAATCTCTGTTCTTAAAGCGGCAGAGCTGCGGGTGGCTGGAAGAGCTGTGCCGTCCAGCTCTCTGTACGGGAGTAGCTTGCCCTCTCTGGGTGACAGGGAAGCATAATGTAAGGACTGGGCCACCACCACGTGGTACTGGAGTCGCAGCCCCTGGGCATGCATTGAGCACTAGAGAGCTGCCAAAAACCCTGCAGGCGATGTGAATGTGCAGGCAAGCTATGCAGTTGCTATCCTGAAGCCCAGACGTTGCTGGTGTGTGTGCATTGGACTCAGTGGGCCAGGGGAGGTGAGAGTGGAGGCTCTGCGCCAGGAGTGGGCTGGGTGGAGGACGCATTTCCAAGAGTGGCTGTTGCCTCTGGGGGTGCCCTAGCTCTAGCAGGGGCGCGGTTAGATAAACTCCCAGCACTTGGAAAATGCTAAAAGAACACTGGTAGCTCCGTGATTTGTTTTTGTTTTGTTTTGTTTCTTTGTTTTTTTTTTTTTCTGGATGCCTCCTGCAAGGGAAGAACCAGTGGTTTCCTCCTACTTTGGAGCCAACAGGACTTCTCTTTGACCTCTTCCTATCCCATCCCTAATACTAGCCCCATAAGGTCCTTCAGAACACCCCATTTCCCCCCTTTCCCATCTCCTACTTCCCCCCCTTACTTCTCCCTTCCTACCTCTCCCAAGTCTCTGCACCCCACAGCAGGAATCATGCACTAAGCTCATTCCAAATCGGCCTATCTTTTCCTGGGTCACTTTTCCAGTTCCCTTTCTCTACCTGGCTCTGGTTCTTTCCTTCCTTTTGGAGTTGGCACAGATGAGCCTTGTCCTTTCTACCGTGTGATGTCTGGGGGAGGGCACCATCCACACCCAGAAAACAGATCTTTATCCTTACTGATCTGCTGGCACCTCGCTTAGATGTCTCTAGAAGTGTGAGATAAAGCTTTGTTGTATATAAGCCACCCGGCATGTAGTATTTTGCTATAGCAGCCTGAGTGAACAGAGACAAAGACAATATGCTGAATAAAATAATACATATAGCTACCTATTTATCTATAGATATCCACCTTAAGAAGACCTCTAAAATGGAGAAAAAACTTTAACCTATAACTTTCTGGAAAGGACCAATAAAAGCAAAGCTTCAGAATGTGAAATATGTCTTGGTCATTTCTTTCTTTTTCTGGAAGCTTAAGGGTGAGATGCACAGCCCCAGAAGGCAGAACTGCGTGGTTCACCAGAGATGTAAGGAATGCCAAATATTTACAGTTAGCTTCTTTCATGAGTGAAATGTAGGCAAAAGTGCTAAGAGAGAAATGTCATAACCTCAGAGATTGTCAGAGGATCGCTCCATGAGAGAAACTTAAGTCCAAATTGCTTAGAGGTAGAACCAAGCCTATAACTTACAGGCAGACTCAAATCTGTTTGGGAGTCTCCCTCCAAAAGACAAAATGAAAAGCATTGAATCTGGTAACTACTATATATTAACTATTTATAATTTAGGAAAAAAGGGGCTGGAGAGGTGGCTCAGGGGTTAAGCCTTTGCCTTGCAGGCAGAAGGTCCTGAGTTTGGATCCTAGACCCCATGTATAGATGCCAGGCAGAAGTGGGGCGGCCTGCGTTTCTGGTCCTGGTAGGGCGGAGCCTGTGAATCCCGAGGCAGAGTAAACAAGAAGGAGGTGGAGGCGTCCATGGTGGTTCCCGAATTTGTCCGTGGTTCTATACATACACACAAGCACACACACACAAGTGAATAAAAAAAAAATTAGGAAAAAAGATGAGTGAAGGGACTTGCTGGGTCACCAAAAAAGGAATTCTCCAAGAGATTTCACAATCTGAAGAAGATGGACACCTGGAAGAGTCGCCTCTGCCATGGTATGCTGTGCTAAGCGCTTGGATTCCCTCTACATTCCTATGTGAAGCACCAATCCTCCGTGCAAGGAGATGAACAGGTAAGGGGAGAGAATCAGGTTAGAGCCTAGTGAGTAGGGGTCCCTTCTCTGATAGGGCTGATCCCTTTCAAAGAAGGAACGACAGAGAGTTTCCCTCCTCTTCTCTGCCATGTAAACGGGCACTTGGTGCAGCCATCTGCAAGCCAGGAATGAGTTGCCAGAACCAGGCCTTGCTGGTGCCCTGGTCTTGGATTTCCACCTTTCAGAGGTGTGAGGGAAGATTTTTGATGCTTAAGCCACCCAGTCAGTAGGATTTACTATGGGGGTCTGATCTAACTATGACAGTGGCGCTGAGGGGTTGGTTCTTGAAAGGTAACTTTGGCCTCCTTTTGGGATTCTGGTTTCTGTGAAGTATGGGAGAAAGACCCGATCATTTCTTGCCTCAGCTCTGCTGTGCCGTGCAGGCCTTAGGAGATGGTCAGTGCTTGGCCTACATCCTCAGCCTCCTCTTGCTGTGGTTGGTGTCCGTCCAAGGGAGTCAGAGGGCAGGTGGACAAGAGCAGCTGGCTTGGACTTAAATTAGGCTGCGATGTCCCTGGTCAGGCTGAGGCTGGACCTTGTAGGAATCACCCCACTTTCCATTTCTACAAGCTGCATTTATGTCTCTGATTTCCAATCAGCTCCACTTCTCCAGGAGAAAGGAGGAAGGGAGGTCCCTGAGGATTACAAACCGGACCTTGGGAGGTGAGGTTTTTGGAGTTTAAGCCAGCATGGGTGGATGGCTGGCCTTGGAGCCCCACAGCAGGACCAGAAAGGGACGCAGGGGCGGGCTCAGCCACGCCCAGCTGACATGCAGGCCTCAAATATTACTTCCCATAAGGAGTGTTCCTGCCTTCCCATACCACACCAGCACCTTCTGCTACAAATGCTCCCAATTTTTCCTTTGTAACACTTAACACTTCATGGAACCCCACACTTGCAAAACTATTCGTGTGACTTTCCCCACTAGATGATAAGCTGGGCAGAGCGGGAAACATGCCTGTTTTGCTGGCTGCTAAATGCCTTGTGCACATCAAAGTGATTGTCACTGCAGGAGCGGGACAAGACAACTGGAGAACCAGATGAGATGGGCAGAAATTCTGAACTGTTTACTCGGGACCCTGAAACATAACTTGTTCTTATATCTATTTCCCTTTATCTCTACTTATGTCAGCAACAGGTACCATTTCCAACTGTAGTACTAATCATAGTTGCCATTTTTGGATGCTTACAATATACCAGGCTTATCGTTTATCTCATTTGAGAATTTGCCACATTTGATCCTGGCAACTATGCTGTGAAGCAGTTGCTATTCAAAAATTGAAAAAATCAAGACTTTTTTATTATTTATTCAATTGTGCATGTATGCATGTGTGTGCGTGTGTATAACCATGGACGAATTCGGAACCACCATGGACGCCTCCACCTCCTCCTTGTTTACTCTGCCCCGGGATTCACAGGCTCCGCCCTACCAGGACCAGAAACACAGGCTGCGCCCGCTTCCGCCCTGCTTCTATATGTGGGGTCTAGGATCCTAACTCAGGACCTTCTACCTGCAAGGCAGAGGCTTAACCCCTGGGCCACTCTCCAGGCCCAAAAATCAAGACTTTTGATAGTTAGCTAAATGCCCAGTCCAAAGTCAGAAAGGGAGCAAGCAAATGGTTGAGCAGAGATTTGAGCACTGAATGAACCAAGGTTCTCATATTTATGATTATGTATAATTGTATTCCATACATACACATAGCTTACTTGAGGATTTATGAGGGACCTGGAGCTCAGAGGTCCCTGAGTCATCTGAATGAAATGACACACCCAGGAAGCCAAAGTCAGAGTTCAAGTTAGGGTCTGCCCTTTCACTCGCAAGCCTCTTTGTCAGGCATCAGTAGAAAACTCATGTTGTAGACCTCAGGAAGTGTAACTATGAAGGCTTAGTTCTAAAGACAGTATGCTATACCGCCTTTTAAACAACCGTCATTATACCCACAGACTGGGACAGTATGCAGCACTCAATCTAGAAGCTTCCTTCTGCAATGTAAGGTATTTGTTACAGAAAACCACACCTGGCCAAAGTGCAGAAAATAAGTGACTGTGGACTGCTTGACCCTTAACAGGACATCCCAAGGCTCAGGAATGTCATGGAAGAGGGAGTGGTCAGATTGTAGAGGCTGAAATGGGACAGGGGTGCAGTCAGATATTATCTTCTGAGCATGACAGAGTTGTTGGTATCCATGAATCCACTGCAGCTATGTGTATTTCCACAAGACTTGCATGGGAATTGTCCTATCAACGTTTCACTATGAAAGGGAAAGATCTTAAGAAACTCCACACTTCCTTGAGAGAATGATGAGGGTGGTGCGGGGGGGGGGCTTTTCTCAATGGTATACCCACTGATATATGATTCATGCTTCAGCAAGTACTTGGGCACATGTCATCGAAGGCAAACCAGATGAAACCCAGTGGACCACAGATGTGAAAAGACCTGAAAATAGGAGACATCTGGCAGGGGAGAAGGATTATAATGCAAAGAGAAAGGGGGGATGAGATTAAGGGTTGAGGTGTGAAAATGTCATAAATTTACTATATTTTATATATGAAACACTAAAAGAATAAAAAATTAAGAATAAAAATGTCTTGGTGTCTGCCTGTAATTCCAGAACCTGGGAAATAGAGGCAGGAGAATAAGGAGTTAAGGATCATCCTTGGTTAATAAGGAGTTTAAGGCAACTAAGAATATAAGATCCTGTCTCAAAGTTAAAACAAAAAGGGAATGAAGGAAGGGGAAGGAAGGAAGGGAGAGCGAAGGAAGAAAAGGAGGTAGAAGGAAACAAAGAAAAGAGTAGTAAAGAAGGAGGAGAAGTAGAAGAAAGGGAGGTAGGAGGGAAAAAGAGAGGGAGGAAGAAAAGGAGAGAGGAAGGGAGGAAAGGAAGGAGAGAAGGGAAGGAACTGAATGACTGGAAAAGTCTAGATGGGTAAGGCTCCCAGGGAGTGTCAGAACCCGGTCCCCCAATTCTAGCACTGTGCCTATCATATATCTCCCACCCCAGGGCTTTCCTGGTCAGCAGCCCTGGGTGAGTGCTGCCCTAGGGTTGAAGCTTGGGCAGCAGGGCAGGGGCTTCCTGCAGCCTCCCTGTGAATCTTCATGTCTCCCTGGTGCCTGGGCATCTGTCAATCACCCCCCCCCCTCCGGCGTGCCAGATTTTCATTTCCCTAGGGTCTGTAGAAAGGCTAAGCAACCTGTCTCCCACTTTAGAAACACAGCAACTCTTGAGTCCCGTTTGTGGTAGGAGCCAGGGAAACCTTGGCCCCTGCTGGAATGGGGTCCGCCCAAAGGGTATGTATGTGCTCATACCAATGAGCCTGAATACGAGGGACCCAGAGTTTCCAGTTTTGAAAAATACATTTCTGGGCCACAAATAATGGCATTGTCACAATCGCACTTCCTGTTTTTCACGAATTAGTCACAGTAAAAACAGAAAGAGGCTGGAGGCGCTGTTCGCTGTGTCTGTTTTGCTGCGGGGGACTGTGGGTTCTGGGAGGTGACAGCAGACAGAGACCGTGGAAGGCAGGAGCGGCCTGCTTTCCTCTGCACGGCTCCCCAGCCTGGGCCGGACCTGCTCAATCTGTGTCCTGACCACCTGGCACCCCTGCTCTTTCTCCTCCCCTCCCCCCAGCTTCCACGCCAGCTGTCCCTGAATGAAATTCCGGTTATAGCATTTATTTGCTCAAGATCCTTCGATGGCCTTTGCACTCACCACAGGGTCAGGTCTGAAGACTCGGCCGGTTCCTGCTCTAGGAACTCTTGTGTCCCGTGTCTCGTGTCTCGTGTCGCAGTGACTCTCGTGTCCCGGACTGAGGCTAGGGTGAACCTAGAAAGAATTTCAGGCGGCGTCAAGCAGTACAGAAACTGTAATAGAGGCTAATAAAAAAAAAAAATCAAAGTTCATGCACGAAACAGAATGACTAGCCGGAGCAAACGCTTAAGTAGGGCCGGGGCTGTCCTTCGCCCCGTCTAGTATTCCTTCTCAGCACTCGTGTGTTTGAAGACCCACCCTGGGCCTCCACTCGCGCAGATCTTTCTATTTCCCAGTTCCATCGGCCTCACAAACCTCTCCTCCCTTCTCTCCTCTCCAAATTCCTCTGTTTTGCCTTGCTCTTGAAGGGCTTTCAAATCTCTTAAACGCACAGCAGAGTTGTACCTCAGTAGAACACACACTTAACCTGCTCAAATGCTGGGTTTCATTCCCTAGCACCACAAGGAAAAAAAAAACAACCCTGAATTCTTAGGCGTAGTAGATGTGGGGCCTGGGTACGTAGCTCAGTCAGAAAAGCGTCTGAAGACCTGAGTTCAGTTCTCCAGGATGTACATAAAAAGCCTATAATCCCAGCACAGGCAGAGATAGGCAGGTCCCTAAGGTTTGCTGGCCAGTCAGTCTAGCTGAATCAGTAAGCTCCAGGTTCAATGAAAGACCCCATCTTAATCGATAAAAGACCCCATCTCAACAAAAAATAGAGCATGACTGGGGAAGGTATGTGTCAGCCTCTATCCTCCGTAAGCGCGCACACACACACACACACACACACACACACACACACACACACACACCAGCCAGCTTTAATCTACCATCAGTGAATAATCTTGGTGGATCAAGATTTACTTTTATTAAATATTAAAAAAGTTTGAATAAGAGACTTCATTACGGGGCTGGAGAGGTGGCTCAGGGGTTAAGCGGAAGGTCCTGAGTTCGGATCCCAGATCCCACGTATAGACGTCAGACGGAAGCGGGGGCGGCCTGCGCTTCTGGTCCTGGTAGGGCGGAGCCTGTGAATCCCGGGGCAGAAGGAGGTGGAGGCGTCCATGGTGGTTCGCGAATTCATCCGTGGTTCTACACACACACACACACACACACACACACACAGACACACACACACATACATACATACACACACAGACACACGCGTGCGCACATACACACGCATATGCACACAGTTGAATAAATAATAATAATAAAAAAAAGAGACTTCATTACGACCTGGAGAAAATCCACTGGGCCGACACAAAGCTGATATTATGTTGATGCTCTCCACACTTTGAAACTTACCTGGCAATACATCCACAAATGTGTTCTTTTTATCATAGTCCTAAAGTAGTTTACAATGTTTGGTTACATAGGAACTTGGAATCTAATGTTAAAAGACTTTTCTTGAGGAGTCAGTGAAGAATGAGGTTCATGGAATGATATTCACAAACTACTGGTCTTTAAATAATTTGACAACTACTGTCTGCTACCTGAGACTTCCAGGTGTTTCTCTGTGTGCCTCTCCCTTTTATTCAAGCTCCATCCAGCAGGAATTTAGCTCTGCACCTCATGAATCTTTAAACTTGGTATCAGGTCTGGCCCATAGCCTGCGCTCAGTCGCAGTGTTTGCTCTTAACTTTTAAGATGAATTTGCAGTAAGCCCCTGTCTTGATCAGGTCTGTGTCTTTAGAGCCTGTTCCTGAGTTGTGAATGGAAGAAAAGGGTGTTTTCCCCTCAACTTTTCTAGCTTCATAGTCAGGACAGATTCCAGCAACATAAAACAGATTAGTAAGAGATAAATAATATAGCTTATTCACATGTACAAGGCATATGTAGCAGGAAAAAAGTCTCAGTAAAAATCAGCTCAGGGCAGTGGCTGAAAACTGGCTATTTAAGATCTTGAAAGAACAATAAGGCAGGGCTAGTAAGAGGGCTCAGCTGATAAAATGTTTGCTGCCCAAACATGGGTGCAGAGTTCAGATCCCCAGAAATTATGTATAAGACTGAGCACGGCAACATTCCCTTGTGATTCCAGTGCTGGGTGGGCCAAGGTAGGATGATTTCTGGGATTTGGCAGTCAGTCAGTCTAATTGAATTGGTGAAAGAAATCCAGGTTCAATGAGAGACCATCTCAAAAAATAAGATGGAGAATGACTGAGGGTCACACAGACATGCACAGACACAGACACATGTTAAACATGCTCTCGCATGTGTGAACAATACATCTTAGAGAAGCAAAACAAAAGCAAGGAGTCCCAGGCAAAGTAAGATATCAACGCAGCAATCAGCTGGTGATGGTCTCTGAGCAGGTAGGAAAACGTCTACAGCAAAGGAGAATTTCCCTACCTGTCTAGGAGGGAAGAAGACAGGACAGGAAGATCTTAAGTCTTTGTCAACCTCTGTCCTGCTCTGGGGTAAGCAGAGGGCTCCCTGCATCTCAATGATCCTTCACAATGGGGGGGGGGGCGGCTTACTGCGGTTTCCTTCAATTCTCTGGTAAAACAGTAAGAGGATAACTTTTGTGTCATAGAAAGAATAGAGAACTGAACTGAGTTGTTTGCTGTGGGATTTCTCTGGATTTTCTCATTCAGTGTCACAACTGGATGGGTGGGTGCTGCTTCACCCCGAGTCTCCTGAAGAAGAAACTGAGGCTGCCAAGTACCAGAGAAGAAATTGTTACTCTGAACACACGGGCAGGGGAAGCAGAGGGCTGGGACTGAAGCCAAACGGACTGCCTGCCAATCCCGCACGGAAATGATCTGAAGTCACAGGAAGGACACATTAGGGAAAGAGGGAAGAGAAATCAGAGAAGAAGTGGACAGGGATTCGAAGGAGAGGGGGAGGGAGAGCGAGAGCGAGGTGGGGGGGGGATGAGCACAGACAAATCATTCCTCAGACTTGGCATCTGAGACGCTCTGGTATGACAAGGTTACATGCCAAGAATTCTAAACCACATGCAGGGCAGGACGGCTCAGCAGGTGAAGGGGCTGAGCTCAACCTGAGTTTGATGCCTGGAGCGCACGTGGTGAAGAAAGAAATGACTTCTGAAAGCTGTCCTCTGACCTCCACACGTCCACATGCCCCCTCCCCATAAATATACTTAAAAAATTGAACTGTATCCATCAGTGGTTCATGCTCGTAATCCCAGCACTTGGGAGGTTGAGGTACGAGGATTGAGGATTTGAGACCAGTTGAGACACAGCCTCAAGAAAAGAAAGTGTCCATACATTGTCAAATGTCTCCTGGGGGATAAAAGTGCTCTGGTTTGGACTGAGCATGATGGCTCTGTAGACTGGTGAGCAGAGATAAGAATGAAGCACAGACCTTAGAGAAATGAAGCAGAGCTGGAGGTGGGAGCGGGGCCCGGGGAGATTCCACGCTGTCTCCTGCTGTTCGTGGTCCTCACAGTATGAGATGACAGGGAACAGAGAATGTTTGCAAGCTGATGAAACAGGAGAGAGTGACAGTTTACAGATGAAGGATGGAAGAGAGAGATGTAGACAAACCAGACAAGAGCGTCCTACTCCAGGGAACGAGGAGAAACAGGGGCCCTCTGAGAAGATGTAGGAAGGTGTGCATATTCGGTGATGGCAAGAGGAGGGAGGCCCCATCTGTTGGCTTCTATTTTCCCAGCCAAGCATGTGGCACGGTCATTTGCAGAGCTGGGCTGGAGCCTGGGGAGGAGGAGGAGGAGGAAGGAAAAGGCAAGCAAACCTGGTGCGGGGCTGCAGCAAGGCAACATTAGAGAACAGCAGGCTGCTAGGTGGTGCTGATGGCCATTTGCAGTCTGAGGCAGTGACCTGGAGACGAGGCCAGCCCGTGTGGTGTGAGGATTTCCCTCCGCGACCTCACTGCGCTGGAAACAGCATGAAGCACATGGGCGAAGCTTAGAGACCAGGGTAGTTTTCCCAGGCCGCCAACAGTGATTGGCTCTGCTTCGGTCCGCAGATAACGTGGTGTTCGTTGCATTTGCTGGGACAAGAAGCAGGGGTGCACAGCACCCTGTCGTCTCCAAAAGCAGATGTGAAGTCTCCCAGGTCTCCCCACTCACCTGCCTCCTAGCTGTCTGTAGGAGATGTGACCCCTGCCGGTCCCAACAAATGTCAGTCTTCTCTGGTCTGGGTCCAAAGGCTTGATTCCAAACTGCCCGCATTGGGAGGTGGCAGAAGCATGGCGCTGTCCCTGCCGTGGAGCGGATGGCTCGTTCCTTCGTGTGTCCACTATGCTTCGCCTTTGCTGCCTCATCCCAGGGCAAGAGCAACAGAGCCAAAATGACTATGGACCGAACCACTAAAACCTTGCATTTGGCTCCTGTGCTCAGCTCTGGAGAGAGGGAAACACGAGTCAGCAATGGATGATTAGGTGGGAATCGATGTCTAATCGTGAGTTTCTTCGTACCACCTGCTCATCTTCACACCAGGCAAACCCAGTGTGGACATGGCTGAATTAAAGGAAACTCTGTGACAGGAATTTAAATGCACTTCTTGCTCTAGAGTCCATCTTTCTCCTCCCTCAGGACTTCAAAAACAGCAAGACACCTAGAGGCCTGGAACGTTGCTCACTTTACCGGAAGCAGAAAGTCACATGTAAAAAGCAGTGGTCGATCTTGATTGGTCCTAGTTGAGGGGCCATTTGTGTGTTCTGGGTGACAGCTGGAGTATCCATTTGCAGGGAAGTGGGACGGTCAGATATCGGTAAGGGTGTCAGGCATGTTGGTTTTCTGAGGCTCTCTGCCAGGGTGGTTACTAGCCAGCTACAGGCAAGGCCACCTAGCATCACATAGGGATTGTGGAATGAACCGCAACAAGCCCAGTTTAGAAAGTCAAAGATTATATGACCTCGCTTACAGGAGTACAGTTCACAGAACCCAAGAATGCAATGGTAACTGGTATGAACTGGGATGGGAAAGGACAGTTACTAATCAATGGACATGAAGTTTTAGTTAAGCAAGATAAGCAGGATTCAGAGACCTTCTCTACAGCCTCGCACCCATGGTTCACAGTGCTGTGTGAGCACTAGGAATTAAATTTGAAGATAAGAAGGAAGGAAGGGAACAGTGAGACAGCAAAGGTGCCTGCTTGTGAACGTGATGACCGAGTTCTATTCCCACCTGTGCACCATGGTACGCACGGGCACACCTTCTCTCCTCTCCTTGCCCTGTCTCTTTCTCTCTCTGAAGTAAATAAATAAATGATAAAATATTTAAAAGAGAAGACAGAGGAAGGAAGGGGAGATAGAGGGAGAAAGTGAGGGAGGAAAGGATAGTAAGAAGAAGGGAAAGGAACTACGGGGGAAGGAAGGAAAAAAAGAAAGGCTGGAGGAGGAAAAGGAAAAGGTGAAAGCTGGGAAGGACAGAAGAATGAAGGAAGGAGAGATGAAGGGAGAGAGGGAGAGAGAGGGGAACAGAAGCTACCTCTCCCTGGCTAGTTAGAACCCAAACCCCTGGGCCCCACCCCATCTGGCTCAGCAGACCCAGGTAAGGCCCAAGAACCTGCATTTCTCAGTTGCCAGGACAGCTGGTCTGAAGTCACACTCTACCCACTGGCCTGGCAGAAGAAGGCAGGGCACAGTGCCAGATCTAAGTTTGAATGCTGGCCCCCTCCAGTTAGGCTAACTCAGAAGTCCCTTCACTGATAACTTTCACATCTGGATTGTTGTACCGCGCATCTGGAGAAACTTTTGAAGAGCGAAGAGAAACCGTGTCAAGTCCAAGGCCTTGAGAGGCATCCAGTAAAAGAGAGCAGTAGCTATTCTTGTCACCATCCTAGTGCACCTCCACAACTCACGGCTGTGTGGATCAGGCATTCAACACAAGCTCAGCTTGGCCTCAGGAGTCGTGAGGAGGTTATTGAATTGGTTACCTCTCCGCCCTCTCTTCCTCCTCTTCTGAACACCCAGATACCAAAATAGCCCTCCACACCCACCAAGGCACTGCCGGCGATGACATTTCCAAGCGGAGGAGATAACTGATCACTTTCAAATTTGGTATTATTTTAAGTACTTTATCTTTAAAATCTGGGTCAGGATGAAAAATGAACTTATGCTCAGAGACTATTACAGTTGAAAAGAAATTTTAAAACCATCCGATTTTTCACATCAAAGTTGAGGAGACCCAGAGAGGGGCAGCAACTTGCCCAAGGAGGCACAGAAAATTAGAAATTAGCAGGTACAGACCTGATAGCCAGGAATGCTACCAGATGAGGTGGATGGAAGACCTGAACTTCCTAGTATGAGTGGTGCTTATTCTGAGGCAGTAGGTCTATCCCCTGGGAGGAGAGATGGATTGCTGGGCCTCTTGCACGTTAGGTACATGCTTTAAACACTGAGAGCTCTGCTATATACCCTCCAGCCCAGGAGGCAATTATTTTATTTGACCAGTGAAGGGTATTTGTTAAAAACATCGGCTCCATGTCATGCCACTGCCTTTCCTAATTTGTTTTTCTCTTTGGCAGACCAGGAACTAGGCCAGTTTCATGTCCTAACATTCTTCTGAGTCCACTTCTTGTTTCAAGCAGCCCTTTCCTTTGTCTTCTCTCATTTTCCTCTAGTGCTCCACCCCAAATGCAGAGGCAGCTAGCCCTGCACCTAGGGCAGAACAGATACGTGCGACTTTAGCTTCTAAAGATAAATAAGTGAAAGCCAGGCTTGCATGCACTTTCCCCTGTCCCTCCACGTTCAGTGAGCCAGCATTTATGGACAACAGCGATGGCCACACACGTAGGAAATGCTGCTGTGTTTGTGGAGATGCCCCCTTCAGCAAAAATGCTCCGAGTGCTGGAGGAACGTCGGGTGCCCCGGGCAATGTGGTGAGTCAGGGATGAACAAGAAAGACAGCCGTCCTGCCCGCCAAGGACACACAAGCTGTCCTTTGATAAATGACCACGGTCTGACCATAGTCCATGCATACAGCAGGGGTCAAGATGAGACAAGATGGGTGGGAGCTGGATGGTATAAGTGTGCGACTAAATTGTATCTTTTAGACATTAAGTTTCACAAAAGTATAATTAATAAATTATATTAAAAACAAAGGCAATGCACACTCAAAACTTGGCCTTTCATAACTATCATCTGATCCTCTTTTTAAAAAAATATTTATGGCTCAGGAGTTAAGCCTCTGCCTTGCAGGCGGAAGGCTCTGAGTGCGGATCCCAGACCCTACGTATAGACACCAGGCGGAAGCGGGGGTGTCCTGCGTTTCTGGTCCTGGTAGGGCGGAGCCTGTGAATCCCTAGGCAGAGTAAACAATGAGATGGAGGCGTCCATGGTGGCTCTCGAATTCTCTCATGGTTCTACACACACACACATACACACACACACACACACACACACACACACACACACACAACTGAATAAAAACTTTTTAAAAAATTTATTTATTTGAAAGAGAGGACGGAGAAGAGGGATGGAAAAAGAAAGACAGAGACAGAAAAACACAGAGAGAGAGAGAGAGAGAGAGAGAGAGAGAGAGAGAGAGAGAGAGCACCTAGCACTCCAGCACATGGGTGGGTCAGAGGACAACTTGCAGAAGCTAGTTCTCTTCTTCCACAATGTGGCTTCCACGATGGAACTCAGCTCACCAGGCTGTGAGCAGGTGCCTTCCTTGCTGAGCCGCCCCACCCGCCCTCTTCTGACATTTTCCTCTCATCTGTGTTCTCTACCTGGGTTGCAGAGATGCTGCATAGGAAACACACCCTAGTGGCATTTCCCAACTACAGTCAGTGTCTTCAAAATTGGATTGGGGTGGTAATAGTGGAAGTTCTTGATTCTAAGAGACAGAAGGTAGGCTCTCAGGAAAGGTGGATCAGTGACGGCCGAGAGAGGGGTGGGGCAGTGAAGAGTCCTGTGAAGAGATATTAAGAGGATCTTCCTATTAAGGGGGAAATCTAGAGAGCTTGCGCCAATCTGTCTCTTTCAACCACTGTTTTTTTTTTTTTCTCCTCCCCTATTCCTCTCCATCTTTCTCCCACACTATAAATAATTACAAGTCTTTGTTCTTTGCCTTGGGAATAGCCTTCCCAGCTGTTGCCATATTTCTGAACTGAATAAAGCTTCTCTTGAAATCCACAAAAGAAACTGATTAAACCATTTTTTTTTTTTTTTAAGAGTCTTGACTCCATTAGAGGGGAACAGTCCCTTGCCTAGGAAACGACAGGGAGTGCAGCAACAGCCTTCTGTCCTTGTGAGCGGATGTGGTGACAAGCACTCTTCGCAGACTCTCCTCATCCTTGGTTTGCTGTGGGAAAGGGAGGAGTGAGAGGGAGCAAGCAGGCTAGAGGGGGAGCTGTAGCCCCGGGAGGCTCCCCAGGATTGCTGCTTTTCCTCCTCCCCCTCTGGCAGGCTCCAGGAAGCAGCATTTCCCAGCCACATCTCTTGGAAGCTCCTCAGGCATGGGTGGACTAGTTTCTTAGCAATAATCACTGTTTTCTTGGCTTTCTGGAAAGCCGTTCTAGAAGGCAGGACTGCCTAGGAATGGCATCTGCTCTGAGAAGAGGCCCAGAAGAAAAGCAAGCGGCGCATATGTTCAGGGAACTGGGGGAGGATTTCTCATGGACATTGGCTCCCGAGGGATGCATGGCCAGGAGAGGGGACAGTGCTTTAGACCCCCTATGCTATGTCTAGGTTGGCAGGTTTCAGCCATCACAACACGAAAAGCAGCCTTTTATAAAACGACACGTCCTTCCTGCGACATTAACACAGCCAAACGATGGCCTGACCCCATCCAGGAGAGCAGTGGCTTCACTCCTTACTCCAGGCCCGGGAGATTCTGAAGTGCTCCCCCTGAAGGCACATGATCCCAGAGGACTTCTGTCCTCACACCCACCTGTCTCTGTTCCCATGTGGGCTGCTGTTGCTATTCTTTTATTTTTATTTTACATCATAGCAAAATATAAACAAACATAAAATCTACCACTTTTAACGTAAGTAGCTCATGGCACTAAATATGTACAAGTGTTGAACAGCCATCGCTACTGTCTAGGTCTAAAAATTTTCATCACCCCAAGTGGGAACCTGAGTCTACCAAGCAATGACTCCCGACTCCCCTACCTCACTATTCCCTGCCACCTACGGATCTTTTTTCTTCTCCTTATAGGTTTGCCTATTCCAGCAAGTTTCATATAAGTGGAGCCATAATATGGTACATGGCCTCTCATGACCAGCTGCTTTCCCTTAGCAAGATGTTTTGAAGCTCATTCAGTGTTGCAGTGTCTTGGCCTTCATGTGTGGATGTGTTTGAGATAGGGTGGGTGTACATATGTGCACTTATGTGTGTGTGTGTGTGTGTGTGTGTGTGTGTGTGTGTGTATACGCGTGCACACGCACTCCATGGACAATGAGTGGAGTTCAGAGGATCGCCTTTGGTTATCAAGTTTTGCTTTTTTATCTTATTTGAGACTGAGTCTCTTCACTGCTGAGAGGTTAACATAGTCAACTGACAGCTAGGAGGAAGGTCTCGAGGCCCACATGAGAGAGATTCTCTAGATTAAGGTTGAGCTCTGGGCATCTGTGAGGGTTGTCTCGATTACATAATTGAACGGGAACTCAGTCCATTGTAGGCAGAACCTAAGCAGGTGGTCTGGAACTAAAGATGGAGAGAACTCGCTGAGCATTAGAAGCAAGCAAGCATGCATTGCTTTCTCCTCTTGCTGTGAATGTGTTGAGACCAGTTTCCTTGGTTCCTGATGCCATGACTTTCTTGCCATGATGGACTGGAATTGTAAATAGGAATTAACCCCTTTCTCCAGTAAGTTTGCTTCTTGACAGTACATGTCACAGCAATGAGATGAATAAATAAAACAACTGCGGCCAGCCTGTGACCATGTGAAGATTCCTGGGTCTTCTCCTCCCATTTCAGGTAGGTGCTCAAGGATTCCAGACACTTCTGCTACTGCATCCAGCTTTACACAGTATCTGGAGATCTAAACTCAGGTTGTTGGTGTTTTACTCACTGAACTATCTCCCTGACATTGCTTTATTCCTTTTCATGACTGAATAATGTTCCATTCTGTGCTTTATATATCATTGCACTGGTTATCTTTTGTTACTGTTTTGCCCATGATTATCCAAATGTGACTCCTTCCTCCATTGCTACAATGACCTCTACTCTCCATGGGGGAAGTGATATGTCATAGACTGTTGTGAGGATTAATAATATGTGCCATATAAAGAACCAAAAGCATCTAGCAATTATTGCATAATAATGTTACAATTATATAAACATTATAATTATTCTATAATCATTATAATTATGTGAATTCCTTTTAACTTCTCTTTGTTGCAATATCTCATTTGATTCCACAACCTTTCTTAAATGTATTTGGACTTGATGGCAGCAGAGAGGGAAGATGCCCCAATGAAGCACTTGCAGGATAATGTTGAACTATGTTTCTTATTGGTTCTCAGTCTGGGGGGGTCCCCACTATATTGTTGCAGCATTCATATTTCTGAATGTGTCAGTCATTATGAGGGCCAATAAAATGTAAGTTGTAAAAAAAAACCTCTTATCATCATGTATTCTCAATCCATGAATACTCAAAATTCTATTAGCAATAACAACAATGTAAGAAACCCAAACCACTGAGCTCAGGATGAAAGTCAGGCCCTTAGTGAGAGTTCAGTGGCTGTCTACTGTGAGTCTAATATTAGTCTAAGCCCTAGGTGTGGAGTGAGGACATGAACAAGCAGCAGGTGGTGTCATCCTCAACACTGTGTAACTGGCAAGATCAGACATAGGCCACTGCAATAGGAAACATGTCAGCAGAAGATCTACTGCTAAATTCATTGTATTAGTTAGGGTTCTCTAGAGTCAGGGAATTCACAGAATGAATATATATATATATATATATATATATATGTGTGTGTGTGTGTGTGTGTGTGTGTGTGTGTGTGTGTGTGTGTGTATGAAATTTATTGAGTTGGCTTACAGATATGGCCGAGGTAGTCCAGTGAAGGCTGCCAGTAGCTGAGGTAGTTCCAACGGTGGCTGCCAATAGCTAGCTGCTCAGTTCGGTAGTCAAGTGGGTGATGGCTGAAGGCTGGAGAACTCCTAGAGTCTTAGTCTAGTCGAAGGCTAGAAGGTCAAAGAAATCGGGCGGCCGGAAGGAAGAACGATTCCTAGCACAGCTGCAAGAAGGGTGATCTATTCTTCTTGGTGGCTCCTTTTTATATGATGCAGTACTGAGAGGATTCTATAGAGCTTTGAGGTTCTGATAGGATCTGGGGCGGGTATAATGCTTTCAAGTCATCTCAGTTGATCTTTTCCAGAGGTGGTCTCAGCCCAGCTTAGTTAATACCGGGTGTGTCAAGTTGACACCCAGGCATAACTATCACATTCATCCTGTAGAGAACAGATGAAGTGAACAGAAGCTGAAGCCATCAGGAAAGACTTCAAGGAAGAATATAGAAAGATGCGTAACGTTTGAAAGAGACCTGGGGCTCCAGGTAGGCAGGGACATAAATGACCAAGGAGTGTGGAAGTATGAAGAGGTAGTGAATTTTCACAGGTAGATCATCAGAGGACAGAGCATCAGCACTGTAAGGGGGCTGGGTGGACAGCAAAATTCACTGGATGCACAGCAAAAGAGCAGTGAATGACACATGTACCATGAAACTCTGTCTAGCTGAGGCAGCAGAGAGTGGAGCAAGAAAGGGCTACAGGGGACTCTATGGAGCCTCCATTTGGGATAAACTCTGCACTCAACACAGCCTCTTATAAAACCATAAATATCTTTGCCCTCTATAGCAAACATATGATGCCAACATGCAAATCTGCATTGCCCAGATGGGAATGGACCCTGGCCCCACAAACAGAAACTTTTATTTCTAGCTTACAGAAAGGGTAAATGCTCTCTGGGAATAGACAAACGGATCAGGAATTTGTCAGGCTGACTTTATAAGCATCTTCCCACCTTCAGTACTCCTTAAAGCAATGACTTTTGTATGGCATACTTCCTCCCTCTTTTGTACAGACCAAAGGGCAGAAGAGGGCAGAAGACTAAGAGGCTGGGATGTTTGGAGAGGCCTGTATCATTGGTAGAGCTACACCTGAGGATGCAACCTTTGGGTGACGCCTTCAATGGTCCTGACAACTCACATTAATTTACCCTAGAGGATAGAGCCATCCCCACCCTGGGTGGTTTTAGGGTGCTGAAAGGGAGTGCTGGGGAGACATTCTGGTTCAGAGGTGAGCGTGAGCATGTCCCAGCATCTCCTCATCTGCCTGGAGAGTGGATTTGAGTGATTTCTTTAAACAGGATGACATGGAGTCAGGGGGAGGGGGAGATGGGGTGTTGATTCTGTTCCCCAAGGACACTGTAGGGTACTTTCTTGACATCCATAAGGTCCTGTCAGAGGCTTCTCATTAGATAATTAGCACAGGGCTCCCCAGAGACCTGATAAGAAACAGAATAGCTTTCCTGCTCCCCACAGCCAAACACTGTGCAACCTCAAGAAACTCCTGGTCTCTTGGGTCAGCTAAGGAAAGTTGCTCATGGGCAAAGTAAACGGGGACAGAAAGTTCTCAGGAGAGTCACTGGGAGGGTGTGACAGGGGCAGTGGCACCTGGCTTGGTGCGCAGAGTTGTGAGAGGAGCAGCACATCATTCTTCCCTCCCCTTTTCAGCGGTGGAAACGGACGTTGGAGGAGGAGGTGTGTGACATCAGGCCGGCTCTGCTCTAAGTTACTCGACAGGGTACAGGACAGTGGCTTCCCAGCTGTGCCCTCCTCTGGGAGACTCCATTCCTTGTACAAGCAGCATTTGACTACATTTTGAACATCGACAGACTCTGTACTTTAGTGGGCATGGAAACAACACTTCTTGTCTGGCACCATTAACAAGGAACAGATTGATAAATAACTTATTCCTGGAAGTAGAAAGGGTGCTGACTACAGTATAAATTTATTAAGATAGATTAGGACCATAGGTATATCAAAATCTTATCAGAAAAACCAGGTCTAAGAACTTTTCAAACATGACAAGTGGAGGAAGAGTTTAACATTTTTACCAGGACCCCTAAAAAGGAAGACACTCGGCATTATGAAGGCCACGACCTTTCCAATCTGCCGTGTGTCAAGGAACCAACGGAAAGAGAACTCCCAGGTGTCACGGGGACTTCTGCTCACTTGGTCCCTACTGCAGATGCAACTTATTCAAACTACACCTGTCTGTCTGTTGTTTACCAGTTACGACTTGGTCTTTCACCTGTCTCCATGATCCTGGGTGCTGCTTTGTGCCTTTCAGCTCCTCCAACTGGGTTTTTTAATCTTATCTGAATGCTACAGTGTTTCTCTTTGCATCTGTATCATCCTTCTGTCGCTGTTTCCATTAAGGCCTCTTTAACCCTTTTGTAGCCATTCTGCAACTTAGACATATATAGATATAATTACTACATAATGTGCGATTCAAGGGTTGATATTAGTAATTAGTAGTTTGCCAACAATCAGCAATCAAGTAAAATCAGGACTATTTTGCTGCAGCCAACGAACCCAGAATGGCTCGTGACTTTACTGTTATTCATTAATTCTGACACTTTGGAAAAACACAAATGTGTCCATTTGTGTTTCTGATATGGCAGGTACACTCGTGACAAAGTGATCCTTACCAAGCTCCACAGCTAGATGAGAATCGGTCTAGTTACTAATCTGTGGTTTTGTCCCATGTGTTAATTTCCTGTCCCTATACATGAATACTTGAGAATAAACTTATATGATAAAAGACTTATTTAGCACAGGGCTCCTGAAGTCTCAGTCCAAGATTAGGTGGAATCGCATGGTTGTGGGTCTCTGACGGGGTGTCAGAAGGCAATAGGGGGCAGTACATGACAAAGCAAACCCCTTACCTCATGGGCAGGAAGAAAAAGAAGAGGTTGGGGTCTCAGTTCCACAATCCCCTTCAAGAGCAAGCCCCTAACCAGTTAAGGACTCCCTCTGAACTCTACCTCCTAACGCTTCCACCATCCGTCAATGTCATACCAGGAACAAGGCCTTGAACACATGAACTTTCGGGGACATTCCAGATCTAAACTATAGCGTTCCACAAAGGCTCCTGTCCATTTTACAATGCCAAATTCCAGCACTGCCCCAAGTCCAAGTCCAAAGTCTCCTCTGAGACTCAAGGAAAACTCAACTGCAAACCCCCGTAAGTCAAAAAGAAAGTCATCATTTCCAAAATGTTATGGTGGGACAAGATAAACATTCCAATTTCAAAAGGGAGAAATAAAAAAATGGTAAGAGGGATCAGCTGAAAGCAAGACTGAAACCCAGCATCTGGGCACCTTTGGGAGAAGGGGCTTCCAAGAGCTTGGGCAGCCCTGCCTCTATGACTTGGCTGGCAGCGGCCTAAATGGACAACACTGTCTTGGGCTGGCTCTTCTCACTCCCTCTAGCTTCCTTTAGAAGACACTGCACATTGCTGTCACCTCTTCCTTCCTGGAGGGAGAATCTTCATTGCAGCTTTAGTTAAACTTCTGTGTCTCTGCACACCATCCTCTTGGGAGCTGCTTGTAGGGACTTCGACCCTGCCTGTTCTTCCACAGCTATTGAAAGCTGCCATAACGCCGTGATTCTTACCTTCTGCAAGCCAGTGAAGCCGGCATCATGTAGATGGTGCCAAACTTGTTGCCTGGACCTGGACTTGTGGCTGAGGCTGGCGCAGAACAATCTGCTGGCTGAACATAGGTTGGGGTTGTGGGTAGGGGGGTCATGGGGCCACGCTAAGCATCAAGACATCTTAGTACTCTTCTGAGATTATTTTGTTCTGAAAAGTTAATTTGTATTTCTTCATCTCTGAGGCTGTGATGAGTGGGGCAGTTTGCAGGCTTCCGAGATACCCTGCAGGCATATTTCCTATTGTTCTCACACAAAGCACTCTGGCTTCTCTTTATGGTTCTGATCTCTTTAGCAACCACACCCGCACAAAAACTTCTTTTTTTCTGTCAAGTCCAAATCTTTCTGATTCCCATTCTCACTAAATTCGACTGAAAGCAGCTAGTGATATTTATGCCCACTTTAATATTTCATTACTTTGGATTTCCGCCATCAGATAAAATCGTTCACCATCTTTAAAGATCTGCTTCCCATAAAGTATCAAGACATGGCTAAAGCACAGATGAAGTTTTCCTATAATGACGATAGTCTCTAGTCCATCTAGAATATTCTGTGTGTGTGTATCTCTCTGTGTGTGTGTGTGTGTGTGTGTGTGTGTGTGTGTGTGTCTGACTGTCTGTAGATACTAGGGTCTGAACCTATGGCTCTTGCTTTATCACTAGCTATACGCCCACCCTCACCACTCATAACATTTCAAGCTTTCTCTTTCCTGTTCCCCCAAACATCTTCCATAAACCCACGCTGAAGCTTCCTTCTACATCATCAGGTATAGCTACAACTACTCTTGGTACCAGTTTTCTATTATTTTCCGTATTTTATAACGACAATAAAAAGCATTCCTGAGATGATTTTTATGGAAAAACGCTTAGCTCTGGAGGCTCCACTTCAACATTGGGTGATTCCAGTGTCTTTGGCTTCTGCTTGGGTGGCTTCTGCTTGGGTGTCACATGGCAATGGTGGAACATTCTTCCCTAAGGGATACTGCTGCTTCCTTAGAGCTGCAAGATGTGACATCACCTCCTCTCCCCACCCATGATAGGGCAGTAAATTTCTTCCTAAAGTCTTTTCAGTGTTTGTCACTGAGAAAGGTGGTGTCACATCCTTGCAGCTCTAAGGAAGCCCTGGAGAGACTAAAGAAAGGGGCATTTTTTTTTTTTTGAAGGGGAAAAGGATACAGACAGTTCCATCAGAGTCCAGATATAATCTGCATCCAGCATTTATTGCTCACACCCTCTGACATCTAACAGTTGTCCTGCCACTTAAGAACCAAGAGTCTCGTTCCCCTTCACTCCACACAGGAATATGTCATTCATCCTGGGGAGGAGATGGTGCTAACCCTCGAGCAGGAGTGGCAAGAAGGTTCTTCCTTGAGGGATGCTGCTGCTTCCCAGAATGCACTCTACTTCAGGTGGGCACCTATTTGTAGGGTGACTCTGTGTGCCTGTGTGCACAGGTGTTTACATGCACGTGTTCAAGCACCTGGAAAGATCAGAGGCCAGTGGGCTAAGGCGTTGGGAGCTGAGGTCATTGTGGCTGGAAGCAACCCCTGCGGGCCTGTTTACCTGGAAGTATCTTGCCCTGCGGACAGCTGCCGTAGGTCCAGATTGCAACAGAGGCAATGGCGACAAGGGGCGCAACAGCAGCATCGGAACACTTTCTGGGCCATCTATCTATCCACTTTTCTGACTTTCCCTCCCACAGGCAGCCCTATCCCAAGGGACTGAGATGTAGGACTTTTCACAGAAGACTGAGGTGTCCTCAGAAAGAAATAAAGACGAGAACCCCGAACTGTATTCACACTGTCTTATTTAGTAACCTCCCTCACTCCAAGTGAAGTAAAACACGGGGCTCCAAATGGTTATCTGGTTCATGTCTCCACGTATCTTTTACTGTAAATTCTTTGAGGACAGAGTCCCTGCTTTCTACTTTGTGCAACTCCAGAGCTGGCACCGGCATTTGGCACATTCACCGAATCCTTAGTAATTACTTGCAGTTCCCAAAGGGGCCCTGTTCTCTTGGCTTCCAGCTCGCCTTCTCTGCCTGGAATATCTTCCTCTGGCCTTTTGCCTGCCTAACTCCTCCTCCTCCTTGGAGACCCCACTCAGTTGTCACCCCTCCGAGATGCTGTCTCTGACCTACTCCCCCCCCACACTGTGTTAGATGTTCTCTCCCTTGTCTGTCACTTTATAGCCGGTTATAGGGCGGTTTCTTCCACCAGACTAGGGGATAGCACATGTCTTGGCACACTGTAGGTTGTCAGTAAATATTTGAATGGGTGAAGATGACTTTGTAAATAATGTCTGATTGCAGACACAGATGAATGAGTAAGACAGTGGTCAAGTCCCCTGACCTTCTCTGAGGCTTGACTTTTCAATCTGTAAGATGGAGACCAGCTTCTATCAGTATTGCAGCAAATTGCGGGGCTTTCCCAGGTGCAGCTGCCCGCAGGCACAGCTCTGATATGGACCCTAGGAAAAGTCCTGTCTTGTTCAGAGGGAGCTGTGGGAAGTCTAGGTTCTCTATTTACTTAAAGGTATTTGCTGACTATCTTGCCCTTAAGGTTACTTAAGCTGATAGAGGATCTGAGTAAGTACAAAATATTAACCCATCGGAGCGGTGGACACAGCACTGAGGGTTTAAGGGGGAAGGGAAGACGCAGGACATTGCCTTGAAGAGAGCAAGAGCTTCCCAGGTGGAGGTCAGAAGGGGGGACAGCATGGGTGAAGCACTACGGAATGAGCTTTCAGAACCTGGTTAAGGAAGGGCGCAACTGGCAACTCTCTTAACTCTCAAAAGCCACATCCTTGTTCCCTTGATAAGCACAAAACCTCATATTTCCCTTAACAACAGTATCTGACATGTACAGAATTAAATATTGTGAATACAGAACACGGCTAAGGAGTGGGAGGAAGCATTATTCTGCTTTCAGACTGCACATCCCCCACGCCCCAATTCCAGTATGTTGGACCTGAGACTACCCCTTCTCTGCCATCCTGGTCATTATGCCATGGGGTGAGTGGCAGGGCACTGAAGGCGGGGCTTACAAACAGGACGTGGCAAGAGAGGATTCAGGGTTGCCCATTGGTAGGATGGGACGCAGTGGGGGCAGAAAAGCAAGTACCATCCCGACTATGTAGGTCCTGAACACGAGCGCAAATTACTAGACTCTCTGTGAGCTTCTGACTTCCCAGGCTGATCCCCCGATCTGTAGTCACCTGTATGTGTAGTCCTGATTTGGACCCTGAAGTCAGTCCTGTCTTGTACAGAGAAAAGAAGCAAATCACAGTTATTTTATTTATTAAAAAAATACTTGTTGAGCCTCATGCCTTTAAGAGCACCTTACTTGATGGAAGATCTAAATATTGCTGAGGTATTGACCAGAGTAGCAAATGCAGCACTGAGGGGTCCCACTGAAATGGAGAGAACGTAAAAAAGAAAGATAAGAGATGGTTGACAGAGAGGAGCACTGTTATTACCTGAAATTGAATACATTTGGACCCTGAGATCAGTCTTGCTTTGTTCAGGGAGAACAGTAAATTAAAGTTATTTTATTCTTTAAAAAATATTTGTTGAGTGTCATGCCTTCAAGGGTACCTAACTTGATGAAAGAGCTGAGTAATTACAAACTACTGAACCATCAGAGCACAGACACTGCACTGAGGAGTCCCACTGAAGGAGGGGAGGATGGAGAAGAGATAAGAGATGGAAGACGGAGAAAAACTCCACTGAATACATGTGGAGCTCAGGCTGGACTCCACATTTATTCATTGGTACGTGTTGTTGGGCTTCCTGTGTTTCAGAAACTATCCTGATTACTGGCAATGCAGCAAAGAATCACGTAGGGAAACTCCATGCATTCTAGAAGGAAAATGAGTGGAAAACAAACAGATACATGAATGAGACCATTTTGCAAAGTGTTCCTTGTCATGAAGGCAGCGCTGCAGGGTGTTGAGATGGAGAAAAATGGGGGAAAGGTGCTAAGCTAGATAGTAGTGGGGTTAGGGAAGTGACTGTAAGATGTGGCTGTGACATGGGATCTGAATGGCATGGAAGCCATTGGAGTCACTGGAAGATCTGGAGACTCGAGACTCCAAGGCAGGCACACGTATTTCTTATACCTTTTTTTCTAATTAAAATTGCTGACCTCACTGTTGTCAAGTTGGCATAAAAGCAGTGGAGCTCTCCACTGTTCAGGAAGGAACTACAAGAGACGTGTTCTTTGGCTTCTATGCTTGCTTGCTGACAGCGTGATATCTGGGTCAGTGCTGGGAGATGCATTCTTTTCTAAATCTTTGTTTATTCCATAAATGCAAGGCAAAGCACACTTCCTGATGTGGTAAAGGTCTGCTTAGGGCAAGCTTACAGACATGTTTCCCTCTCTACATGTAGATTCAGTGTTGAACGTGTGGATGCTCATTCAATGCCTGCAGAGAGCTCTCTGTGCTAATGATACATAACCTCTGTGTCCATGAAAGTTCATCATGTTTGGCATGATAAAGCTAATGGTCCATGGATCTGCCTTTAATCAGTTTCTAATGCTGAAGGGACAAAACATGATCAACACTCAAACCTCTTAAGCTCTAGCCTCAACCTTAGAGAGTACAGTAAGGACTAGGAAATATCTCAATACAGGATCACCATTTCGTTAACTGAAAGTACCCCGCATGCTCAAAAGAATGGATGATATTCCTGACATTGTGATCTAGCAGGAATTTCTTCTCATGAACGGCAAGATGAAGTAGAATTTCAACAATGTTCCCGAAGTAATCAAAATAACAAACTTCATGTTACTGTTTCTAAGGCCTCTAAGAACCCAAAGAACAACCTAGTAAAAGTAAAGCAATTTAGTTGAAGTGAGGAGTGGGGACGGCACCTCTTACAAGGGAAGAGGGAGCCTGGCTCTCATTTTCTCTTGGAATGCCTCCCAAATAAGACAGGATGTTTACATGTTTGAAGTCAAATTGATAAATATCCAGTATGTGCTCTTTCTGTACAATTTCTGTCTTTTCTGCTTTCACAAATCTTACCCAGCAGTGATAATGCTCAGTCCCCCAAGACATCCATGCCCCCATCCCTGTAACCTGTCGGATGGTAAAAGTGACTTAGGCAGTGTGATTGAGAGTATGGAGATGGGGAGCTGTCTGGATTTCTAGGTGGATTCAATATTATTACAGGGAAGAGAAGGGCCATAGAGAGACACGATGAAAAGACAGAGGCAAAAGAAAGGGTCTTTGAAAGTGTAGAAAAGGACCATAGATGAAGGAATGCAAGTGTCCTTTAGCAAAGGGCAAAAGTACAGTTTGAGAACCTCCAGATGGACCAAGCCCTGCCTACATCATGGTTTTAACCCAGAAGCCTCAATGTAAACTCCTGTCTTACAGATGAGTAAGATAGGTCATTAAGTATGTGATCATTTCTCACAGCTGATTAAGGAAACCAATCCATCAACTGAATTTCCCCGTCTTTAGAAGGTGTGTGTGTAGCATCAGTGAGTAGTCTTCAAAGACTGTTCCGGTACATGAATGCCTATTAATTACTACTGAGTTATCTGAAAAGTGAGCACTAGACTGCGGCAGAACGGGCCTCCTGATCTCTCATGGAAGTGCCTGGAACACAACGAGGCTTCACCCATCATGGCGCTTTTGCTTTGTTTTGTTTGAAACAGATTCATGCAGGCAAGCCCAGTTTCAAACTTGGCAGGTGCTGAGTCTGGCCTTAAACCCTCAATCTTCTGATCTTCTGTCTCTCTCCCAAGTAGATGACAGGCCCGTGTCATCATGTCCTGCTGGCATTTTTAGAAATAGATTATTTTGACTAGATTAGAGTTTCCTAGGTATAGTCTCATTTCTTAGAAGAAACGCACTTAAAAAAAAATCCATATATTTTTGGGCTGGAGAGGTGGCTCAGGGGTTAAGCCTCCGCCTTGCAGGCGGAAGGTCCTGAGTTCGGATCCCAGATCCCACGTATAGACGCCAGGCGGAAGCGGGGGCGGCCTGCGCTTCTGGTCCTGGTAGGGCGGAGCCTGTGAATCCCGGGGCAGAAGGAGCTGGAGGCGTCCATGGTGGTTCGCGAATTCGTCCGTGGTTCTACACACACACACACACACACACACACACACACACACACACACACGCGCGCGCGCGCGCGCGCGCATACATATGCATGCAGTTGAATAAATAATAATAATAAAAAATTTTAAAAATCCATATATTTTTGAACATTTGTCTAAAACTCAAAGCATTTTCACCAGGACTCAATTTTTGTACTGGTTTTGCATTTATATTTGAAACTTGCTTTGAGAATGGTTAATTTGTAGGATGCTGACTTAAAATGGCGAACTGTTAAAATAATATCCTCTATGCATTTAACTTGAAAGATTTGCCAATCTTTTGATGGGTGACCAAGATCTTGAAATATAAGTCTGTACACAGGGATTCCTGTTATTTTTTTTGCATGCATACCATCCACATTTCATCTTTAATTTCCAGTTATGGTCTTTAGATAATGGTTAGGGTTTACTGAGAAAGTTAAATGTAGAATTATGTCATCCAACAATTCTATTCCCAGGCATATATCCACAAGAACTGAAAGCAAGGACTCAAAAACAGAAACCTGTACACCAGTGTTTACAGTGCACCACAGTTTTGACAACCTCAAAACTTCAGCATGGCATAATTATTTGGGACAGGTGCTCACCATTTTTAAACAATTTTTTTAATTTAATGTTAGTTGTGGACGTTGAGGCAGTGTCATCGAAACAAGGCACATGCTTAATAAAAGACAGACTTAATGACTGAGAGGATGGAGGGTGGAAAGGCTCCAAGAATGAGACTCACAATGGGGAAAAGCCTGCGTTTACCTCGCTGCAACCTCACCATGAAAAAAACAGATTCCAAAACCACTAGTTCTCATTATCAAGACAGACGCAGACTTTCAAGTCCTTTGCCAACAAATGTAGGTCAAGGTTATTAAATTCAGTTTTGAGTCATTCCAATCCTTATTAGCATACTATTTAAAGTAGTTTTTATTGACACTGACTCAAAATTGCCAAAAAAATTCAAAAGTCATTAAAACAAAAGAACTTAGCCTTTTAAAAAGTCTTGCTGATATTTATTGTACCAGAAAGACCATAATGAGGGTCTGTGTGGGGAGCCGGTTTATGTTATTAAAAAAAAGAAAGCTATTTCAGCATGTGATCCTTCTGATCCCCAAATTCGCTGTGGTATTGACCTGTTTCAAAGTCACCAGTGATTCCCAGGTCCTGTGGGCCATCCTGGTACCCAGCCTGGCACACGAGACACTGTGGTCTGGCCACGATGGGCTCCCAGCCCCCTTGCTTTCAAGTTGGGACACATCAGTCCTCTGTGGTTTTTGTTTTCCCTGCTCCCTCCACATGGAATGCTGACTCTGTACCCTGCCCACACCTGTTATCATTCAGCTTCTCAACCAGGGGTTATCTTACGCAGGAAGGCCTCTGGATCCTGTTCCCTAAGTTTGGGCCCTTGCTTCTTCTACCTCCCCAAGGTCCCAAGTGTGCTCCTGGAGAACTCCCACGACATTCCTGCACACATTTATTCTCCTGTCTCCTGTTGCTCAGTCATGAGCTTCTTAAGGGCTGTGAGACACCACTCGAAGCCAAACAACTTAAGGAGAAAGAGGGAGATTTATTCAGTTCACGGCTTCACAGGGGAGAGACAGCCTGTTACTGACAGGAAAGGTTCTGACTGGGTGGCAGAAGCTGGAGCAGTTCAGGTCACATCCATCAAGGAGGCTGAGAGCTACAAAACTGCCAGCTGCAAGAACAGACTTCTGGAAGCTGGGTGGGGCTAATCAACCTCAAGGCCCACCCTCTATGACTGCCTTCCTCCAGCAGGCTCCACCTCTTAAAGGTGCCATGACCGGCTCAAATAACTAAAGGTTTAAACACATAAGCCTGTGGGGGACAACTCACATCTCAAACTGTGACAGGCAGACGCTATCTTGATCCATCATTCCAATTTCTGAGGCTCTGTTCTCTGGGACAAGTTCAGGGAAGATTGCTGAATGAATGATCAAACTAACCTCCAGGGATAGCATGGATGTCTTCTCTGAGGGCAACAAGAAGTGACTTAAAAGGAAGTATTGCTGTCGCACTGGTCAGGAGAAAGGGGCAGCCCTTATTCCATTTCTTCTCCATTCATTCAGCCAGCCCTAAGGCCATCTTACTTTCAAGAATATTATCTCCTGTGCCACCTGCTTCGGCCCTCTAACCAAGTCACCTCGATCACCAGTGGTATCTTCTGTGCAAAACCAAAGGGTAAGGAAAAAAAAATCCCACATGGATGCCACGAGAAATATTTAAGACTTTGTGTGAATGCACACTTGATTATTAACTCTTATTTAGCACTTTGCATGCACTAAGCACTTTACATATATTAAGTAATTTAATTCTAACATGCTCCCAGTGAAATGCATACTATTATCATGTCCATTTGCTTATTTTTTTCAGAAGAAAAAAACTGAAGTACAGAATTTAGGAAGTTTGCTCAGTGTCACGATTAGTCTATGGAGTTTTTGTTCTAGGATTTGAACATGGCAGTCTGACTGCACAGCCTTACTTATATATGCACAGACTTCACTATGTTGCTTATACATATTAGCAATGTAGCCCACAAGATACACAAAGTAAATATTTGTATATAGTCACACATGTCCCATTTTTTTTGAGACAGGATCTCACTATGTAGCCCAGGTTAGTCTTGAAATTTCCATCTTCTTGCTTCAAAGTCCTGAGCACTGGAATTTTAGATGTATGCCACTATAACAAGCTCATATTACAAATTCTTTATATTTATGTATTTATTTCTGGGGGGAGGGTGAGAGAGTACATACAGGCATTCCATGGTGTGTGGGTAGGTCTGAGAAATTTCAGAAGTCAGTTCTCTCCTTCTACCATGTGAGCTTCCAGGGATTGGACTCAGGCCATTAGGTTTGCAAGCAGGTGCCTTACCTGGTGAGCTATCTTGCTGAGCCATACTCAGAATTCTTACTGGAGAGAGTATGCAAAAAAAAATACATGCCATGACTTTCTATCATTGACTTTCAAAGCTCAGCAACATTTTTTCTGTGATGGATGAAAAAGTAAATGGATTAAGTTAAATATGCCATTTTAATGTAGGATGTCTTAATCAGAATGGAAAATTTTAATATTTTCCTCAAGTGAGGCTTAACTTAGTGTGCCTTATTAAGCCAATTGAATAGTCATCTTCAAAATCATCTTAACTCATAAATCAAAACCAGGCAGAAAGCAGATATGATTTGCTGGCTGTGGCTTACTGACCCCTGGCTCATGTTACTACTGCCTAAATGAGTGCCAACACCTCCAATACAGTCCAAAATATCTTTCTGACTTGAAACTTGCTGTTTCCCTGCTGTGCTTTTTCCCACCTAAAGGCTTACTCTGGTTCAGGAGAATAAACAAAGATCAAAAGGACCTGGTAAGAATCTTGGTTCTCAAGGACAGGAGAATAGGAGGAAGTAGACTGGGCCCACATAAGGATGGGAAGGAGGATGGGATAGGATGAGATGGCAGTGGGAGGGAAGGGAGGAAAGAAGGGAGGAGGGGGGAAACAAGGGAGGCAAGGAGCATTTTATTAAAATTTAAATCTTATAAAAATTTAAATTTTGTAAAATTAAAACCTCTTTGAAAAGACCAGAAAAAAATTTAAAAAAAAAGAATCTTGCTTCTGTCGCTTAACAACTTTATAACTTTGAGGAAATGACTTTAAAAATGTTCTCTTTTGGCCTCAGTTTCCTCATTTATATGAAACCCGATGTTTAAGTCTCTACTTCCTATGGATGAGAATGTATTCAACTAGTTTTCCTGGCTTGACTTCTGTCAAAGCCTCTCTCAGTAACTTCTAGAAATTCCAGTCATATGTCTCTTCAAGTCAGCACTTACTGGGGTGCCATCAAAGTCCATTCAGGCAGCATGGAGTCAGCTGGGGCTGCTGGGACTTCACCAGTTATCATCACTGATCCCCACCCAATGCACCAGAGTTATGTGGCTGGTCGTCTGGGATGGCTCAAAGGAACTGCCTGTCGCATCTGTGGTTCGCTGGGAGGAGGGTCCCAGAGCTGTGTGTCTACAGTTCCACATTTCAGAGAGTTTCTCACAACATAATTCTTAGGCTATTCCATACCACAGAATCCAGAGTAGAGAGTCATTGGCCCCTGAGCCAGGAGAGGCCTCCAAGGCCCAGGAGACAAATCTTAGAATTGCCCTGTAGCTCTGGTGACCATGACTTTCTTTTTTTTATTTAATACATTTTTTATTATTATTTCAGCTCATACAAACTTAATAGGTACACCAGTTCCCTCCCTCCCTCCTCCTCCCCCTGAACCCCTGCTCCCCCTCCCCTCACCCCTCCCTACCCACCCCCCAGTGCCTCCTGCCCCAATTCCCAGCGAGTCCTTTCTTGTGCACGCCTGACTCTCGTCTGGGCCCTCCTCTCCGATGACGTACAAGGACCCAGTGGCATTTCCCTGAACCCTTTCCCGTGTTCCCCTTAAGCATAGGAACACTGCTGTGGCTGCCAATCCCTTGCCTCCAAGGATCTTGGTGCCTTTAGCAGATGCTAGACTTTGTGAGGTCAGTAGTGTGTTGGACATTGCGCAGGGCATGCAAAGTCCAATTATGATTGCTTCGGCCCTAACTTGTGTGGAGTATCTTGCAAATCATTGCTCCTCCCATCCTTTTGCTCTTACACTCTTACTGCCCCCTCTTCCGCAAATGTCCCTGAGCTTCAGGATGGGGAGAGATTAGTCTGGCCTAGTTCTAGGTGGTTGATATAGAGTCTCTGAAGTTCTGGATTGTGGTTTGTTGATTTCCTTTTGCAGTTTTGCTGCTCCTGCAATGCCCTTTACTCCATCCTGCTGGGCACTGTATGTCACCCCCTGGCCAGACACAAAAAGCTGTGCTGTTTTGCTGAGATACTGCTGTTGCTTCTGGAATCTTCATTCCAGAAGACTCCCAATTCCCTTTGAACACAGTTCTCTGTTGGTTTATCCAACTCAGTAACTTGGATTCAATGTTATATCTACACCCCCACTCCATGTTCTAAGGTCAAGAATAAAAATAAAGACAGAACTGAAACTCTTTTTTCATTAACTGTAGCCTTAATGCAAGCTTGCATGGTACCAGCACGTGTCTCCTGGAGTTTTCGCTCCATGTTCTGATAACCTGGTTATTACTCAGAATAGTATTGCATCAGATAGAATGACATGAGTCCTGAAGTGCCTGGAAATTTCATCATGGAATAACCTTGGGATTTTCTTTTTTTAATTTTTTTTCTTCCCCAATATTGTGCAATCTTAACACATTCTCATTTTTTTTTTTTATTAACTGTAGCTTTAGTGCAAGCACAAAGAACTTTGCTTGTATGATACAACAAGTGTCTCCTGGAGTTTTCACTCCATGTCCTGGTAACCTGGTTCTTACTCAGAATAACAGTGCTGATTCCATATGCAGTCCTCCTAGGAAAAGCTTGGGGTGACTGCTGGGGTTTTCCCAGGTACAGGTGTGTCGGGTTATGCAAGGCCTGTGACTTCTATTTTCCCTCAATGGCCACCATATGTGTCAGTCTGATGTGAAGAACTTCATGATGAACAGTCCTGATTCTACGTGGTGTCAGCTCATAGTGGGCAGTCGATGCTCCTGTCCTGGTCTAGTTTGGCGGGATCTGTGTTGTGGGACCAATCCCTAGAAGTATACAAATGTTAAGTACATTTCTAATAGCTGCAAAATCCTTCATCATAAAGGCATCATTACTTAATTATTGGTTGGTTGTTCAGCATATATGTCATTTTCAAGTTGTTCACTGCACAAAAGTTGTTGCTGTGAACATGTCTGTGCAGAAATCTTTGTACCATTCAATGTGAAATGCACATGATAATGACAAGACAGAACAACACTGCAGACACCATCCATATAATACAGTATGTCAGATTCTAGCTGAAGGAATTTTACAAGTGTCTGCTCTTCTGACTGCTTAGCTGAATTGGAATTCTGTGCAGCCTTAACATGGGTCTGCCATTTCTCAGAGTATCGTCAAGTGTTAAAAGGGATTCTCTGGAGCAAACCAGTGCATACACTAAATTTCTGAAAACTAAGAAGAGCCCATGATTTCAGAACATCATTCACTGAATCATTTGGATGTAGGAATTGAGATACTCTAAGGACTTCTGACGACATGTCTCCATCTTTTCTGATGTATCTTGTTATTTCAGTGAAATGTTACTGAGATTGGGTTGATTACATAAAGTAAACTACAGCCTATTGCAACAGATAGAATGACATGAGTCCTGAAGTGCCTGGAGATTTCCTCATGGAATAACCTTGGGATTTTTTTTAAGTTTTTTTCCTCCCCCAATATTGTGCAACCTGAACACATTCTTAATTTCTCCAAAAGAGGCAATAGTTTATTTGCAACAACAATACCAGCACCTTGTACATTATCTCATTTGATTCTCGGAACAATGCTCTCAAGTACAAATAGCTATTTTTATTATCTCCGTTTTATAGAAGCAGAAACTTGGGCTCAATGATTCAAAATGCTTTCTGGTCTGTTTCCCACTTTACAGGCAGGCTGTGATATAGTGAGTGTCTCAGAGAATGATGGTGGAGACTGTTTCTTATTCCCATTCTCCTGTAGATCCACCCAGCAAGGCTTTTCCTGTCCATACACAGCACACAAACACAGCAAGGCAGTTTCTCAAGCACTAGACCACCTCACAGGGGCTCTGGTCTTGTCCGACCTTGCTGCATTCTTCAATGCCTCACGACAGGATGCACTAATGGCTTTGCCATCCTCAAGGTGGAAACTTTCTTGAAGCAAAATGACTCAAGAGCAGAAAAGAAAAGAAACTATCTGTTCTACAGCTGAGTTGAGATATTATAATATATTAGTATTACTTTAAAAATATCTCCAGAAGAAATTGGCATATTCTAATATTCAAGATATTCCAGCCCTTGAAGTTTTCCAGTTAAGAAGGCCTACTCAGGAACCTAGAACTCATAATCAGTTTTTTTTTCTTTTTTGAGGGTGGTGGTTGACTCTTTCAAACACAAATGGACAATAAAGAATATGAAGACACATCAGAAAAAGCCCCCATAATAAAATACTACAGTGAATATGGAAAAAACAAACCAACAACCTTGGAGATACAGTTATTTGGGGGAAGAAAACCCAAATCCAAGCAAACTATTAATATTTTAATGTTTAACAGTTTTAGAAAAACTCAAAGACATTTCATCCATAAAAAACAAACTAAAATGCATGGCAAAGGACACACAAAAGACCTCCTATTAATTAAAAATGATTATTAAATTATAAAAAAATCAGTGGAAAGTTTGGGAGATTTCATTTGTGGCATTTTTTCCCCCACAGCAGAATCACAAACTAAGCTTTTCAAAAAGGTAAGGAAAAAAAAATCCAAGAAACATAGAGAAAAGATACAAGAGGTCCAATATCCAAGTGACAGTAGAAACAAACAAGTGAACAAAAAACATACAAAAATTGAGACACAAGCAGGTGTGTGGCTCATACTTGTAATCTCAGTACTTGGAAGGCTGAGGTAAGAAGAGCTCCCAGAGTTCAAGGCCAGCCTAGGGTGCACAGAGAGTTCCCCAGAAAGTTGCTATTACACAGCAAGACCCTGTCTCAGAACAGACACAATCGATAACACAGAGAAACGATGAGAGCAAAGAAATATTAACAGATGAGAATTTCCCACCAACCGATGAACCACACATCTGGACTGAAAAGTCACAGAGCTGGATGCAAGATCTGCTCAGGTAGATAATCTAAAATCTTTTTTTTTAAGGATACTAGAGATAAAATAATAAAACTTTACAATTAAAAAGAAAAGGTTATATATACAAATGAAAACAAACAGACATCAAGTCTCCTAATGGCAACACTAGACGTCTAGCATTCTGGGGAAAATCGCTTCTGATCCTCGAGATCCTAGTTAGTCAGAATATCAGCTAAAGGTGAGTACAGAATAAAGATTTGAAATAAGCAGGGCTTGGAAAATTGCCCTCTGACCCGTTAGTTCTTAGGAAGGTAGTTGAAAACTTGCTGTAGCACAACAAAGGTATAATCTAAGAAGTAAAAAGACATGATTTTGGCAGACCTGGAACTGACTCAGGAAATCCACAATGACAGCTTACTAAACGAAGGGAGGTCTCAGAGAAAATCTAATCAGAGCAAGGAGTAGCAAAATGATTGGCTACAATAGAGAAAATGGCAATAAGATAAAAGGAAGAGAAATAGAAAATTCAAGAGAGAAACACTGGGGGGTAAAGCAATTCCCACAGTCATTTTGCCTCTCCGGAGAACAGCAGGAAGAGAAAGTCGTGGAAAGGCAATTTTCCTCTGTTAAGGATCAGCCTGTGAATAGTCAATTACGACATACAACAGGCTTGGGTGATGCACATGAGAGAGAACTCGAGGGGACACAGTCAGGACGTTGTCTTATCTTGGAAAACAAGGCCTCCAGAGACACTTTCCAGAGCTGAGAATGTACAGTGCTTACCTTCATGTACCAGACCCAGGATTCAATCCAGAGTGCCACATAAATCAATGTGGAAGCCCAGTGCCTGCAATCTAGCTCTAGGGAGGTGGAAGAAGGAGGACCAGAAGATTGTAGAGAAAAAGAGACACTTCACTGAGATGCTGGAACAAGAAATAAAGGTCTGAGTACATGAATGTTACAAAGTGAATGCTAATTTTTTAAAATTTGATTTATTATTCTTATTGTGTGTGCATGAGCGTATGCAAGTTGTGGGCATATATGTGCCATGGCGTGTATGTGTAGGTCAGAGGACAACTTGTAGGGAGTGGGTTCTCTCCTTCCACTGTGTTAAGGCAGGGTTTCTTTTGGTGTTTGCCACTACACTGTATTCCAGGATAGATAACTTGTGAGCTTCTGGTTGGTGCTGCTGTTTTTGCCTTCTATCTCACCATAGGACTGCTGCTTTTGACTCAACCAATGTGACGCCAGCTTTTTCTGTTGTTTTTTTTTTTAAATGTTTATTTTTATTTTTTTAATATTTTTTATTTTTTAAATGTATTATTTATCCAATTGTGCGTGTGTGTGCATGTGTGTGTGTATGTATGTGTGTGTGTGTGTGTGTGTGTGTGTGTGTGTGTGTGTGTGTGTGTAGAACCACGGGCGAATTCGGGAACCACCATGGACGCCTCCACCTCCTTGTTTACTCTGCCCTGGGATTCACAGGCTCCGCCCTACCAGGACCAGAAATGCAGGCTGCCCCCGCTTCCACGGGCGCCTATACGTGGGGTCTAGGATCCGAACTCAGGACCTCCCGCCTGCAAGGCAGAGGCTTAATCCCTGAGCCACCTCTCCAGCCCCTAGCTTTTTCTGGGTTTTAGGGGATCAAACTCAGGTCGCCAGAATTGCACAGCAAGTGCTTTTACTTGCTTGCCCATTTAGTTTGTTAAGTGCATCAAATTTCATTTGCTGAAAACAGTCATCAGTTTTTGGAAGAGATCATCTGGATGGTTCCCTGTATATTGGGATGTAGTAGGATGAGCAATTGACAAAGGTGAGATTATACTTGCAAATTAATTTCAAGTAAAAATAAGTTTAATTGTACGCAAAAAGAAATTAAACCAAAATAGAAGAAATTGCTGAACTTCAGCTAAATGTCTCTATGCCATAAAGACTTCTAAAATGTGATCTTTCACTTGCATTCACTCTAAACCAAGGATCAATGACTGGTCCCTTAGGCCTATGACACATCAAAAGAAACATTTTTTTTTTTTCCTGTTCAAAACTGGAGGCAGTTTATGTCACCTGTCACCATTTTTTTTTTTTTTTTTACAGATTTTGCAGTATTTGGGAGGAATACTTTATGGTTCAAAGTTCTGAGATTTTTCTCTGTTCCATTAAAAATAACCCCCCCCCATTAGTTTTGCTTTGCTCTGTTTCTCTGCTGTATCTGGAAATTTTCAAAGGCAAGGACAAGAGAGTAAAATGCCTTCAGTAGCTTTCTTGTACCTCTGAAGTTGGAAACTCACCTTCGAATCTATTCCAGTTCTGCCTGCTGAACCCACTGCTATTTTCTCAAATGATCAGTTTACTCCTTTCATGGCCTCCCAGCCTTGTGTGGCCCTAGGGTCGTTCACTTCAACCAGCTTGTTGCCCAACGGCTCATCTCTACCCACAGGGGAAACGTAAATTGCTAGAAAGATACTTAACGTTTCCCATTCAGCCTTGCTGACTCCATTTCAGTGTCCTGTGCTGCTGTTCATTTCCCACAGTGATTGTTCCAAACTGTTCCCACTCCCTGCAAGTCCCTAAACTAGCCCCTTACCGCCTCTCCTACCAGACAGCGTAATGTCATGTCTCCAAAAGATGCTCTTCCTTATTTCTGCTTTACTAAGTTTAGTAACTCTTTCGAAATTTTAAAATGATTTAGAAATAAAAAGTAAAACCAACCAACGAACCCAAGAAAAGGAAACTCCACACATCCTTCCAGCTAGGACCTTCTTTTTCTATTTTCCTGCAGTGAGAAGCCACTTGAAAAACAAAGTCTATATGCTACTTTTTTATATTTCACTTGCCTTACTAAAACCTACTCTGGATACTGTCACCAATGGCCCTAAGTTGGCAAATTCGTTAGATCTTTGTGACCTCTTACAGCTAGCTACTTATTCCTTCTTGCAACACTTCAGCTTCTGAAATACAAAAGCCTCAGGGTTTGACAGCTCCACCTTCGTATTCCTACATCTTGGAAATGAAATCCCTTAGGCTTCAACCCTGGACTTCGCTTCTCTTCCTCTCCAAAGTCTTTTCCTAAGTAGCCTGGTCCATTCCCATAAACTTCAATATCATCTCCTAGACCTTTCTCAGAGCTCACAATCTACTCATATCTCTATATGCATAATATCAACATTGGATGTATCAAAATTAAAAACTCTTCTTATAATCTGCCTTTCCCATTAAATGGATCCACCAAGCTCGAGACATGGCTCAGGAGTTAAGCCTCTGCCTCACAAGCAGAAGGTCCTGAGTTCAGATTCTAGATCCCATGTGAACATGCCAGGCAGAAATGGCGGCGGCCTGTACTCTGATTCTGGAAGGCAAAGCCTGGGAGACTCCAGAGCAAAGCAAAGGTAAAGCAATCCAGAGTGATTCCTGAGGTCACCCCGGGCCTTCACAGGCATACATAGTGCTCTATGATACACACAGACACATGCACGCACAGACACACATAGACAAACACACAGATGCACATGCAATAAATAAATATATCTTTAAAAAAATGGACCCATCATTCTCTTATTGCTTTCCACGCCTGCATGCAAGTTGCTTGTGCTAGAAAACTTTGGTGTCATTTCCGACATGCCTTCTTTCATAGCCCACCAAATCTAATCTTTGACCAAGCTATATCTAGAAACGAAATTCTATTTTCCCCATCTCTAATGCGTCCACTCTTGTCTTTTGCCCAGATTAAGTTGTAGTCTTCTAACTGGTCTCCTTGTACCCTAATTTGTTCCTTCAGCCCAGTATCTAAATACTAACCACAGCAACCTTTTGAAAAATACTACCTTATTTCTATCATTCATCCATTTAAATCCCATCCATTCATTCTCACTTCACACAGGGTAATTCTCATAAATATTAATACGGCTAGCTTCTGACTCCCTGTTGGTTCTCTGCCGTCCATCTTTCTTGCATCCTCTTGCTTACTGTATACAAGCTCCACTGGCCTCTCATTCTCTTAAGTGCAGTAAGTTCTGTGTCTCAGGATATTTCCCGCTGTGAAACAGATACTGTAAGCAACATTATGCTTTGGAAGCAAACCATCCCACTACCTCAGAAGCTTATATTTAAAGAAACTTACTGATTACTTACGTCATAGACTGATGCAGGTTGGATAATTATACTTTAAGTAGGAACATAGTAGGTTAGGATTCTTCTAACTTGTGGCACTCCTATATTCAAAATGTGGCTTTTGAGGTTGCTGTGGAAAGTACAGAGGACAGTATGAGTGATGGTGCATGGAGTTTCCTGGACAGTTTTGAAAACGGTCACGCATCATGTCTACACAGGTAACAGTCATACAAATCCAAACAAACTGCAAAAGGAGAAGGGGGTTGGGGAAAGGTCTTCCTGTCTGCCCAAGAAGAGGAAATGAAGTTGGTGAGCATTGGACCCATTTCTGCCACATCCTGTCCAACCTTGAAATACTCAGTCTAAAAAATACTTCTGAACAAAGTACTTCCAGCAACTGTAACTTAACTAGGTATTCCTGATAAATCCTTTTGTGGCACCTTGCTTTTCCTTATAAGATGGACAATTTGCATTTCTTTAAAAAAATATTTATTTCTGTTCCTAAACTACAGACTCTGTAAGAGTAAGGACTGCATGTGTTTTACAAACACCGTGCCCTTAACACCTACGATAGTACCTGGTATATAATGGGTGTGAAAGCTGCTAAGTGAACAATTGAATAATCACATGCAGTCACTAGTGCCAAGTGAGCAGGTAGTCACAGTGTAGTGGTATAAGGGTTCTAGGCAGGGAAATCTAACAGAGCAGTGACAGCAGTCTAAAAAGGCTCTCACAACTTTTCTGCTTTTTCTTTCCTGACAATCTGATACAGAAATTTGCAAACTATTGCTTGGAGGCTAAATCTGGACTGCTGCCTATTTTTTTTAATGCTCCCTGAGCTAAAAATGATTTTTTTATATTTTTAAACGACTGAAAAGAATTAAAAGAATATTATATTATGACATGTGAAAATTAGGTAAAACTCAAATTTCATGGTAAATAAAAATTCCTATTTTGAAACATAGCCATTATGTATTAGTTTATTCATCGTCTATACTTTCCAGCTATAATGTCAGAGTCAAGTTATAAATGAGAACATGTGGCCCACAAAGTCTAAAGTATTTGCTTTCTGGCCCTTAGTAGCTTGATGATCTCTGATCTGACTCATGCTTAATTAAGAGATCATTTTACATGAAATATATCCTCGTGCACATTCTTAAGTCTCTTCTCATTCTCATGTCTGCTACCAAGCATTAAACCCCTATTTAATTTATACTTAGAACAGTGTATCTTCCCTTGGCTAATTCCAAAGAGGAACAACTTTGATGTAACTAGTATGAGATTTCCCACTGTGCTCTAAATAAAACCTTCCGTTTAGCAAGGTAGCTAAGATTCTTCATTATTCTAGTGATGATTAATCGTTGCTAACTTGCCGTTTCTAGGAGGCATCTGTGAGGATGCCCTGAGACAGGTTTAGGAGGGGCTTGGGGAAGACCCATTCTGAACGTGGGCCGCATCATCCCAAGGGATACTGGACTGAATAGAAAGGGGGACAGAAGCAGACTGCCACCAACCATTTCTTGTGCTTACTGAGTATGACACAATGTGACAGCAACCTTGTGCTATAAGGAATTCAAATTCTTCTTTCTGGTTTTCTGTGTAAATGCACAGGTTGATGGCTCCTCACTGTGCACCCAAAGCTGTTTCTCTAGAAGCATTGATTGATGCTATTTTGTGATTCTCTGTATCTGGTGTCCAACAAGAGTCGGGTAAAAAAAAATTTTTTTTTTTTTTTTTTTGCACAATTACTCATCACCGGCCAGGATTAGGAATTTTCTTGATGCGTAGGAACTTACTGTATTTAAGCATAAAATCCGCTAACTTGATAAGGGTATGCTACCTCGAGTAACAACGTTTTAGAGCACAGTGTCTCCTACGAGGCGGTCACACATCTGTGAAGCTGCCACGGACCCTTAGACACGTGTGCAAGCACGTGGGTTGACAAGCCTTGCCTCCAGGACCCGCCTATGTCCGCAGTGATTGGCGAGCCCAACGACCCAATCATCCCTCTCCGCCTCTTTCGGCAGTAGCCAATCACAGGTCCTAAACGCCTCCTGACTACTAGACTGTTTACTAACAGATCGAAGCTGGGGAATAATGGGTGTGACCGTTCTGGGGAGGTCAGGAGGGGGGAGGGAGAGATAGGCCTTGCGCGTGCGCACTGAGGGTAGTGGGTGGAACCGAACCTTAAATCTCTCCAATCTGAGTGTTCGCGCTCCTCCCTCTCCTGCCTCCCCGCCAAGCAACAACAATTCGAGGGGAGGGGTGGGGCGACTCGTGGAAAGGCAGAAGGGGCTGTCCAATGGGAGCTGGGCCTGGCAGACGCGCGCGCCTCGCGCCCAATAGGCGACGACGAGTGCAGCACTTGTCCCCGCCCCCGCAAGCTGTGGGCGGAGCGGCCCGGCGGGGGTGGCGCCGGAGCAGGGGGCGGCTCGCTTGCGCCGTACTAGCGGTGCCAGCCGCAGGGGGAGGAGGCAGAGGAGCGAGCCGTGCGGCCAGAGCGGGAAAGAGACTCGCCTGCGCGTCCGAGTTGTGGAAGCCGCCGCGGCCGGCCTCCTGGTGCTGCGGCGGGGGTTGTGAGGCACCGGGGCTCCGCTGTCTGCCCCGGACTCACCTCCGAGCGACCCGCGGGATCGGAAAGAGGGAGAAGATGGAGGAGGAGGGCGGCGGCGGCGGCGGCGGCGGCGCGGCGGGCGGCAGCGGGGACGGCGGCGGCGAGCAGCTCCGCACCGTCAAGCACGAGCTGCGGACTGGTGAGCGACCCCGCCCTCTGCCGGCCGCCGGCCGCGGGGGCGCCCGGGGCCCGCGGGAAGCAGCCGTGCGGGCTGCGGGCGCGGACGCCGAGGGGCGGGGCCGGGGGTCGGGAGGCCGGGGCGGGGCCGGGGGCCGGGGGTCGGGGGATCGGGGGGTCGGGGGGCCGGGGCCAGGTGCGGCGGACCCGCGGCAGCGCAGGCGGTGCAAAGTTTGCCCGAGCCCGCCTGGCGGGGCCCTGGCCGCCCCGCGCCGCCGCCTGCGCCGGGGCCGGGGGGGCTGCGTTGGCCGCCCGCTGCCCGCACAGGTGACACTGGGGTCACTGCGTTCTCGCTGGGGGTGCAGGCGAGGGGAGCGCGCCGCGTGTCGCTCCCCCGGCGGGGGTCCCGTTGGGGCTGCGGTCGCGTCTCGGGCTGATGCGGGAGGTTCCCGGAGATGATGCGCAGGGGCAGGCAGGGTGGTCTTCTGGGGTCCGCCCCTCTTCCCTGCAGTGTCACCGAACACTGCTTGGCCCCCCCGTTTCTTTCAAGTGTCTCTTGAGCTGCAGCCTCGGACATGGAAAAGTTCTGGGTGAGAGAGACTTGGAAAGCCTTTACATCCCCGTGTTTGACTTCTTTTTCTTTTTTGGGGAGGGGAGGGAACTCTTTTTATTTTTTCTTTTCTGTTTATCCCGACGTTTGTGATCTCTAATGTATCAATCTTTATTCTTAAGTTCTTTTTTTTTTTTCATTGTACGTACAGGTTTTATCCTGGAAAATTTTTACTTGGATCAGTCATTGAAATTTAGATGTATTTCTGTGGAACCCTGTTTCTTCTTAATACTTTTTAAAAAATTTTCTAGCGGAAGATGCATTTTGCGGATTCGTTTTTATCAAATAGTGTGAAAGTTTTAAGATTTTTCTTTGATACGTTGTCTGGTATATTGGAGAACTCTTATGTAGATGCTAAATGAAGTGGCAGGTTCAGGTGTACGGTCTTATTTCTGTTCTGAATAGATTGTAAAATTAGCTGTGCTCCACAGTTATTTAGTTCTGTTTCCAACGAGATTGAATTCCAATGTGAGCCTTAACTTAAAGTCTAGTGACTTTAAGACTTCCAATTCATGCTTGCTTTATTCACTTTTTTAGGACATTGTGCTTTTGATCATTTTGAATCTAATACATCTTAGGGCATCTATTTCATAGTATTTTTGAATTCCTACTTTTGTAGGTTGCATTGATTAAATTTTGGTCTCTTAATAGACGGCTGATGTTTTCATTAGGCTAGTGAGTTACTTTCTCAATATGTATTTATCCAGTATTAATAATGTGGCTGCCAGCACAGTATCATGTGCTTTGTGGAATGAAGACTTTGTGTCTTCCTCCCCTATCTTACATAATGATTCCTTGCTCTATGTTGTGGAATCGTACAGTACAGCAAGCCACTTGAAGTCATGTACTTTCAGCAGCTGATTATGGCGCAACAAGCAGCCTTTTGCTCAAGGACCAAGGAACAACCTACTTGTTATTAGTAGTCAACCAACTGCTCAGTTTCTGGATTTTGCAAACAATGCTTGTTCTGTAGAAAACAATGAGTACTGTTCTATTTCTCCTTCTTAACTAACTGTGAATCATCAGCTTCAAGTTTGCATTTTAGACGCTTTTTTTCCTGATGGATGAGATTATACTGAATTCGTTAGTACTGTTAACTGTCAAAGAAAGTGAATAGTCGTTTTGATTTATTGCTAAATATCTGAACAACTTGACCGGATGTAGTAGTCAAAAATATGGTTAAAGTACAACTTGAGTCACTCATCGCCAGCCAACTGTGCCCTTCTCAGCAATTATGCTATAATAGGTACCATAGTAATTTGATCTGATGTGGTTTCTTCTCAAAATGTGGACAAGCATATCAAATCAGTAGCTGGTGATTGCAGAACTGTATTGTTTGCCATGGTGTGAGTGAAAAAAAATTAGAAAGTCAGCGTAAGGGCATGAAAGTTGCTCCATGTGCATAGATGGAATAATATGGCCATGGAATTGGAGTATGTAACAATGAACCCCAGCTCTGCCACTTAGCTGTGGATTTGGAAAATCACTGCACCCTTTAGACTCCTTTCTTCCAAAAAATGTGAGAAGTGAATGGGACACTGTTGTGAAAGTGTTAAGCACATTGCTTGTAAATCATAGGCATTTAGAAAGTTGTGGCTGAGGGGCTGGAGAGGTGGCTCAGGGGTTAAGCCTCTGCCTTGCAGGCGGCAGGTCCCAAGTTCCGATCCTAGACCCCACATATAGACACCGGGTGGAAGCGGGGGGCGGCCTGCGTTTCTAGTCCTGGTAGGGTGGAGCCTGTGAATCCCAGGGCAGAGTAAACGAGGAGGTGGAGTCGTCCATGGTGGTTCCCGAATTCGTCTGTGGTTCTACACACACACATACATACATATACACACGCGCACACACGCATACATGTACAATTGAATACATAATAAAAAAATTAAAAAGAAAGTTGTGGCTGAATGTAAATCTAAATATCAGGCCATAATAGCATGTTATTGTAAAATATGTCAATTAACATAGTGTAACTTGGAAAATAAATTTGTCACTTGATGGGTTAACCTTTGTCATGTGTCCTGTTATTTTTATACATGACCTGCCCTCTGTGGTAGAGTGTAAACGCCTAATAATCTCTGCTGCTTAGCTGCCCATATGCGTATCTCTCCAGTAATAACACACATTATTGTACTAGTTCATTTACCTGGGATTGGGAGATAGCTTAGTAGCAAAAGTGTTTGCTCCGCAAGTCTGAGACCTTGAGTTTGGATCCTGGGAATCCATGTAAAGTTGAGTGTGGCGTGTTTGTAATCTCAGTGCTCCTGTGAGGACACAGAAGGGAGGCAGAGATGGGAATCCTTGGAAGCTCATGGGCTGCTGGCCTGGAGCGTGAAGTGGCGAACAGTGAGAGATCCTGCCTTGGGCAAGGTTGGAAGATGAAGACAGAGACCTAAGGCTGTGCTCCAACTCCCACACTTAAGTAGTGGCAGGCACACACTCGCATGAGAACTTGTGCACACGTACAACGTGATTCTTTACCTATGCTGGACAGGCACAGTGTCTTTCTGTTTGTAGTTTGTGGCATGTAGTAGGTGTTCACATATTTATTGAATGTATTCTTTCAGTTGATGAAATATAGGAGCAAGTAATCCATGTGGTTTGCAGGTGTTAGGTATTGTTAAACTGATGAGAGTGACTATAAAATCTGCATAATTGAGAGTACAGGATCAAACCAATCAGTTTAACATAAATTTCTTGAGTATTTTGTTTTAAGAGTTGACTAAGAAAATACTCTCTGGCAGTGAAGAGACCATACAAACCAGTGATCAGGTATATTAGATATGATAAAGGATACAAAAAAAGTAAAGGTAGCAAAAGGAAGATTGGGGCCTCGTGTGTGTGTGTGTGTGTGTGTGTGTGTGTGTGTGTGTGTGTGTGTGTACCAGAAGGCATTGTGTGTGCCTATGAAGGCCCAAGGGGACTTCGAGAATTGGCCTGAATTGCTTTACCTCCTTTATGCTTTGCTCTGGAGTTTCCCAGGCTCTGCCTTCCAGAGCCAGAAGTGCAAGCTGATGCCATTTCTGCCTGGTGTTTTTATGTGGGATCTGGAATCGAACTCAGGTCTTTTCTGCCTGTGAGGCAAAGGCTTAACCCCTAAGCCATCTCCCTAGCCTCAAGGCATCTAGCTTTTAAATAATTGAATCTGACTGTTAAATAGCAATGGAAAATCAGGTAATTCTACATACTCATTCAACAAATATTTTATCACCTTTTATGTATTGGATTCTGTATAACATGTTGGGTTAAGATAGATGTTGGCTTCCCCTTGGGAAGGATAGATCTGTACCAGGAGCCATTAGAATCAGAGACTCTCGTTGTCTGTACTGTGTCTTAAATTTCTGTTTGTCTTTGTGTGTAGTGACTTCATTCTTTTTTTTTTTTTTTAACTGCTGTCTAGCTTTCCCCAGAGGCTAAACCACTAACACCCAAGTTTACATCTTAGAGCTTAGTGTTGATCAGGTGTCCATTTCTAGCTCATTCATCAAAGGCAAGGTGCTGTGATAATGTCCTACTCAACCTGCTAGCAAAGACAGTAAACACTTGGGTGGGGATAATCTAAACTCCCAGAGAAGAAAGGGCTGCTGAAAACTAAGTTTTTAGAACTCAATGGCTAACACCAAGGAGAGGTTCATGGTAGCTTTGTTTAGAGTAACTACTTTAAGCCCTAATGGTTTAGAGCAGATGATTTGTGTTTATCAGGAATTTAGGAGTTATTTAGTTCATGGCTCTGACTTAGGGACCCTTGAAGGTTGTAGTGAAGTTAGTCAGGTCTGGGGAGACTTAAAGCCTTTCTGAGACTGGTGCTTCCCTTTCAAAGATAGAGTTACCCACATATTCTTTTGAGGAGCCAGCAGGAGCAAGATAGAAACCAAATATGTGTGCGTGTGTGCAAGTATGTGTGTGGGAAATTATGCAAGAAGGCACTGGGTGTGTGTGCTGATGGAGACCCAGGGGTGACATCAGGAATCATCCTGTATTGATTGCTCTTTCACCTTATTGCTTTGCTCTGGGGTTTCCCAGGCTCTGGCTTCCAGGGCCAGAATTATAGACTTGCGCGTCATTTCCACCAGACATTTTTACATGGGATCTGAGGATCCTAAGTTAAGTCCTTTTGCTTTTGAGGCAAAAGTTTTAACTACCTGACCATCTCCCCAGCCCACAGATTCATTCCTTTGTATGTAGCTACTCAGTCATTCTAACGTTATTTTTTTTAAAGTTTTGTGTGTGTGTGTGTGTGTGTGTGTGTGTGTGTGTGTGTGTGTGAAAGAGAAAGGGGGGGGGGTGAGGCCAGAAGAGGAAGTTGGGTGTCCTGCTCTATTACTTACTACTTTGAGACAGGGTCTCTCACTGAACCTGGAGTTAGGCTGAAGGCCAGTAAACCTTAGTTATCTTCATGTCTCTGGTCCTCACAGTGCTGGGGTACAGGTGCATGTGACTCTGTCCAACTATTTATGTGAGTTCTTGGAATTTGAACTCAGGTCCTTGTGTTTGCACAGCAAGTGTTTTTACCTGCAGAATTAACTCCTCAAAAAAGATTGTTTCAGGCAGTAGGATCCTTAGAGGCAAGGGATTAATAGTCATAATAGAGTTCCCATACTAATGGGGAGCCCAAGAAAAGGCGCAGGGCTATGCCACTGAGTCCTAAACCCTTACTAGAGTGGAGGACTCAGAGGGAGGTTTGGCATTCACACAAAAGGATGCTCTAGGGAATGGAAGGGAGGAAGAGGGAGGCACTGGGAGAAGGGGAGGGAGTGAGGGGGAATGAAAGGAAGGGGAAAAGGGGGAGGGAGTGCAGGGAGAGACTGGGAAGAAGAGGGAGGGAGGGAGAGGATGGGGATACCTATTGAGTTTTATGATTGGGAAAGAAATAAAATGTGGGAGAAAACAAAATTTTGATTTGTGTAAAAAAGAGGATCATTCCTTGCCTATTTGCTTTGGCACTGTCTGAAAAATCAACTATGGACATAGAGCTTTATTTCAGATTTTTAATTCAGTTCCACCAATCTAGGTCTTTCCTTAAGCCATACAGATGTAGTACAAAGTTTGAAATTAGTAAGTATAAGCCTTGCAACTTCGTCTTCTTAAAGGTCATCTCTTAATTTTTTTCCTTAATGAATTTAAATGTTGTTTAATAGAGAGGGAGGGAGGGAAGGCACGTGTGTAGCAATCACAAGACAACTTTCAGAAGCTGGTCTCTGCTACCATGTGTAATCCAGGGATTGAACTCAGTTTGCCTCCTTTACCCATTGAGCTATTTCACTGGCCCATTTCCTTTTGAATTTGCATCAGTTGTCAGTTTCTGCAAAGAAGCTGACTGGCTTAGGTTCTGACAGGAATGGCACTGTTTTCATGGGTGATTTTGGACATCTTAACCATCATGGCAATGCTTTGTGTTCTGATCCTTGAACTTGGATGACTTTAATTTCTTTGAACAGCGTTTTGTTGTTGTCAGAGTATAAATTTGCATTTGGGAGATAGTAAGGAATAAACAAATTCATTATACTTGTGTATGAAAACAAAAAATCCTTGAATGTTTTGATTCATCTTTTAAAAATATTTTATTTATTTACTTAGTTATTATGGTGGGAGATGTATGCATGGTGTCTTGGAGGTTATAGGACAACTTTTGGAAGTCTGTTCTCTTCTACCACTATGTGGAATTCTTGGATTTGAACTCAGGTCACCAGGGTTTCAAGCAGGCGCTTTTATAGACTGAGCTTTCTTTGTAGCTCAAATTTGCGCCTTCTTTGTTAAATTTATTCTTATTTCATTCTTTTAATATCGTTGTAAATAATTTTCTTAATTTCACTTGTGGATTGCTCCTTTTAAGTTTCTAAAACTCTGTTCTTTGCAGTCTTGCTGAACTAGTTCATGAGTTTTGTTTAATAGTAACAATGGATGCCTTAGTTTTTCTTTATAAGATTATATCACTTATGAATAGAAAGGCAATTTACTTCTTCCTTGCTAACATGAATGCTTTCTGTTCATGTTCTTGTTTAATTGCCCTGACAGAACCTTAACTACAGTGGTTAGAATCAGCAAGGACCTCCTCATCAAGTAGCTGCTCCTAGAGAAAAGTACTAATTCTCACAACTAGGAGATTAGTTGCAGGTTTTCCACACATTCCTTTCACAGATTGGGAAACTTTTCTTACACTCTTAGTTTATGCATTTTTTTCAGTCATAAAAGGTGCTGAACTTTGTCAGGTGGCATTTTTTTATCTAATAACATGATTATGTGGGTTTTCTTGTTTCATTGATGAGGTTTATTACATTGACCATTAGTGGATGTTGTACCAGCTTTGCATTCTGGATGAATCCCATGTAATTATAGTATTCAGTCCTTTTTATATGTGGCTGGATTCAACTTGCTGCTATTTCATTGAGGATTTCTGTGTTTTTTGTTTGCTGAAGGTATTGTCTATAGTCTGTTTTTGTGATGTCTCTAGTTTCCCCCCAAAATGTTCCTGTTCTTTTTTTTCATTTTTTTTATTTATTTCTTCCATTTATACAAAATTGATAAGTACCCCATTCCCCTCCCTCTCTCCATCCCTCCCTGGATTCCCTTGCTCCCTTCACCCATTTCCCCTTCCTTCCCCCCTCCCTTTCTTCTAGTGCCCCCCCCCTCCTGGAGCATCCTTTACTGTGCATATCAAACTTCCCTCTGGGTCCTCCTCTCTGATGAGGTGTAAGGACTCAGTAGCATTGCCTAAAGCTCTTTTTTGTGTTCCCCTTTAGTATAGGAACACTATTGTGGCTGTTAATCCCTTGCCTCTAAGGATCCTAGTGCCTGTGATCCATGCTAGACTTTGGGGGTGGGTCAGTGATATGTTGGTCATTGTGCAGGTCATGCAAAGTTCTATTATGATTGCTTCGGCCCTAACTTGTGTGGAGTATCTTGCATATCATTGCTCCTCCCCATCTTTAGGCTCTTAAAATCTTACTGCCCCCTCTTCCACAAATTTCCCTGCCTTACTCTTCTTTTTAACAACCAATTAAAAATCCTACCCATCATTTGGTTACTGTCATCCATATTTAGTTTTTCTTTCTTTTTTAATTTTCATATGTTTATATATATATATGTGTCTGCATGTGCGTGCGTGCGTGCGCGCGCGTGTGTGTGTGTGTGTGTGTGTGTGTGTGTACACATTGATTTGGGAATTATCTGCAGTTATTCTTCTACCTTAGTCTTTTTGAGACAGAGCTTTCAGGTCTTGCCAATAGGCCTAGTCTGACTATCCAGTTAGCTCTGGGGATTCCTACTCTGCATCTGCAGGGGCTGCAGTACAGTTGGCTCACTATACCCACCCTGCACTTACATGGGATCTGGGGATCTAGAGTGCTTACTGAACCATATTCCCAACTCATGGTTACACTTTTTCATGTGTAAAAAGATTTAAGAGAAGTAAACCATTTGCCTTTCTGAGTCTAGATTTTGTTAGCTATAAAGATGTTGGAGTGAATGATAGGCAAAGTACTTACCAGAATTAAGCTGTAATTTATGGTATTTTTGCGTAATAAACAAAGGTCAGCAGTTGTCATTTGCTTTTAAAAATTATTCTGCTTTACCAAAGGTTTCACACAGAAACCCATTAGGAAAGGACAGCTCCCTGGTGCTTTTCAAATGTAATTCTTTTCATGATTTTAATTGGAATTAGTTCCTTAGGAATGCAACCATTACCATCAGTGACAGTATTAGTTATCTGTGAGTACAGTCATGTATAATTTGTTATACATGTATAAATTGTCATATGTATGTAATTTTTTATTATTCAATTGTGCGTGTGTGTGTGTGTGTGTGTGTGTGTGTGTGTGTGTGTAGAACCATGGGAGAATTCGGGAACCACCATGGACTGCCTTCACCTCCTCCTTGTTTACTCTGCCCCGGGATTTACAGGCTCCACCCTACCAGGACCGGAAACACAGGCTGCCCCCTCTTCCACCTGGCGTCTATACATGGGGTCTAGGATCCGAACTCAGGACCTTCCGCCTGCAAGGCAGAAGCTTAACCCCTGAGCCATCTCTCCAGCTCCCATATGTATGTAATTTTAATAGTAATTGTTTTCATATTTACTTTTGCTCTGTTTTTAGTTTTTAATTAATTAATGAATTAATTTTACGACTTTTTGAGATAGCATTTTTTAAGAAAAGATTGAGTTGTTTTTTCCCCCCCAGTTTTCCAGCCTTGACTGGTCTTGGACTTGCTGTTTAGCTAAGGCTAACCATGAGCTCCTTATCCTCCTGCCTCTATTTCCCAAGTGCTGGGATTACAGTAATTTTCTGCCATGCCATTTCAGTTTTAGTTTATGGGATACACTGGAAAAACATAAGTGACTGACAGTGTTGTAATTCCATTCTTTAGAGTCTAAAAGGAAATCCCTTTCAACTTTGAGTTTTTAATGTTGGAGATTGAGAAAATGATCTGTTCATTTAAGCAAAGAGAGAGAGGTGTCTTCATCCATATGTCAAAAGGGAGTCAAGTTTATTTTGTGTTTTCAGTCTGAAGTGGAAAAACCCCAGCTGGCAGTCAGATGTGTTAGCCCCACATTAACCTCTACTTTAAAGCAAGCAAGTACTTTGAAACTGAAGACTGTTTTGATGGGCAGGATTGAATTCTTCCTGGAATCAAGAGATGCTTGTTGAAAGATCCTCCATGGAACTTTCAATAACTTCATGTGCTGATTGAATTTCACAATTAATTTCAGGTTGAGAGATGTCAGTCTTCCAAATGCAGTGGGAGGAGAGGGGAGGGGTTGTCAAGTTATCACCTTTGAGTTCCTGCAATAATTTACACATCTTTCTATTCACCTCAAAGACATAATTGCTCCAGCATTGTTTTGTTTGTCAGGAAGCGTGAATAGATTCTAAAATAGAATCTTGACCCTGTTGTGTTTGTTTCTAGCAGTGTACCTCTGGTTCAGGTATAGCTGTCCCTCCCCAAAAGAAATGAGTTCTCTGGATTTCTAACATCCCTAAAATTGTTAGTGAGTTTTCTTAAGTTAGACAGTTTCCCCTGTGACTGCAGGGAGAATAAGGAGATAAGTTCCTGAATTTGTGTGTATGTGTGTCTGCATGCATGAGTGTGTGTTTGGAATCTAGAGGTTGATGTCCAATATTCTCCTCATTTGCCCTTTACAATTCCCTGTGTGTGCGTTTTCATGTGTGTGAGGGAGGGTGCATGCTTTATATGGAGGTATGAGTTGTTATTGGGAATAATCTGAAGTTACTTTCTTCTACCTTATTATTTTGAGACTGGGTCTCTAATTAAACCCAGAGCTTTCCAGTTAGGTTAGTCTGGCTAACCACCTTATTTTGGGGATCCCCAACCTTAGACTTCTGGGACTGAATTCCAAGTGGGAATTCCCTCCGTTTTCCCATCCCTCCTTCTCGCCTTCCCTTCCTGTTTCCCTTCCTCCCTCCCTCCCAAGTTGAACTTGGAGCTCACTATTTTAGCTAGGCTGGCTAGCCAGCAAGCCACTGGGGTGTGCGCACCTCCGCTCTCTAGTACTGGGATTAGAGATGGACGCTGCCATGCTCAGTTTTTCTCTGGTTTCTGGGTATTCAAATTCAGGACTTCAGTTTTCACAGCAAGGCACTTTATGCTGAGTCATATCCCTAGACCCTAAGTTCTCAATTTTTAGTACAGTTTTTGTTATTGTAGTTATTTTATTTTATAATCAAGTTTCTGTGTAGGTGTACCTTTTTATATAATCAACCTGTTCTTGACAAAAACATGTAAATAATATTTTTAATATCAAATTATTTGAAATATAGAAAGTGAACCTAGTATTTAAAAGAATTCTATCTTTTTTATTTTAAAAAAGTTTCTGATTGAGTTTCCATTTGTGAGTCATGGTGTTGTGTAGATTTTCTAACATATAATCTTTAAAATTTATTAGTGCCAGTTTATTTGCTGTAATCATCTTTCATTTATGTATGTGTGTGTTTATATGTACATGTGAATGTTTGTGCATCCAGGTAGAGAGACTAGTGGACAATGTGAATTTTGTTCTGAGGCATGATGTGCCTTTTTTTTTTTTTTTTTAATTTAGATAGGGTCTGTCAACTCCCCATCTCTATCACTGGGATTACAAGTGAGTACTAACACACTCAGCTTTTTAGGTTCTGCTAATCAAACTCAGGGATGTCTCTCCAGTCCAGGATGAAGTCTTGTATGGTGGCTAAGTAGTGATACCTTTTTCTTTTCCTAAAGAAGTACACATTCTGGGGCTGCAGAGGTGGCTCAGTGAATGAAGTACTTGACTTCCAAGTATAAGGACCAGAATTCATATCCCGAGAACCCATGTAAATGCCAATAGAATGCAGTTATTGTCTGTAATCCCCGTAGCCCTATGGAAATGGATGGTGGAGACCCAAGAATCTCCAGAAGCTTGTGGGTCAGGCCGATCTGGCCATAGTATGGTTAAAAGACTTGACTAGAATGGGGTAAAAAGATAAGAAACAGCAAGTGCTTTCTCTCTCTCTCTCTTTCTCGCTCTCTGAGTCCTGTGAGTGTTTTATATGTACATTACATGATGAAAGAGACTTTGCAGATACAATGAACTACCCTGGGGTGAGGGCAGTATCCTGGTTTATCTGGGTGAGCTCACTGTAGTCATAGCAAGAAGGAGTAAGATGAAGCTGAGGACCAAAGTCAGAGAAGGTGATGTGAAGGTAGCTGAAGGGAGCAAGAGGCGGTGTGATGAGACACAGCGGAATGACGCCATTGCTGGAAGGAACCAGGTCAAAAGTACTAGCTAATGAGAAACTTCGCTTTCTTATCTTTATGGCAAAATTAAAAATATGAACAGCATAACAAAGATTTTACTTAAGTAAAACATCGAATATGAAGTCAAGTATCTTCCTGTGTTTTCTATTATTTACTATTACAATATGTATATATGTGAACATATATATGTAAATACGCTTCTTTAATTTTAATTCTTGTTATAGAAAAGACAGAAGGCAAATTATTAGGATTAGCTAATGTATAAGAAAATAAAAATATTAACAGGAAAATGACTGTCACCAAGAGACTGAAGTCACATAATCACTCATATTTTCATATGGTACAAGCCAAAGATTTGAAGCTTTTGAACCACCAACTTAATAAAATAAGTCTTCAAGGGCAAAGTCTAATGTAATAAGCTTGTGATTCCAGCACTTGAGAAGGTGAATCAGGAGAACTGCTGAAATTTTGAAACTATTATGGGTCATAGTAAGACCATATCTCAAAAAAAAAAAAAATGCTCAGGAACTCACCTCAGGAAATTCCTCTGATAAACAAAAGAGTTGATCAAAAGCAACAGGTAGGTTTAGTGCTAGATGAGAAAGTAATGCCTTCTTGGGGAGGCCTTAGGAAAAACAGCATTCTGCTTCTACAAAGTACAGCACCTGTCGCTATTTTCTACCAACATCTGGGTTTGATTTAAATAACTTGTTGCTTCATGCTCCATTGTCATACTTAGACAAAATTACCTCCTGGCTCATCACATCTGAAATAAAATCTTTTGGCTTCCTGTCATTGCTGTAAAATATTAGCAGAAACCTGATGGCTCATTAATAACATGAGTGAGGATTTTTAAATCTGAAACTGGGTCTTGTGGAATTATAGTCAAGGTGACAGCACAGCAGTACTCCTTTGAGAGTACTCTAGGAGAAACTCACTCACTTAGTGTCTTAGTTTCTTTTTCTCTTGATAGAATTTAAAGAATTCTGAGAGGTAAGAGAGTAGAGACCACACATAGGACTTTCTTTTTACGAGGCTCATTAAGTCGAAGATCCCATCATTGACTGTAAATGTGGGGGACAACTCATGTTCAAACCATGACACTACACCTCTGACCTCCACAGGCTCATACGTTTGAATCTTTAGTTTGGGAAAGTCCTGGCACCTTTAGGGGTGGAGCCTTGCTGGAGGAAGGCAGGTGCAGGTTGATTAGCCTCTTCCTATTTTAGGAAGAGTCTACTCTTAACAGCTGGTGGTTTAGCAGCTCTCTGCCTCCATGATGTCTGTGGTAACTTAGCTTCTGCCAGCCAGCCATACCATTTCTGCCAAGAAAGACTGTATTTCCCCTTTAGAACTGTAAGTTGAATAAATTTCCATTTTGTCCCTTAAGTTGTTTGAGCCTCAGTGGCATCTCTCACAGCAACACAAAGATAACCAGTACATTCACCCACTTAGGATTCCTGAATTTCTAGTAAGTGTTTGATGCTATTCCACATGCTGGGCTGTAATAGAGAACAAATTAATTAGACTTGGGTTCTACCATCATCGAATAATACTTGACAGAAAAGATCATATGATCGCAAGTGTGGTAAACTGTGAAGAGTTACGGGTTTTTTTTTTATAGAGCACATCAAGATAAACTCATTTCATGAGGGATGAGAAACGCTTAAACAGAGGTTCTGATTGTCTTGGGGCAAGTGAATGGGGCAAAGCCTTTCTGTCAAAGGAAGCAACACAGATGGGTTAGAAGTAAGAAATGATTGGATTTACTGGGATTTCTGGAGGGAAGCCTCTGACTTAAACATTGTATCCAAGAGAATCATAGAAAATGGGGCTGGAAAGGTATCCAGGTCCACTAATAATGAAGTTTAGTAGGACATGATAAAGTGTCTAGGTACTGTGTACAAATGTGAAGCCAGTGGGGAAGAGATGATATTTCTTTAGCCTTTCAGAAAATGCCTCACTGTTGTCAAAGGTTTTGTAAAAGTTACCAACTAGGGCACTGTTGCAGAAATGCAGAAGAAATGTAAAGATTTGCATTAGGTGATGTTGGGACTGTGAATTGTGAATACATTTGAGAAGTATCTAGGAGATAGAATTAATAGGAAATGATATTGTATTGTTCCAGGGTCTTCTGATTAGAACAGATAAAACGTTTTTTACTAGACATATTTGTTAAGATAGTATGATTTTCATTTTGCTGTAGTAGATAGCTTATCATAGCACTAATTTATTTGCTCTCATTTGTATCGTTTCTGTCTCCAAGGCAGGATGCTTTTTTAGGGTATCACAAAGCTAAAACCAAGGAGTTAGCTAGACTTGATTCTTATCTGGTGCTTTTGATGGAAATATCTTTCCAAGCTTATGCTTGTTGCTAGACTACAGTACCTGTAATCATCATTTTGGGGTCCCAGTTTCCTTGCTGGCTATCGGTTGAGTCCAGTATTTGTTTCTAGAGATTCCTTCTCAGGGCCCTATTTTCCTTCAAGCTGGAAATAACATGTTCTTGTAGGTGTCTCAATTCTTGTTCTAGGCCTCCTCCTCTTTAGGTCCAGACTTAAAGAGCTTCATGTTAATAGGTTAAGTCTACCTAGATATTTTCTTCCTTCCACGTTCACTAATTGGGCTTTACATTTACAAAATCTCTTATCACAAGAATAGCATCATATTCACTTACTGGGGAAGGAGATTGTATGAAGGCAAGGGTCACTGGGGTCATTAGACTTTTCAAGTAATGACGTGATCTGTACAGTTTGGCAGAAAATATAGGTCCCAGTTTATTAGATCAAAGTAAGTTGTAGGACTCTTTGACATCTTCTGATGGACTATAAGTGATTAAACTTTACTATATGTTATATAATATGTGCTTTCTTCAATTCATTTAATTCAGGTAATATCAGTGAAGTTAGTCCTATCATTATCATCATTATTATTCTAGTTTTACGAATGGGAAAATTAAGTTTTAGAGAGATGACTTGTTCAGTGTTACCCAGGAAGTAAATAGAATGGATTTTGAAACCCAAGCAGTTCTGGGCTACAGATAAGAATCCTGACATAACAGTACTTAAATAACCCTTAAAGCCAAGGTAGTAGGAAGGTAACCTTAGGAGAGACTGTAGAAAGAAGACAGAATTGAGTGCAGCAAGATAGCTGAGAGGATGAAAGTGCTCCTTAAGTCTGACGGCTTGGGTTTGACCTCTGGATCCCTTCCACATGTGCCATAGCGAATGCACACCTGCGCTCACACACCTGTACTCTGGCCTTACCCTCCTCCCACCTACTGCCAAAATAAAACAGAATCCTGAGAAAAATGTAAGATGTAAAGAATTGTTAGAAAATGAGTTTCTAAGAAAGAATACAGAGGAAGAACCAGGAGAACAAAGCTGGAGAAAACCTAAGAAAGTTTGTGGTGTTATGGAAGTCCATGAGAGAAAATGCTTCAGGCTCTGCATGTGGGGTACATGGTGCACTGAGCACAGAGCAGCTTTACTTAAGTGCGTGCTGGTGGAGAGTCAGGTGGGAAGTCAGATGGGAATGGCTTGAAGAGGGACTGCAAGCAACGGAACTTTTGAGACTTTGTTTGGGAGGGGGTTGACAGATGTAAGAGAGGAAAGTGGGGTTCTGGTGCCAGTGCCAACCGGCTACAGCTCCCTGCCCAAAGAGGTTAGAGGAGCACTCAGCACTCTACCTAGAAGCTTCTTTTTGCAACGGAAGGTTTTTATTACAGAAAATTACAACTGACTTCAGTGACTGTGATTGCTCAGCCCTAAATGGAACATCTAAATCTACCCCTACCCTGTCATTTGGGGAGCATTGCCAAAGAGGGAGTGGTGAGAATGTAAGAGCCTGAAGGTGGCGAGGGCCACAGCCAGATGGTGTCTTCTGGACATGACAGGCCCCTGCAAATGAATTCACTGCAGCCAGTCTGCTTCCAGGAGACCACATCACTTGTCCCAGTTGCTTTACATCATTAGGGGGAAAGATTTTAAAGAGGCGCCACACTTTTCTCAGAGAATAGGGAGGGTTAAGGGTTAAGGCTAGATGGGACAGAAGGGGGGCAACCTTCCCCAGTGATATGCCCACTGGCATATTGTCCTGCTCCACCAAGTGCCCAGTGATGTGTCCACTGGCATATTGTCCTGGCTCCACCAAGTGCTCAGTTGCATGCCATTTACAGTAACGCAGGTGGAACTTAGCAAGCCATATAGTATAGAGGAACATTGAGACAAGCGGGGGACGAAGAAAGTTTGTAGTAGAAAAAATGAGCATTGGATAATAAGGAGTGAAAATGACACAAAAACATGTGCAAATCTCGAAAGGAATGTATATCTAAAAAGAAAGAAACATATAATTGAATGAAAAAAGAATTAAGGGGAACATTAAAACTGAGTTTGTAGGTAAACACAAATGACCAGTCTTTCTCTCTTAAAATACTTTTTTCTTCCATTTTCTGCATTTTATTTTTAAAATTTACTTCTCATTTTATATTTCCACCCATGCAATCAAGATTAAATAACTTTAATACACAATCTAGCATGTTGCTGGAAAAGAAAAAAATAGTAAAGCAGCCTCATACATATTTTTTGGAGGGATACACACGACCAAAATTTAAAAATCTGCAGAGAATTACTGTATAAACTTGGTTGTACATGTTAACAAAATTCAAAAAGCTGCAAAGAATTACTGTATAAACTTTACATTGGTATATAAAAGAACTGTAATGATTACATATAATGTATAGTAAGTACATATACATATATAAAATGAGTGTATATGCAGTTTCTCAGAAATATGTTCCATATAAAGTTATTCATGAATATATCAGAGACTAAAAAGGAACCAAAAAGACTTCAGAGAGTTTTCACTCACCTCTTCATGTATTTGAACTATTTGATGTCTTTAATTTATTTTAACTTAAATTCCCTGGTCCTTGAGGGGAGATGGTTGAATATCCTAGCTGGTGTTAAGTGTTTTGAATTCACATCATCACCGCCTCTAAGGTTTTATTCCTTTTTGCACTGAACTACTAAATAAGTCTTTACAGATTAGAAATTGTTGAAACAACTACTTTGATACTTTTGATAGCAAAGTAATATGCTATCAAACTACAGAATTAACAGATATAAGAATGTGTGATATTCAGAGTACACAGTTACTAAGTTTTGTTAGAGAGATATAATGAGTAAATGCCCTGTCTAAATAGTAAATAAATAAATCGTTTAAATAATGATAGGCAGTTTTAGTTTTCCCTAAGTTACATTGTATGTATGTATGCTTCATCTTTGAGGTTACAGACTAGTAGTAGCTGCTTCACAGGGTCGTGAATGACTTCTAGGAGTGTTTCCCACATTTTCCTTGGAGTTTACAGATCTTCAAAGGTATGTAGGAGTATTGCAGGTCAGTCATCACTATAATATAACCTGTTTCCTGTTCCCAGGCAGGATCTTGGGGTTCTGAAGATGAAAATCTTTGACTGGAGCTGTCCAAATGTCTTTGGGAGATTTAGCAATAGGCCAGGTCTTGTTCCAGACAGTAGTGGGACTCTTGGGGAATATTGTTCTTTTCATAATCTTTTCCTCCCTTGCCAGTGCACAGGATAAGGTCCATAAACCTGATTGTGAAGCATCTTACAGTAGCCAACTGTCCAGTCATCATCCCTGAGTTGTCCAGGTAATAGTGACTTTGGGATTGAGATATTTCCTCAATGACATTGGATGCAGTCTTGTTTTCTACATCCACAGGATAGGCCAGGGGCATTTCCATTAGTACCACCTGCCTCCGGAATTTCTTCCAGGCCATCACCATCAGTCCCAGGGATTCTTAGTGGACATGGCTGAAATTAAAAGCTCCCAAATATATTGCTTTCTCTTCCCCTATTCTAAATCCTTTTCATTCATGCTGGTGAATATCATTTTTTCCCATATACTTGTCTGATAGTAGAGGAGCAGCAATTCACCATGTAACGAGACATAGTATATTGTTCTTTGCGAGATAGTAACAAAATCACACTCTTCCTATGTACAGTGTTGCTGTCATTCCCAGATGTGTGCTTGGGGCTCATGCTGTGGTCCAGCAATGCCGTGACTTTCATTGGACAGGCAGATGCAGTGTGTTTGGCACATCCACAGACCCTCTTCCAACGCCAGGGCCACCCACAGCTTTCTCCTCGGGGGTGTCTTTGCAACTTTTTACATCATCTCTTGCTTTCTTTAAACCTACATTGTTTTTTGATAAACTCAGCAGTTGGCTGGCACAGTTGTAACATGTGTCATGGTTTAAATGTGAATTGTTCCTCATGAGCTCACGTGTTTGGATAATTGGTCCTCAGCTGGTGATGCCTTTTGAAAGGTTTAGGAGGTGGAACCTTGCTGGAGGAAATATATCACTGGGGATAACCTTGAGGCTGAATAACCAGGTCCCACATCTTCTCTCATTTTCTGCGCCTTCTGATGGCTTCTTTAAAGTGAGGCAGCTGCCTGCTTCTGCCTCAATATCTTCAGCTGCGTGATCCCCACACGGTGGATTTCTTGAGAATGTAACATGAATGATGACCATAATAATGATCAGATGCAATGACTCATGTTATTCCAGTCCTTGGAAGATCTAAAGCAGGAAGATTTACTGTGAATTTTAGATCATTCTACTATATAGCAAGATGCCGGCCAGCCAGGGTTACCCTGTCTTAAAAAAAAAAAAAAAAAAAAAAAAAGGAAGAACTGAGAGAGAGAGAGAGAGGAAGACGTAAAAAATAAGGAAGTTCTGAAGGAAGCTGTGAAGAAAATTCTTTATTCAAGACAAATATCTTCATTGTTGAAAAATAGTTATTTTTAATCCTTAAAATTCTTAAGATATACTGAGAGTATTTTTACTTAACATTCTGAACAATGATTAAAGCCTTAGAGAATGTTACAGAAAAATTGATAGAAGAGATTTAGTAAGCTCGGCCATCGAAATGCTACTGTGTTTTCTACTTAGATCAGTTTTGAACAAGTTCTCTGGATCATGCCAAAATTCTTTTTCTTCTTTTTGAAGTGTTTTATATTTAGTTTAGTTCTTAATTAAATTTATTTGGTACATGTATTGATGAAAAGGGCTGTTTGTTACTGTTTTATAAGCATTTGTTTTATTATGGACTCAGTTTTCATATTGGCTCAGTCATATAATTCAAAAATCACTTGGGTAAGTAAACACTGCTGTTTATACACCAAAAGTACAGTGAGTCTTCAAGGTAAGTGACCACAGCAATGGGAGAAAAGTGAGCAGTACTGCTTTAAAGTACACAGATATTAAATATAACTTTGTTTGGCTGCCAGCAAAGTGCTGTCCAGAGACAGGGTTTGAGGCTCAACCACAAATCTAAACAGTTCCAGAATAGCTTACCACCTGGCAGTTAAAAGGAACCTAATGTGCTAGCTGTTAGCTGATGTTCAAGCTCTCATGCATTTGCTCGAATTGGGCTAATCAGATGTTGTAGATGGGAGTATAAAAGATTCAGAGTTACGTACTATACTGGGCACCTCTACTGTTCATTGATAAATTGCTTTTTAAGTTAATTTCTTCCATGACAGAAAAGGGGGGAAATCTTTAAATAGCAGATAATTTTTTTCATCACTGCATACAATTGTCACCTTTTGATTGAAGCTAAATTAACCCAAGAATCTTCTGTTTTGTAAGGCTGAATAGGAAAAGATATAGTTTTATAAGAAAAATAATTTTAAAGCCTTTTTAGGTTGGTCCTAGAAAATGAGATGCTGGAATACACATTTTCTAGTCGTTATATTGAAAATAAATCCAAGCATATTAAATAAGAAGGATCAAGTCAGATCATGTTCACTTATTTTTAAAAATTTTCTACTTCCTCAGAATTCATTTTTTTCTTTGCTTTCTGTAATCTTGACATTCTCTTTCCTACAATCATAAATTTAAGTCTTCTTGTGAAACCAACATGCCAACCAGCCAGCTGACCAGTCAGCCAACCAGTCATATTGCTTAGACCCTCTAGTTATTTTCTATCTTCCTTTTCACTAAATTTTGAAAGAGCAGTTTCTGTGCCTTTATCTCCTATTCACTTCGATATGCAATAGCACTATGCTTCTATTTCATTTGCTCCACAAAACTGCAATAACGTACATTTTCTAATGTGCCCCACTTTCTTTCACCTGGTGGAATGCTTGTTTGACTCTAATTTCATTTGGAGCAGCTGGTGCCCTGGTATTGATACTGGTCTCCGTTTGCCTAGTGACAGACTGCTCTTCTCCATACTTCTTCCCACTGACTTGCCTTATCTCCTCTCACTGTCTCCTGTCTCTGCTTCTCTTTGCAGAATTGATACTTCCTTGTCAGTCCTCTCCTGACCATACTCACTCCTACTGGGAGGTCAAGGTATTTTCATGACTTTTAACTATTACCTATTTTGGTTTTAGTTTAGATCTCTTTCTTGCATTCTTCATCTTCTAACACATGATGCACATTTTGTGTTTTCTGGCCTAGGATCTTGATTCCTGTTCTGGGCTTAGAACCCTGGTGAAACCTGGCTCAGCAAACACAAATGCACATCCCAGAAGTGACAAGGAGTTAATATTCCATAGGGGCAACCTCAAACTAATGTGTGGGAACTGACAACACACACTTCTCTGTATTGATTCTAGAGTGAAAAATTCTGGGAGGCATTGCATATATTTTTTAGAAGTCTGTATTAGGTTGATAATTTATTATTGTTTTAGTTTTTCCTTTTTGTTTTGCTCTTCTTAATTCCCCCTCATTCCTTCTCATTTGAATTACATTCTAAGTAAAACCTTTTGCATGAGTCGCAGACAAAGATAGCTAGCATCTAAAGTGGCTCTAGACAAGTATCCTTAGATGAGGTGTCAAAGAAGGCTTGAAACTATAAGAAAGACCAGTTGCTGGTGATGTTTGCCTTGGCATATGTAACAGCTCATTTACAAGGATTTCTGCTTTCCAAGAGTCAAAACAAGCACTGAATAGAAAGAGAAGAGTAGAACCTATGTAATAATCTAGGAGTGAAGTGTTATGAGGATAGTGATAATCATAAAGCCTCTGAATGGACTCTTTTAGCTTTTGAAACCTTGGAAACAATAGGTTATCCAGTCATCAGTGCATATTGTGGTAAGATCATTTGGAAGATCTTCAGTCTATAATAGCCATTAATAGGTTAGGATAAAATATTTGGTCCAGAATTTGTTAAATCTAGCAGAGCTGTATACTTTTTCATGGTAGATTTGTATCAGATCTCTGTTGTGGTTTGGGGCTAGTGTTAGCTGTAAGAAACATGTTGAGTGAGATTGAGGGACAGAAATGAAGCAGTAGGAGTATTCCTTTAAGTGATGGCACGAGGTGCTGTTGTAGCCCTACATGTTGTTGCTGATCTGTAGCGTGGAGCACTGGCCAGGCCTGCAGCTGCTCCAGCTCTATTGGATCATTTCCATCAGCTTATGGGAATCTTGGACCAGTGCATGCAGCTTTTCTGCAGTCACCATAGTCACTGAGATTGGAGACCTGAAGATAGAGACAGACATGGGCTGTTATTTATCCTAGGGTTCTTTTATTTTTATTCCTTCTCATTTCATATGACCTTTTGAACTACCCCCCTGCTGTTTTTAACCTCAGCTACAGATAGGGAGGACTCTTCACATAGACCACCTCCTACACCTGAGGTCAAAAGTCTTACACATCTGAACCAGTTAATCTTATCTGTTGCTGTGAGACAATACCCAAAGTCAAGCAACTTATTGGGAGATAGAGAGATTTATTAAATGTTCCAGAGGAGAGATACAGTCCTTCATGGAGAGAAAGCCATGGCCGGCTGGCAGAAAATGGAGGGGGCTTAAGTTACATCCATCCAGGAAGCTGAGAGCTGCTGCATGCTCAAGAGAAAACTTACTCTAGCAGGGTGGAGCTAACCAGCCTCAAGGCCTACGCCCTGTGCCGCCTTTCCATAAGACTCTACCTCATAAAGGTACCATGACTATCCTAAACATGTGAGTCTGTAGGGGACACATTTCAAACCATGATATCCAACCCTGGTCCACACAGACTTATTATATTCTCCTTATATAAATCATAGTCCAACTTTAAAACTTTCATAGACTATATCAGTAGTAGTACCAACATAGCCCAAAAGTCCAAAGACCAAATCCTCCTGTAGTATCAAAAGACAATTTACATACTTAGATACAATGACACAAAATAAACATTTCCATTCTAATTTTTTAAAAAAATTTATTATTATTTATTAAATTGTGCATGCGTACATATGTATGTGCGCGCGTGTGTGTGTCTGTGTGTGTGTGTAGAACCACGGACAAATTCGGGAACCACCATGGACGCCTCCACCTCCCCGGGATTCACAGGCTCCGCCCTACCAGGATCAGAAGCTCAGGCCACCCCTGCTTCTATACGTAGGATCTGAGGTCGGAACTCAGGACCTTCTGCCTGCAAGGTAACCCCTGAGTCACCTCTCCAGCCCCAACTTTCCATTCTAAAAGGAAGGAAAGGGGGCATATCCAGGGAAGATTAGTCCATAAAATATTAAAAACCAGTACAACAAACTCCATGTCTAGCAAATGAGCCTCTTGCTGACATAATCTCAGTTCCAAACGTCTTTGGTTCCACCCTTCCAACTCAGCTGCCTGTAGAACATATTCTCTTAGGCTGGCTCCTCCCATGGCATACAGCTGTCTTTGGCAGATATCCCACATTGGCTCTGGCATCTCTAACATCTTCACTTCTCAATGAAAAAGCAGGCTTTAACTCCACAGCACAAACTGCCTTTCTCAGGCCTCTAAACTGCAGGCTTCCTGCTACACATTGTCTGGGTTCTGCCATTTTCTGAAATCCTGCAGGAGAGTTTCACCATCTCTCTCTTGCATTTCTGATGCCTGTAAAACCAGAACCACTTGGACAAAACTAATAGCATGTTCAGCTATTAGAAACAGACCTTTCTTTTGGAACTCTGTCCTTTACTCATTCCTTCTAAAAGAATTTGTATTCTTTTTTAAAAAACTTTTTTTATTATTATTATTTATTCAATTGTGCGTGTGTGCATGTGTGATGTGCTTGTGTGTGTAGAACCACAGGCGAATTTGGGAACCACCATGGACCGCCTTCATCTCCTCCTTGCTTACTCTGTCCCAAGATTCACAGGCTCCGCCCTACCAGGACCATGCAGGCTGCCCCCGCTTCCACCCGGCATCGATACGTGGGTCCAGGATCCAAACTCAGGACCTTCTGCCTGCGAGGCAGAGGCTTAACCCCTGAGCCACCTCTCCAGGCCCCAGAATTTGTATTATAGGTGAGAGCCTTCTTTGAGAATCTTGCCCTTAGAGTAGGGCCTCTCCTATTATGCAAGTTGAGAGCAGCCTTTGGTTCACTAGTGGAGTTAATCTCTTTAACAACTATGGACATTTTGCTCTCTGCCTCTTCCTGGTTCAACTTTTCAAGTTTGCCATTGCATTTTTCATTATCAAAACCTCCCTGTTTGTACTTCTGCCTGATTCCTTACTCTCTTTTTTTATAGCTCTGAACAAGAGCATTAAAAAGTAGCCATGCTACACTATCAAGACTGTCTATCCTTGAAAGTTCTTCCACCAAACATGGGAGTTTAACTTCAGGCAAGCTTTAAGGATGAGGATAAAACTTCACTAAATTCTGCCAACACATGATGTGCTCCATTTCTTCAAGTTTCCGACACAGTGTCTGTTCTTCTCTGGACCATCGTAAACTGGGCTTCCACTCTCTAAGTCTCTGTCAGCATCAGTCTCTTCCAAGCTTTCACAAGAATGGCCCTTTTGATCCTTCTCCAGAATCAAAGACTTTCCCAGCACAAAGTCCCGAAGTTATTCATATTCTCTCAACAAACAGTTCCAAAAGCACGCTAGTCACATCTCAGCAATGGCCATATTGCTGGGTACCAACTTCTCTCAGCTTCACAAACAACAGCTTCACTTTTTGGTTCCAGATTCTTTTAGTCTCATTCAGCAACACCCTATCTCTCTGGTACCAATTTCTCTCAACTTCAAAACACTTCACATTCTGGTACCAGATGCTCTTAATTTCGTAGCAGTACCCCATTATTAGGTACCAATTTTTCTATTGGTTACTCTTCTGTATTGCTGTGAAAGACCACCACTGAGGCTCAAACATCTTAAGGTAGAAAGGGGGATTTATTCAGCTTATGATTCCAGAGGGAAGAAAAAAATCCTTCATGACAGAAAAGGCATGACAGGCTGGTAGAAACTGGAGGTGGCTTACATCCATCCAGGATGCTGAGAACTGCTGCATGCTCAAGAGCACACTCCTTCACTCCAGCAGGGCGGGACTAACCAACCTCAAGGCCCGCTCCCTGTGACTGCCTTCTTCCCTCAAAGTTCCACCTCATAAAGGTGCTGTGACCTTCCCAAACATGTGAGTCTGTGGGGGACACGTTTCAAATCATGACAGCATCTTTACTGAGGTCATCTGTCGCTCTTAAGAACTCTTGGACGGTAATCAGGATCAAAGTCAAGGCCCTAATGTGCAAAGAGTAGGGTCTTGAGATCTCACAGGGGCCCCTGGATTAAATTGAATATCTTGTTAAACAAGAGAAACTTTCCATTGTTTGCTGGCTATACAGAGATCTTGTTGAAGTGCATCTCTCACATGAAGATGTTTTTCTGTATGAGTACTTGTCCCATTTCTAGTCCCCATTGTAGAATGTTAACTAGACAGTATCTCAATGTAGTTTTACCAGGATGCCAGTGTTATTCTGGAAATAAGTATTTAGACATATAGTCCTAGCAAATGGCCTAATACGTTACAACAGGAAAAGGAATATATGAGGAAGTGGATCTATCTAACCATGTTCTGTAGAGGATCCAAAGAAACATTTCATTCTCCCAGGTAATAGCATTGTGATAAGAGAATCAGTCTCTAATTGTTAGGAGATGCTTTCTTCAAATTTGGTTCTGGAAGAATCCATGTCCTTGGAAAGCTAGAATTCTGTAATGACAGAGGAAAGAAGATGGTGGCACTTAATATTTGTAGCAGGGTGGATATAGTTACTACAGTGGGACAAAATAGCAGTCAGAATACCTTTACAGAGATTTGAGAAAATGGCTAAGTCTTGAGGCAAGAAAGATTGGCAACCAATCAAGTTATTGATTGACTTGTGTGAGAGTTAGACCTTCATTTTTGGTAGTTGTAAACTCTCTCTTGCTTTTTACTTGTTCTGCAGACATGGAAGCAACAAGAAACATTCCAGGATATCTTTTAAGATCTAGGCAAGTTGCTCCTTGTCACCATCATTTAGTAGCAGTGTTCTCTCAATGTGAAGTCAATGGGAAAAGGCAGAACCAATCTGGACTATTTTTCTACTAGCTGTTTCTTAAGTATCATCACTCACATCTTCAAACTCCTTCATTGCAGACTTTGACTTACTTCTCGCTAGTAGTGTCTAGTCTCAAATGTGCTTATTGTTCATCTTTTCCTTTCTGCTCCAGAGCTTTTTCAGTGCCCATCCAACAAGAGATGCAGATAGTAGGGCATATAAGCATGAATCCAGAAGTTAGTGCAACTTCTTTGACAGCTTTTATCTAGAAAGAGTAGCTGTCAGTGGACAGTGTTTTCTCCCAGTGTTTTATTCTAGTCATTCTTCAAAGAATCATGGCAGGAATGAGGTCCAGTATCACGCAGTGGCCATATTAATGTGGATCTATGTTTTGGCTTATGCCACATACTAGTTTCACCCTTCTTGATTCTTTTTAATACTCTGTTTAGGAAAACATCAGAGTCAGACAATTGTATATTGTTATTTGTGTGCATGTTTGTCTGTCTATCTTGTCAGTCCATCCATCCTTCCATCTAATTACATATTACAAATAAAGGACTTACAGTATTGAAAATAATTAAGCATAGCTTTACTAAGTGGTCGAACTTAAGTTCTAAATTGAATTCATTTGAACTAAAACATATTCTCATTCTTCTTGATTGAACCTTTTCCTCACTTTTGAAGATAAAAATCAATATAACTAGCTTATTTTTCAGTGTCCTCATCTGATGCTATCACCTGCCTGTTGGGCTGATTGCTTATAGTTCACTAATCTTAAGTTATTCCAGGCATATGGGCATTGCTTAGCCAGTCACTTTCTCTCCTTGTGCGTCTTTGTTGGGAGTGCATCCCCACCATCCATTTGAAACTTAATCTGTGTACTTTCTCTTCTTTTTCCTTCTTCTGACTTCAGTCAACTTGTTTCATTTCTTCCGTTTTTGTTTGCCCCTTTTAGTCCTTAGTTTTTGCAGTTCACCTGCATGGTTGACCAGCAAATGGCTTAAAGGAAAGGAACAAGGGGTTTATTTCCTTACAACAGTCTGGTTAGAATTCATAGTCCAGCTTGACGGGAGAGCACACACCAACACCAGGGCCGGGGGAACTTGCCACACCAGCATGTCTGGCCAAGTGTATAGAGAATGCCAACTTTCTCAACCAGCTGTCGGTATTTTATTCCAGAGCCTAGTTCCACCCACCATGGGCTGGGCCTTCCCCATCAGCTAGATAGTCTCTTGCAGGTTTGCTCTGGGCTTAATGTAACCATTAATTCTCTACAAATGTGCCCAGAGTTCAAACCCTCAACTGTCAAGTTGACACCTGTGCCTAATTATGACAGTTTTTATATTTCTTTCTCAGAATGTTATTTCTTTAGTAGTTAAAGATTTTTAGTTCATTTTGAATTGTTGTTATTGTTTTCTTTAGTTGGTTTTTTTCTGTATTGTTGGGGGGGGAATTTCATTAATTGAAATGTTTTAACACTTTCTTATGGATACTTCTGCAGTTGTTTTCTGTTTGTGGGCTGTTCTTGGGATGTTTTGGTTCGTTCTTTACTTAGAAGACTCCATAGTAACTTTGTCCGTGCAGTTTCTTTTTAAAAATGGAGCCGGTAGAGGGGTGAGATTGTTATCATTTTACCTTCATTTCTGTTGGGTAGTTGATTTTTCTCCATCTTCTTTCTCTGTACTGCCATATTCCAGGGAACCCATCTTTTCTTTGTGTAGTTTGCTCTCAGAAACTATTTCTCCAAGACCAACTCCTTTTCCTGTCTGGTGTTTTAGCATCATCTATCCCTGACACTTACTTGGTATTTGCCACTGGATTCTGTTCTGGAGGTCTTTGCACAAGTCCTTAGTTCCCCTGTATTCATTTTCAGTGTTGCATACACCTGCTTTCCGGTCTCCATTTTCAGATTTGCTGTAGAGGGAAATTCAGCCAGAATGTGCCTCTCTTTTTCCATGACAGGCAATTTGAAGGTTGTAGTACTGGTGAAAGATATGGGTGTTATGTTGTCACTTTATTTATTTTAAAGGCAAATAGGGAGATTTGAATTGAATAGTCTTTATTGCCCCCAGAAACCAAGAAGTTTCTTCATATTTAAGTTGCTCAAACTACCATCTTATCTTTGAAATCTTCCCTGATAGTCGATGCCCACTAAATCTATTAATTTACTTAGAGCAGGATAGAGACAGTTAACTGATGAATGTCACCTTCATTTGCCATGAATATGTATTTTTTGAATTAGATTGTTCAGCTTTAAAAGGAGTATAAAGAGAGGACTTGCATAATGATCAGAATTTCATTATCAGAATACTAAAGTTTAAAGTAATAAAATTATCATTTTCCTACATAGTTTATAATGTTAATTTTAAAAATTAAAATGTCTTTTACATGTATTTTTTTCTTCTTTTCTTCTTTTTTTTTAAGATATGGTCTTATGTTGTCCAGCCTGACCTCAGACTTGCTATGTAGCAGAGGATGACCTGAAATTTTTTATCTCTTTTCCCCCACCGCCCAAATGCTGTCATTATAGGTATGAACCACCACACCCACTTTATGCTTTTCTGGGTGTTGAACCCAAGACTTTATGCGTGCTCGGCAAGCGATTTACTAATTGAGCCATATTCCCACCCCGCATGTACTTTTCCTTTCCTCTATTATTGTTAAATAGTTCAATTGTGGAATCCGAAATATTTCTGTCTTTCCTTCTTAAAACAGTATCTGTGAAAAGGTTTCTGCAAAATTACTGTTTTTAGTAAATCATTTCAGCATGCAAATGACTTCGTACCTTTTTGCTGTACAAAATGTATTTTATGTGTCACATGGCTGAGGTCTCCTATACTTAATACAAGATAAATTTAGATTTGGTTTTTTTTTTTCAGTACCAGAGATTCAAAATCAGGGCCTTGCACATGCTGAGCAAGCTCTCTACCACTAAACTACTTCCCATCCTCGAATGTGCACAATGTTTAATTCATTGAAATCAAAGCCTAATTGATTTTAGACCCTTGTGTGCCAGAATTCCATTTCTAAGCTCAGTTATTGCTCATTTTTAGTACCCAGAAAAGATAATGGTTTATGATTTTTGTTAGTAACTCTTAAAAAAAATTACTTGAGCTGTGTGTATGTATGTGTGTGTGTGTGTGTGTGTGTGTGTGTGTGTGTGTGCATGTGTGTGTGTGTGAGAGAGAGAGAGAGAAAGAGAGAGAGAGAGAGAAAGGGAAAGAAAGAGAGAAGAGAGATGTACATGTGCCACATTCCTCATGTGGAGGTCAGAACAAGAAGTCACTTCTCTGCTGAGAGGAGAATTCAAGTCTCCAGATTTAGTGACAAACACCTCTACCCTCTGCATCATCTCACAGATCCCTCAGTAATGTTCTTTAACTTAATTTTTTTTCTTTTATCAGGGGCCGGATAGATGATTCAGACATTAACTTTGCCTCTGAAGCACAAGGGCCTGAGTTTGGACCCAGATCCTGCTTAACCTACACTTCTGACCCTGGGAAATCTCAGAGCAAAGCAATAAGGAAGCAAAGCAACCCAGGATGACTCCCCAAGTCACCCTTGTTTCGCCATTGGCACACACACTCAATGCCATTTTCTGTCTACACACATGCACACGTGGACGCATACACATCTACTCCCTCCACGTATACCCATGCAGAAATCTTTTGTCAAAATAATTCATATGGATATTTTGTTAGATGTTACCATAGAGCTTATATCAAAACAAAGTCAAAGTTTTCTAATCCATAGCTGCCGTTTTATTCCCAGTTTCAGTTTCTTCTTGCTTCTTCTACGTTTTAACATTTTTATCATTGAATTAAAAAAAATATTTTGTGTGTGTGTTGTGTGTGTGTGTGCACGTGCAAGCATGCTTGCATGTTTGCATGTTTTTACAGAAACACACATGCCACAGTCCATGTGTGCAAATAAGGACAATTTTGGGGGATTGGTTTTCTCTTCTACCTTGTGGCTTTTGGGAATCAATTCAGGTCTCTAGCCTTGCATGTTTACCTGCTGAGCCTTAAATCATTTTACCCTGCCCTTGTAATATCATTTTAAAGTTCTTGATTAATCAGTTTGAGATCTCATCTTATTCTTCTGCCTATTCACTTCACGAATTGGATTATAATTTTAGTTGAATCCACATTGGATCTTAAATGCTATATAAATATTTGTTGCTGAAAGCAGTATTCTATATTCATGCCTCACCTGAGTTAAATCCTGTCTTTTTATTTATTTCATTGCTGTATTCAATATCCCTAATCTGTTTCCATGTGTTTTAAGAGCTCTACAGAATGTTTTCAATATTACCTGTAGATTAGATAACCCATGAGCTCTACTTTGTTATTTCTTCATTAAATACATCTCTATTTACTTTTCTTTGAGAACTGATTTCGCTTTCAGATACTGCATTGCAGTCATGGGACTTTCCTTTTGTTAGCTTGGGAACACTTCATCCTATTTTCTGGATCCAGTGCTGCTTCTGCTTCTGAATATTATATATACAGAGCCTTCTGTAGATTACCAAGAAAGTTTGTAAGATACCGTTTAAAAAGATGTGTCAAATATTACGTGTTTTTATGCTCTCATGCTTGCCATACAGTGACGCTATATAAAAAGCTATTATTGTCTTCCAGCATCTAAAGATGTTGCTGAAAAGTTGGAATGACGTTGATTCCCAGAGCTTTGTTCATTGGTCTATGTTTTTAATCTCAAGAATTCTTTAAATTGTCTTGGTGTAGGATTTCAAATTTTATGCCTACATAATATGATTATTTTTCATCACTAATAATCAGAATTCTTGAGAGTAATTTAAGAGGAGGAAGGACATTTTTGGTTCTTGGTTTCAGAGGTTTCCGTCCATCGTGACGAGGAGGGCACGTGGAACAAGGACATCATGGAAGACAGGAGGCAGAGTGGAGTAGCAGAGGAAGGGACTAGTCCTCATGGAGCATCCAAGGATCCCCTCTCCTCAGCGATACACGTCCTCTGACGGGCAGGACCTTCCATAGTATCAAACCTTCCAATAGTCTTAGTCAAAATTTCAATCCATTGATTACACTATTGATTAAATCAGAGACCTCATGATCTGATGGTTTCTACAAATATCTAAATCCAAATGCTTTGTATCCTGTATTTCTCAGACTAATAAATTTGACAAGGTTAACGATCACAGAGTGGTATTTTAAGACTCACTATGCTAAGCATTTAATGTACCTCTTAAAATTCTTCTGTTCCAGGATTTTTTTGTGTGTCACATATTTGATAGTTTCCTTCACTTCATTCTTTTTCTTTTTTTTTTAAATTTTTTTATTATTATTATTATTTATTCAATTGTGCGTGTGTGTGTGTGTGTGTATGTGCGCGCATGTGTGTCTGTGTGTGTGTAGAACCACGGACGAATTCGCGAACCACCATGGACGTTTCCACCTCCTTCTGCCCTGGGATTCACAGGCTCCGCCCTACCAGGACCAGAAGCGCAGGCCGCCCCCCCCCCCCCCCCCCGCTTCCGCCTGGCGTCTATACGTGGGATCTGGGATCCGAACTCAGGACCTTCCGCCTGCAAGGTGGAAGCTTAACCCCTGAGCCACCTCTCCAGCCCTCATTCTTTTTCTTTTTTGTTAAATACTAAATTTCCAAGATTATTCTGTAATTTTTTATTCTATTACATTGTCTTGTTATATTAACATCCAAAATTTTAATGGACCTCCCAGTTTAACAGTTTCTAAGAGCGTAATTCTTGTTTAGAGTTTTACTGCTTTTTATGTTTTATGACTGAAATATATCTCCTAAAGGATATCAGTTATAGTTCCCATTAAGTTTTATTTTCCTTGTACCCTGAGTTGCTTCTCTTTCTTCTGAATTCCTTTTTTACCCCTATTTATTTTGGTATCTTGCAAATGAAAGATTTTTCTGAATTATTTGGTGGTCCTTGTGGAGACTCTGAGCACTGCTTTGAAATCTTTTGAGTGATTATGTGAATGCTAGGGGTTTTCTCAATTGCCTGGTAGTCCTTGTTGGCTGTGTGCTAAAACATTGGTTCGAGGGCTGGCAAGATGGCTCAGAATGTGAAGGTGTCTGTGTGCAAACCTGGCGGCTTGTGTTTGATCTCTAGAGCCTAATTGGTAGAAGGAGAGAACCAAATTCTGAAAGTTTTCCTTTGCTTGTTTCTCTCTCTCTTTCTCTTTCTCTGTAGTAAATGAGTAAACAAAAGCATTGGTTTGAAATTCTGTGAACCTTTCTAATTGAAGAATTGCACTGTGGTGTTTTTCACTGGCTCTTTGACCCAGAGAAGGATCCTCCAAACTTTGACTTGTTGAACATTAGTCTGGTTCTTCTTATTGGAGCCAGCAAAAGTTCTATATATTTATATTTAATTCTGGATTTTTATTACCCTAATCCATTACTGTCCAGTTAATCTAAATGTGACTTTGCATGTGAAATTATTTATCCTGTGTATTGGACGACCTGAGAAGTTTCTTCGTTATCTATGGTTACTTGTGCTTTTGAGTAAGTCCTTTTGGGATTTCCTGGGTAGAGATTTAGTTTTCTCACCCAAACAACCACCTTTCTGGACATTTTCTTTTCTTTTTTTTACCTCTCTCTCTCTCTTTCTCTCTCTCTCTCTGTGTGTGTGTGTGTCCCTGTGAAGGACCAAGGTGACTTGAGAATTGCTTCCACCTCCTTTTTGCTTTGCGCTGGCATTTCCCAGGTTCTGCCCACCAGGGCTGGAAGTACAGGCTGCTGCTCTTTCTGCCTGACGTTTTTACGTGGGACCTGGAATCTGAACTCAGGACCTTCTGTTTGCAAAGCCGAGCCTTAATCCCTGAGGCATCTCTCCAACCCTCTGGACGTTTTCATTTGACTTTTTCCCCTTATGTTGAGTCCTTTGCCATTCTCTTATTTGTTTTCTGCCCTGCACATCACAGATTTTAGAGTTAAGGATGTATTCTTGAGTTATTGACTGTGTTTTTCTTTGTTGGTGGTGAATATAGAAAGATATTGACCATCTTGAAGTTAGAAGACAATAAATGACCACCTTTCCTTGAATTGTAGTAACAAGTAACATATAATGTGTTCTTAATTAAATATCTGGCTACAAGTAGTGAAAATTCATGCTCTTATCCAGGTGTATCTAACCCGTGGCACACGAGCCACATAAGGTTTAGGATACCATGACACAGCTTACTTAAAACATGAAGTTTTTGGTATGATTCTGTGTGTGCATTTGTTTCTGTGTATACAGCTTCAAATGTGTGCATCTATATGTGTGTAGATACCAGGGATCAACCTCAGGTGTTACTCAGCCACATTACCTGGTTGTTTTTGAGATGGGACCTCTCACTGAAACCTAGGACTTGATTCAAAAGTTGACAGGCCAGTGAGTCCCAGGACCTTCCTGTCTCCACAGTATTGACATTGTAGGTCCTTACATCACACTGCATTGTTAATTTGGGTTCTGGGGGCTGAACATATGTCCTCATGTTTGTACAGGAAATATTTTACTAACTAATTTTGTTCCTCTAGCCCCAAATTTTATCTATCTGTCTGTCTGTTTGTGTTTCTGTGTTTCTGCCTATAGAGGCCCAAAGATGACTTTAGGAATCACCCTGGATTGTGATACCTTCTCTTTGCTTTGCTCTGGAATTTCCTAGGATCCACCATCCAAAACTGGAAATATAGGCCTTATCTCCATCTATTTTTTTAAATTTTTATTATTATTTATTCAATTGTGCATGTGTATGTTATGTATGTGCGCACGTGTGTGTGTGTGTGTGTGTGTGTATGTGTCTGTGTGTGTGTAAACCACGGACGAATTCGGGAACCACCATGGACGCCTCCACCTCCTTCTGCCCCAGGGATTTGCAGGCTCCGTCCTACCAGGACCGGAAACGCAGGCTGCCCCTGCTTCCACCTGGCATCTATACTTGGGATCTGGGATGCGAACTCAGGACCTTCCGCCTAGCAAGGCAGAGGCTTAACCCCTGAGCCACCTCTCCAGCCCTCCACCTGTTTTTTTATGTGGGACCTACGCTCTGAACTCAGGACATTTTGCTTGCAAGTCAGAGGCTTAACCCCTGAGCCATCTTTCCAGCCCTCTAGTCCACAATTTTTTTTAAAATTGTAGAATGATTTTGTGGTTCTCAAACATAAACTTTGTAGATGACAACATTGTTTTGTGATGTCAAAAAGTTGGAAATGCCTGAATCCTTTATGCTAGATACTGAGTTTCTTAAGAATCTTAAATTTTTTAACTCTTTTCAATCCCTGTAATACATCCTAAAAAGCCTATGCTGTCATCTCATTTTACAAATGAGGACATACAGGCACAGGAGTTGAGTAACTCATCTGAGAGTGCATGATTAGTTAGAGGAGCTAGTTGTATGCTTGTAGAGACACTAAGCCACCATTTCAGAGGGCTCCTCACAGTGCCTAGTATCAATAGAACACTTTAAATATTTGCAGAATGAGTACTTTAAAATGTACTCTAGATTTTAATTAAGATAATGTTTTTACAGATCCACTCCAGTTATTGTCTATTTGCTTTCCTTTTTTGTGTGTGGGACTTTTAATATCTTTAAATTTTGCATTATTTTCATAATCAGTTTCAGTATCATGAGCAGCTTAATAAAGTGAAATCCTCCTTTTTTATTTATGTGAGTGTGTGTGTGTGTGTGTGTGTGTGTGTGTATCAGAGGGATGTCTGTGTAGGACTAAGGTGCCTTTGGGAATCTTCTGCTTGCTTCCACGTCTTTTTTACTTTGCTCTGAGGTTTCCCAGGCTCCACCCACTAGGGCCAGAAGTGCAAGCTTTTCATGGAATGCAGACTCAGGTCATTCTGCTTTCCAGACAAAGTCTTAACCCCAGAACCATCTTTCCATCTCAGAATCCCCTTTTTAAAAAAGCTAGTATGTCTATTATCCCACACTTTAGTTCTTTTTTTTTATTGTTAAATTGTGTGTGTGTGTATGTGCGTGCATGTGCGTGTGTGTGTATGTGCGTGCGTGTGCGTGCGTGTGTGTGTGTGTGTGTGTGTGTGTGTGTGTGTGTGTGTGTGTAGAACCACAGGCCAATTTGGGAACCACCATGGACTCCTCCACCTCCTCCTTGTTTACTCTGCCCCAGGATTCACAGGCTCCGCCCTACCAGGACCAGAAACGCAGGTCGCCCCCACTTACTCCTGGCGTCTATACGTGGGGTCTAAGATCTGAATTCAAGACCTTCCGCCTGCAAGGCAGAGGCTTAACCCCTGAGCCACCTCTCCAGCCCCCCCACTTTAATTCTTAAGATCTATTGTTTATTTGTGTATGGGGTTGCACTTGCTATAGCATGTTTGGAAGTTAGAGAACAAATTACAGGTGTTGATATTCTCTTACCACGATGTGTGCTTGATCACACTCAGGTCATCAGACTTGGTGGCAGGTGTTCACTTCTGAGCTGTCTCACTAGCCCTTTCAGTTATATTTTAAAAATTATAGGGTATGGAAGGCAGTAATAAAGGAAATAATGGGAAAAAGCAGTTGATTTTTAATGTGATTTTAAATAAGGGATATCTGAGTATACAACTTTTAATTCTCCTATTTTCAATATTTTTCCTTATCAGCACACAACACATTAAGAATAAGTCTTCTGTGCTTAGTCATCTTTAACTCTGGATGTCCTGGATTGTTTTAGATGTTTATGCTTCTCACCATACCTGGTCAACATAGCCAAAATCACTTAGCTATTTATTTTGTGTGTGTGTGTGTGAGAGAGAGAGAAAGAGAGATGAGAGAGAGAGAGAGAGAGAGAGAGAGAGAGAGAGAGAGAGAGAGAGAATCCATCCTGTATTGCTTCTATCTATCTCCTTTTTGCTTTGCTCTGGGATTTCCCAGGCTCTGCCTACCAGGGCTGGATGTCCAGGTGGTTTTACATAGGACCTTCCGCTTGTGAGGCTGACTCTTAATCCTTGAGCCTTCTCTCCAGAGCTATTATGGATACTTTAAAACTGGCCTTTGTTTACCTTCTAAGATTTAGAGCCCAGATTAAGAACTATTATATGAAAATAAATATCTTCCTTTGTATTTATTACTCATTTAGAAATGACTTCTGATGTGTTTGTGCTAAATAGGCAGTTATAATACATAAACCTAAGTATACACATTTCTCTATAAATATGAACACATGTTTTTACCCTTTCTTAAAACTCATGCATATTTTTAAATTAAATATGCAGATCCTTTTTAATGGTATTGTGATCACAATTTTCTTCTGTAATTAAAGGTTGATGACATCCTACATTAGAAGTATATAACTTTAAAAAAATGTATATAACTTTGTTTTCTGGGAAGTCTAAAGCACTTTAAATTCTGTCATTAGGCAGCTAAAATAGTACAATACAGGTCTAATTGAATGCCTTCTGAGTTTATTTGATTTTTTCTATTTAAACGGTGTGATTTTCATATGCTAAGCAGTACACTGATGTTAGTATAAATATTCAGGGATATTTTAGATTAAGGTACAACTTCTGTGGTAGATGTTCTGGCACAGGATAAGTACATTCTTTTGGTTTGGCAAATACATAGAACTAGTTCTGGTCAGTGAAATTGAGCAGAGGTTACATGAAAGGCTGTAAGACTGTGTATTTAATAGACAGTGTGACTCTGTTCACTTTTGTTCCTATTACTTCAGCATCTGACAGTTCTCTAGGTGGCGACTTTTTTATGACCCTGAGTCCTAAGAAGAAGATGTGATATTCAACTCTTAGATCACAGGAGACCTGTAGAATGAGTGAGAAATAAACTTATTTTCAGCAACTGAAATTTAAGGGTAATATGTTAAAATACTTTAGCTTGGATGACTCAGGGGTAAAGATCTCCTGTGAGAAAGGCCTTGCATTGAGCCTTTCAGAATTCATTAGGTCTATGGTGCTTTGAAAAGTCGACTACAAAATTTTATTCCTCCTAAGGGTCTGGTGATATGGGGTTGGATGATTTCAAACTTTTGATGCACCTCTAAGATATTGCTAGGCCAGTCTGGAAGCTTCCAATTTGCTTAGGGACTTTTTGCTTTTTTAAAAAAGTAATTTCAGAAATCATAGTTTAATAGAAAGATAGTCTGTGTCTAACAGTTCCAAAGTTTTCAAATCCTATACCTATTAGATGTACAATAAAACTATACCCATACCTTCAGCATTGAGAGATAAGGGAAAACCATAATTTACAGATTATTCGTTGGTAAAGGAGAAGAGCACCACATTCCATAGGGCTGTGATTGCATTAGATTACTCCTGTAGGGGTAGGACAAGAAAGGGGATTCTTAGGAGACACTGGAAAAGAGGAGAGAACCTCCCAGACTTAGGCAGAATACAAGTCAAAACCACCATTAGAAAGTGTCACCACTCTGTGTGAAGTATTGAACCCCGGGGTTGGAACTAAGTTCACAGTTCAACTGAGGAAAAACTGGAACATGAGGAAGTTTAGAAGTGGCAGCCATGAGAAAGTGACACTTTGAGAGAACCAGTTCTGTAGCAATTGATAGGTGATCTTGGGAATGTGATCAATGAAGAAAAAATAAAATGAATAGATTTTGCAAAAAGATAATTATACTTGTTCTTCCCAATTTTCTGATAAGCTGAGTGGCTTCACTGAACCAATAGGGATCTTTCATGCTTGAAACCCTGGGCACTGAATGCTTATATATAGCAAAAAAGTATTATAAAGCTACATTGTAAATAAAACAGAAAATACAAGTCAAAATATGCCTCCACATTCCATCATTATGCAGAAAAAATCAAGAGCATAGCATTCTAAACTGAATAAATCCTCAGATAAGGATTTATTGCTTACAAAGAAAGCAAGGCAGCATTTTTTTTTAAAAGGAACCTAAGGAAAGAGAAGTGTAAGAAAAAGAAAAAAATGAATTTGCAAAAAGAAAAAGTGCAGTGAAGTATAAATAGATTGTGTTCTGGAAAAAGAATGAAGGGAAAGATAGAAGTATATTAGAAACTACAAGTGTGATTACAAGATCCCCTAAGGGAGAAAAGATAATAGTTAATAAAGGCATGGAGAAAAGCAGGAATTCACTTAAAAATATGAGACACAAAAAGTATTTATCAGAGAAAAAATGTTTGAAACGGAGAAAGGCAAAGTGGGTGCAACTTAAGTACTATCCAAGAAAGTAATTACAATAATCGTTGTAGGTCTACACATTGACCTGGGTTGGTGGGTACTATGAACTTGATAGTGATGAGATACTGAGCAGCTCTCATAAGGATGAGCCACCAGACAGGCCCAGTAATGCTATTATTAGTTTTCTTAGTAGGCTTTAATGCTTTTAATATTATTAATATCGAACCAAATGTTAATAATAACATCAAAGTTTTCAGGACTAAAGATAAAAAGATGTAAATAAATTGTTCACGGTAGAATAACCAGCTGTATGAGACTTCTCAAAACAGCATGCAAAAAAGGCAGAGCAATAAACTTTTTAAAAAGAACCCTAAGGAAAGAATGTTAAAAAAACTATATTCAGCCAAACTACTTTGGACATTAAAGTTGCAGGAAAAAAAAAAAAAACTGAGCATAGAAGAACTCAGGAAATACCCTATGTAAGTAATCTTTTTTCAGGAGCCTCCTAAACAAGTAAGTTTTATTAAAGACTTGGGAAAAGGACTGATGGAATGCAATTGATGTATTTATGTTCAGAGCTGAGACTAAAGTGAGGATGAGCTAGTAACCAATATGTAACCTTAAATTATAGCAGATATAGATACTTGAGGTTTATAACACAGCTTAAAGTCTGTGTGCCCCTACTTACTCCTCATTTTAGTTTTAGTTTCGGTTTTACTTAAGTTCAAAGCAGAAATCTAGCTCTTTGAGGTTACATCAAAGCAGAACTCAGAAACAATGCAAACCACATTTTTTCCAGTTCAAACATTTATGTCCTATCTAAAAAGATGGTAGGAAAGAAGTATAGAACTTTAATCCTCAGTTCTTAACTTCTTTCCCTCTTTAACTGCCACCATGTGCCCTCTGGTCGCTGACATGCTGATGATTCTTGGAGAGACACAAGCTGCTGAACAGTATGCTAGTAGCATGTGGGGGCCGGACTTTTTATACCAGCAGAATCATGAATGTTATTGATAGATTTCACATTCTGTTGGCTCGATGTATCAATATTTGGGTTCCATCATGTAGTTAGATTGCTTTTCTTGCACTCATCATATTCTTGTTCTGGTCACGTGCATCACTTGCATACTGGTTAATTTGGGATGACTTAGCTATTATAGAAGTTTCACAGATAGTTTTTTGCATAAAAAGTAGTAAGGAAAGTGGCCAACTAAATGAGGCTTCTCTTGCAATATTTTGAATCATATGACACATATGCATACAATGTAAATCCATGTTTATAGTATTTATACAGCAAGTTTAAATGTTTATTAAATGACCTAAATATACCTTTCCTAGCTCTGTGTATGAAAGAACCTAAAAGGAAAAGACACCCCAATAAGCAGTGAACATTTCTGGCACCCAGACTCTGTGTTTGGATGCCATTCCTGGCAAAAGGACTTGAGGCTACTTGTAAGAGCACTAAAGTGCTCAAGTAAACAAAAGAAAAGGAAGGATACCTATTAGAACTCATAAACCGGTTTGCAGGTGCTTCACTTATCGAATCCTAGAAAATATGTATCTCAAAGTAAGGTCAGGAGTAACTTAAAATGTGGGAGAAATAGTAAACCATGAATAATGTAATATATAGGTATATGGATAAAGAACTGGGAAAGGGGTGTCATTCTCCACAGACAGTACTGGCTGATAAGCTTAAAAGGAGTGAAGGAGTTAGAAAATAATATTTTGTAATTATTATAGTAAAGATTATCATAAGTCAGAATCATCAATGGAAACCTTCCTGGTGGGAGGCTTTAAGAAGCAGGGTATTTTCATGACCCTGTGGTATCTCTCTGCACAGGTTGCTCATTACAAGAGGAGATTAGAAGCTACACAGTGGGGAGCCTGGAAAGCATCTGACCTAGATGATCACAGTTAGGGTCTTTCATGAGAGACAGCCCGATACCGGGTGCTGCTGGTTGAATACATTGAGAAGCACATGCCACCTCCTGGGAAGTCACAACCCGAATCATGAGGAAATGTCAGAAAATTTTATAGGGACGAGCAAAGAAAAAGGGGGACCTCTATTTAAAAAATCAGTCAGATAAAAATTTAAAAAACTTTCAAGGTGAAATGAGATAATCAAGACCTGAAAAAATAAATGCAGTATGTGATTTAGTACTTAAGGTAAAAGTGCTATGGAGTATATGTGTAGACAATTCACTATTCGCAATGGTTCACTTTTTTTTAAAATTATTTATTCAGCTGTGTGCATATGCATGTGTATGTGCGTGCGCGTGTATGTGTGAGTGTGTGTGTGTGTCTGTGTATGTGTAGAACCACGGACGAATTTGTGAACCACCATGGACGCCTCCACCTCCTTCTGCCCCGGGATTCGCAGGCTCCGCCCTACCAGGACCAGAAGCGCAGGTCGCCCCCGCTTCCGCCTGGCATCTATACGTGGGATCTGGGATCTGAACTCAGGACCTTCCGCCTGCAAGGTGGAGGCTTAACCCCTGAGCCACCTTTCCAGCCCCCGCAATGGTTTACTTTTATCTTCTGTAATTAACGATGGTATGAAGTGATTAATAACCTTATTTTGAATTGTTAATTTTGATCTGTTCCTTGGTTAGTGCTCTAATCTGCTCCTTGATTCTGGGTAGTAGCTGACAGCCATATCTCCCAGTTGGCCCTTAGCTCTGCAAGTCAGGAAGGGGAATTAATTCTAGGATATTCTGTCATGTGCTGGGTAAATTAGCTAGTATGTTCAGTAGGTTAGCGTATTCAGTACATTTTTCACTTAGGTTATTTTCAGCTTCAGATTATATTTATCAGAACATTTTAAGTCAAGAAACATCTGTGTAATGTAGATGTTTTCCTCTTCTAAAAACTTTCTTTGTATTATGGACTATAACAGAATATCTACATAACAGTCATAATAACCTTACTTTCCTCATACTAGTTGTTTTAATTTTTGTGTGCTCATTTCTCTTTCCTGTTGTGTTCTTGTCCTACTTGTTAGGTGGAGCTTACCAGTCTTTGGACTATTGAGCTCAAAATCCCACAGTTCCATTTGCCTGTACAAGTGTAATGTCTCCTCTGTCAGGGTGTGCTCTAGTTTCTAGAGGGGCTAGCCTCAGAACCTTTTATGCTGTTCTCTGTCATTGCTTTTTTTGCACTGCACTGCATGGGATCTTACTTGACCTGTGTGCAAGGGAAAAAAATTCAAACCTATACAGAGAGCATCCAGACTTCACTGTAGATGTCTGAAGGAAAGCAGAGGTGCATGGTACTGGCCAACAACTGCTGACACAAGGAGAGCACGAAGCAGCGTTCAGTCTGTCCATGTTGTCTGGCCTTCAGAAGGATGTTTATTTCATGTCTCCTCTAGCCTTGTGACCTCTTTCTTCTCCTTTTTAAAACCAGCAAACCTGTGTTCTTATTTTCTTCTGATGCTTCTCACTTCCCAATCCTAGCTAATCTCTATACTCAAAGTATTCCTTGCCACTTGAAAGGAGCTTGACATTAAACATACTCCCAGTACAATTCCTTCCATATTAGGAATTCTGGTGTCCTTTGTTGTAATAATACTTTCTTTACTCGTTTCTTGGATTTGAGGTAGTCATACTCTTCATATAATCAATTTGTTAATTAAACAGATATATGAGTGTTTACTTCTTTTTTTTCCCCCACCCCCCATGAGTGTTTACTTCTATCTGATATTGTACTAAGCGATGGAGGGGCTGGAGCAGAACATTCCCGTTGAGTCCTACAGGATCTCCTTGGGCAAACGACAAGTTTAAAGTGCAAACAGTATTAGATCTCAAGCAAACAACACTGAAGAGCACAAGGAGTATCTGAAGAGGGATGTCGGTGGTTGAGGGGCAGGAGCAGAAGGGTAGGGAAAGAGTCTGAAAGTAGAGAGCCAATGGAAAACATCTGGACAGTAGAGAAGTTGGCTTGACTGGAATTGGACACTTGTTGCAGACCCACAGATCACAGGAAGGGGAAACAAGGGAAAAGAAGCCCAGCAGGATACCAGAGAGGATCCACCATAGGAGAGAATCTCTGTATGAGTGGAAGGGTCAAGATGATTCCCTGGACTTTACAAAGACCAGCAGGCACAGTATAGAATCAACTAGAAAGGAACTCGAAGAGGAAGACAACAGAATAATGTGCAGAACAGTACAGTAGTCAATGTTGAGGTGATAAATGCCATATGTCAAGGTTGCAACTCAGTAATTCTATTAAGGACAAAGAAAACAGTGAAAATTACTCAAATTACTGAATTCTGAATAGTTGCATTGATCTCATCAAAATTGCCAATGATCATGCTTAAGTGATCCATAATATAAATACTAGGATTAAAAGACAGATCAACTTTAAAGACATTGCTATAACCCACAGAACTCTATATTATGCAATGGGTTCTTACTAATAAGAGGAGAATCACTTTAAGTCACAGAGAAAGCTGTGGAAATATTTTATTTATTGTTTTATTATAGGTCATTATAGATGTGTTCCTATGTTCATTCCTTATTACTCAATCCCAATCTCCCTTTTTTGTCTTCCATTTCCTTTCCCATTTGTCTCCCTTTTATGTTTTCCTGTGGGTTGTGGTTCATTAAATCCCATTTAGATTCCTGTTAATGAAGGTATCTTGGCATTTGGTGGAGCAAGGACACTGCCAGAGGACACATTCCTGAGAAGGGTTGTTCATTAGCCTCTGAGGAATGTGTGGTGTTTCTTGAGATTTTTCCTCTTTCATGATGTAAAGTAAGTGGGCCCAATCCTGTAGTCTTATGGAAGTGTACCCAGCTGCAGCGAGATCATGGTTATAGTATTCAGTCGTGTCTGGAAAATACCGTGTGGCTTGGTCTCTCCCACCTTCATGCTCTTACATTCTTATTGTCCCCTATTCTATGATGTTCCCCAAGCCTTGGGACTAAGCAATCCACACTCATTTACTTTCGGTACTTGGGCCCATTGTGATTTTCTGGAATAAACACTTCCATTGTAAAGCTTCTAGGCTGAGTGATGAGCACTCCTCTGACATATGGGTAGTAATAAATAATATTTAAAAGAAAGTTTGGAGCAGAAAAAAATTAAACAATTAAAAAAAGGAAGTTTGATGTGACATATTTAAAGCTAAACTTCCTTGTTTGTTCCCACCCTGTTGTCTAAGTCCTCTCCTTCCTAATTTCTTGGCTTGCTTTTCAGTAACTGCGATGTGATCACTACTTGTGGACGGACCTTAAATCAGAGAGCAGTGGGTTACTCCCTTACAGTTTGTCTGTATATTACTGATAAATTCATGACCTAAACCGAAAGTTTAAGGGAGCAAGGGGGTTTGTCAGGGTTTGAAATGTGAATTGTTCCCCACAGGCTCTCATGTGTTTGAAACTTTATTTGTTCAGGAAAGTCATGGCACCTTTAAGAGGTGGAGCCTTCTGGGAGGAAGACAGTCACAGAGGGTGGGCCTTGAGGTTGGTTAGCCCCACCCTCTTCTGGGAGAGGTCTGCTCTTGCAGCTGGCAGTTTTGCAACTCTTGGCCTCTTCGATGGGCTGATGCAGGTTGCCTCCAGCCTCTGCCAGGCAGCTGTGCCTTTTCTGCCATGAAGGACTGCATCTCCCCTCTGGAACCATAAGCTGAATAAATTTCCCTGTCTCCCCTTAAGTTGCTTGAGCCTCAGTGGTGGCTCACAGCAACAGAGAAGAATAACCAGAACGGAGTTTTATTTATTTTTTTCTTACGATTGTGTTACAGTTCTCTGTCTAGCTTGGCCTGAGAGCTCATGCCAACACCAGGAGCGGAGGGAAGTGGCCACACCATATCCACAGGACTGCTGTGACAGGCACTAACCTCACTTCACCAGACAGCAAGATTGCCAAAGTATGCTGAAGAACGGCAGCTTGCTGAGTTGGCTTCTCCTGTCTCATATCTGCTTTCCCAGGGAACGGCCTTGCCCGCCTTGGGCTGGGTCTCACTCAGTCGGACAGCCTCTGCATGCTTGCTCAGGGCGCGCCTTTACTGCCAACTCTGTAAAAGTGCTCAAAGCTCAGCTTTCATTTGTTAAGTTGACACCTATTTATCTAGCATTTATCTTGGCATTCATGTTACTATTGCATGCTGCTCACCTCTTGCCTGGGTGATCGTTAGAGCTTGCAGCTTTCATAGGTGAATGAGTTTGTTCATTGCTTTTCTCCCCTAGCAGCTTGTCTTGTGCATTTTGGTATTATAAAAAATTGCGTATTTTAAATGTTTCTAAGTTTCTAAGACTTAGTTTTCTAGTATGTACACGTTTTGATATATTGTATACATCTACTTGTTTTTATGTTTATAAATGTCTATTAATGCTTTCTTATGATGTTGCAAGTTGCAATGGCTTTGAATTTAATAGAATTGTGATATAATAGCACATCACTGTATTATGAAGCTTTGTGTATATGCTTAAATTTAGTGAACACAAGCTTTATAAACTTAAATCATAGAGGATTTCCTAATGAAGATCGCTAATTGTCATTAAGTAATTGTATTTGTAATCAGCTTATTTGAAAGTTTGTACCTATTATAAGATACCCAACTTTATGCAAGAGAAGTATTTGTCCATTCAAATACTTCATCATGTGACCTTGATATTCATAAAAATTAAAATTATTAAAAGATATTTAGATAAAAATAGCAAATCAAAATTGAAGAGATTTTTAAAAGTCTTGCTTTCAAAGTCAAGAACCCTTCTTAGCTTATAAATCATATGTAGATTGTGTGTGGATTAAAGACAATTGGAGCTAGCAAAATGATTGAGGCTTTAAACCTCTGCCTGGCAATCAGAAGTTTGGATCCCAGATCCTACTTAAAAATGCCAGGTGGAAATGTCAGCGACCTGCATTTCTGATTCTGGAAGGTAGAGAGTTTGGAAACCGCAGAGCAAAGCCAAATGGAGGTAAAGCAACACAGGATGATTCCGAAGTGATCCTGGGGTCTCCATAGGCACACACAGTGTTCTCTGACACACACATGCGCATGCACAAACATACACGCGCACACATGCATGTGTGTGCACGCGCGCGTGTGTATGTGTGCAGAAAAAAAGATAATCATGCCTTCAAAAGCAGAATATTTACAAGGCAGACTTGTCTTCCTTATACTCAGGAAAATACACCTTTGTAAATTCAAATTTTTATTTATAATAGAAGTTATGCTTCAGTATTTTGGGAAGCAAAACTAGCTTTCTTGCAAATGATCAAAACTGAGTTATAGCAAGATATGTTTTCTATCTAGCTTACAAAATGCCACAAAATTATTTTTATATTTTTCAATATATTTTCAGTTCTACTTTCATGAAAGATAAAAGTTTTAGTAGTGCAAAGTAATATTCCCAAGGATCACATTTCAGTTTTATTTGTGAAAACACAGCAACTCTTTGTTCCAAGTTATAACCTCATGCTTTCATTGCAATTTGGTTGTCACCTCTGCACCTAATTTTATTGTGAGAAAGTACTTTATCAACACCCTTCTCTTTTTCTGTTTTCCAGACTACATGCTGCTAATAGTGCCAATTTGATTTCTATTGGCACTAACTGTAGCAGGCTTGAATCACATATTAGTTCTGAATAATTTGTGCTTACAGCTCAAATCTTTCAAAGAGCTACTGCCAGCTCATTTATTAATAATAATCCTGCTTTTAAAATGTGTTAATTTGAACTCACAGTGAATTATATAATCTAATGCTGTGAAAACTAGGTACCTAAGAAACTAGATGCATATTAAGTTTCATCCTTATTCTCACCACACTTTTTAAGTGTCAGCCAAACCCCAGTTTCATGTTCCAGCACAAATTTTTCAGTTTTAGAAGAAAAATGTGCAGGAGTGTTATAGACTTAGAAGCGCCCCAGAGCTGTGGGCATTGGTACCCCCAATGTCCCTGCCATTTCTCATTTCATACATGAAACATTAGCCCTGATAAATTCTAACAATACTTCCAATTTTATAATAGGATATTGGCACAATGACACCATGTAAAAAGTCATAAATCATTTGTCTCTAAATATAATTGCATTGCAAATTTTTAAAATCCAAACATTCACAAGTTATCAGATAATTCTGGCATTCAAATCTTTTGATCCATTCATAATATAAAGAATCCATGTATTTCCTCTTTTCTAGAGATAGTTTCATGTAGCCTAGGCTGGCCTTAAACCTGCTATGTAGCAGAGGCTTGTCTTGAACTCCTTGTCTCCACCCATATGTTAGAATTACAAGTATGTGCCACATTGACAAACAATTTCGCTTATTTTTAACATGGCCACGTTTGCCTTCTCTCTTACTTATAGATTGTATTAGGGTTTTTTAGAGCCACAGAATCAACAGAATGAATATAGATAAAGTGAATTTACTGAATTGGCTTACGAGATATGGCTGAGGTAATCCAACAATAGCTGTCAGTAGCTCTCAGTCCGGTGGTCCCAGTCAGTTGTGGCTGAAGGCTGGAGGATTCCTGGAGAGTCTTTAGTCACGTCGAAGACTTGGAGGGTTGAAGGGTTGGAAAGGCCAAGAAGCTGAGCAGCAGGAGGGAAGAGAGTTTTCTAGCACAGCTTCAGAGAGTTTCTCTTCAGAGTTCTCATGAGAAAGGCCCATTTTGGCCCTATTGCCATGATGCAAAGACTTTCCCAGCACAAAGTTCCAAGTTTTCCATATTTCTCCCAACAAACAGTTCCAAAGGCACACTAGCCACATCACAGCATTGGCAACACTGCTGGGTACCAACTTCTTTCAACTTCACAAGCAACAGCTTCACTTCCTGGTAGCAGGTTTGCTTAGTTTCACCCTATCTCTCTGGTACCAATTTCTCTGAACTTCAAAACACTTCATGTTCTGGTACCAGATGCTCTTAATCTCACAGCAGTACCCCACTTCTTGTTACCAATTTCTGTAGTGGTTATTCTTTTCTATTGCTGTGAGAGAATACTCAAAGTCAACCCATTTAAGGGAGAAAGGGAGACGTTTTTCAGCCTACGGTTCCAAAGGGGAGATATAGTCTTTCATGGTGGACGTGGTATGGCTGGCTGGCTGAAGCTGGAGACAGGCAAACATTTTGGAGGCTCAGAGCTGCAAGACTACTTGTTAAAAAACTGACTTCGGACATACGGTAGGATTAATCCACTTCAGGGCCCACCCCCTGTGACTGCCTTCCTCCAGCAAGACTCTGCCCACTAAAGATGCTATGACCTTTCCAAACACATGAGACTGTAGAGGACATATTTCAAACCATGACATAGATTCATACATACATCCCACTTGTACATATATTACTGTATTACTTTTTTGTAGATAGGGTGCCACACTTTTCTGAGTATTTTCGTGAGACTTCTTAGATGAGGTTTAAATTGGTAAACTTTAAGTAGAGCAAAATTTTCTTCAAAAAGTTAAGCATAAATAATTGTATGAATTGAGATTGGACCAAGCAAATGTTTAAAGTAAGTTTACATGAAATACCCGTGTTCTTCAACTCCTGCTGAACTGCCTTCTTTCTCCTAATCTGTGTGGTTTCATGGGAAATTCTTATGATTAGTTGACAGTAAAAAATCAAAAATTCAGTCCTGACTTAACAATCGTTTTGCGTGATACACAGGTACCATGTGAAAGCGGAGTTGGCAGCTCTGCCACTTCTTTCTGGGACACTCTGATAAACAGTGGTAAAGGGAAATCTTTGTTTGGAGGCAGAAATGCCAGATATAATGTAATTATACTAATTTATGTACTGTCACTATAGTCTGACTAGGTCAGATGGAAATTGATGGCTTAGAAGGCCTGATGAATAGATTTGTAGTTAGGACTCTTTTTTTTTATTGTCTTTCCTCCCACAGAGTTAAACTTGCACTTTTTATTAAATGTCTCTGAAGAACTCTGGGGGGAAATTGTATCCATCTCCAATCATCTTCAATAGCTTACACCTCTCTCGACGTAACTGTCTCTTTTGGTTAAATCTTTTGGTTAAATCTCCGTTAGGATTCTGGTCCATATTCAGCAGCTTTACGCTTTATAAATCAATTAACCCACTATTCCATAGGTTTGGACAAAGAGCAGTGCTTCTTCAGAGAAAGACACAGAGACAGAGAGTAAGAAGGGAGGAAGGGAGAGGAAGAGGGAAGAAACGTCTTCTCTCTGCTTTGGCTGCAGTTAATCAGTGTTTGCTGCCATGTCTGCATTCCTCCACACTGAAGAAATGGGAAGGACATCGGTTAGCAAGATGCAGCATCAGGCTTGGAAAGTCGGAGGCTATCTATGTATGAACATCAGATACCATAGATGACTTAGCAGACTGATTGTCTGCCAATCAGTGAGGTACTACCTGGCCGTGAACTACTCCACTACTGTGGTTTGACTGTGTCCACTAGGTTTCATGTGTTTGAAACTTAATCCGAGCAGTGGATTATGGAAACTTGAGTAAGTGATTAGACCATGGGGACTGTGCCCTCATGGATGGATTAATGCTCTTATCTTGGGAGGAGTTCAGTTACCACAGGAACGGGTTCCTGGTAATAAGCTGTCTTTTGCCTCCTGCCATAGCATATTATTTTCTTTAATCCCATCCCCCTCCTTTTTTTTCTTACAACCTTTTACCTCCTCTGCCAATCTACCTCCTATTTCCAGATCTTTTCTTTTGCGCAGCCCACTGTGTTTCACCTAGTCTGTCTGTGATGACATGTGCCTGACCTGATTCATGCTCCAGCAAGCATTCCAGATGAGCAGGTGTACATACCATTGAGGAAAGCGTCCTCCTCCACTTCCCCATCAGCCTCAGTCCTTGTCTGTCTCTCAGAGAGGCGTGGCGCTCCTGGAGACCTTTTTTTTTATGCATTTTTTATTATTATTTCAGCTCATACAAACAATAGGTACACCAGTTTCCTGGAGACCTTTTGGTGTTATGGTGAAATGCTGATAAGACAGTTCTCATTCAGTTTTTGTGTATGCATACATACTTTGAAATCTTTTTGCCACATTTTTTATCTTTTCCCTAGTTGTATAAACACAATGAATTATAATCCCTGCTCACTTTTCCCACCCTCTACCCTGTCTGTTTCCCTCCTTTCATCAATTCATCCCATTTCCTTTCACCCTCCTGACTGTCTACTTCTATAATTTCTGGGGTTCTCTCTGGATCATCTGCTCTAGTGGGATTCAGACCTCTGTGACTGACCCAAGTGACCATTCCTTGGGCAGACCCACTGATAGGGGCACTTCCCTTCACTTTTCGGCTTACCTTGAAATCTTGTGTATCATAACTATGTAATGGCCAGGAAATAATGCCGGGGCCACTGTTGTTCCCACTTCAGACTCTTACAGTCTTGCCGCTCTCTCTTCTGCAATGTGCCCTGAGCCTTGAGGTGGGAGTGTAGGAAGCTTATATGTCCTGTGGAGGGAGAAGCAGTCTGCAAACATTTACTTTCTGCATTTCGGCAAATCATGCTTTTCAGTAATAAACACCTTCTATTGTGGAAGAAGGTTTCTAGATTGAGTGCTGAGTGCTCTTCCAATCTGAACTGTGGGGACCACACAACCTAGTTAGGACTCTTATATGAGAAGAATCATCAAAATACTGTGCCATTATCAGTACTTACTAAAAGATGACCTAAGCAGAAAAGGATATTAACAACCAAATGCATAACATAGTGTATTCTTTAGATGCTATCAGCCTCGGGGCTGGAGAAGTGGCTCAGGGGTTAAGCCCCTGCCTCGCAGGCGGAAGGTCCTGAGTTTGAATCCTAGACCCCATGTATAGACTCCAGGCGGAAGTGGGCTAGCCTGTGTTTCTGGTCCTGGTAGAGCGGAGCCTGTGAATCCCAGGGCAGAGTAAACAAGGAGGAAGTGGAGGCGGTCCATGGCGGTTCCCGAAATCACCTGTGGTTCTACACACACACACACACACACACACACACACACACACACACACGCACGCACAACTGAATAAATAATAAAAAATTAAACAAAGATGCTACTCAGTCTCTACCCTGCCTGTGTCATGGTCCTAAGGACTCATGAACAAAATGGCTAGAGTAAAAAGAATGAAGATTATTAATAGACTAGGCAGCATGGATTTCTGTTAACTAAGGCCAGTCTAGTTATAGCTAATGCCAACCCTGAACCTTAATAGTTCAGAGTGGTGGTAAACTTAGTGGCAGTTTGACCTCATTGAACTGCTTATGTCATGGAAGTATGAGTGTTTTGTTCTCACTATAGCATACATTTCTGGATTTGTTTTGCCTAACCACAGTTCTTGTGCTAAAACTGCCGTCCATGCCTATTCTTGTCATGTTCCATGACTTTTCCTGGGATCAAGACACTTACTGCATATCAAATGACGTGTGGCGGTGGGTCCACACTCTTAGAACTCACTGTGTTTGCCACGTTTTCTACTACTCTGGAGTTCTTGGCCTCAGATGGAGTCGTCTTCTGAGGGTTCAGTTACAGCTCTATACTTCCCATGATCAAAATGCTTTGTTTTGTATTTCCTCAACTGTGTAGTCTGCTGACTTTTAGAGTTGTATTTGTGTGTGCGTGCTCATGCACGTGTATGTGGAGGTTAGAAGACAACGTTTATGGAAACTGTTCTCTCCTTCAGCCTTTATGTGGCTTCTAGGGATCTAACTCAAGTAATCAGACTTGCATGACGAGCATGTTTACTTTTTGAGCCATCTTGTTGGCCCTAATTTTTGAGACAGTCTCTCAAGGAACCAAAACTTAAGAATTAATCAGACTTGCTGACCATTGAGCTCTGGGGATCGTCTTGTTTTCCCTTTCTTTGGGTGCTGGGGATCTGAACTCAAGTTCTCATGTTTATACAACAGACACTGTGCCTCCTAAGAAATCTCCCTAACCTCTGATTTAGAGGTCTTAGTTCTAATGGCGGATTTTCTTCTATTGGAAAACAGTTGAACTTGTTAAGATAGCTATCTGGCCACTTGGGCTCCTTGAGCCTTTGAATCCACAGGTGGAGAGGAGCTATGTGCTGGATAGAGTTACTGAGCCTTTCTTCCAATGAGCATTTAGAATGTTACTTCACAGCAATCATAGGGAAGCATGTGTTGGCAAAGCAGGAGCTCTTCGTGAATGTCTCTTTAAGAAGACTGTGTCTTGTGACTTAAATCAGTAGAAAATTGCAACTCAGTTCAGACATGCTAAATTTTTTAAGACCATTCAGGAGCAAAGGTTTTTAATCCTTCTACCAGGTGAAGAACACTACCCTGAGGTATTAGCTGAAGGCAAAAGACATACAGGATGGGAAGCGGAAAAAAGTTGTTACAAATACCATCTAGAAATAAGGACTATAATGGCCATGGATATTTCTTTATTTTGTTATAAATACATTTATATATATGATAATATCTACTGAATAATACTTTTTTTCTTTACGCTCTCTTATTTTCTTACCATGTAACAACATTGGCCCTGAGTTTCTGTAATAATATTCAGTTCCTGGATAACAGGGTAAAGAATGAACATCTTCCACGTTTTCACCCTTTTCTGAAGAAGAGTTAGCACATTTTCAGCTATACCAGGAGAATTGTATCATGCTAGGAAGATTTTTGACTTTTATTGTCTTTCTGGAGAGTATAATTTAGAAGAGATGCCTCGGAATACAAAGTTGATAAAGGGGTAGACATGTGAGGGTTAATTTTATTTGTCAGTTTTTCTGGGCTAGTGGAACATTCAAATATTTGTCCAAACAAACCTTATTTTGAAGTTTCTATGAATGTGTTTTGGATGAGATTCTCATTTAAGCTGTGGAGTTGGAGTAAAGGAGATCGTCCTTCATAATGTAAGTGGACCTCATCCAGCAAGTTCAAAGACTTGACTGAAATAAGACCGAACAAGAAAAGCTTCACTAGCATTGCTTTCAGATTTAATTTGCAATTGCTGCTTTTCTTGGTTCTATAAAAGATTGACATTAGATTTGAACTGCAGTGTTATTTTTCCTGTGTTTTTCCTTTTGACCACCAGAGTGGACTGGAGCCTGCAGCCAACTCTGCAGATTTTGGGTCTGCTAATTTCCATAATCACATTACATTCTCTGTGTATGCTTGTGTTTGCATATATGTAAATGTCAGTTGGGTCTCTAAAAATCTTAGTACAGATTATAATGGAGTTATAACCTAATAAATCCATTGTAGGTTGAACATACTATAAGTGGGAAATGTACTTAATGTACCTAACCGCTAAACTTTATCGATTAGCAATATAACACATTGCAGAGTACTGGTTGTTTTGCTTCATGATCCCATAGCGACTGGAAATTGCAGCTTACTGCCACTATCTTGTATCTGCAGTGGTAGTATACAGCATTTTGTAAATTTGGGGTGGGGTGCCTGTGAATTAAGATAAAAGTTCAGAGTATGGTTTCTGTTGAATGACTTTCAAGTTTCATATCATTATTAAGTTCAGGCTGAACCATTGAAAGGGCTACTGTAATGTCCTAATCTTACTAGAACTTGAAAATTATAGGTTAATACTGATATTCCTTTAACAGTGAGTGTGGTAAAAAGGGGAAATAAAATTATTATTTCAGAATGGGAAATAAAACCAGGACAAAAAATTTTTTTTTTTATTGAAAGTGGAAACATTTTTTTTTTTTTAGTAATTAAGAATTACTGCTGCTTGCTTGGCTGGGGGAACTGTGCAAGGAAGGATGGTGTGTGAAAAATGTGAAAAGAAACTTGGTACAGTTATCACTCCAGATATATGAAAAGATGGTACAAGGAATAACACAGAAAATGGTGGGAGAAACTGAATGAAAGCAAAGCTCTGGCTTCAAACAACAACAACAACAACAACAAAAAAACCCACAAGATTTGACCCATATGGAGAGAATAAGTTCTCCTCCACTTGCAGAATTTGCAAAAGTTTTGCACACCAACCCAGTTCTCATGCTGTGCCTACAAAAAGGGTATCTGTTCAACGTGTGGCAAAAAGGTTTTAGACACTAAAAACTACAAGCAAACTTCTGTCTAGATGTATTGAATGACGTTTCTGGCTTTCAATTATTTTACTTTCTGCTTTGAATTTTCAAAGCATGGCAGTAGATGTTCATCTTGCAAACTAAAACTATTTCAAGACAATTAAGTTTAAACCATGGAAGCTGATCAGTATTCATTCTTCTGCTTTCACAAAATTCTAAACAGTGCTGTAACTTGTCTTCTGTTTTAAGTGGTTATTTTCTTTATAAGCATTTTTGAACTAGAATAAGTGGCAAAATTAATGAAAGATATTCCTGAGTTCTGTATGTACTTTTTGATATTACTCATTTAATTTTTGTCCCAATATAGCTATTTCTAAGGTGAAAATAGAGGCTGTCTTTGCCTCATAAGCAAAAAGACCCGAGTTCAGATCCTTGATCCCTAAGTCAAAACGCTGGGCAGAAATGGTGACCCTAAAAGGTGGAGCAAAGCAACAAAGAGGTAGAGCAATCCAAGATGATTCCTGAGGTCATCTTTGGGCACACAGAAGTGTTTCCACTTCTGTACACACACGTACATACCCGTACCTTCACATGCAAAAAAAAAAAAGGTTAAATTATTTTGCTCTGAACTTGATAGCTAGATTTTGAATTCCTCCCTCATTCTTTACAGTTCTTAGAATAAGTAGTCTCGTAAATAATTGCCATTTCATTGATTCTTTTAAGCGTTTAAGGCCATTATCACCAAATGGTTCCTTTGTAATTGTATATTTTAATAGGAAGTCATAAAATAAGTTATAACAAAATAAACATCAGAATTAAAGCCAAGCAACCTTCATTCAGAGTAAATGTAAGGATGATGGGAATCTATAGAATTGATAAATTCAATGGTGATAACCATAGAATAATAAAATTACATACGTATGCAGAAGTATGTGTGTACATATGGAAAACTCTAACACTGTTTTCTCTGGGGAGAACAATCCTTTCTCCCTTGCATCAACCTCCTAATGTCTTTTAGGTCCTAGTTCTCTTGCCTTGGAAAAATATAGACGAATATAGACTAATAAAAATTTTAGTAGCCTCAAAATACATAACTTTAAAATTTTTTTTATTTATTTTGCATGTGTGTGTATGTGTGTATTAGAAGGCACTGTATGTCCCTGTGGAGGACCAAGGGTGACTTCAGGAATCATCTTCGATTGCTTCTCCTCCTTTTTACTTGGCTCTGGGATTTCCCAGGCTCCACCCACCAGAGTCAGAAGTGCAGGCCACCACACTGTTTCCACCTGGCATTTTTATGTGGGACTGGGATCCAAACTCAGGATGCTCTGCTTTTGAGGCAGAGTCTTAAACCTGGAACCATCTCTCCAGCCCCACACTTTGATATATACGTGTTTGTTTGGAGAATCTGGAAGAGAAAAATGATCTGTTGTTACATACTTTGACTTCTTTTTTTGTTTTACAAACTTGTTTTATCATTTTCTATTTCTTGACTTACATTTATTCTTTGGCCCATTTGCGTATAATGCAGAGGTAATCTACTTTATCCTCTGATACTATGTATGGACTTCCTATAAACAAGTAGTGTTACTTAATTACAGCTAGAATGTTCAGGAGTTTAATATTTATACAATGCTTTCCTCTTGTTGGCAGTCTCTTCCAATTTTCATTGTCCTGTTGATCTTTTCAGCTACAGAACCCGTTCCTTGATTGCATACTGTACGCCATAACTCTTCACCTGAAACAGTTCTGCCTGTTTGTTTCTTATGTAATACTGATCCATTTAATATTAGAATAAATGCTTTTTTCTGAAAAAAAAAAAAGAATTTAAAAATATTTACAAGCAAAATAATTGTTTTCCCTGCCCCCTTCTGTCCTTCTCCCTCCTTTCCTGCCTCCCCTCCCATCCTTCCCTCTTCTTTTCCTTACGTAATCCATCCCTATCCCTCTCGTCCTCATGACTCTCTGTGTGGACACAGAGCTCCTTTCAGGTTGTCAGTAATAGTAGGAAGCCAGGTTTCTCTGGTAGTAAGTTGTCCTTCGGTATGTGAACCCACTGATGGGGATGCTCCCTTCACCTGTCTGCACTTTCCCCGATGATCCCACTACAGTGGTTATTTTTCACTGGTCCATGGGGTTGGCCATTGTGTAGATCAGTTGGGATAAACTAACGTGTTAGACTGTTTTCTTTTCTTTTTTTACTTTTAAGTTGAACTGACGTCTCAGAAAGAAAAGATTCCTGTAAATTGGACAAAATATTGAATGGACAAAGCTCAAGTTTTAGAACTTGATGATGTTTTATAGATCGTGGATTTGTAGTAAATTATAGTCTAGTTATTTCAGTGCAGCAAGCTGTAAGTTTTGTAATTCCTGCTGCATTCACAAATATATCTCAGCTTATTATTATTATTATAAAATAAAAATAAGTTATAACAAAATAAAACATCAGAATTAAAGCCAAGCAACCTTCATTCAGAGTAAATGTAAGGATGATGGGAATCTATAGAATTGATAAATTCAATGGTGATAACCATAGAATAATAAAATTACATACGTATGCAGAAGTATGTGTGTACATATGGAAAACGCTAACACTGTTTTCTCTGGGGAGAACAATCCTTTCTCCCTTGCATCAACCTCCTAATGTCTTTTAGGTCCTAGTTCTGTAATTCCTGCTGCATTCACAAATATATCTCAGCTTATTATTATTATTATAAAATAAAAATAAGTTATAACAAAATAAAACATCAGAATTAAAGCCAAGCAACCTTCATTCAGAGTAATACTTATTATTCTCTCTTATTATTCTCTCTTTCTAAAGCGGAAACATTCAGAAAATTCTTGGCATGATCAGTTTACTTTCTGCAGTGTCATCTTTATTGTGTGCTAATTAAATGTTTTTTGATGGTAACAAATATTCAATGCTGGGTCATTGTGCAGCTCTTGTTTTTCTGTCCCTGCTCTGATTTCCTCCATACAATTATATTTATATAATACCTTTACATGGTGTACATGAAATTAGAGAGAGGAATATAAGCATATTAGTTTTCTCATTTCTGCTACAAAACACCCGACAACAGAACTAAAGTAAAGAAAGTTTTATTTTGTCTCATAGTTTAAAGGAATATAGTCATGATGAGAAAGGATTGGCCTGGTAGTATGAGGCTGGTCACATAGATGTGCACCATTGTGCCTGGCCATCATTGCATTTTGCAAGTATAAACTCTGAAGTTTTTAGCTAAAGACTTGGCATCTAGTAGGGTCTAGCCTTTAGTAGGCATTTGTGAAATTTCTCTAAAATGAATAGTTGGAGGACTCTGTATTCTCAGTGACTTTTTAAACTAGTTCTTTGTGATATTCTCCCTGTATCATAGGGTATATTACTTTGTTAATTTTCATTTATCATATATTTATGCAAATTTAATAAAGGATTAATCCATTGTGTAACATCTGGTGTATGAGTGCTGTGATCACATAACAGAAACATACTTGAAATGACTTTACAAAGATTATTCTTCTTATTTCTACTTTAATCGTGAATGTGCAAAGCACACTTAAAATGTTAATCTTTTCTTCCCTTTCATGTAAGTGAATCATTGGATCTAATCAAATGATTTTAGCACATGCTGTGTGCAGTTCTATTTGTACAGCTTAGCAGAAACTATGGCAACAGATTGAAAAATGAGTTTTTATTGTTTGTTTTCTTCTTCATACATGGTTATACATCCTCAGTAAGAATGGGACGTTTCAAGTTAAATGTGTCAAGCTTAAAAAAAGGCTTATGGATAATATGTATCAGAAGTTACATTGTCTAGATGGTAGATACATTGTCTAGAAAGTTGAATTAAGAAACTAATCACTAGTCATAAGTTTGTGACTGAAACATGCCAAGAATATGATAAAAATTAACAAAAGTTATTTTTGGAAGGTGGGATTATGAGAAATGTCTATGGTTTGCTTTAGACTTACCTAATACTATCCTTTCTGTTAAATGGTGAACCTGAATTAAGTTGTTTAAATCTGGGTAGAAAAAGTTACTCATTTAGCTTTAAAATTTAATGTCTGAAAATGGAGAAATTGGCCCTGTGCACTGTTGGGGGAATAGTCCACAATTACCTCTATGAAAAATAGTATGGGAATTTCTCAAAAAGTAAAAACAGAATCACCGTTAGCAGTTCCACTCCCCATAAAATTCCAGTTCATACAAGAATTGAAAGCAGGCTCTCAAGAACACATTATACACTCATGTTAATAGCTAAAATTTGGAAATGAACCAAGTGTCCATTGACAACTAGATAATTATGTAATGTAATAATATGTATACTATTCAACTTTATTAAGAAAATTTTGAGAAATACTTCAATATGGATGAAACTTAAAGACATTAAGTGAAGTGAAATAAGCCAGTCACAATAAAGTACAACTGCACTTAAGTGAGATACATAGAATACCCAGAATCATAAAGACAGAAAGAAAAATATTGGTTTCAGGTACTGGAGGCAAAAAGATACGAGGAACAGCCTTGTACAGTTTATAGAGGTTCCAGATGGAAGGATTGATGTGACTGTGTAGTGGGGATGGCTGTGCAATATAATGAATACATTTATTATTTTTATTTTTTTTCCTTTTTGAGTGTGTGTGTGTGTGTATGTGTGTGTGTGTGTGTGTGTCTGTCTGTCTGTCTATATAGACCCAAGGATGACATCAGGAATTACCTTGGATCACTCTACCTTCTTTTTGCTTTATTTTGAAGTTTTCCAGGCTCCACCTTCCAGAGGCAGAAGTACTGGCCATTTCTGCCCAAGGTTTTACATAGGATCTGAGATCTGAACTCAGGTCTTTTCTACTTGTGGGACAGAGGTTTTAACTCCTGTGCCATCTCTCCAGCCCCAGTGAATGCTTTTAGTAGTAGTGAGTGACTCACTTAAAATGATTAAAGAAGTGAGCTTAATGTTACGTTCATTTTACTACAACAAACATATCAATGCTATTTTTCTAAACTGCATATGGCCTTATTAAATATGTATTTATTAAAGATAGGATGGGCTGAAGAATCTAGTTATAATGTAAGAAACTCATTCTTTCTCTTTTCCCTTCTCCACATTGCCACTGAGTAGGATCTCACTTTGTAGTCGAGGCCTGGCCAGGTTCAAACTTGCAGCTCTCCTACTGCTTCACCTCTAGGGTGTTTCGATTACAGGTGTGTCCCACCATGTCCTGCTCAGGAATTACTTATTTTCTAGCTATTATATATAAAGCTTTTGCCTTTAAGAACTGTTAATAATTCACTTTTTTATTATTTATTCAATTGTGCGTGTATGCATGTGTGTGCGTGTGTGTATGTATGTGTGGGTATGTATGTATGTGTGTGTAGAACCACGGATGAATTCGGGAACCACCATGGACGCCTCCACCTCCTTCTTGTTTACTCTGCCCCGGGATTCACAAGCTCCGCCCTACCAGGACTGGAAATGCAGGCCGCCCCCGCTCTGCCCGGCGTCTATACATGGGGTCTAAGATCCGAACTCAGGACCTTCCACCTGCAAGGCAGAGGCTTAACCCCTGAGCCACCTCTCCAGCTCCAATAATTCACTTTTTAAAAAGTGAATCATTTCAGCATTGGAGTTCATTTGAGTTGTAACATTGACGTTCTTGTGAAGAGAGAGTTAAATTCAGCTTTAGAAGTGGTTATGCAAAGAGTATGCATTTTAGGAAGAGGTGATGAAGGATTTTTTTCAATGGGATAATTTGTAGTGTTTTAATAAGAAAAATAATTTTTTTGGTTGGGGGAAGCTGGAGAGATGACTCGGGCCTCTGCCTTGCAAGCAGAAAGACTTGAGTTTGGATCCCAGATCCCACATAAAACTGCTGGGTCAAAATGGTGATGGACTGCACTTCTGGTCTCAGGAGGCAGAGCCTGGAAACCCCAGAGCAAAGCAAAAAGGAAATAGAACAATCCAGGATGATTCCTGAAGTTATCCGTTACACACATAACAAAAGAAAAATATTTGGTTAGAATTGTTTTGTGAAAGCATTAAAACTGTTTACATCTTTCTTTTCTTATGGTTAAGCTTTGTAATATATTAATGTAAGAAAGAAAAAGGACAAGAGATTGACTCAACTGATTAACAGTGGAGCAGTATTACAGGAACCTTGAAAAATCCTAATATTATTTTAGCCCAACTTTACTAATGCTTAGCAGTTCACCTCATGGCATCAGAATAGATGTCAGCGTTAAGCAACTGATATGTTCTTACTGGGTTTAGTTTAAGTTCTTAAAGTTTACTCATAGTTTTTTTGTTTTTGAAGGGTTCTCATGTGGAAATGAGATAATTCTTTTCAGTGAGGATTTTAGAGGGTAGTACCCCAACTCTGATCTGCTATCTATCCTTTTTCATCTCTAAGAGTCACTGCAAAGTACGACAGTATATGCTGGGAATCAGCATACATTGTCATGGGCAGTGTATATTTCTAACGTGTCTGTACAACTCTTGTGTAAGTTGTATCTATAGGAAGTTTAGGATTACAGGGGGCAGTAAGATTGTAAGAGCACAAGGATGGGAGGAGCAAATGATATACAAGATACTCCACATAAGTTAGGGCTGAAGCAATCATAATTGGACTTTGCATGCCCTGCGCAATATCCAACACACTTGACCCCACAAAAATCTAGCATTTGCTAAAGGCACCATGATCCTTGGAGGCAAGGGATTGACAGCCACAGTAGTATTCCTGTGCTTAAGGGGAACACAGGAAAGGGTTCAGGGAAATGCCACTGGGTCCTTGTACGTCATCGGAGAGGAGGGCCCAGAGGAGAGTCTGGTAGGCACATTTAAGGATTCTCTGGGGATTGGGGGGGGAGGCACTGGGAAATGGGGAGGGAGGGGTAAGGGGAGGGGGAGCAGTGGGGTCGGGGGGAGGAGGAGGGAGGGAGGGAACCGATGTACCTATTAAGTTTGTATGAGCGGAAATAATAATAAAAAATGTTAAAAAAAGGAAGTTTAGGATTACAGACCAAATTTGGGCATTGTACATTCTGACCAGCTCTATCATGATAATCTTGGGACTACCATGTTCAGCTATACAATGGATTGGAAGGTTAGAAGAAAGAACAAACTAGTGAGTGAGTACCACTTCTGTAACAAAAATACCATAGGCTGAGTGGTGTAAGCAGCCCCCAAACAGGGCTGTTGGCTCACACTTGTAATACCAGCACTGCGACACTGAGTGAAGAAGATTGCTGCAAGTTTGAGGCCAGTCTGGGGAACAGAGTGAGTTCCAGGCCAGCCTAGAGTATAGAATGAGATCTTGTCTCTAAAACAAAATCAAAACCAAAAATACAAAAACATAGCAAACATTTCTTTTAAGTTCTGGAGGCTGAGGCCTCCCAAGATCAAGGAACCAATAGATAGCACTGGTGAGGACCTGCTCCCTAGTTTGCAGATGACTTAATTCATCTAGAAACATGTTTATATAAGGGCATGAGCCAATTATGAGGGCTCCCCCCCTGACTTGTCTATCTCCCAGGGACCCCCTTTTCAAATGCCATCACATTAGATAGAAACTAGAGTTTCACTATGAATGCTAGGGGGTGGGACACATACAGTAAGAACATAGTGCCAGGTTTCAAGACAACTCCTGAATCAGCTTGGTTAACTGCTGTGTAGTCTGAAAGGAGAATCCAAGTAAATGGCCAGTCGGCCCCAGGAGGTCAGACCATGCTGGAAATGGGAGACAACCTCCCTCAAGGACCTCATGTAGTGGGGTTGTCTTTTAACACAGTGATTTTATCTGCTATTACTAATGTATCTCTCCCCATCCATGTGTTGAAAATCTAATTTGAGTTCTCTTTAACAATTTTGGTTTTATTCATGGTTAAATCAATAGTCTTCTTTCCTCTCGGGAGAACAAGAAAAGGAATCTAGCAGAGGCATACTGGGAGTAGAAAAAAGCACAAAGATTGGTTTCTTAGAACCACAGTAAAGTACCATCTTCCTTTGGCTAATTATTCCCCTTAGTACAGGCCTGTTTTGTAGCTTGGTCCTAGGCATGAAGGTAGCTCCACATTTTCTGACTAACTTTAGTAAAATCCTTTACTAAAGTGTGTAAATGTGTTTAGTGATACTGATTTTTCTCTTAAGGTGAAACAAATCTGTAAATATTTTAAGTCTTTTTGTAGTAATGTTAATATTATTGTTAAGAAGTTTGAACTCTTCCTCTTAGCTTAACAATTTAGTTAAGAAAAATCCAGGGTTTTTTTTTTTTTAGACTTTTATGTTCAAAGTTTTTAATCGTAATGATAAAGTAATAGCATAAAAATAAGAGCTGTCTAATTTACTGTGGAGATAGTCCTGTAGGTGAGAACATTTAACTGTGTAAGCGTGAGGATCTGAGTGTGGATTCCAAGCACCCCTGTAGCAGTTGTGTGAAAGCATGTGCCTGTGTAACCCCAGCACTAGGGCTTGGGGCTGAGGTAGAAGGATTACTAGCTTGATAGTCATCCAGCCTTGAAAACTTGTGGCTTTAGGTTCAGTGAGACACCCTATTTCTAGAGGCTAAGGTGGACAGTGCTTGAGTGGGACGGACACCTATTGTCCTCTGGCCTCTGCCTGGGTGAACCTGGGGACTTGCACCTGCATAGACATTTAGACTTACATGCTTACATGTGTGTTTAGGTGTCTATGTAATATGATATTTACCATGGTTAAATTTTTTAATTTTATTTTTTATTTCTTCCATTCATACAAATTTGAAAAGTACCCCATTCCCCTCCCTCCTCCACCCCTCCCTGGATCCCCTTGCTCCCTCCCGATCTTTTCCCTTTCCTTTCCCCCTTCCTTCCCCTCTTCCTTCCCCCCTCCTTCCCTTTCTCCCAGGGTCCCCTCCCTACCCCCCATTCTTGGAGCATCCTTTAGTGTGCATGTCAAACTTCCTTCTGTGTCCTCCTCTCTGATGAGGTGTAAGGACTCATTGGCATTGCCTAGAGCTCTGTGTGTGTGTGTGTGTGTGTGTGTGTGTGTGTGTGTGTGTGTGTGTTCCCCTTTAGTACAGGAACACTATTGTGGCTGTTAATCCCTTGCCTCTAAGGATCTTAGTGCCTGTGATCCATGCTAGACTTTGGGGGTTCAATGATATGTTGATCATTGAGCAGGTCATGCAAAGTCCTATTATGATTACTTTGGCCCTAACTTGTATGGAGTATCTTGCATATCATTGCTCCTCCCCATCTTTAGGCTCTTCCAATCTTACCGCCCCCTCTTCCGAAAATTTCTCTGAGCTTTAGGATGGGGAGAGATTAGGCTGGCCTGGTTCCAGGTGGTTGATGTAGAGTTTCTGATTTTCCGAATTACGGTTTGTTGAATTTTTTTTTTTTCAGTTTTGCTGCTCCTGCACCGCCCTTGGCTCTATCCTGATGGGTCTTGGATGTCACCCCCTGGCCAGAGATAAAGCTGTTAAAATAGAGTCTTATTATAAGAGTAGATTCAAAGGTAGATGGAATAAGAGTAGGAGACCATTTGCAGGATGGTTACCTTCTATCTGCCAGACTCCATGCCCTCTCTTTCTGGTGAGATCATATCCCATCAGTTGCAAGTGAACAGTAAGGAAAGTCTGCAAGCCCAACCAGATGTCTCACTACTTAGTTACAGTCCATGATGGTGGCCTATTTTCTCTGTGGTAGCATGATCCCCTCTCTCCTTGTTTCTGGCAGGGCCCTTCTTCCCCTTCCCTTCCTGCTTGTAATCTTTGCAATTACTGGAGGTATTACAGAGATTTATCTTTGAGTGTGTCACTAATTGGGTTTGGTACTAGGATCCACCTATTAGAGAGTACATACAGTGCTTAATTTTCTGTGTCTGAGATACTTCACTCAATATAATTGTTTCTAATTCCATCCATTTCCTGGTAAATTGCATTAATTCATCATTTTTGAATTGCTGAGTAGTATTCCATTGTATAAATTTCCATTGTATAAATGTACCACATTTTCCTTATCCACTCGTCAACTGTTAGGCATTTGGGTTGATTTCAAGACTTTGCTATTGTAAAAAAAAAAAAAAAAAAAAAAAAAAAGACTTTGCTATTGTAAACAGTGCTGCTATGAACATGGTCATTCTTGTGCTATCAAGGTGAATTTTTGTGTATTGGGGGATTATTACCAAAAGTGGAATAGCAGGGTCATATGGCATTTCAATCTTTAACTTTTTTAAGAATCTCCAGGCAGCTTGCCAGAGTGGTTGTATAAGCCTTCATTCCCACCAGTAATGTAGGAGAGTTCCCGTCTCTCCACATCCTCTTCAGGATTTGGTGTTGTTTGTATTGTGGATTTTTGCCATCCTGACTGGAGTGAGATGATATCTCAGGAAGGTTTTGATTTGCATTTCCCTGATGGCTAAGGATGTGGAGCATTTTTTAAGATGTTTGTTAGACATTTCAATTTTGTCCCTGGAAAAGTTTCTTTTGAGTTCCCAGACCCATTTTTTAATTGGGCCATTTATCTCCTTGGTGCTTAGTTTTCTGAGTTCTTTGTGCACTCTGGATAATAGAGCTCTATCAGATATGTGGTTAGTGAAGATTTTCTCCCATTCTGTGGGTTGCCTTTGTGCACGAGTTACAATCTATCTGAACAGAAGCTCTTTAATTTCATAAGATCCCATCTGTTGAATCTTGGTTGTATTGACTGTGCAATTGGATTTCCAACTAGGAATTGTTGGCCTAGTACAATCAGCTCAAGGGAGTTCCCCACCCTTTCAACTAAGGTTTTTATAGTCTCTGGCCTTATATTGAGGTCCTTGATCCATTTGGAATTAAGTCTTGTACATGGTGACAAATATGGCTCCAGTTTTAATCTTCTGCATGTGGACATCCAGTTTTGCCAGCACCATTTGTTGAAGATGGTGTTCTTTTTCCATTGGATTTTATGGGCCCCTTTGTCAAAAATCAAATATCTGTAATTGTGTGGGTTTATATCTGGGTCTTCAACCCTTATCCATTGATCTGTGTGTCTATTTTGGAGCCAGTACCAGGAAGAAGTCAAGTTATCTCTATTTGCAGAGGACATGATCATATAACTGAATGATCTTTATAACTTCTTCTTTTATAACTATGGATTTGTAGTATAGACTAAGGTTTGGTATGGTGATACCTCCAGCACTGTTTTTGTTACTCAGGATTGTTTTTGCTATCTTGGGTCTTTTGTGCCTCCATATGAATTTTTAGATTGATCAACCTCTTTAAAGAATTGCTGTGGAGTGTTCCTATACCTAAGGGGAACACGGGAAAGGGTTCAGGGAAAGGCCACTGGGTCCTTGTACGTCATCGGAGAGGAGGGCCCAGAGGAAAATCAGACATGCACAAGAAAGGACTCTCTGGGAATTGGGGCGGGAGGCACTAGGGGATGGGGAGGGAGAGGGGAGGGGAGGGAGAGCAAGGGGTACGGGGGGAGGAGGAGGGAGGGAGGGAACTGGTGTACCTAATAAGTTTGTATGAGCTGAAAAAAAAAAAGAATTGCTGTGGGATTTTCATTGGTATAGCATTGAATCTGTATATTGCCTTTGGTAGGTAGGTCATTTTTATAATATTGATTCTGCCAATCCAGGAACATGGGAGGTCTTTCCCCTTCTGGTGTCTTCTGTAATTTCTTTACGGTTTTAAAGCTTTCATTGTAAAGGTCTCTTACTTCCTTGGTTAGGTTTATACCAAGGTATTTCATTTTTTTTAGGGGCTATAGTAAATGGGATTGTTTCTCTCAGGGCTTTTTCACTTCTTTGATTCTGGGCATATGGGAAGGCCACTGATTTTTGTACTTTTATTTTGTATCCTGCCACCTGCTGAACTTCTGTATTTCCAGGAGCTTTCTGGTGGAGTTTTTAGGATCACTCAGGTATATGATCATGTCATCTGCAAGTAGAGATAACTTGACTCCTTCCTTGCTGATTTGAATCCCTTTTATGTCCCTTTCTTGTCTTATGGCTTCAGCTAAGACTTCAAGTATAATATTGAAGAGAAGTGGTGAAAGTGGACAGCCTTGTCTAGTTCCTGATTGAAGTGGGAATGCTTCAAGTTTTTTCCCATTGATTATTAATACTTGCTGTTGGCTTGTTGTGTACAGCTTTCATTATATTGATAAAGGTTCTTTTCATTCCAACTGTCTCTAGGGTTTTGATCAAAAAAGGCTGTTGGATCTTTTCAAAAGCTTTTTCTGCATCTAATGATTTTGGTTTTGGTTATCATGTGGTTTTGAATTTTGGACTGGTGAATTACATTTATTGATTTGCATATGTTGAACCAACCTTGTGTGCCTGGGATAAAGCCTACTTCATCCCTGTGAATGATCTTTTTGATATGTTTTTGAATCCGATTTGCTAAGACTTTGTTGAGAATCTTTGCATCTGTGTTCCTCAAAGAGATTGGCCTATAGTTTTCTTTATTAGGTTTTGGGATTAAGACGATATTAGCTTCATACGAAGACTTTGGTAGTGTTCCTTCCTTTTCTATTTGATGGAACAGTTTAAAGAGTATTGGTGTTATTAGCTCCTTAAATGTCTGGTAGAACTCTGTGCTGAATACATCTGGTCCAGGACATTTTTTGGTGGGAAGATTCGAGATTACTTCATCAATTTCCTCATATGATATAGGACTATTAAATAATTCACAACTTCCTGATTCAGTTTAGGTAATTCATCCATTTCTTTTGTGTTGTCAAATTTCACAGAGTATAAGTTTTTGAAATATGATGTTATAATACTCTGAATTTCTTGGGTATCAGTGGTGATAACTCCATTTTCTTTTTTTTTTAATAAATTCTTTTTTATTATTCAATTGTGCGTGTGTGCATTTGTGCGCTTGTGTGTGTGTGTGTGTGTGTGTGTGTGTGTGTGTGTGTGTGTGTGTGTAGAACCATGGGCAAATTCGGGAACCACCATGGACCACCTCCATCTCCTCCTTGTTTACTCTGCCCCAGGATTCACAGGCTCCACCCTACCAGGACCAGAAACGCAGGCCGCCCCCGCTTCCGCCCAGCGTCTATATGTGCGTTCTAGGATCCGAACTCAGGACCTTCTGCCTTCAAGGCAGAGGCTTAACCCCTGAGCCACCTCTCCAACCCCAATAACTCCATTTTCATTTCTAATTTTGTTAATTTGTGTTTTCTCTCTCTTGCTTTTGGTTTATTTAGCTGGGGGTGTATCAATCTTATTGACTTTCAAAGAACCAGTTTTTTGACTGGTTGATTCTCTGTATCGTTTTCCTAATCTCAATTTCAGATATTTCTCCCCTTATTTTGCTAATCTCCTCTCTTCTACTGCTTTTGGGATCAGATTGCGCTAATGTCGCTAAAGTTTTAAGCTGCATTGTTAAGTTATTTATTTGTGATGTTTCCATTTTTTTGATGTAGGCATTAAAAGTTATGAACTTACCTCTTAGGACAGCTTTCATTGTGTCCCAAAGATTTTGGTAAGTTGTATTCTCATTATCATTCACTTTCAGGAAATCTTGAATTTCCTTTTTAATTTCTTCCTGAATCCAATTCTCATTCAGCATCATAGTGTTAAATTTCCAGGAGTTAGTGTATTTTCTGTTGTTTGTTGTGTGGATGTCATGCTTTAGACCATGGTGGTCTGATAGAGTACAGGCTAGAATTTCAATTTTTCTTTATATGTGGAGATTAGTTTTGTGGCCCAATATCAGTGATCTATTTTGGAGAAAGTTCCATGTGCTGCTGAGAAAAATGTGTATTCTTTGGTGCATGGATGAAAAGTTCGAAAGAAATCTGTAAGGTCCATTTCAGTAAGGGTTTGATTAAGTTCCAATGTGTCTCTGTTAAGCTTTTGACCTGTTGATCTATCCCATGTTGAGAGGGTGGTGTTTAAAGTCCCCAAGAATTATCGTTTGGGTTTTGATTTCTCACTTTAGACGCTGTAGGGTTTTCTTAATGAATGTGGAGGGGCCCGTATTGAGTGCATATATGTTCAGTATTATGAAGTCTTCCTGGTGAATTGTACCTATGACTAAAATTTAGTATCCATCTGTGTCTGTTACAAATTTTTTTTGGTTTGAAGTCCACTTTGTCTAATAGCATAATGGCTACCCCTGCCTGTTTCCTAGTTCCATTAGCTTGCAGAATTTTGGACCAACCTTTTATTTTTAGGATGTGCCTATCTTTTGTGTGAGATGAGTTTCCTGAAGGCAGCAGATTGATGGGTTATGGTTTTTAATCCAAGTTTGTAATCTGTGTCTCTTGATCAGTAAGTTAATTCCATTGACATTTATTGTTATAATGGAGAAATTATTTTTAATTCCGGACATTTTTTGTGTTTAGTGGCTTTTGAAAGTGTATTATTTGGCTTTTAGGTTTTGGTGTTATTATACTTCTCTTCTGTCCTCCTGGATACGCTTGTTTTTTCTTCAGTCTTGAGTATCATTTCTAGCATTTTTTGAAGGCTGGGTTTGGTAGACATGTACGCCTCCAAGTTGTCTTTGTGTTGGAAAACTTTTCTTTCTCCCTCAATCATAACGGATAATTTTTCCAGGTATATCAGACTGGGTTGACATTTTTGCTCATTTAATACTTGAAGTACATCTCTCCAAGCTCTTCTTGCTTTTACTGTTTCCATGAGAAGTCATTTGTTATTTTAATAGGTTTACCTTTAAAAGTGACTTTTTTTTTCCCTTGAATCTCTCAGCACCTTTTCTTTGTCTTGAATGTGGAGTGTTTTTGACTATTATTTGCCGTGGCGATTTTCTATTTCAGTCATATCTGTTTGGGGTGTGGAATGCCTCTTGTATTTGGATAGGCTTCTTATTCTTTAGTTGAGGGAAGTCTTCATTTATGATAATTTGAAAAATTTCCTCAGGTGTGGTATTTTGGAATTCTTGCTCTGGTATTCCATGAATGCGCATGTTAGGCTTCTTCAGGGTGTCCCATAACTCTTCAATATTCCTCTCAAGTATCTTTTTGGCTTTAACAGTCTCTTCCATTGAGCTGGTTAATACTCCTACTTTGTCTTCAAGATCTGAAATTCTATTTTCTGCTTCATTAGTTCTGCTAATGAGACTGTTGAGTTCTGGGTTGAGTTCTGTCTTTTAGTTTAGTTTTAAACTCTGCTTGAGACTGTTTTAACTGTTCTATGCCTATTTTTGTTTCTTGAACTGTTTTTCTCAACTCCTCCAAGTGTCTGCTGTGTTCCTGTTCAAAGTGGTTGATGGGGTTGTTTAACTCCTCCCGGATTTCCTCTTTCATAGTATCGATCATGGTAATGATCATACTTTGAAAGTCATTATCTTGGGTCTGGTTTTCTTGGCTATTTTCTCTGAATTTGTTCTGGTTGGAATCCATCATTATGGGGTTAATTCTTTCAGTGGGAGATTTGTCTTCCTGGGTTTTGTTTCTCATGGATCTACGCTTTGACTTGGGCATTGTTGTTTTGTCTCTTAAGACCTTTCAGTTTCTTTGTGTTTTTGACTGAACTGATTTAGTTGGTATTACTACTCTTGGGCAGTTATTACTAGTGCTTGCCTTGGAGTTGGGTATGTTTGTCCGTTGTTAGTATTATTTCCTAGATGAGGCTATTATGCTGTTAGTACATTAGTTAAGTCAGGGTAAGTAGACAGGGGGTGAATATAAGTATGGTAGTGCACTTTTATGATTTAATACCTTGGTGATATGTGAGGGTGAGTGGTATAATCCCTGGAGTTGTATATATTTTGGGGGATGGCTATATGGAAAAGTTAATCTACAGTGATTAATACTAGAAAGGAGCAATATGGTAAAAAAAAAAAAAAAAAGAGGTTATCTTTGGGCTGGAAGTGAAGAATTTCTCCCATGTGATAGGATGATTTTAGAGGATTTCAGATGAATGGCCTTTGTACCCTAGAGCTTTGCTTGAGTTTTCTTTGGACTCTGTTGAATTCTGAGTAGCAGTGTGTCCTCCCTGTACCGCCAGCAAGGGTCCCGAGCCGGCCGGAGGGGCAGAGAGGCTGGGACCTGGGGTGTGGCCCTCGCAAGCCCAAGACAGCTTGGGTGTTGCTCAGGCTGGCTGGTGGGAGGATTTGGCTGATGGGACAAGCGATGACCTGAGTGCTGGAGGAACTCACCTGGGATGGAGAGTGGGTCCTGTCCCAGGTGGACGGGAGGGCCCATGGTTAAATTTAAAAAAATTTTTGAAATCCTGTGTCCCCAAACAGAAATTACAGTCATGGTGAGCTAGGTTGAATTAGACCCATTAATCTGTTTAAGACTTTCTGATTCTTTAAAAAAAAATTTAGGGTAGTTTTAGTGGAGGGCACTTGTCTGGCACCAGGGTCACCAGGGTTCAGTCTTATAGTGCTGCCAGAAAAAAATACATAATACTGAAAACTTGGTTTGAACTTAATTGGATTTAAATAAAATTAAGTTTAATTTAAAATGTGTATTTAGGGGCTGGAGAAGTGTCTCAGGGGTCAAGCCTCTGCCTTGCAGGCAAAAGGTCCTGAGTTCAGATCCTAGACCCCACGTATAGACGCCGGGTGGAGGTGAGAGCAGCCTGCGTTTCTGGTCCTGGTAGGGCGGAGCCTGTGAATCCCGGGGCAGAGTAAAGGAGGAGGTGGAGGCGTCCATGGTGGTTCCCGAATTTGCCCGTGGTTCACACACACACACAATTGAATAAATAAATAATTAATTTAAAAAAATAAAATGTGCATTTAGTTAAACTTTGGAAAGACACTGAAATCACTTGTTGCCTTAAACTTTTGGTTTTAGAAGTTCTTGCTTGAGTCTAACTTTCTGAAAATTGTGGTCCCAAAGTATTTATTTCTGAATGCTTACTGACATGCAAGCACTGTAGAAAATTAACTCATTTAATTTTTTATCACAATCCTTACACTGTAGGTAGGTCTTATTTTCTGTCATTTTATTAAAGATATTTTTAAGTATACAAAAAACCATAAATATTTGTATATTGAACACCCTGCTCACTGTCTGACCCTAATTAAAAGTTTATTATATGATATTTATTCATAACTACATTTACCTGTTAGTCCATTTTATTTTGAAATGTTTTTCAAAGTGTATTATAGATAGAAATATACTGTAGGAGTAGATTTTTTTTTAAAGCAGACACACTTGAGAATTGATTTATTGACTCTTAAAGCCATTTCCCTCACCTGTCTATTAAATCAAGAATACTTAGATGTCTGTTTATTTATATGGAAATTAGACAGATAAAATCAAGATGTGAAGCAAACCTTCAATAGCTGTAAAGTTTGTTAAGTAAATTGGTTACAGAATTCTTTTTTTTCCCACATTGTATTTTTTCCTAATCGTATAAGCTCAATAGGTACTCAGTCCTCTCCTTCCCCCTTCCCCTCCCCAGTCATTCCCCATTGGATTCTCCCCACTTCCTTTCACCTCACCTACCTTCCTCCCTCCCATCCCCTGGAGCATCCTTTTGTGTGAACACCAAACCTCCCTCTGAGTCCTTTACCCTAGTTGGATATTGAGGACTCAGTGGCTTAGCCCTGGGCCCCTTCTTGGGTTCCCCGTTAGCATGGGAACTCTATTCTGTTTAATCCCTTGCCTCTAAGGATCCTCCTGCCTGAAGCTTTCTCCCCTGTGATCCATGCTAGACTTTGGGAGGTTTGTTGACATGTCAGCCATTGTGCAGGTCAGGCAGAGTCCAATTCTGGCTGCTGCAGCCCTAACTTATGTGGAGTATCTTGCATATTGTTGGTTCTCCCCATCTTTAGGCTCTTAAAATCTTGTTGTCTCTTCTTCCACAAGGTTCTTTGAGAGATTTGGCTGGTCTGGTTCCAGGTGAATAACTGTAGGGTTTCCTTGTCCTACATTATTGGGAACTGACACACAGGGAAGAAATTTGTTCAAGGTCACATAGCTTTTAAGTAGTATGATATGAATGAAACTAGGATATGGATGAAGTCTTTCTTGACCATAGTACAGAATATTTGTTCACATAATAATCATAGATATTTCCATAAAACATAAATTGTGACTAAATAAATTGGAAAATTCAATATTGGAACCTTAAGATTCACAGAGCAGGATCTATGAGATCCTGTAATGTAGAAACTGATTACTGTTGTTACAACCAATCATTTTCAATTTTTCCACTCGTGTACTCTGCTCCCTACTTTGCCCTCAAACATAGCACCTTTTAACATCTCTTAGGGTAGGATAAGAACCCAAGGGAATGAAGTCGTCACTTAACCTTGTTTAGTTATTTAGGAATGTGTTTTAAATAGTTCATATATTTACACATATTCATAGATTTTAGAGCTCACAGGGATCTCAGTTCACGAGATGAGTGCTTCCATGTCAGATGAGGGAGCTAAGCCAGTGTGTGCAAATAGCTAATACAAAGTAACTCAGTCCTCTGTTTTTAGTGGTGACAGCAGAACTAGACCATGTCCCAGAATCCAGGCATGTGTATAGTTAGGCACAGGTGTCAACTTGAGAGTTGAGGGTTTAAGCTCTGGGCACATTTGTGGAGAATTCGTGGTTGGGCCCAGAGCAAGCCTGCAGGAGATTGTTTCACTGATGGGAAGGGGCCAGCCTATGGCGGGTAGGATTAGGCCCTGGAATAAAATACAGAGACCTGGTTGAGGTAGTTGGCATCCTTGTGTACACTTGGTCAGGCATGCTGGTCTGGCAAGTAAGGATTGTCCCTCTCTCAGCCATTACGTAGAAATGGTGTGGTCAGTTCGCTCGGCCCTGCCCTGGTGTTGGTGCATGCTCTCCTGTCAAGCTGGACTGAGAACTGTAACTGGACAGTAGTAAGGAAATACACCCCTTGTTCCCTTAAGCTGTTTGATGGTCATTTATCAACAACCATGCAGGTGAACTGTAACAGCACGATATTCACCTATTATTTGCTAAATGTATCTTATAAATCCACCTGGTTTTCACTACAAACCTTATTTATGTGCTATAATTTTTTAGGCATGATGTTGATGTAGTCCTTGGTACTTTGGTACAAATTATAAATTCTTAAAATTTTACTATAAAGATTATTATAAGATATAAAATTGCATAAAACAGCTAAACCACTTAGTAAATAATTATTTAGTTAATCTCCAGGTTGTTGTTGACCCCTTTAACAATTTTCTCTCTCTCTCTTTCTTTTCAGCTAATTTGACAGGACATGCAGAGAAGGTGGGAATTGAAAATTTTGAACTACTGAAGGTCTTAGGAACTGGAGGTAAATCTCAAGTTTATCTGCTCCCCTTTTTAGTAGTAGAACAAGTACTACTTGTTCAGAGCCATAGAGTTGGGATCTCCTGTGCAGAAGTCAGTGAAAATTTTAGAAGCACAAGGGTTACAGTAATAGAACTGCTAGTAGAGTTCTATTATTGAAGGCCACTTAGAACTACATAGCAAGACTCTGTCTCAGAGAAAACTTTGTTTATTGTGCTGTTAGGAATGTAAATTAGTATATATAGTCTTATACAGGACATAGTATTTTTAATATCACTAACATATATACAAATTTTATTATAGTGCTCTGTAAAGTGATTTATATCAATAACTTAATATTTATTCAGTACTATTTTATTCAGTATATATCATTATAATAATGTTTATTCAGTATATATCATTATAATAATGAATAAGTCAGCACCCTTCAGAAACCTAACCTAATACTCAAAGGTTTGGCTGATTGGAATCTATATATATTCAGTCACATGTGTGAGATTAAAATGATACCATTTACTTTTGGAAAGCTCTCTAAAAAATCAAATTAAAAAAATAAATAGGGCTGGAGAGGTGGTTCAGGGGTTAAGATTCTGCCTCACAAGCAGAAGGTCCCAAGTCCCACATAAAATCGCCAGATGGAAACAGTAGCAACCTGCACTTCTGGCCCTGGGGGCAGAACCTGGGAAATTCCAAGGCAAAGCAAGAAGGAGGTAGAGGCACTTTACCTCTCAAAGTCACCCTTGGTCCTCCACAGGGACACCAGTACCCTCTGATACATAAACACAATAAATACAAATGAAGTTAAACAAACAGTCACAGAAGAGAATGTATTCTATACTATTGGTGTAGCATAAACAATGATTTGAATAAATGTTGGGCATGTATTATATACATGGATAGAAGACTCTCTGGAATATATACAAAATAGCATGGCCTGGGGTTCCATAAGCATTTCCACTGCCCTGCCTCTCAGGCTCATTCACTTAGGCAAATGTTCTAGGTATTCAGTGGTGAGCTCTCTTGCCTAAGATCCTGTCACCCACTGGGCTCCCAGTCTCCCTGAGTGGTTTAGCGCACTGTGTAGAGCAACTTTTACAGCTCCTGGTGTAAATCCTGAAGCTTATTCTTATCAGCCTATGTTGTTGTCCCCCAGCACTGAGATTGCAGATGTGTGCTGCTGTGTTGGGCTTTTCTGTAATTGTGAGTTCAGGTCCTAATGCTTGCCCAGATGACACATGACAGAACAAGCCCATCTCCCCAGCCCTTACCCATATCTTGGACTACTAAAGAAAAATGTACAGAATAAGACCTTACTGTCAAAAATTGCAAATATTTGCAAAGCAGCAGGGGTGAAAGAATGGAAACAAAGCAAGATTAGACCTAGAGGTTCTGAAATATTAGATATAAAAATGTGATATAAATGCTTGTATTTGTTTTTATAACTTCATTTTTATGTATGTGTTTTGGTGTGTGTGTGTGTTTTGTGTGTTTTTAAACACATTTGTGTGTGCAGGTGAGTGCAAGTATGTGTAGAAGCCCAGGTTGATGTTGGGATCATCCTTGATCTTTCTTCCTCCTTATCCTTTTGAATCTAGGTCTCTACTTACACCTAGAGCAGGTCATCAAGGTTAGTCTGGCTAGCTAGCCAGTCTAGGCACTTCCAGGCTCCTCCTGGGGCTGGTTTTGTAGGTGGGCTACCATGCCCTCCTGGAATTTTCTTAGTTGGATCTGGGCATTTGAACTCTAGTGAGCAAACCCTTTCACCAGTGAGCAATATTTCCAGTCCCTTAACTTACTTTATTTTATTTTTTCACAGGTGAAAAATATTTATTTCTTAATTTCATACTTAAAATTCAAATCCCATAGAGTACTTCATATATAATCTTGTCCTTTAGTGTATTCAATGATCTATTTGACAGTATTTCAACTGAATCTATTTGGAGAAATGTGATTTACTTAGAGCTCTTTTGCTTACACATTGTAAAGCGTGCCAAATTGGAAAGTATGGCATTAAAAATTATATTTTTGTTTCAGCTCCACATTTTTCAAACTTGGTATTTGGCTCACTGTTACAACAAAAGTATCGGCCTCTTAAGAGGACAAAACATGTTACTGGGAGGTTAAGCAAGATTCTAGCTTTATGTTCCATCAGGATTGAAGGGAGCCAAAGCAATTACAGAGTTAAAGATTTGGGGGAAATGCTGTACTGCAGTTTACATTTCTTAAAATAGGAAATGTCTTTTAAGGTATAATATGAAATGTAATAGTCTAGGATTTACCTTTTTAGTTTCCACCTGAATCAGTATGTATACTGACACTTCAGCACAAGGGCAAACTTCAAAAGCAAGTGGGGCTTTGAAATTAGGCCACAGTATTGAGAACAACAGTCCATGGTCTTAGTTCAGAAGGTTCATACTAAAAATAGTCTATTTCTATAGGATAAAGGCCAAGAAAAGTTTACATATGTTACAAGCTTATTACATGTATTTACAGGACTTACCTCTTAAATCTTTGCATTCTAGAACTTGCCCCTTCAAGCAGGAGCTTTGTAGGGATGGAGCAGTCAGATCACTGTCAGAATACCTTGTGCAAAGCTGCAGTACAGAAAATGTCTTCAAAACCAAGAGCATTTTTGGTGCATCAACTTGTTTCATTTAGGAAACGGCCTTGGGACAGGTAGTGTCCCCCATTCTAACAGGCCAAGCACCCTTCACGCATCCACCACTGTGATTTCTTAAGATGCAGCCATTGAAAAGCAACATGAGGTCTTTGACTGATGCTAGTTCAGGAGTCCCAAGGACATTTAACCTCAAGGTGTCTTTCTTGTTTTGGTCTTGTTTGTGTGTCTCAGATGCTTTTTCACACATGAATTAGTCATGAATCTTAAAGCAGTCTTCTTCTCAGAGACAGAGTTGATTACTATTCCCCAAATCTAAACTTGAATTTAGCTGGAAACACCCTAAAGGTTAATTATTTTGTTATTGTACTGATACTGTTCTACAATAAATAGGTATCTGATTGTACTTGCAAACTAGCAGTTTTACTCCCTAATGGATTTGTTTCAGACCACCATAACAAATGTAAACTTTTGTATCCATCTTTTTATACCTGTGCTTTAAGTTGAAATGTCATTGTTTCCTTATCCGAAAGGGTTAAGGACAAGGAACCCAGTGCTCCGTGGCTGGGGAAGAACATCTTGTGATTGTGGCTCACTAAATTTGGCTCCAGGATAATTCTAATTAGCTTGAGGTTTAAGAAGTAAGCTGGGACTTGATAAACTAGAGTTTCAGTTCGGATTATTTGGAAACTTTTTCTTCTTTCCTCCATTTTGTATGGTCTGCCATGGAATGGCTGAGGAGTTGTAACCATGTCCTTTTTTTGTTCTTAGAGCAGTCTTCATCTGGGAATTCTGCTCCTTGTTCTTCGGTTTATTAAACTATTGTTGATTCTTACTAACATTTCTAGATCGAGGGATGGGAATGTCACACCTCTCTCCATCGCCATCGTCAGCTTGTCACCTTTCAGTCTGCTTTTCGGACTGTAGGATTTCCACTGCTTGGCCTCTGGCTCACGTGGGCACTGCTCTCTGCCAGATCACGTGGGCACTGCTCTCTGCCAGATCCTTTCCTTTGTTGCAGTGCAGAAGTAGTCACGAGCCAGTCTGCCGAGTTCAGCCAAGAGCTGAGGCCACTGCACATGGGCTGGGGAGGAGTCCTCCAGACTCAAGCAGCAGCGCTCCCTGTCAGTGTGGAAGCCTCCCTCCCTTTCCAGGGAGAAGCAAGGCGCGAATCTGACATGGCCCACGAGCTAGTGAGCTACACCGAGGGTCACCTCCCCGTCTTCCTCTTACTTACTTTAATTGACAGATCACTGTATGCTTTGGGAGTAGAAAGTACTTTGATCTGTATTTTTGATACTCAAGCCGATTGACTAATAGTCATCATCTCACCACTTTTTTTTGTAGTGAGAGTGTGTACATAATTTATTTTTGACTTTTTACTAAGTGGTACAATAAATTACTAAAACTTACTTCAATCCCATTGCAACTTTATATTCTTTGATTAACATCTCGAAGAGATTTGATGTTACTGTGAAAAACAAGGCATTCTCTCTATTTGGTGTGGTGGGAATAGCCTGCAATTCTGGCACTTGGGCACTGGAGACAGGAAGATGTTGATTTCAAGTTCAGCTCAGGTTATCTCAAAAAGAAAAAAACATTAACAAGAAATGCTAACAAAAATAGGCAGATTTTTTAAAAGTAGTCTGTTCATTGAACAGATCTGCACAGCACTACTTGAAGAACCAATATACTGGAGAAATAATCTCAAATCATAAGCACATAAAAACTCAAACATATTCACTGACTGGCAAGATAAAGAAAATTATTATAACTGGAGAAATAATTGCTCAAATCATAAACACATAAAAAGTCAAACATACTCACTGACTGGCAAAATAAAGAAAATTAATGAATTGGAAGATAGATTTAAGGAAAATATGCTATAGAGGAAAATTAAGTTATATGAGAACAGATTAGGTTGAAGGTAACAGAGAAGATACGACATTTGTCAGAGTTATAGAAGGAGAGAAAAGAATACAGAGAGTCAAAGAGAACTTTGCAAAGGATGATTGAACATGAATTGTGAGAATTGGAAGCAAGGAAAATCCTTAGCAGACAAGCAAAAAAAAAAAAAATTCTTTGGCCCAGGGAGGTGACACAGTGGCTGAGAGAGCTTACTATGGAGCCCAGGGAGGTGACACAGTGGCTGAGAGTGTTTACTGTGTACCAGCATGAGGACCTGGGACTTGAATTGCTGGCACTTGTTAAAAGCAAGACTTGGCTACATGTGCCCATAATTCCAGCACTTGGTAGTAGAGATAGACAGATCCCAACTGGTCAGCCAGATTAATCAAAATTCATATTCAGCGAGACCCTTCTCGCAAGGCAAAGAGTGATAGAGGGGCACACAGCATCATTCTGTGGAATACATGCACACATGCATATATCACACACCTTCACATCACATACATACTTAAAACTTTTTATGTAGATAAATCGGAAACAGATGAACATAAGAAATACTCCAAAAGGACCAGTGAGGTGACTTGCTATGCAAGTTTTGTCACCTAGCTTGAGTAGGGAGCCCGTACAAAGCTGGATGCAATGTCTGTAATCTCAGCATTCGTATGTGAGAGGGGAGATGGAGACAGGATACCCCCTTGTAAGCTGCAGACTAGCCTGGAGTAAACAAAGTGGCAGAAAAAGGAAAGACCCTGCCTCAAGGAACCAATTCCTAAAAGTTGTCCTTTGACCTCCGTATGTGTGCTGTGGTGTGCACCCATAAATTCACATACGCACAATAATAATAAATACAATTTAAAAAGAAATATCTGGCAGCAGTCAGACACATTTAAGAGAAATAAAGGAACAACGATGACATTAACAAGTGTAACTGTTGACTTCAACAGCTCATCCATTGAATGTAATGTCTGCAAAATTGCTGGGATGTAACTGTCAGTCTACAGTGATTTACTCAGCAAAATTTTTTTCTTGTGTGTGTGTGTTTATATGTATGTGTATATGTTCAGTTATGCTTGGTAGTGTGTACCTGCATTTGGGTATGGAGACCAGAGAACAATCTTGAGTGTTGTTTCTTAGGAATTGTCACATTATTTTTTTTTTTTTTTGACACAGGCTCTCTCATTAGCCTTTAACTCACCAATTAGATTAGGCTGAGTGTGGCCAGAGAGCCCAGGCAGGCCTAAGAATGACATCCTGGTTTGCTCTATCTCCTTATTGTTTCATTCTGGTTTCCCAGGCTCCTCCTTCCAGGGTCTGAAGTGCAGGCTGCTGCCACCTGGCATTTTTGTGTGGGATTTGGGGATTAGAATTTAGATCTTTCTGCTTGTGAGGCAAAGATTTTAATACCTGAACACATTTTATAATTAATATAATATAATATAATTTTCCTCATTAGAAAAATTTTCTAGAGCATGATTTTTAGAAAAAGAAAAATGATGCCAGAAAAGTTTCTGAATTGCAAAACATGATTGGGAGCAAACAAAATATAAATAGTATTACTTATGGAAGACCGTCATTGTGATGTCTCATTTGGGGGATCAAAGTGGGAAACTGGCATATTGGATAAAATCACATGATTTCAAAGATGTTAGGAATTAGTGTTCTGAGGTACAAATTTCAGCATGCAGGTGAATCTCTGGATTATTAAACTAACTGAAAAAGGAATAGAAAATCCCCATAGTCCTACAACTGCTAAATTGGTCAATAAGGAAAATTCTTCCCACTAAGAAGATACTTCATATAGTTTTAAAACAAGTTCTGCCAAATCTTAATGGCAGTTCTAACCTTTACAAACTCAGAAAATAGAAAAAGATTTTATTTCCTTCATTTTCTGAAGCTATTAAAACCTCTATTTCAAAAACATGAAAGGGCGCCGCTGTAAGGAAGGAAAACCAGGAGCCTCTTTACATGTGTGGATGTTAGATCAGGTCTGCCAGCCAGGCCCTGTGTGCATGTTCATCATGCACAGTGATTCCTCCTCTCCCTCCCTCGGGACAGTGATTCCTCCTCTCCCTCCCTCGGGGCGACTTGCTCAGGATGAAGACAGCTCTTCAGAGGGAAGGAAGTGGCTTCCCTGTCATGTTTTACTTCTGTATCTGTCTCCATTTCATGCCTTTCACTGTACTCTAATGGGCCTATTGTTAGCCACATGCTGCTTTTCTTTCTTGTCAGCGACAGTTCCTCTTATGAGAAGATGGGATAGCTAAGAAATGTCATTGTAGATCTTTCTGAATTTAAAATCAAAGTTTTGATGACTAAATGGAGTAGGTGGAAACTTTTATTATGAATATAATAAAATCAATTTTTATTCAAAAAATTCACTGCTAATCTTTTAGTTTCATTACCTTTTAAAGAATTTTTCAGCATTGCTTCGAATAATAGAAAACCCTCATCAAATGTCTTTGTGTGTCATGTAAGGTTTTCTTTGGAAGTGAAACTGAAAACTCTTCTGGTAAGTTATTTATATAGTCTGATCTAGAACAATTCTGTTCATCAAATATCTTAAAGACATTGTAGAATATTTGAGTATGACTTGCCTTCTTTTCTTTCTGAGACAAAGTTCTCATTAAGCTCCAGTTAGCCATGAAGTCGGAATCATCCTCTCTCAGCCTCCTGAGTAAATGAAGTTTACAAACTTGCAAGCCAGGTTTGCTGTTTGATCTTATAAATACATGTATTATTCATAAGCAAGTTTATTTAGAGTGTTAATTAACTTCTTTTTCAGATTCTTTAGTCTGTTAATGATAGAAACTTTGAAATAAATTTTGGTTCTTTATTTTACTTTCTTATTTCTAATTTCTCATGAAGTCCTTAAAAATGACCCTTGGACCAGGAAAATGTAGTTCAGTGACAGGATAGTTGCCAGCATGTCTTAGGCCCTGGGTTCAATCCCCAGGACCCAGGAAACAAACAGTGTGTCATCACTTACTTTACCTGAGGCATGGATTACTGCAAGTGTTTTCTTCACTTATCTATTATCTAATGGTTTTTGTCCATTTTTCTGCTTTATTATTAATGTGATATACAGCCTTATTAAGTATAAGACTATTGTGCAGTTCTCTCGTGTAAGAACATGTTGTACTTTTTTTTCTAGTTCATTCTTCAAGTTCATTCCAGCCTGGCTTTCAGTTTCTCTTGTCTGCTTCCTTCGGATGCTCTGGTATTCTGTCTGCTTGCCAGTCTTGTTGGTTCTTTCTCACTCCCCTGCAGTTATATGCACTTCCCCACTGAACGCCTTGCCTGCCTTCTTCCCAGATCTGTAGTGCTCCAATTTCTGCCCACGGCTCTTAATTCTTGCACTGAGAGCCTGTTATGGGGAATATTGTATTGAATTAGTGGTTCTCTAAATTTTACTTTACATCTGTCATCTTTCTTCTAGATTGTCAACTCTTAAGAGCATCCGTATGGGGTTTTCCATCCTTGTTTCCATACCCTTTCATAACTCAGTGCAAAAAGAGGTGAATAGTAGTGTAACAACCATATCATTTTTGCTCTTGTCTTTGCCTAGTATTGCTTCTGGGTGAAGTTCCAGAAATAGCTTTAGTTCACTTTTTAGAATTATTTTGTTTCATGATGAAATTTTATGTTACTTGTAATAATGATCTTACTTTATTTTCCTGTCTTTTCTTCTACTTTTATTTTGGCCATTTTTTGAAGCAACAGCCATGCCATTTACTAGAATCACTATCTAAGAAGTGTCATCAGGTGGCTTTGTCTTTTCGTGACTGTCATATATTGTATTCCTGCACAAATGTAGCTAGTATGGCTCATTTCGTATCTCTTGTCTAGAGGGTATAAACCTGTACAGTGTGTTTCTGCAATTTTTTAATGCATCTAGACATAGGAAAAAAATACTGTAAAAATACTAAACGAGGTGTTTGTAGTTCCTTTATGTCTTGCAGGATTGCTGTCTATTGACCGAAACATTATTATAAAGTTGTGACTCTATAGGAGAGACCAAGTTTTTAAGCCAACCCTTTGGATCCATTATTAGTAATTCTAATAATGGCAAATGAGAGTTTCAACTGAGTGACTGCTAGTCTAAGTTTTTTTCATCATGTGTACTCACATACTTTGGATATATAACTAAAGAATGTAACTAAGGTGATTTATTCTCCCAGTTTTAGTGCCTTGTTCCTGCTGGGATACTTGGAAATGGCCCAGGTTTAAATCCTGATACTGTCATTGCTTGTTGAGGTCCTTGCACTGTGCGAGCCCATGTCCTTTTGGAGTGTTGTTATTGTCTCACAGTGTTCCTATAATTAAATAACCTACAGAAAATGCCACTTACTACTAACCATCAGTCATTATTAGTTATTTATTGAATGAAAAACTCTAAAGTTGTAACCTAAAATAGAGAAATAAAATAATTCAGGACTTCCATAAAAGGAGAGATTAACTAGCTAGTTCATATAGTCACTTTATTAGTATTTTTTTACTTTATTAGTATTTTGAGGAATAATTTTAACAATGCGATATTTCTAATAAAAATTTAACTGAAAAAATTTTTAGAAATGAAATGCTGACAAGTTGAAATTTTATTTGCATTTGTAAGACGTAGACTGTATGCTAATTTACAGTCAGATTATAAGATTATATTCTTTATTTTCTTCTCTTAGTATTTAACCATTGAGGTTCTGAAGTACAATACTGTTTCAAATAGTGAATTATAAGTTAGCAATTATATATTAATTAACAGGTGGTACAAAATATTTAAATTGCCTGATGCATAGTAAATGTTTAATTGAAACTGAAAGGAAGATATTGCCTCTTCTAGAAGGTCTATTATAGCACATTGCTCTCAGATTTGCTTGTCACTTGAGTGCATATCACTTTATGAAAGGTTTATTGTAAAGCCTAAGGAAAGTCAGTAGGGACCTACAGCTACCAGAGGTCTTAGCTTTAAGTTGTCAATCCATTGTCCACATAAAGCCAGAGTAATCTTTCTGAAGTACAAATGAGATCATGCTATTTTCATTTGTAAATTTTTTTCAGTTCATTCTATTACTCTTTAGATTCATTCATTTAAAACTATTGACTATCGTGGTGCTAGGTATAGATTGGTAAATATTTTTACAAAGATACACTTATACTTAACAATTTGCTAATCCAGATCTGTAATATAATAGAATATAATATAATGTTTGTGAAATCTTGAAATGATTGCTGGCAAAGCACAGAAGTCCAAGGTGCTTTGCCCACAGTAGTGTCTAGTGATCAGTACCATCTGTTCCTATCTTGGTTCCTGGGGCCCTCAGTAAAAAGTTCACTTTTTTTCTTTATCTGAATTTTTTCAGCAAATCAACAACAGATGTTACAAATTTCTCTGTGGAAACGATTTATACAGTAGATATTGCTTATGGGTTGTTCATCTTAGGCTTCACTGCCGTCTTCGTAACACAGTCTGCTCTGTGGGCGCAGGTGTGTGCACCATGTGTGCATGTTTGAAGCCCAGAGATCAAATGTCCTCCATTGATTTCCATTCTGATTTGGAGACATGGTATCGCTGACCTTGAAGCTCACGATCTTGGATAAGTAGCTGGTCAGATCCATGGGTCTTTGCCTCCTGCCTCACACCTTAGTGTTGAGGGTACAGATGTGTACCTCATTTTTTGTTCAGTACATGTTTATTGACTAAACCATCTCTTCATCCCAGGATCTTAATCTCTTTTATTCACAACTTCTCAGAAGCACATTTTGTTTATTTAAGAGAAATAGTGCTTCATTTCTCTTGGGTAATTTGCCACTAGAGGGTGCTGGAAATTTCAGTAGACGATTTAAAGGCATTTTCTGGTGACATGATAGAGAGCAAAATTTTGGTTGAGTCATGTAAAAGATTGTTTTAAATAGCTTGAGAACTTAGTCATCATTTGTCATCTTATTCTTTTAACTGTTTGGAAAGTATCCCTATTAAAATAGCATATTTAAAAGCATATGTTCATTAAATTGTCAAAATTGTCACTCAAAAAATTTATGTTTGCATCTGTGTGTACCCACTGTGCCTTGTGCTTCAGTGTAATTCTGAAGTGTTTATGTAGATCCTAGAAGTTAAATGTTTATGGTGCTTTATGCCATAATAAAAATATGGTTCTATCTGAAGGTCCCAACTGACCTTGCCTCCATGGTGTGAGTAACATTTAAATTGTTACTAATTCTGTATCAGATAATGTCAGCCGAGCACAGCCCAGGGCAGAGGTTCAGGTGCATGTGCCTATTGCAGGAGAATGAGGGCGGGGGAGTGCGTGGGTACTGGAAAAATGTAAGCGAGTTCAGCAGGGTAGAGATTCAGCCTGAACTTTGGACATGAGGGGGCTTTGGACCAGAGATGAAGTGGGCCTTTCATATCCCTGTTCGTCATTAGCTGAAGACTGCTTGGGTGGAGATGAGATAGAGAGCGGGATATGTGACCTCCCAGATGGGGTGGCTCACATCTGCTTGAGACCATTCTATGGGTGCATTCTGTATAGAGAGTGCACCAGGGTACAGCAGTTAAGATGAACTGTTAGGCAGATGGCTTGATTGTTAAGCTACATATCAGGTGGACTGGTGAGAGGGGTCAGCAGGTAAAGAAAGAAGTCTGCACATACACCTAACAACCTTCTGCCCATATGGTAGAAGGAAAGAATCAAATTTCGTAAATTGTCCTTTAACCTCCACATATGCGCTTACTCGCTTGCACTTGTTTTTGCTCTCTCAAAAACAATAATTAAAAAAGATATATATATATGAATGAATTATTTATGAATACATTCCTTAGTCTTCCTTGATTCCTGTCTTTCATTGAAAGGTTTTTATTTTAATAAGATCCTCTGGGAATCAAATCCATGGATAATTTTTTTCCAAGTTAGGGCAGAAAAAAAAAATCCATGATTCTGATACCCAGAGGATCTTGTTAAAAGTTCAGAGTAGGATGTGGTTTCTTTTCTTCTTTCCAGTTGAACTCAACCTATGGTTTTCAAGTGACTTGAGAATGCGAGTAAGAAGGTAGCCTGTGAATTACTTGAGCTGTCCTTGTGGAGGCAATGGGGAGTCAGCCATGTACATACATGTAATTATGAGCTTCTTTAATACATGCAGAGCCTCAGAAAAACTTGCGGAGTCCTAGAGAAAAGATTGGTGCAAGTTAATCTGAAGTTTTTCAGATAAGATGGTACGTATAATATAAATGGAGCTATACACAGTTTCCTACTAGGTTTAATACTTTAAAATTTTTTATTTCCGCGTGTGCATGCGTGTGTGTGTGTGTGTGTGTGTGTGTGTGTGTGTGTGTGTGTGTATCAGAAGGTATTGTGTGTCCCTGTAGAGGACCAAGAGTGACTTTGGGAATCATCCTGAATTGCTTCTACCTCCTTTTGGCTTTGTTCTGGGATTCCCCAGGCTCTGCCTTCTTCAGTCCTAAGAAGGAAGGCCGCTAGCATTTATACCTTGTGTTTTTGTGTGGGATCCAGGATTGGAACTGAGGTCGTTCTGCTTCCGACGCAGAATCTTAACCCCTGAGCCATCTCTCCAGCCGTTTTGGTTTCTTTTAAACTTTCTTATATGTCAACTATTTTTTAGGAGCTGTCACCATCTGTGAGAAAATGTCCTGATGTGTTCTTGGTTGTACTGTACAACTGTTGCTGACCTTTAGAACGATTAAGCAAGTGAGTCGAGTGGGCTAATTTAAAAACAATATTAAATTAAATTTGCAATGATGGCACTTTTGTTATGTATCTCTGGGTTAAAGATCTAAATGCTTATGACAACAGACTACTTGCCTCTTTCAGAAAAATCACTGCTCAAAAATTCATGTTCATTCAGTGTTTCTCTTTATTTTTGACATCAGTTTATTTCACCAGAGATTTTGTGGGTACAAAATCTCCTTCATGTTAGAAGAGCAACCTGTTTTTAATCAAACTACTTTGTTTTGCTTAATTTATATTCTAATGTATTTACTTATTGACACACATTTAACATTTTTTATTTGGGGGAGAGAGAGAGAAAGAGAGAGAGAGAGAAGGAGAACACATGCCAGGATGCATAGGTGTAAGTCAGACAATTTTCCGAAGCCTGTTTTTCTACTCCGGAAGCCTCCAGAGTAGAACTTAGGATGCCAGGTTTGTGAGCAGGCACTGTAGAGCTTTGTCCTGGCCCTGCTGATGTGTTCTTGCATGCTTTCTCAGATTGACTTAGGAATATGTATTTGTTTATATTTGTTTTAATATATACATTTATATCAGAAAGGATTTTATGAAAACTAGAGGTTTAGGTCAGTAGTAGGGTGGGCACCCCATCCATGTGACATAATGTGAAATCACCTCAAAAGATCATGCACATATCTGTGTGTATTTGTGTAAATGACTGGTTTATATACATTTTCCATGTTTCCATGTTTGCTCGTGTGCCATGTAGCAGGACTCTTTCTTTTGCAGAGGCCATAGGCCTCAGCCTACCAGTTATGATCAGAGAGGAATTTCCAAAGCTTTCAGGGCTCATGCATTTTTATTTTGTTGTTTTGTTTTCCAGGAGGTGGGACCTCGTGTACTGACCACATACTGTACTGCTGAGCTAAGATCAGCCCCAGACTTAATTAATTGTTTTTATTCTTTTTCTTCTTTTTAGACTTAATTTTTTAAACATGGGAATTTTGTTTTTACAGTTCTACCAATTTTGACAATGATGATTAACTTAAAATTTTATTGATATAAATTTGCCATTTTTATTTTAAAATGATTAAAATATTGAAGCACTTTTTTAACATTGGAAGAAATATGCAGCAGATCTATATAAAGATATTTAGGAATTACTATTTTTATTTGATAAGTATGTAACAAATGCAATTTAAAAAAATTTATTTGTATGTCTGTGTGTGTGTGGGTGTGGGTGTGTGTGTGTGTGTGTGTGTGTGTGTGTGTGTGGCCCACAGACCAGTGCTGCTGTGAATACAAGAGTGCAATGGCCGCATCATGCCAGAAGGACAGCATTCCACAGTATTCTACCTCCTCCTCTAGATACTACATTCGTTCTCCCCTCTTCTGCTGGGTTCCCTCAGCCTTGGAAGGGTTGATATAGATGTTTCATTTATGGCTGCACATTCTATAGTCGAGTTATTCTTAGCACTTTGACCAGTTTTGAGTCTCCAAATTAACTGCCCACTGTAAAGAGCAGCTTCTCTGACTGAGGCTGACAGCAGCACTGTGGGCCTAGGCATAAATATTTAGAAAGCAGTTTGATGAGTACGTCTTTTCCATTTAACAAGCCAATAGTAGTAGCTTCCATGCTGGGGTCGCTGACCTCCTTCATGGGTTTTGGCCAGGTTTATGGTGCCATGCACAAAGTCTCTTCTAGAGTGGTGTCTTCAGCACCACTAATTCTGATGATCAACCAATAATAGGGGTAATAGCTTGTATTGCTTTGAGGGCCTCAAGAGCATTGCCCATATCAAGAAGCAGGTACATTTCTGTGTTGAACCTTAATATTTTTTCACATATGTGCATAAAAGAAACATCCCTTTTCCACTAATACTTAATACAGTGTTTGTTCTTTGCTAGACTCTATTTTACATGCTTGTTTTGATTTATTTAGTCCCCAGATTGCATGTGGGAACTGTTAAAATTCTTAGATGTTAAATATTCTGTTCAAGGTCACAGTCAGCAAATTGCATATTTAGGACTCAAACCCATGCAAGAAGACAGTAGAGGCTTCACCATTGTAGTGCCTCCTCCCTCCCATGGGCTCAGATTTGTTTATGCTAAGATACCCACATTTGTGTTTATGTATAGAAAGAGGAAGAACAAATAGGTGCTTCACACAACACTTTTAGTATACTTGATCTTATTTCCATTTGTCAATGCTTTGAAGACCCACTCCATTGATATCACCATCCATTAGATGGTTCATAGCTCACTGTTTGAAAAAACACTAATATGCATAGTTTTAGTGAGAACCAAAGTTATCAGATGGCTCCTGAATCGTGAGCATTAAATAATGAGAAGAGCATCTTTGACTTTAAAAAATATGTCTGTTTAAAAAGTGTTAGAGGGAGCTGGAGAGAAGGCTCAGGGGGTAAGACTCTTGAAAGCAGAAAGTCCTGAATTCAGATCTCACGTGTTACGTAAAAATGCCAGGCAGAAACAGCGGCCACCTATACTTCTAGCCTTGATAGATAGAGCCTAGGAAGTCCCAGAGCAAGTATAAAGGAGGTAGAAGCAATCCAGGATGATTCCCAAAATTACCCTGTCCTCCAGAGACACACACATATACGCACACCACATTTATGCATGCCCATGAAAATTAATTAATTAATTGTTGCCGAATTCCCACTGGGCCAGCTGGGGAAAGGAGGGGGAATTAAGCAGGGGCCTCGGGGCTCGAGGCGAGGGGGCTTGAGGCGTGCTGTCACCACCCCGACCCCAGGAATCAGGTGAGAAGCAAGCAGTGGACAAGTTTGCTGCAGATTCAATTTATTTAAGGAAGTGTTTGAGCTCATATAGGATCAGGGTCCAATCAGGTATTGCCATCTCTCCACTCTAGGGGACAGCCACCAATCATTTAACTGTTTACCAGATGTCCAGTGCAGGGGCAGATTAGATGGCCGCTTCCCACTGGTTGTTTGTCCCTCCGCCTACATGGTTCTCTATTGGGACATGTAGGGGACCTGGCCCTACGTGTGTCAGTAGCCGGACCTCCTGAATTTGGGAGCCGGACTAGGGCCTCCCTGAATCAGTAGTGCCACAATTAATTAAAAAATAAGTGTCAGAGGATTAAAGCTTCAATTTTCTAAAATCTGTCTGAGTAAAACTTAGCTACTCCTGTAATACCACAGAGTAAATTTTGGAGAATTTCTTAGGATGAACAATAAGTCCTTCACATTATTTGATATAATCACGTTTCTCTGAATCTTTAAACATACAAATTATGTTCAGTTTTTTTTTTCAGTTGAACCCTGAGCAATCGTTTTTTTCTCCCATATTTTATTTTTTTTCTAATCATGCAAGCTCAATAGGTACCCCTGTCTACTCCCTTCCCCATTTCCTCCCCAGTCCACCCTCATTGCTCTCTTCCCCCTTCCTCCCTTCCTTCACCCCCATCCTCCCCCTCTCCCAGTGCCTCCCTCTTCCTCCCTCCCATCCCCTGAAGCATCCTTTCCTGTGACTGCCAAACCTCCCTCTGAGTCCTCCACCCTAGGAGGGTTCAGGACTCAGTGGCATAGCCTGGAGCCCCTTCTTGGGCTCCCTGTTAGCATAGCTGATCTTTATATTGTTTTCCTTATCTCAATTTCGGATATTTCTCCCCTGCTTTTGCTAGTCTCCTCTCTTTTACTGCTTTTGGGATTGGATTACTCTTGTGTCTCAAAAGCTTTAAGCTGCATTGCTAAGATAATTACTTGTGACGTTTCTTTTTGTTTGTTTGTTTGTTTGGGGTTTTTTTGGTATAGGCATTAAGAACTATACAGTTACCTCTTAGGACAGCTTTCATTGTGTCCCAGAAATTTCGATGTGTTGTATTTTCATTATTGTTCACTTACAGGAAATCTTGAATTTCCTTTTTGATTTCTTTCTGAACCCATTTCTCATTCAGCATCATAGGGTTTAGTTTCCAAGCGTTAGTGTATTTTCTGCTATTTATTGTGTTGTGGATGTCAAGCTTTAGGTCATGGTGGTCTGACAGGATAGAGGCTATAATTTCAACTTTCCTATATATATGGAGATTCGTTTTGTGGCCCAATAGATGAAGAAAATTCCGTGGGCTGCTGAGAATGTGTATTCCTTGGTGCTTGGATGGAAGTTTCAATAGAGATCTGTTAGGTCCATTTCAGTAAAGGTTTGATTTAGTTCTAGTGTGTCTCTGTTGAGTTTTTGGCCTGTTGGTCTATCTCATGTTGAGAGTGTGGTATTGAAATCCTCAAGTATTATTATTTTGGGATTGAGTTATTGTTTTAGACATTATAGTGTTTGCTTAATGAATGTAGAGGAGCCCATATTGGGTGTGTACATGTTCAGTATTGTGAAGTCTTCCTGGTGAATTGTTCCTGTGACTAAAATGTAGTATTCTGTATCTCTTATGATTTTCTTTGGTTTGAAGTCCACTTTGTCACATAGTAATAATTGCTACCCCTGCTTGTTTCCAGTTTCCATTAGCTTGAAAAATTTTTGACCAGCCTTTTACTTTTAGAATGTGCCTATCTTTTGTGGTAAGATGTGTTTCCTGAAGGCAGCAGACGGGTGAGTTTTGATTTATAATCTATGTTTATAACCTGTGCCTTTTGATTGGTGAATTAATTCCATTGGCATTTAGGGTTATAATGGAGAAATTACTTTTGATTCCGACTTTTTTTGTTTAGTGGCTTTGATAAGTGTATTATTTAGCTTGTAGGTTGTGGTGGTATTAAATTTCCCATTCTGTCCTCCTGGATATGCTTGCTCTTTTCTTCAAATTTGAGTATCTTTTCTAGCATTTTTTGAAGGTCTGGTTTGGTGGTGATATAAGCCTTCAAGTTGTCTTTATGGTAGAAAATTTTCTTTTACCCCCAATCATGATTGATAGTTTTGATGGGTATATCAGCTGGATTGACATCTGTGTTCATTCAATACTTGAAGTATGTTTCTCCAAGCTCCTTTGGCTTTTACTGTTTCAATTGAAATATCATTTATTTTAATAGATTTACCTTTAAAAGTAACTTGTTTTTTTTTTTTTCTCTTGAAGCTCTCAGCACATTTTCTTTGTCTTATATGTGTAGTGTTTTGACTATTATTTGCCTTGGTGAGTTTCTGTTTTGGTCGTACCTGTTTGGGGTGTGGAATGCCTCTTGTATTCTGATGGGCCTCTTCTTAGATGTGGAAAGTTTTCCTTTGTGATAATTTGAAAAATTTCCTCAAGTGTGGTATTGGGATTCTTGTTCTGGTATTCCATGAATGCATATGTTGGGCTTCTTCAAGGTGTTGCATAACTCCTGAATATTCAAGTATTTTTTTTGGCCTTAACAACGTCTTCGATTGAACTGGTTTGTTCTTCCACTTTGTCTTCAAGATCTGATATTCTGTTGTCTGCTTCGTTCTGCTGATAAGACTCTTTGTTGAGTTTTGGGTTGAAGATAGCTTGTCTTTTAGTTCAAGTTTAAACTCTGCTTGAGATTGTTTTAACTGTTCTGTGCCTATTTTTGTTTCTTCAACTGCTTTTCTCATCTCCTTCAAGTGCCTGTTGTGTTCCTGTTCAAAGTGGTTGATGTAGTTATTTAACTCCTCCCTAAATTTCCTCTTTCATTATTTTGATCATAGTAAAGATCAGGCTTTGAAAATCATTTCTTTTTTTAATAGAAGTTATGCTGCAGTAACACTGAAGTGAATCCATTTATTTAAGAATCCTTTTCAATGGCAGTGGCTTTTCTGGGTCACAATGTGTACTACCCTGGTATTCTCTACTGTGTACACTTAGTAGGTGTGAAGGCTATCTTACAAGACCATCAGCTTCTATGAGTACGTCAGGTGAAATTTAGAATTCCTGCAGTGTGTTTCTTGTTTGGTTCTTTGGTCGGTTGTCTTGAGGAAATGAGGTTTTAGCAGGAAAGAGATGGGCATGAACTGGTGGGTTGATTTTTAGAGCTGGGAGTTTGTGACAGGGCATCCATATGTAGCAAACAGATCTTTCTTTCTCCAAGTTAAATAGCATGTGAGAAAGGGATGTAGCCAGGCCTTGTAATTAGTTCTTACACAATTATGTAGATTATATGCAGTGGCCATATATAGAAGTCACTATGTTAAGATCTTTTCCTGGTCTAAAATGGTGGCAACTTGGTATCTTGAGTTTACCTTCAACAGGAATTGTAGTCTTTCCTAAAAAGGCCGGCTATGACTTTATCCTAATTTTCTGAAATCCTATATTCTTCTACTAAGTCAAAAGTTATTACCGAGAGGAGGGCATTGGTAATACTCTATGCTTCTTTTTCCCTTATGTTTTCCTTTTGCTTGCTTATTCAGTTATTTTTCTATGGTGGGTCAGCTCCAGAGCTATTTGTTTATTAGTTGATACAAAGTTAGTAAAATCATACCTAGTTTGTGACTATGTGAAGTTTAGAGTGAAATGGAAATTAATCAGTGAAGCAACTCATAGACATAAATATAAAAGTACATACAGAAATGTACTTTAACTTTACTTCTGTGATTGCTCCACTCAAGGCAGGACTGCTGCATCGAGGAGCTCACTGCAGTGGGGCTTGTCCTTCCCAGATCTGCATAATAAATGACAAACCAAAATAAATGAATGAATGAATGAATGACAAACCAGCACGCCCACATAGACTACCTAGGAACTCAAGAAAGATGGGAACATAGGGTAGAAACCCTTGGGTCTAAAGCTAGATGAGTGACAGGAAATGCCCATATCAATGTGGGGTCACCTGAAGAGAGGTAACTTGATACACCATGGAGGCCTGAGCCCACACAGGAGTAGACAAGCCAGAGTGAACCCTGGAGTCCATAGAAGCATATGGGTAGAAAAAAAAATCTTATATGTACGAGATGATAAATAAAACAGTGAATTTACCTTTAAAAAGTACAGATGAATGTATTGGGTTCTGAGAATCTGAAATAGAAAGATCTTCCCTTTTCTGGGAAGTAGGAACAGGATGGTTGAACTGTAGTCTGAAGGAGTTAGCTAAGTGACAAGGTGAGGAGGTGGGGAGAGATAGGGATAAGTTAGCTAATTGAGAAATTCAAGGTTAAGGATGCTTGAATCATAAGAACAATGGGAACTCAAGTGTTTTGAAACAGAAGGGTATATTTTTATCATGTTTATCAGGTTGAGGATGAAAGCATTCTGGGAGGCACTACAGAGATTGATGTGTGTGGCTCTATTTAATAAGATTCCTAGAATTCAGAATGGTAAAGGGTTGCATTGCAATCATCATATGATCTTTAAATTAGTGAAAATTCTCATGTAATATGATTGGTATTTGTGGTTAGTCAAAGAAAGTGGGATTTATTAAAACAGTAGATCTATGCATTTCTTAGAACATTATTTTTCATTTGATCTATGCCTATAGATGTTCTTTGCTGATATTTGGATGTAGTCATGAGGATTTTTAAAATAGGTTTATAAATAATGATTTATTTTGCCTAAAACATGCTAATAATGCATCATTTTAGATTAAAGTGGACTGAAAACTAGACATACTTGACGTAATCTGAGTATTATCAAATCTTTTGCATATTCAGTTTCCTCCTAACTTTTTATTTATTTCATCTAATTTACTAGCATTTTAAGTGTCTTGTTATCATCTAATCTGTTCAGAGCAGTGAAATTTTTTAAAATTTTTTTATTATTATTTATTCAACTGTGCGCATGTGCGTGTGTATGTGCACGTGTGTGTGTGTGTCTGTGTGTGTGTGTGTGTGTCTGTGTATGTGTAGAACCACGGACGAACTCGCGAACCACCATGGACGCCTCCACTTCCTTCTGCCCTGGGATTCACAGGCTCCGCCCTACCAGGACCAGAAGCGCAGGCCGCCCCCACTTCCGCCTGGCGTCTATACGTGGGATCTGGGATCCGAACTCAGGACCTTCCGCCTTCAAGGCAGAGGCTTAACCCCTGAGCCACCTCTCCAGCCCCAGAACAGTGAAATTTTTTAAAATTTATATTTATTTATTTTTCCCAATCATACAGGCTTAATAGGTACCCTGGTCCCCTTCCTCTTTCCACCCCTCCCCAGTCTCCCTTGCACCTCCTTCCCTTTTCCCCTTCCTTTCACCCCCTCCCTCCCCTTCTCCCAGTGCCTCCTCTCTCCCCCTTTCCCATTCCCTGGAGCATCCTTCTGTGTGAATGCCAAACTTCTCTTTGAGTCCTCCGCTCTAGTGAGGTGTAAGGATTCAGTGGCATTGCCCAGAGCCCTTTCTTGGGTGCTCCTTTATATGGGAACACTATTATGACTGTTAATCCCTTGCCTCAAAGGATCCTAGTGCCTGTGATCCATGCTTGACTTTTGGGGGTTGTTGACATGTCAGTCATTGTGCAGGTCATGCAAAGTCCGATTATGGCTATTGCGGCCCTAACTTGTGTGGAGTGTCTTGCATGTCGTTGCTCCTCCCCATCTTTAGGCTCTTACAATCTTGCTGCCCCTGCTTCTGCAAGTTTCCCTGAGCTTTAGGCTGGGGAGAGATTTGACTGGTCTGGTTCCAGGTGATTAATGTAGGGTCTTTGGTGTTCTGAATTATGATTTGTTGTTGTTTTCAGTTTTGCTTTTCATGCACTGCCCTTGGCTCCATCCTGATTGGTATTGGAGATCACCTCCTAACCAGAGATAAAAGGCTGTTTAAATGAAGACCTTACTATAAGAGGAAATTCAAAGATAGATAGAATAAGAGTAGGGGACCACAGTGGGCGGGGGGTCAGTGTCTTATTTGCAGGATGGTTACCATCTACCTGCCAGTCTCTATACCCTCTCTGATTGGTGAGATCAAACCTCCTTAGTTACAAGTGACCAGGAAGGAAAGTGAGTGAGCTTCACCAGATGTCTCACTACTTACTGGCAATACTTGATTATGACCTATTTTCTCTACTGAAGCATGATCCCCTCTCTCCTTATTTCTTGAGGGCCCTCCTTCCTCTTCTCTCCTGTTTATAATTTTTGCAATTACGGTAGGTATTACAGAGATTTATCTTTGAATATTTCATTAAGTGGGTTTGGTACTAGGATCCATCTATTAGGGAGTACAGATGGTGTTTAATTTTCTGTGCTGGGATACTTCATTCAATATAACTTTTTCTAATGCCATCCACTTTCTGGCAAATTTCATTAACTCATCTTTTGATGGCTGAGTAATATTCCATTGTATAAATGTACCACATTTTCTATTGTAAGTAGTGTTACTATGAACATGTTTGTGCTTGTGTCATTGAGGTGAATTTTTGCTTTATAGAGGATTATTCCCAGAAGTGAATAGCAGGGTCATATGGCATTTCAATCCTTAGCTTTTTAAAAAATCGCCAGACTGATTCCCAGAGTGATTGTATGAGCCTGCATTCCCACCAGCAATGTAGCAGAGTTTCCTTCTCTCCACATCCTCTCCAGCATTTGGTGTTGTTTGTATTGTGGATTTTGCCATCCTGACCATGGTAAGATGTTATCTCAGGGAAGTTTTGATTAGCGTTTCCGTGATAGCTAAGGATGTGGAGCATTTTTAAAGATATTTGTTAGACATTTCAATTTCATCCCTGGAAAAGTTTCTTTTGAGTTCCCAGACCCATTTTTTAATTGGGCCATTTATCTCCTTGGTGCTTAGTTTTCTGAGTTCTTTGTGCACTCTGGATAATAGAGCTCTATCAGATATGTGGTTAGGGAAGATTTTCTCCCATTCTGTGGGTTGCCTTTTTGTTGATTTATAATCTCTTTATCTGAACAGAAGCTCTTTAATTTCATAAAATCCCATTTGTTGAATGTTGGTTGTATTGACTGTGCAATTGGATTTCCAACTAGGAACTGTTGGCCTAGCCCAATCAGCTCGAGGGGGTTTCCTACCCTTTCAACTAGGGTTTTTATAGTCTGTGGCCTAATATTAGGTCCTTGATCCATTTGGAATTAATTTTTGTGCATGGTGACAAGTATGAGTTCAGTTTTAATCTTCTGCATGTGGACATCCAGTTTTGCCAGTGCCATTTGTTGAAGATGCTATTCTTTTTCCATTGAATATTTTGGGCCCCTTTATCAAAGATCAAATGGCTATGATTGTGTGGGCTTATATCTGGGTCTTTAACCCTTATCCATTCATTGATCTACGTGCCTATTTTGGAGCCAGTACCAGGCTGTTTCTATTACTATGGATTTGTAGTATAGATTAAGGCTTGGTATGGTAATACCTCCAGCAGTGTTTTTGTTACTCAGGATTTTTTTAGCTAGCCTGGGTCTTTTGTGCTTCTGTATGAATTTTGAGATTGTTTGGTCAATTTCTTTAAAGAATTGCTTGGGGATTTTGGTATAGCATTGAATCTGTATATTGCCTTTGGTAGGATGGTCATTTTTTTATGATGTTGATTCTGTCGATCCAGGAGCATAGGAGGTCTTTCCACCTTCTGGTGTCTTCTGTGATCTTTCTTTAGGGTTTTAAAGTTTTCATTGTGAAGGTCTCTCACTTTCTTGGTTAGGTTTATACCAAGGTATTTCATTTTTTAGGGGCTATAGTAAATGTTTCACTCAGGGCTTTTTTACTTCGTTCATCCTTGGTGTATAGGAAGGCCACTGATTTCTGCATGTTTATTTTGTAACCTGCCACTCTGCTGAACTTCTGTATTAGTTCGAGGAGTTTCCTGGTAGAGTTTTTAGGATCACTTAAGTATGTGATCATGTCATCTGCAAATAGAGATAACTTGACTTCTTCTTTGATGATTTGAATCCCTTTTATCTCCCTCTCTTGTCTTATGGCTCCAGCTAAGACTTCAAGCACAATATTGAATAGAAGTGGTAAGAATGGACAATCTTATGTAGTTCCTGATCAAAGTGGGAATGCTTCAAGTTTTTCCCCATTGAGTATAATCCTTGCTGTTGGCTTGTTGTATACAGTTTTTATTATGTTGATAAAAGTTCCTTCCATTTCAACTGTTTCTAAGGTTTTGATCTTAAAAGGCTGTTGGATCTTGTCAAAAACTTCTGCATCTATGGAGAGTATCATGTGGCCTCAGACTTTGGATTGGTTTATATGGTGGATTACATTTATTGGTTTGTATATGTTGAACCAACCTTGTGTGCCTGGGATAAAGTCTACTTGATCACCATGAATGATCTTTTTGATAAGTTTTTGAATCTGATTTGCTAAGACTTTGTTGAGAATCTTTGCATCTGTGTTCATCAGAGAGATTGGCCTATAGTTTTCTTTCTTTTTTTTCAACATTTTTTATTATTATTTCCACTCATACAAACTTAATAGGTACACTGGTTCCCTCTCTCCCTCCTCCTCCCCCCGAACCCCTTGCTGCCCTCCCCTCTCTCTCCATCCCCCAGTGCCTCCCGCCCCAATTCCCAGAGAGTCCTTTAATGTGCATCCCTGACTCTCCTCTGGGCCCTCCTCTCCGATGACGTACAAGGACGCAGTGGCATTTCCCTGAACCCTTTTCCGTGTTCCCCTTAAACATAGGAACACTACTGTGGCTGCCAATCCCTTGCCTCCAAGGATCTTGGTGCCTTTAGCAGATGCTAGTCTTTGTGAGGTCAATAGTGTGTTGGACATTGCGCAGGGCATGCAAAGTCCAATTATGATTGCTTCGCCCCTAACTTGTGTGGAGTATCTTGCAAATCATTGCTCCCCCCATCCTTTTGCTCTTACACTCTTACCGCCCCCTCTTCCGCAAATGTCCCTGAGCTTCAGGATGGGGAGAGATTAGGCTGGCCTAGTTCTAGGTGGTTGATATAGAGTCTCTGAAGTTCTGGATTGTGGTTTGTTGATTTTCTTTTGCAGTTTTGCTGCTCCTGCAATGCCCTTCACTCCATCCTGCTGGGCACTGTATGTCACCCCCTGGCCAGAGACAAAAAGCTGTTAAACTGGAGTCTTATTATAAGAGCACATTCAAGGGTAGATGTAATAAAAGTAGGAAACCTCAGTGAGGGAGGGGTCAATCACCCATTTGCAAAATGGTTACTTTTTATCTGCCAGACTATATGCCCTCCCCTTCTGGTGAGATCATACCTCCTTAGTTGTAAATGATCAGGAACGAACGTCTGTGAACTTAACCAGGTGTCACATTACTTACTTGCAGTCTTTGATGGAGGCCTATTTTCTCTGCTGTAACATCGTCCCCTTTCTGATGGGCCCTCCAACCCCATCCCTCCTGTTCATAATCCCTGCAATTACTGTAGGTAATTACATAGATTTACCTTTGAGTGTCTCAAGGTGGGCTGGGTGGGTTTGGTTCTAGGAGCCACCTATTAGGGAGTACATACAACGCTTAATTTTCTGGGTTTGGGATACTTCACTTAACATAATTGTTTCTAATGACATCCATTTCCCGGCAAATTCCAGTAATTCATCATTTTTGATGGCTGAGTAGTACTTCATTGTATAGATGTACCACAGTTTCCTTATCCACTCTCAACTGTTGGACATTTGGGTTGATTCCATGTCTTTGCTATTGTAAACAGTGCTGCTATGAACATGGTCATGGCTTGTGCTATCGAGGTGAACCTCTGCTGCATGGGGGGTTATTCCCAAAAGTGGAATAGCAGGGTCATATGGCATTTCAATCTTTAATTTCTTTAAGAATCTCCAGACGGCTCACCAGAGTGGCTGTATGAGCCTGCATTCCCACCAGCAATGTAGCAGAGTTCCCCTCTCTCCACATCCTCTCCAGCATTTGTTGTTGTTTGTATTGTGGATTTTTGCCATCCTGACCGGGGTGAGATGATATCTCAGGGAAGTTTTGATTTGGATTTCCCTGATGGCTAAAGAAGTGGAGCATTTTTTAAGATAATTGTTAGACATTTTAATTTCATCCCTGGTAAAATTTCTTTTAAGTTCCAGGGCCCATTTTTTAATTGGGCCATTGGTTTCCTTGGTGTTTAGTTTTCTAAGTTCTTTGTGCACTCTGGACAGTAGAGCTCTGTCAGATATGTGGTTAGTGAAGATTTTCTCCCATTTTGTGGGTTGCCTTTGAGCTCGTATTGCAATCTCTTTATCTGAACAGAAGCTCTTTAATTTCACAAGATCCCAACTGTTGAGAGTTGGTAGCAGTGACTGTGCCATTGGATGTCTGTTTAGGAAATGTTGGCCTAGCCCAATCAGCTCGAGGGAGTTCCCTATCCTTTCAACTATGGTTTTTATAGTCTCTGGCCTTATATTGAGGTCCTTGATCCATTTGGAATTAAGTCTTGTACATGGTGACAAGTACGGGTCCAGCTTTAATCTTCTGCATGTGGAGATCCAGTTTTGCCAGCACCATTTGTTGAAGATGGTGTTCTTTTTCCATTGGATTTTTTGGGCCCCTTTGTCAAAAATCAAATGGCTGTAATTTTGTGGGCTTATATCTGGGTCTTCAACCTTTATCCATTGATCTGTGTGTCTATTTTGGAGCCAGTACCAGGCTGTCTTTTTAACTATGGATTTGTAGTATAGACTAAGGTTTGGTATGGTAAGGCAGTGTTTTTGTTACTCAGGATTGTCTTTGCTATCCTGGGTCTTTTGTGCCTCCATATGAACTTTGAGATTGTTTGGTCAACTTCTTTGAAGAATTGCTTTGGGATTTTGATTGGTATAGCATTGAATCTGTATATTGCCTTTGGTAGGATGGTCATTTTTACAATGTTGATTCTGCCAATCCAGGAACAAGGGAGGTCTTTCCACCTTCTGGTGTCTTCTGCTATTTCTTTCTTTAGGGTTTTAAAGTTTTCATTGTAAAGGTCTTCTACCTCCTTAGTTAGGTTTATACCAAGGTATTTCATTTTTTTAGGGGCTATAGTAAATGGGATTGTTTCTGTCAAGGCTTTTTCACTTCTTTCATTCTGAGCATATAGGAAGGCCTCTGATTTTTGCACATTTATTTTGTATCCTGCCACCCTGCTGAACTCAATTAGTTCCAGGAGCTTCCTGGTGGAGTTTTTGGGATCACTCAGGTATAAGATCATGTCATTTGCAAATAGAGATAGCTTGATTTCTTCCTTGCTGATTTGAATCCCTCTTATGTCCCTTTTTTGTCTTATGGCTTCGGCTAAGACTTCAAGTACAATATTGAATAGAAGTGGTGAGAGTGGACAGCCTTGTCTAGTTCCTGATCGAAGTGGGAATGCTTCCAATTGTTCCCCATTGAGCATAATCCTTGCTGTGGGCTTGTTGTATATGGCTTTTATTATATTGATAAAGGTTCCTTCCATTCCTATTGTCTCTAGCGTTTTGATCATAAAAGGCTGTTGAATCTTGTCAAAAGCTTTTTCTGCATCTATCGAGAGTATCATGTGGTCTTGGACTTTGGACTGGTTTACATTTATTGATTTGCGTATGTTGAACCAACCTTGTGTGCCGGGGATGAAGCCTACTTGGTCCCCGTGAATGATCTTTTTAATATGTTTTTGAATCCGATTTGCTAAGACTTTGTTAAGAATCTTTGCGTCTGTGTTCATCAGAGAGATTGGCCTAGAGTTTTCTTTTTTAAGTGAATCTTTATAGGTTTTGGGATTAAGACGATATTAGCTTCATACAAAGACTTTGGTAGTGTTCCTTCCTTTTCTATTTGATGGAACAGTTTAAGGAGTATTGGTGTTATTAACTCCTTAAATGTCTGGTAGAACTCTATGCTGAATCCATCTGGTTCAGGACATTTTTTGGTGGACAGATTCGAGATTACTTCCTCAATTTCCTTATATGTTATAGGACTATTTAAATAATTCACAACTTCCTGATTCAATTTAGGTAAGTTGTATTTACTTAGAAATTCATCCATCTCTTTTGTGTTGTCAAACTTCACAGAGTATAAGTTTTTGAAATATGATGTTATAATTCTCTGGATTTCTTGGGTATCAGTAGTGATAACTCCATGTTCATTTCTAATTCTGTTAATTTGGGTTTTCTCTCTCTTGCTTTTGGTTAATTTAGCTAGGGGTGTATCAATCTTACTGATTTTTTTCAAAGAACCAGCTTTTTGACTGGTTGATTTTTTTTCTATCATTTTCTTAATCTTGATTTCAGATATTTCTCCCCTTATTTTGCTAATCTCTCTTCTACTACTTTTGGGATCAGATTGCTCTAGTTTCTCTAAAGCTTTAAGCTGCATTGTTAAGTTGTTTATTTCTGATGTTTCCATTTTTTTGATGTAGGCATTAAGAGCTATGAACTTACCTCTTAGGACAGCTTTCATTGTGTCCCAGAGATTTTGGTAAGTTGTATTTTCGTTATCATTCACTTTCAGGAAATCTTGAATTTCCTTTTTAATTTCTTCCTGAATCCTATTCTCATTCAGCATCATAGTGTTAAGTTTCCAGGAGTTAGTGTATTTTCTCTTGTTTGTTGTGTTGTGGATGTCCAGCTTTAGGCCGTGGTGATCTGATAGGGCATAGGTTAGAATTTCAACTTTTTGGGGGGCTGGAGAGGTGGCTCAGAGGATAAGCCTCCTCCTTGCAGGTGGAAGGTCCTGAGTTCAGATCCTAGACCCCACATATAGACGGTATAGACGCTGGGCGGAAGCGGGGGCGGCTTGCGTTTCTGGTCCTGGTAAGGCGGAGCCTGTGAATCCCAAGGCAAAGTAAACGAGGAGGTGGAGGTGGTCCATGGTGGTTCCCAAATTCGTCCGTGGTTCTACACACACACATACATACACACATGAGTACACACATACATCCACAATTGAATAAATAATAAAAAAAAAGAATTTCAACTTTTTTGTATATATGTAGATTCATTTTGTGGCCCAATATGTGATCTATTTTGGAGAAAGTTCCGTGTGCTGCTGAGAAAAATGTGTATTCTTTGGTGCGTGGGTGAAACGTTCGATAGAGATCTGTAAGGTCCATTTCTTTCAGGGTTTGATTAAGTTCCAAAGTGTCTCTGTTAAGCTTTTGACCTGTTGATCTATCCCATGTTGAGAGGGCAGTGTTGAAGTCCCCAAGAATTATCGTTTGGGGGTTGATTTCTTGCTTTAGATGCTATAGGGTTTTCTTAATGAATGTGGAGGGACCCGTATTGGGTGCATATATGTTCAGTATTGTGAAGTCTTCCTGGTGAATTGTACCTGTGACTAAAATGTAGTATCCATCCGTGTCTCTTATAATTTTCTTTGGTTTGAAGTCCAGTTTGTCTGATATCATAATGGCTACCCCTGCCTGTTTTCTGCTTCCATTAGCTTGTAGAATTGTTGACCAGCCTTTTATTTTTAGGGCGTGCCTATCTTTTGTGGTGAGATGAGTTTCCTTCAGGCAGCAGATTGATGGATTGTGATTTTTAATCCAAGTTTGTAATCTGTGTCTCTTGATCGGTGAGTTAATTCCATTAATATTTAGTGTTATAATGGAGAAACTTTTTAATTCCAGACATTTATTTGTTTAGTAGTTTTTATAAGTATATTTCTTCGCTTTTAATGGTGTTATACTTGCCTTCTGTTCTCCTGGATATGCCTGTTTTTTTCTTCAAGCTTGAGTATCATTTCTAGCATTTTTTGAAGGCCTGGTTTGGTGGACATGTATCCCTTCAAGTTGTCTTTGTGCTGGAAGATTTTTCTTTCTCCCTCAATCATGAAGGATAGTTTTGCAGGGTAAATCAGCCTGGGTTGACATTTTTGCTCATTCAATACTTGAAGTATGTCTCTCCAAGCTCTTCTTGCTTTTACTGTTTCGACTGAGAAGTCATTTGTTATTTTAGTAGGTTTACCTTTAAAAGTGACTTGTTTTTTCTCCCTTGAAGCTCTCAGCACCAGTTCTTTATCTTGAATGTGGAGTGTTTTAACTATTATTTGCCGTGGCGAGCTTCTGTTTTGGTCATATCTGTTTGGGGTGCAGAATGCCTCTTGTATATGTATGGGCCTCTCTTTTTTAGATGAGGAAAGTTTTCCTTGATGATCGTTTGAAAAATTTCCTCAGGGGTGGTATTTTGAGATTCTTGCTCTGGTATTCCATGAATACGCATGTTGGGCTTCTTCAGGGTGTTCCATATCTCCTGGATATTTCTCTCAAGTATCTTTTTGGCTTTAACAACCTCTTCCATTGAGCTAGTTAATACTCCCACTTTATCTTCAAGGTCTGAAATTCTGTTTTCTGCTTCCTTAGTTCTGCTGATAAGACTCTCTGTGGAGTTCTGGGTTGAAGATAACTTGTCTTTTAGCTCAGTTTTAAACTCTGCTTGAGTCTGTTTTAACTGCTCTATGCCAGTTTTTGTTTCTTGCACTGTTTTTCTCAACTCCTCCAAGTGTCTGTTGTGTTCCTCTTCAAAGCCATTGATTCGATTATTTAATTCCTCCGGATTTCCTCTTTCATAGTATTGAACATGGTAATGATCATATTTTGAAAGTCGTTATCCTGGGTCAGGCTTTCTTGGCCATTTTCCGTGGGTTTATTCTGGTTGGAGTCTAACATTATGGGATTAATTCCTTCAGTGGGAGATTTGTTTACTTGAGTGTTGTTTCTCATGGATTTGCACTTTGACTTTGGCATTGTCGTTTTAACTCTTAAGATCTTCTTTCAATTTCTGTGCGTTTTTCACTAAACTGAATTATTTGGCCTGGGGTTCTGGGGGTGGGCGGGGGCGGAGCTTACCTAGCTGGACCGCGTGTGCGTCCAGGGCGGCGGAGTGGGGGAAGGGAGGATGGGGCGAAGGCGGGGAGCGCTATTTAACCTGGGGCTAGCTGGGGCGGGGCCAGGGTGCAGAGGGGCTGTCCTCCTCCCACGCCCTGCCCGGCTCTGGCTGGATGGTTGGAGGAGCTGGGTCCCTTGCGCTGCCTGGGGTTCTGGGGGTGGGCGGGGGCCTATAGTTTTCTTTTTTAAGTGTATCTTTATTAGGTTTTGGGATTAGTGTGATATTAGCTTCATAAAAAGAATTTGGCAGTGTTCCTTCCTTCACAATTTGATGGAACAGTTTAAGGAGTATTGTTGTTAGTTGTTCCTTAGATATCTCATAGAATTCTGTGCTCAATCCATCTGGTCCAGGACATTTTTTGGTGGGAAGATTCGAGATTGCTTCATCGATTTCTTCATGTTATAGGACTATTTAAATAATTTAGAACTTACTGATTCAATTTAGGTAAGTTGTGTTTATTTAGCAATTCATCCATTTCTTTTGTGTTATCAAATTGTAGAGAGCAGTCAAATTTTTATATTTACAGTTCTGTGGTTTATGTAATATTTAATTTCATTTGTTTTATGAACAGAACATAGAAGAAGCATAAACCTGTAGGGCAGCAAGTATCAGTGAGTGGTGTGAAGCCTGAGGGCAGAAGCATGGGAGTGCACGAGCTACAGGTGTTGCATGAGCAATGGGGCACCACAGAAAGTAGAACCTCAGTCTTGAGAGTTGACTAAGTACAAGTCACTTAGAATTTGTTTTCTTTTAAAGTAATATTTCATGTTAACTTAAACTGGGTCATGACTAATAGGTGGTTTGTTCAATATATAGATCTAATTGTAGCATTAATAAAATTTGGGGTGCCTAGAAATAGTGATCTCAAGGTGGTTTTGACATTGGGAAATTCACTTGAGAGTAGCTTGCTCAAGTCGAGCACCATCAGGAAAGACATACAGCAGAGGCTTTCTGAACAATGGCTCCTTTGTGGCTCATGATTGCTTCATCTAGTATAATGCATGTGATGAGCACACACAGTTTTATGTATATTTAATTATATTACATTGTTTTCCCTTTACTTAGCTTTCTGTAGCTGTGACTAAAATAGCTGGTAGAACATGGAAAGAGAGGAGTTGTGTATTTTGACTTAACTTCAGAGGTTCTTTGTTGATCCTCACTCCTTGGTTTCCTTGATTCCATGCTGTGGTAACGCAGAACATCATGATTGTGAGAGCACAGGGCAGAGACTGTTCACCTCTCACAGAGAGGAAGCAGAGAGTAAGAAAGGAACAGGAACCAGCAAACCTCTCCCAGCGAGCCCCGCCTCTTGAGGTTTCCTACCTCTTCTAGAGTAGCATCATCAGTTACACACCAAGTGCTCACATGAACCTGTGTGGAGCATTTCATATTCAAGCAATAATGCATAGACAACTGATAACTTTATTGATAAATTGTAAGGATATTTTAAACAAATCTCATTAAAAATTAACAATTGCATACATATTTTAAACTAGTTCAAATGTTACAAATAAAGGAATCAGTTCCTATTTGAACAAGAAAACTGTCTTGGCTTGGTTTTAAAAAAACTTTAAATTGCACAGTTTTTTATTATTTATTCAATTGTGCATGTATGTTTGTGTGTGTGTGTGTGTGTGTGTGTGTGTGTGTGTGTGTGTGTGTGTGAAGAACCACGGGCGAATTCGGGAACCACCATTGACCGCCTTCACCTCCTCCTTGTTTACTCTGCCCCAGAATTCACAGGCTCCGCCCTACCAGGACCAGAAACACAGGTCACTCCCGTTTCCGCCCAGCATCTATACGTGGCGTCTAGGATCCGAACTCAAGACTTTCTGCCTGCAAGGCAGAGGCTTAACTCCTGAGCCACGTCTCCAGCCCCAAATTGCACAGTTTTTGAGAAGACAAGTTTCAACCTTTTTTTCTGTCTTAGTTACCTTTACTTTTTCTGTGATAAAATAATCTAACAAAATCAAGTTAAGAATGGAAGAATTTATTTTAGGTCATACATTGAGGTCCCAGCCCATCATGGTGGGGAACTAATGTGGTAGAAACTTCACAGAACTGGTCACATTTCATCCACAGTCAAGAAGCAAGGAGCTATGAGTACTTGTGCTCAGCTTACTTTCTCTTTTCTATACGGTCCAAAATCCCCCTCCAGGAAATAGTGACACAGTTGGGAGGTCTTCCCACTTCAATTAACCTACTCAGGGGCCTGCGTTTCTGGTCCTGGTAGGGCGGAGCCTGTGAATCCCGGGGCGGAGGAAGTGGAGGCATCCATGGTGGTTCCCAAATTCGTCCGTGGTTCTACACACACAGACGTGCGTGCACACATACATACGCACACACGCACAACTGAATAAATAAAAAAATTTTTTTAAAAATTAACCTACTCAAAATAACCCCCCATAGGTATTTGAAGAGGCTTTTTTTCCAGGCTATTCTGTCAAGTTAACAATTGAGAGTAACCATCACACTATGTAATATGTTCTAAAAAACTGTTCACAAAGCTAACTGTAGAGAAAGCAAGCTGAGACCTGTTGCAGGAAACATGATAGACACTCCATTTGGTTCATTTCATTGTTTGCTGTATCATCAAGGCACTGAGATCATCAGCAAGGTTTGTCAACACTGTGTTGTCTACATCAGAGAGGACAGAATTATAAATCCACCATTAAGTTTCAACAGAAATCACTAAGCGAAAGAAAAAACACATTTGCAATATATCCTCAGTGTTTGGAAAATTTTACATAGTTTTCTTGGTCTGATCGTCTCTTCTAAAATGACTGCTAGGCAAGAAGAACATACAAGTTCTGTGGCAACATTGTCTGACACCTAGGAGACAAACCTCTGAGTGTATTCGTGAGGGAGTTTCTAGATTCAGTTAATTGAGATGGAAAAACCAACCCAAACCAGCTGTCTTGTGTTCTTGCTACCATGATTTTCCTGCCTCAAACTGGGAGCCGTATTGCTGGGTGTATTGTTACTTTTCTCGTGCTGTGACACAGTACTTGACAAGTCTAAAACTGAAATTTAGGCAACTTTGTGCTTATTTGGAGCCAAATACAGCTTAAAAGGACTAGAAAGAATGAAAGAAATAATTTTTACAAAATCACAGCGCACATGAGTAAAAAAAAACATATGAACGGTTGGAGGTCTCAAAGTCATACAACTTTGAAATTTTATTAAGGAAGAGATGGCATGATACTGTTTTTAAATATTTTTTAAAAATCTCTCAGTAGTATTTTTTTCAGTAGTATTTTTATATATTCTATAAAATAAAGAATATAAAAGGACCAACAGAGATGAATATTAAAAACTGGCCTGTTGCTATTCAATGTGAAAAACATTTTCTACCATTGAGAACTGGCCATTAATAAAATGGTTATATTGTAGTTATTTTCATGTTACTATGATAAAATGCTCTGACAAAAGTCAATTAAGGAAAGCTGGTATCATTTTGGCTTATACTTTGAGGGTACAGGCCTTTGTGGTAGAGAACTCTGTCAAGGTGGCTGGAGTTTGAAGCCGCTGATCACATCACTTCCACAATCAGGAAACAGAGAGTGATAGACATTGTGTTCATATTGCTTTCTTTTCCTGGCTCCAAGCCCAGAGAAAGATGCTGCCCAATTTTAGTTTGGGTCTTCCTACCTCAGTTCAACTCATTAGCATAATTCCGCATAGGCAAGCCCAGAAACCTAGTAATTCTTACAGACTTGCCTAGAATCATGTTTTCCTATGTGATTCCAGATACTGTCAAGTTGACAGTACCAACTCATAGGATCCTTTGCAAAACTTCTTGTTTTAGAAGTGGTTGCATTAAATCCATTCCACTGTTAAAGCACCTCACCTGTATTTCAACTTCAGTTTATTGTCTGGATCCTTGTTCATTCACTGATTAGATCACTCACTTAAGGGAGGCAGCCGGAGCGTATCTGAGAGTGCATGTCTAGAAGTTGTGCTAAATATTCAAGGCAGATATGGTCTTGGCCCAGTGACCAGTTCACTAGTTCAGTTTCCTTCCCAAGTTTGAGATGGTTGTCCTACCCCTCTTACTGGGGTGTTTTAAGAACTTAATGAGTTGTTATGTGTCAGTAGTGCGAGAGAGGTACTCAATTGCTAGGTGCTTATGTCTGTTAGTCTATCATAAGATCATCACTTTTTGTTATAGATAAGTGGGGTGTGCTAGGAGGAAGTTGCTCAGGGTGTTTCAGTGATGTAGAAGGAATCCTTACATTTGAGAGTCTAGGATGGATTCCATAGAGTTCTAGAAATTTAGGGTAATTTGATATATGTATATGTATATATGTATGTGTGTGTGTGTGTGTATATATATATATATATATATAAATGAAACATGGTACTTACCCAGATGAGACTTAACTTCCTCTGCTGGAAGATAAAATACTTTTCATTATAGTAGTCTTCTGTGGGATGGAGAGATGGCTCTGGGATTAAAGCCTTTACCTTAAAAGCAAAAAGACCTGAAATGGATCCCAGATCCCATGTGAAAATGCCAGGGAGAAATGGCTTCGGCCTATACTTTCAGCCCTAGAATGTAGTGTCTGGGAAACTCTAGAGCAAAGCAATAAGGAGGTGAACAGTCCAGGATGATTCCCAAAGTCACCCTTGGGGCCTCCACAGGCACACACATCAAATGCTTGCTTTTCTACACACACACACACACACACACACACACACACACACACACACAGTTAGTTTTGTTTTCATTTCATTCCTTCTGTACAAAATATGCTTCTTTATTTTTCTTCTCTAGGTTGAATTGTTAGGTTCTGAAAGTTCTTATTTACTTTCTTCTGCCTTTATGAGGTCTTAACCTATATTTTTTACATATACTTAAATATGACACATAAACATTTTCTGTGTCTCAGAATGTGTTCAGACTGTCTACCATACAGGTTTCATTATAGTCCAGAATATCGGTTCTCAGCATTCGTGGGAATTGATTATTTTATTTGTTTGCAGGTGGAGTGGTCCCTGGAGTCACAGAGCTTGCATCCCAGTCAGTGCTGCCACATTTTTCCCCCTTCTGAAAACTTCAGCCATAATTGTCCTGGGAGTGTCCAAGGTAGAGGAAGGGAGCAAGAGTGATAGCGGAGGAGCAGAGCCTTCCTCTGGGCTGTGGCGAGGCAGGCTTCAGTGGATGGAGACCTCACATGCTAGCTGGGCAGTGAACCCTGGCAAGAGGGTGGCTATTCCTCACTTCCTTGCGTGTTTGTTTAGTGTTTCTCTGCCACTTCTTGACCGAGGCTTTCGGCCAGTTCCTAAATTAGTATGAATGTATTTTTTTATCTATGAAAAAGTATTACTAAAAGTGCCACCTTGTTCACTGTGCTGAGGATTGAGTGAGTTTGTAGAAGAATGAACCTAGCCGAGGACCGGGCCAATGCGGCTCCTCCTCTTGCGGCCTCTCCTCATGGTTGTTTCATTCTAGCACACAGCCATGGTCCAGCAGCTGCTGAGGCTAAGATAATTCCTAGAGAACTGGACTGAGTCTTTTCTGGAATGTAAGAGTCCTTTCCATAAAGCTATCTTGTTCTAGTTATGTGAATTGTAATGGAATTATGTGCTGAATTCTAGAGAGGAATGAACGGGATGCTGACGTGTTCTGGATCAAAACTCGTCTTGGCATAACCATTTCAAGTGGATGAATACACGACCTACTTCTTAGAAGCCTTTTTTAGAAGCCTTTTTTGTAGTTTTTTTTGTTTTGTTTGCTTCAACTTTCCTCTTCCCTCTTCTTCCAACTCTCCCCTTCCCCCTCATAATGAAATAAATACTAGGAAATTGCTTTACCCATATGGCTCCAGTTACTCCCCCTAGAAAGTAGCACCACACTGAGGATTATGTCCCCCACGGTCCTTATAAGAAAGGTTGATCCATTAAGCTGTGAATCACTGCCTAGAGATATAAAGGGACTTCTGTCTATATTGCCATGAACTTAGGATCTTTTACTGCTTTAAGTCTTAAAGATTTTTGTTTGTATAATATATCTTACATTGCTTTTAAGAATAAGTATAGAGGAATATTTCAAATACTTATATATATCTACTAAATTCTTACTATGAATTGTCTTAAGGGCTGGCCATGGTTGCTCTCATCTGTAATCTCAATTCCAGGGAAGCTGAGGCAGAATTTCTAGTCGGCGTGGGCTACATAGTGAGACCTTAACTGAAAAGAAAAAAAAAACTTACATTTTTCTGTATCAGTAGCAAACCATATACCTAGAGGTTTTATCTAAGGTCTAAAATATAGTATTTGTTCTAGAATTGGATTGTGGTTAGCTGACCATTATAACAGTTGAGGAGAGAACAACATTTCAAGAATAAAAGCTTAATTTCATCAACAGCTAGATAGGTAAATATTGAGGATAGACCTACAAATATATTTGGTTTTAAAAAACTGAAAAAATTTTCAAAGAATATTAGAAACAGCACCAAGGATACTTTTTCCTTCCAAGGATGGTTTTTATAAGTTTTTCTGTAGGGGTAAATTAAATAATTTTATGTCCATTAATTGCCACTCTGCCATTCTAACATTTTCATTTTTTTCTCTCTTTTCATTTCAGCTTATGGAAAAGTGTTTCTGGTTCGTAAAATAAGTGGCCATGATACTGGAAAACTGTATGCCATGAAAGTTTTGAAAAAGGCGACAATCGTTCAGAAGGCCAAAACTACAGAGCATACGCGGACAGAGCGACAGGTTTTGGAGCACATCAGGCAGTCGCCATTCTTGGTGACATTGCACTATGCTTTCCAGACAGAAACCAAACTTCATCTCATTTTAGGTAAGTGTCCACTGTTGTCATGCTTTCTGTAAGCACATTTTCCTTTAGTCTTGATTTGTAGCTCAGAGAGCAGCATAGTGTGCATTAAGCAACTATTTGCCTCTCATTCTGCTTTTTATAGTGATAATTCCTTGAGTATCATAAGTTCCTATGGATTTGAGACACACCAACATGAAGAAATGTATATGTCTCTGTCCTACACTCATTACCCTGAGATAGTGTTGAATCTTGGGGGCACCCCTCACTCTGGGCAGTGTGTATCCATGCAGTCTGAGGAGCTCAATGACAATGTGGGTTAAGACTTTGACTCAGGAATATACAGATTTGGTCTGATGGGATGATTATAGAAACCCGTATTGGTGAAACAGATAAGTGTTCTGTTTCTGGAACATTAAAGATAGTCACCACTAATTACTAAACCCTCTTGTCACTCCCATCTCCCACAGACATGTCCTATGTCCATTTCTTTCCCAGTTGAACAGTTCATCTTTGGGAAAGGTCTCAGAGGACTTGCCAGATTTTTGCAGGAAAACCTAGCATTTTCTGGTCCTCCTAGGAGTAGTAAGTGGCAGTGCTTCTAGTGCTTTGTTTTCTTGGTACCATTTTGGTCCCATGCTTTTGTTAATGTGCAAATATGCATTATAATTCCCTCTTGGAGTTGTGGTGAGAATTAGGTAACATGAATTTAATGTGGTGTCCGGGAAGCTCTAGCTGTGCTTCGAGTGTCTTCAGTGTGTCCATTATCCTAGGCGTTATCTGTACCCAGGGAAGTTCTCTGTTCTACAAGAGCCCTTCTTCATTGTGTTAAACACATGAAAATTAAGATTGGGAGTTAGGTTCAACTTGTCAAGTCTGTCTCTTAGCCAAATAATGCTGCTTATATTTACTAATTAGTAACAAAAATTTTTAAAGTATGAATTTGGCATCTTGCTTAAATCGAATTGTATTTTCAGCTGTGAAATTACACTTCAGGCTAATTGTGCAATGTATCCTAAGTCTTTTATATGTGCATGGCATGGTTTCTCCTTCCTGTCAGAATGACTGCCTGTCATCTGACTCCTATGATTCTAGCAGGTCAATATTATTTGGCCCTTCATTCTGCCTCCTGTCTTTGCTGTATTAAGGGATTGTTTCTAATACCTTTATCTGCCTGATTGATAAGAGTATTTTGGAAGACAGTTATAACATAATACAACAAGCATTTTAAATCATTGGGCTCTTCTCAAAATAACACCGAAATGCACATGGAGGGCAAGGAGAAACAAGAGGTTCTGCTTGAAACTAGCTTCAGGGCCCTAGCCTTTCCAGTTATTTCTGCTTGTCCTGTAAAAGTTTCCAAGCAAGCTTTAGGAAATCCTGGTGATCTTTTGAAAGGTGACTGTGTCATGTTAAATCTTCTCTCTTTACAAGAAGCTCATAAATTGAATCATGCTAGGGTCTTATGAACTAGAAGCTAGTGAGACCCCAGGCTCCTCCATTCTTCACTAGCCTTCCCTTCTACCTCTTTCTGACGATCATTCTTTTTCCTTTTTACCCTTTCTTCTCCTTCCCCCCTTTTTTGTTGTCTTAACTCTATTTAGAATCTTTTATTGTTTATTTCAAGTTTTATAAATCATGTTTTAAATAAAACTAGATGGTATTTAATTAGAAAGCAATATCCCTAATCATGTTCTTTTAAAAAAAAATTGCTGGCCAGCGGCCCATAAATAAAACAAGGAAAATGCCATTTCTTATGCCACACCAGGCATTCCGAAATGGGTTAGTACATTAAAAAGCATGCTGCTTTGTCTACTTCACTTGACTGTCTTGCTCTTCACGCCTGTTTATAGCAATTTTTGTTTGAGTTTAAAGATGAAAACTTTTCAGAGATTTGAAAATAGACTTTATTATAAACTATTTTTGTGGTCATTTATTGTTTGTGGTACCCTAATGCACACTAGGTATTTTTCTAAATACTGTCTTACTTATTAATCCCTGTATTGATCTGTTAGTGCAGCAAGAGCAGAATATCGTAGACTAGATGGCTTGTGTAACATAAATTTATTTTCTAAAGTTCTAGAAGCCAGAAATCCAAGGTCCAGGTGTTAGCAGGGTTGTTTTTCTGTGAAGACTGTAGATGGCTTTCTTCTTCTTGCCTCTTGACATTGTTATTCCTCTGGGCTTATGTACCCTGGGATTTAGAAGTCAGTCCTTTTCCTATAATGACATTGCCTTTATGGTCATTTTTAACTCTAAATACACTCAGATTCTGAATTTCTGGGGGTAAGGAGGGTTAGGACATCAACATGAATTTTGGGATCCTCAATCCAGCCTGTAAATGTTCCTTATAATTTATTGATTTTTTTAAATTTTTTATCGTTTATTATTTATTCAATTGTGCATGTATGTGTGTGCGCAGGTGAGTATGTATGTGTGTGTGTGAAGAACCACGGACGAATTCAGGAACCACCATGGACGCCTCCACCTCCTTGTTTACTCTGTCCTGGGATTCACAGGCTCCACCCTACCAGGACCAGAAACGCAGGCCGCCCCCGCTTCCGCCCGGCGTCTATACGTGGGGTCTAGGTTCCGAACTCAGGACCTTCCGCCTGCAAGGCAGAGGCTTAACCCCTGAGCCACCTCTCCAGCCCCCAATTTATTGATTTTTTATGAACAACTATTCAGTGTTTCTATGAAATTATAGCAAGAATTTACATGTCTAACACTACAGAGACCCAGTTAAACCCTCTGTCTAATGCCTTTGTATATACCATAGACTTTTATTATTACATTTCTTGCTTTCTAAAATGAAACCTTAATGTTTCTAGAAATTAAATCTTAATGTTTCTCGTAATGGTGTTCTGATTTGGAAAAAGGCATTACGGTCACTATTTTATAGTCATGTTTTATAGTTAAATTATAGTCAGCTTTTAAATTGCAGTCATTTTTAATAGATGTCAACACTAATGATGGCAAAGTCTTTATGTTTGCCAGCCTGTGAGCATCCAAATTATGCACTTTAGATCCTGCTAAGACTCCCTAAAGTATGGGTTCTCTATCAGTGATGGAAGACTGTATTTGTCTTCCTGTCACTATATCCTATTTATTCACTCCTACTGACTATGAAATATCTCTAAATATATTAGAGACAGATACAAATTAAATGAAGCACCTGAGTTTTCCTAATTGGATTAAATGGAATGTTACATTAAATAGCTTCATTTTTTTTGTTTCATTTTTGAAGAGAATGACACTTTTAAAAATTACTACAGTAGTTTTACAGAGTTTACCCAGTTTACTACAGATTTGACTTCTTACTTTTTAAATTTCAGCATGGTACAAGACTAGTATGTATTGATCAGTAGTTATTCTTCACATTTTGATTCGTTTTCCAGGCTAGCAGTGTAATTACCCTCTCTTGAGACATGGGCAGTACCAGTGAACTAAAGCTCCGGGACAGCCATGAGTTCACAAAGGTCAAACACCTGAGAGTGTGGTGTACTGCACTACTAAACTAGATGTTCAGTGTTTGATGTCTTCATTCGCATTTCCAGTTTGTAATATTTCAGCAGTGGGTTTATCAGGACAGAGCTTTCTAAGTTGGGCATCTGTATATTCATTAATATACAGTGTATTCATTAATACTTGCTGTAGCTCACTGCATCTCTTTATCTTAATATGTATGTCTTATCAGAATAAGAGTAGCTTATGCATATTATTTGTCACTTTTTTCCAGTTACTGTTTCTTAGTTCATACATTTGATTTCTTTTAGTACCCAGTTATAAGTGTTATTTATAGGTGTAAAACAGGGTAGGAGCTTAAACAATGGTTTATGCTTCCAGGGCCTGAGCTGGGCAGTTAGCTGCTGGTTTAAGCTGATCTCACTCATGTGGTGTGCACAGGGTGGCTGGGCCAGCAGGGTTATATCATTGCAAACCAACTTTCATGATAGCAGTTGGTACTGCTGTTTGCTGGGCCTCCTTGCTTCTCTCTCATGTAGCTTTCCATTCCTTAATATAGTAGATTAGTTTTCTTGATATTCTAAAGACAGCCAAGAAGGCAAGGTGGAGGTTGCACAGCTGGTCCTAGAACTGACACAGTGAAAAGAAAACTGCAAAGAATTTCTGGTCATCTACCAACCATGTCTGTATTCTGATTCAGCTAATGGTTATAAGGTTTGTCTAATCCAGGAAAACTTTGGCTGTGTATCCATGTAGTATCTTTTAGCTTATTCTTTCTTCTACTGAATTCCAATAATTGGAAAGATAGTTAGATCTAGTCTTAATAGATTGAAGTTAAACATTTTGGGTGAAATATGCTATGGCAGATCCTGCATATTTTACTAATAGAATGTTAGAAGAAGCCTATTTTCTGATTGTTCCTAATTCATAATGCTAAGATTAGATTGTATACATGACTACATAATCCTTTTATTATAATGTTCTTAAAAGTGAATCTATTCTGTGTTTTCTTTTGATATGTTTTAACATGCTAAAATAATAACTGTAGCAAAAAAAATCTGAATTCCGTATCAATTCACAATTCTTTGGTCTTTTAATTTCTTTTTAATTTTTCCATCCCATTGTGTACTTGAATAGTTCTTTAAATGGTTGTCATACAATAATGTTTTGGGGTATAACTTGAACATCTGTCATTTTCAACTTGCATGGGAAAAAAACATCTAGGCCGAATCTGTATTTCTGTTATCTGTGATTGTGTCAAATACCCTTCCAAAGAGATTCTAGCATCATTTACTACCATCAGCATTGTATGAGTGTTTCTACACAGAATATTTTACCAATGGATATTCACATATGTCTTAAATGAATAATAACTTATTGGAGAATTTACTTTCTTTTTATTTTTTCTCTGAAGCTAACATATTTATATGTCCTTGAAAGAGCCATCTCTATTTTCTGAGGATTATTTGTTCCTTTGCTCATTTTTTCTTCTCAATTTCTAGGCTATCTTAGATACATTATCCATTTGTAATTTTTTAACTTTGTTTACAATGTTTTTACCAAACAAAACTTTAAATGTATGTAAATTACTGTTTCTTTTTATGGCCTATGGATTTTCAGTCATTGTTGAAAGATCTTTTCAAAATTTACCAAGGAATTTGCTGATTTTTTTTCTTTGGTATTAGCATAATTTTAGTTTTTTATAGAGAACATTGGTTCAAGTATAGTTTTTCTTTGAGTATGAAACGACATAAGGATATCCAATGTAGTCTTCTTCAAGTAGCCACTTAGATTTTCCTGGCTTTTTCTTTTTATTAAAAACATGTTTAACCTGACTTGAGGTGCTGCCTGTTTTCATCTGTGGAAGTCTCATGCTTTTGATATATTTCTTGACTTTCTGCTGTTTGGTTTGTTGAGTAATGTGCCATTGCTGTATTTTAATTTGCCAAGTTGTTCTAATACATTGTAGTATTTGCTCACACTAGTCCTCCAGTCCTTACTGCCCGTTGTTGATAAAACTTTTGCAGAGGGCTTTTCCTGTTACTTTTCTACATAAATTTTACATTCAAATTGTCTTGTTTTAGGAGGAAAAGAAACTCCGTGATTTTTCTGAGATTGTTTTAAATTAAAAATTTTAACTTTGGAAAAATTGTTATTTTGGTTATATTGGTTATTGCCAATGAAACTACTCAGATCTTCAGAAGTTTAACGTTTTCTTCCTATCCAGATGCCTGTTGGTTAATGTTCAATATTTTGTCATTCTTGCTATTGTAATAGTCTTCTCATTTACATATTGTCACTGCAAGTTTTTGTTTTTGTACATAATTTTAGCTCTTGAGATACTACTATCTGCTGTGTTCCTTCCTATTCTGTCCCAGGATGTGTTGTTTTCATTGTCTACTAGTTTTCATTGTCTCTTATTTTTGCTGAAAGTTTAACTAAAAATACATACTATATTTTGGGGGATATTTTAAGACAGACGTAGAGATTTGAATCTAAGTTATTATCAGCTACTACAATTTATGATTTATTATAGATTACTTGACAGAACTTTCTCCAATGGGATAAATTTTGCTTGACTGGCACAGGCTTCTCCAAACAAGACAATTATGATAGTAGGATCTTACTAGATGCTTATATGTGACATTTGTTTTTGTTATCCAGTTGTGGAATAGATTAGCATTCCTACCAGAATGGAGCCTACAAACTTGTTTAATTATAATTAATTTTAATTTGTTTATATTCTACTTGCTGTCCTCTCAATTCAGTAGGCAATATACTACTGACCAGTAAAGGACCAGATAATAGTTTTAGGCTTTACAGTTAAGGTCTCTTTAGTCATAGACTGTAGTAAACAAATATGCATAGTGTAATTCTAATAAAATTTTATTTTGGAAATGGTAGTGGACTAAATGTGTCCTCTGGGGTTTTATTTGTTGCCCTTTGCTCTAAACTCACCTGTTGAAAGTCACGTTAGTGTGTGGCTTTGTGTGCATACATATGCATGTGCAAGTCATGCAGAGCCTCAGGGTGAGGTTGGATGTCTTCATCAGTCTCTCTCCACCTTATTTTTTGAGTTAGACTCTCTCATTGAACCTGAGGGTCCCCCGTTAGGCTAGTCTTGGCTGGCCAGAAAACCCCAGGATGCTCCTGACTCTGTCTCTCCGGGACTGAGATCACGTGTATGCAGCTCCTGCCTTGCTGTGTGGATATGGGTATTTGGGGATTGGTTCTTCTGCTTGTGTGAAAAACATTTTACCAGCCTCATAAATCACTTGTTTTAAAAATTTTTCACCATTAATATGTTTTTAGACTTTTAATTAATGTCACATCTAAATGATATACTGACTAAAATAAGTTTTTTCCTTAGTATTTATTTTAGCTTTTCCAAGTCTTATAAAACAGACAACTTAATTCTTTCATAACATCTTCTATGCATGTGCTTTTGAATACAAACAATATTTTTCACATATTTTCAATAGTTCACTTATTTTTCCAATATTCTCTCAACGCTTTTATTTAAAATGCTTCAACAAAATTAGAAGGAATTCTAAGTGGAAAATACTCTGTTCAAACAGTTTCTCTTTTAGTAGTCTCTGAAGGTGGTGATTTATTTTTCAAAATACCAGTTGATCTTTGACTGTAATAAAAAGGCTAATTCAGTAGAATTCATTAAACATGAAAAAAGCAAATCACAAATGTGTTTGAAGAATTGGTAACAAGGATCACTAGTAAATGAATACCATCTCAGTCTTGTAGACAGTCTGTCACTATGAATCATCCTTTCAATATCGGCTAGAAAATATCTAAAGTATTGAAATTCACTTTTGAATATTAGTTTCATCTCAGAAATTGCAAAGGTGCTGGTACTTGATGAGATGGTAGCAATGGTTGATGGTACATTGCAGTTGATGGTGTTGCCAAACAAACGGGAGCTGCAGGAACTTCTGCTGTTATGTAAGTTTGAATAACTTAGAAGACTAAGAAATGTTCTCAGGCAGTGGATTTGATGCGAAGCGCCTCCAGATGAAGAGTTGGGCACTGCAGGCAGAGACGGTAATTAAAGGTTAGCTTGGTACCGGAAGTGTGTAAGTGCTTAGAGAATGAAAGCGAGAGAGAGGCTTTCCTTGGGAGCAGCAGATTGCAGGTTTCTTCAGTAAGCTCTGCTGCTTGGCTTCCCACCTGCATGCTAAGAAGATGGCATGCATAGGAGACCACCTGAAGACACTCACTGGCTCCATCCGTGGTTCTCCCCTGTGTCCTCAATGTACGATTGCAGCGTAGGCTGTTTATGTAGCTCTCAGCAATACTTCAAGCATTATCTGTCTCTCTACTTGCTCATAGAAGCATATGAACTTCAGAATAATGGAGCAGTTCTGGGTTTAACATTAAATCACATGTACAAAGTCATGAAGACTTAAAATTGTGCTATACCAAATTGGTTTATACCAACCAAAATGTTGAGGTTTGTTCCTTTTCAGTAGAAGGATTCACTGTGCATTTTGTTCCAGTACAAGGGCTTCTTGCCAGGCGTGTTAATGTGCCGGAAAAAAAAAGGTGGCCACAAGTACAAATAACTGCAGTTTTTTTGTTGTTTTGAAATGAACCACCCTAAATAAATAATCTATGGTTAGAAAGTAATAATTTCGCTTGAAAGAACTTTTACTGCAATGTGAATTCTATAAAATATTGTCAAAATTACATAAGTAATTTTGGCTGAGCAAGTTGCTAGAATCTTGGAAATTTGGTGGAAATCTCAGTTCCCAAGATTACTCACTGCTTTAAAAAGTTCTAGTGTAAAAACTGTTTCTCTCCCCTCAAATTTCTACCACCCTCCTTCTCACACAGACACAGAAACCACATACACACATTGTGCTGTTCCAAATCTAAAAAAGAAGTAAAATTGAGTATAACAGCAAAGCAATTTCTGTTTGCTACAGTAAAATATTTAAGTTAGGTGTCACTGAAATGAGATAGAAGTTCTGTCTTTAATAATACCAGGAGAAAAGTGTGACTTAAAATGAAGGAACATTGTTTTGGTAAAAAAAAAAAAAAAGGAAAATATCTTTTTTAATAGCAATAAAGACTGACTTTGTAACACAATTTGAAATTACTTTCCAAAGGACAGATATGTTGTTGTATTTTAGTTTGCACTGGTTACTGCTTGAGCATTCTAACTTATTACTTGTCAAAATACAAACTTCTCTCAAATTTCTATATGAAACCCTTTCCTTTAGCCTAATGTAACTTTGTAGTAGAGAAACAAATGATGACTCCTCTCAAAAAATGGTACATGTCTTCCTGTTCTTTAAGCTCATCATGTAGGTTTTCTGGATGATCCTAGGATACCGAAGCCTTTGATATGATAGGTGAAATAAATAAACGTACAAATAAGGGCTGGAGAGATGGCTCAGGGTTAAGATTCTGCCTTGAAAACAGAAAGTCTCTGAATTCAGATCCCAGATTCCATGTAAAAATTCCAGGCAGAAACAGCAGCACTTCTGGCTCCTAGTGGCCAGAGTCTGGAAAATCTCAGAGCAAAGCAAAAAAGAGATAGAAACAATCTAGGATGATTCCTGAAGGTCATCCTTGGTCCCCCGTAGGAGCATACAATGCCCCTCTGACAGACAGATAGACACACACACAAAAAATAAAGATTTAAAATAAATACATATATACACTATATTAAAAAGTAAATATATACTATATAAATGAGCTACTTTTAATTTAAAATAATTCCTTCTACAAATATTTGTCTGCTTACTATGTACCAAGTGTTTTGATTAAATAGCAAACATTTGGACAGAATTCTGATCTTTGGGAGGGGCCAGCAAATTAGTATTCAGTTAGGTAATCGTCATTGAAATAAGTACTTAAAATCCACAGAGTACTATTAGTAGTCTCTAATGAAAAAAGATCTAAATGAAATCTAAGTTATCACAGAAGACCTTCTTGGAAAAGTGATTTTTAACCTGTAACCGAAAGGAAGAATAATAGGCCTTCGCTGAACAAAAAAGAAGATATGGAACAACATCAAAAGTGTAGAGATTTCCCAACTAATGTGGCAGCCTAGAACCATATGGGCTGTGCAGAAGCTGCTGAGGTCAGTCACATGGGTCTTAGAATTTGGCCCTCAGGTGGGTTTGGATTTAAATTCCAGCCTGACACTTATTACCTGTGTGATCTTGGGTAGGTCACTTGGTAATTACAAACATCATCTAAAAGTTCCTGATGTATACTTTTGCCTTTTCTGCAAGACATGGTACCCTCATATTCAGTTGCTTATTTCAACCATTTCCAAGGAACCCTATATTGAGGCACAGGGTAGTTCTGCTATTCTCATTTTGCTTTTCTGGAAATATACCTTCCATTGGTTTGCACATTGTAGCTGAAAGTTAAGTTAGAAGTATCATTCTAACGTGAAACTGTATTTTTATTTTATTTATATCTTTATAATATATTATATCAAACTATTTATTTTATTTATATTATTTTAACTGTATGGAGGTAAAGCTGGGCTATAGTGCATTAAGGAATAAGTAGTAAACCTCCCTCCCAGAGAATTCTAGAACATGTTGAGTGAGTTACATGGTAACAGGGATTTCAGGTAAAAATGGAAGGTTTCTAACCAATTGAACTTAAAAATACTATTTATCCAAATTTACCTGAATAGGACAATGTAATGACAAGGGTCCTTCCAAGCAAAGAGAGAAGCAGGAGAGTCAGAGAGATGTGAGAGGAGGATGTCAGAGTGACGCAGTGTAAAATGACTCTCCTTCTGTCCATTGCTGCTTTGAAGACTGAAGAAAGGAATTCAGCGCAATGTACAGAGGCTGGGTTTTGAGTCTCAGAACTATAACAAGACGAAACAGAACAAAAAATGAGAAAGGGGCTTTGAGACAGAGTAAAGGAATATGGCAGTCTATCTAGATGGTAGAAAAGTCAAGGAAACAGCTTCTTTTAGAAAAAATGGAGCCTTGTTCATGTTTAGCTCAATGACATCCATGCCAGAATTCTAAAGCATAACCTATTTTTGTTTATGCTACTCAACCTTTGATAATGTTAACAGCAATATGAAGTATATAGCACGTAAGGAGTGTATACTACACAGTTCACTCCTTAAAGAGGTTTGGCCATCAGAGGGCTAGGGATGTAGCTCAGTAAAACAGCACTTGCCTAATACACAATCCCCATCACTAGGGGGAAAAGTGTGGCCATTATAAAAAGAAGAAACTGAAGATAGAACTTAGGGAGAGTTTTAAAATGTGAGACATTTTGTACTTTTGAAATGTCACACTATTCATGTAATTTCTGTTATTTTTATGCTTCTTAGAGACATAGTATAGAAAGCTTTATCTGATATTCTGAATCCCAACGCATAAAAATCTTTAAAAGCAAGTTTACTCTTCTCTGTGCTATGTGCTCAGATTTCAGAATAAGGCAACTTGAAGAGAGAAAGGGGAGATTTATTCGCTTGTGGTTCCAGAGGAGAGAGACAGTCTGTGACTGGCTGGCAGGATCTAGAAGAGGCTTAAGTCATATCCATTATGGAAGCTGAGAGCTGCAAACTGCCAATTGCAAGAGCAAACTTCATTTGGAAACAAGACAGGGCTATCCAACCTCAAGGCTAATGAGAACTTAGTAGTCATTTTAGAAATTCATATTAAATATTTTAAGCCTTAAAATTATTCTCAAATACTTTTCACCATAAATTTGATATTTACATGTAAGTCATAAGCAATAAATCTTGTAGTGATTGCTTAAGGCAAAAATAGTTATTATATTGAGTACCATTTGTTAGATGCCTACTATGTGTTTGGTTCAGCCTTAATCCTCAATAACCTATTTACTTGGATAAGAGTATTATGTTGGAGTTAGAATTATTTATATTAATATTTTGCAGTTATAGATTATGAGCCATCCTATCTATAAAAACAGTCATTTAACAAATACAAAAGTAATATAATCATATTCACATAAAAAGAAGATCCTTTCTGTTCATAAAGGAATCAGCTATCAGTACAAGGATTACATAATATCCCACTGTGTAGACTAATGGGCTTGAATAATAGATGTCTTTTAGAAGAATTACAGCTGCTGAAAACTGACAGTTTCAGATGCATCAGATTTGTTCCTTCCTCACCGACCTCGTTTTCTTGTCACAGAAATGGACTGCTGCTGGTTCTCTTTCATTCTTTAATTATGGATAGAAGTCTTAAAACAAAACTTCCCTCAACTTTCTAAGGAGAAAAGCTCAGAACTTATAAGTAGTTTTCTTCCTGTTACTACAGGTTTTTTTTTTCTTTACCATTTCTTTTCTGCTGCCCATTGGCCTATTTCAGTTTTAATTTTAGCACTTACAACACTTTACTTTTTTTTCTCCTTTTTATCAATGCTAAAACTTGACATTTAGGCAGTTTTAGAGCAGCCCTGCTGGGATGTCTCTGAAGGTCTTGAAGGTCATCCTCCACTGCTGGGATTACCCTGAAGGAACAAGCCCTTTTGATCTGGTGGATCTGACTCTAATCCTTCACAGAGACAAAGTTGCCAGTGTTCCCCCAGCCCCTCTGTTCATGAAAGGACACGGAGATTAGTTCTCCGTTGTAGATAAGCCCTACTAAGAGGTCAGGGGCAAGATCAACTAGATTGGGCCTCAATATGAACAGGCCAATGAGGTGTGGAGGACCAAAAGCTCCAATCAGGCTTGCAGACACTGGAGCTAAGTAATGAGGAAAACCACTTTTCCCAAGCCTGACTAAGGGTATAAATATTCCAGATCTTGGCAGCCATCTTCGGCACCTTTGCCCTTCATGGTACTCCACGTACGGAGTCCATGAAGTCTAGCTTCCTTGCCCTTCATGGGATTCCACATCTGGATTACATAAGTTCCTATCTGACTTTTTCTCTTGCCCTTCTTGGATTCCATACCCAGAGTCCATGAGTTCTCGTGGATTTGTGTCCCTGAGTTCCATTCTTTCTCTCCTCTAATAATCTCTACGAGTGTTCTTATTTCAATCTTAGACTCCCGAACACAAGAACCTGGACACATATAAAGACCCCCAGAGTAACCCTGTAACAAAATGGGCTGTCTACCCTAATACTCCTTTGTAGCTATTGTAGTCAGTATTTGGTCTAAGGAACTTTTTTATTATTTTTATTCAGTGAGTATTTGTGCCTTGCTGTTGCTAGTACTATAACTATGTATGCCAGTGGAAAATTGCCCCAAGACTTTGTTGTGCCTCACTAGTGCCAAATTTCCATGCGACTTTACAGCAGAATCTACTTAAAGTGGCTTTTGGAATAAAATATAAAACATGTTATTGGAGAGGTATCAATCTGATGATGAACTATGCTCACTTTGAAGCTTCACACACTTGTGTGTGCGTGCGTGCGTGCGTGTGTGTGTGTGTGTGCGTGCGTGCGTGCGTGCGTGCGTGTGTGTGTGTGTGTGTGTGTGTATCTATCTACTGTTTAAGAAGCTTTGGTGGATTTTAAAAAATATTTTTAGGGGCTGGAGAGGTGGCTCAGTGATTAAGCCTCTGCCTTGCAGGCAAAAGGTCCTGAGTTCGGATCCTAGACCCCACGTATAGACGCCGGATGGAAGCAGGGGCGGCCTGCGTTTCTGGTCCTGGTAGGGCGGAGCCTGAGAATCCCAGGGCAGAGTAAACAAGGAGGAGGTGGAGGCGTCCACGGTGGTTAGTCCGTGGTTCTACACACACACACACATACACACACGCGCACACACGCACAATTGAATAAATAATAAATAAAGTGTTATAAAAATGTCTTTAGGAATTTTGTTAGGTTCTTCTCTTAGTCTCACATCCTACTAACCTCTGCCTTGGTCCTCCTAACTCGGGGCACACCAAGTCCCCAAATCTTAACAGGCTTTGTTCATCCTTCTGAGGTAGAATCTTCTGTCTTTTTGAAATCAATTGATTCTCCCCCAGCTCCTTTCACAGGCCATCCCTCTTCCTGTTCTATTTCTGGTATTAAGCGAAATGATGATGATTAAATGTCATTTAAAAATATTTGTTAATGGCGCTTTTGTTTGCTCAGTGCTAAGAGATGAAAGTGGGGCCTTTGCATACCCAGGAGGCTCCCAGTCAGACCCTCCCCAGCCCTCGGAGGGCTTTGTTTCACAGGAACTTTCTCTTCCCCTCTGGCAGGCTGTAATGAACTGATTCCTTGGACCCAGTCCTGCCTTCTAGTGACTGACTCACTTCTCTCTCTCTCTCTCTCTCTCTCTCTCTCTCTCTCTCTCTCAAACTGATTCCTTGGACCTAGTCCTGCCTTCTAGTGACTTACTCTCTCTCTCTCTGTTTTCTTTTTCTTTTTTTTAAATTTTTTATGATTATTTATTCAGTTGTGCATGTGTACGTATGTATGTGCGCGCATGTGTGTTTCTGTGTGTGTGTAGAACCACGGACGAATTCGGGAACCACCATGGACGCCTCCACCTCCTTCTTGTTTACTTTGCCCCGGGATTCACAGGCTCCGCCCTACCAGGACCAGAAACACAGGCCGCCCCCCACTTCCGCCTGGCGTCTATACGTGGGATCTGGGATCCGAACTCAGGATCTTCTGCCTGCAAGGCAGAGGCTTAACCCCTGAGCCACCTCTCCAGCCCCCAGTTACCTTTTTCTTTAGTTCTGTTCATCATCTTCCAGAGTTTTGATACCGGTGTTAAAAACCAGTTCACGAATTGGGGCGGGAGGCACGGGGGGATGGGGAGGGAGGAGTGAGGGGAGGGGAAGCAGGGGGTTGAGGGGGGGGAGGAAGAGGGAGGGAGGGAACTGGTGTACCTATTAAGTTTGTATGAGCTGAAATAATAATAAAAAATGTATTATATAAAAAAACCAGTTCAGTATCATGCCAAATCTCTTTCACCTCTATCCTCTTGACCTTTATTTCATTAGGTCAGTTAAGAACCTGTACAATTTAAAATCAGACCTTTTCTTTAACACAGACATCCATGTTTCCCTTTTCTCTAAGTTTTCAGATTCTCTTTAAACCCTGCTTTCAGCTTCTTCCTGCTGTCTGCTGCTATCTGTGGGAATACCTGAGCATCCTTGCTAACCTGAAATCTGCCTTGTCTTGATTTCATGTGGCTCACCCTCTTGCCCTCTGTGATACTGCAGTCACTTTGATTTCTCATTGAACACTATTTCATTGAGGTTGCTAAGTTTTGTATATCACCTAAAATGTATCTCCTGGGTCTGTCATGAAGTTCATGCTGACAAATTTTAACAGAACTTCACAGAAGGTTAATGAACATTTTACTCCCTCTCTTGTGGCATGTATGTGATTTCTCTCAACCTTTCTTTGCTTATACCCACCTCTACATCACAATCTTCCTTTCTGTTTGCAGTGATTGAATTTGTCTGATTTCACTGAAATATATCAGTTCTAGAAGCTGTAAACTCAAATCTTCCCTTCTCTTTTCTTATGTACCTTAAAATATGTATTTTGGGATTGTCTCATAGATTGACAAAGATTAAGGATGTTGGTAATAATAAGAGTAACAACATTTTTTAAGATGGGTGGTGGCTATAAATGGTTTCTTCCTTTTGAGGAAAGTACTGAACAAAAATTGGCAGCAAATGTTAAATCCAATTGTGTAAATATGTTGTGACTCCATTTTTAAGAATCTGTCCTGCCAATTAAATTTACACAAATGAATAAAATATATTGCAATGGTATTTCCTGTAATGGTAATTTCTTATTTTTATTATTCTAAATATTAGAAGAATGAGGTGTTGATACAAATGAAGAATGGCTTTTGGCCAGAAAATGGCTTTTGCTCAGAATCAGAATAGTTTATGAGGAAAATGGCAACTACTTCTATAATCAGTTTTGGATTTTGTATGTTTACTTGCCGTCAGACACTGCTTTTAGCATTTTTCATACATTATTAAGTTTTCGTACATAGGCCTCCAAAAGATCACTCCATGACTTAGAATATTTTACTGACTTTCATTTACTTGAAAGGAATGTAGTTCAACGTCAGACTTTCTATTTTGTGACATGCATCTGGGAAAGAGAATTCAAGAGGAGGAAAGACATATTTTGGCTCATGCTTTCAGTCCATGATTGTTAGCTCCATTGTTTCTGGACCCAGATTCCGAATTCATCAGTGCACTATTACACTGTCGATGAGTCTGCATGACCTAGTATTTTCTGAAATGCCCTCACCAGCACCTAGATTTAAGCTTTAGTAAAATCTCCTAGACATCTCCCTGTCTAATCAAGTCGATAGTCAAGATTAACCATTACATAGTCTCAGCTTCCTAGTCAGGTTTTCAGTCCAGTTTGATCTCAGCATCAGCCTGCCTTTCCCACTCAATCTTCTGTTTTCTACCTGTGCTGCAGCCAAGCTAAATAATTCACTCCTCTGTAAACATACATTTTCTTTCCTTGATTGAAAATCATTTCAGTGTTGTCTGGCCGAAGATACTGAATACAGCGCTTATAAGCCTGTCTGCTGGCTTGCTACCTGGAGTTGTTTTATAGAATTGATAGAGTGGTGTCTGTAAGTGCTTTGTGTTATCCCTCGCAGAGTGATCCATCGATGTAGCTGTATTAATAAAATCTAGAAAAGTACAGGATGAAACTAGAACATCTTGTTGTGGTAGAAAGAAGAAAGTGTAATGGGGGCGGAGGCGAAGCTCTTCCCCGTGGAATAATACTAACTACAACATAGAAGGAATGATGGAGTTATAAAATCACACTGCGCACTGAAACAAGTAAAAGCAGGATATTTTTACATAATCTCAATTCATTTTCTCACAATTTGCCAGTCGATTGCAAAGGAAAACAGTAACTTTACAATAGAGAGAAGCCTGGCAAGGAACACTTCAGTAATTTTAAATCAATAATATCAGAGTTAATGCTGGTATTGGGAGAACTAACAGTTATACTTCCCTCATGGCCTGAGGGGTAGGTAGCATCATCTCATTAGTATTTTTTTGAAGAGTTTCTAATCATCGTAACAAAACATCACATAAGCCCAAACTGACAAATTAAAGATAGTTTCACATAATAACAGGCTTATCTTCTTCAAAAACACCAAGAAAAGAAAGACAAAAGGTTCCACATATGTAATTTCTGATGTATATTTGTGATTTTGAACTAGATTTTAGACTGGAATAAAAAAGATGGAAAGAATGTTATTGAGCACATGACAGAATTTAGGCAGAAGGCTGATAAGTTAATATTTTTATCATATGGTTGTGTGGAAGAACATTTGAGGTTGTGTGTGTGTGTGTGTGTGTGTGTGTGTGTGTAGAACCACAGGTGAATTCAGGAACCACTTCACAGGCTCTGCCCTACCAGGACCAGAAACGCATTCCACCCTAAAAAGATAGAATGTTGTTGAGCACATGACAGACTTTAGGCAGGAAGGTTAGATAAGTTAATATTTTTATCATGTGGAAGAACATTTGAGGAAATGAATGCACTGGAGTTTAAAGAGAGACACAGGAGATCTAATATAGTCTCAGCTGGTTCAGGAAAAATGTATATGTATAAAAACAGAAATGTGGAGAAGAATACTGAAACAAATGGATAAACACATTCCACCCAGTGTCTCTATGTGGGGTCTAGGATCCGAACTCAGGATCTTCTGCCTGCAAGGCAGAGGCTTAACCCCTGAGCCACCTCTCCAGGCCCTATTTAAGCTTCTTAGCCAACCAATTGCAATTATAGTTAAGCCCAGGTTATCTATGCAAGGTGGGTGAAGTCACCCAGTACTCAAATACCTGCTTAGCTTATGTATTTTCTCAAGCCACGTGACCTGTGCTGGCCGCGTCTGTTTAAGTGCAGTCCTCCCTCTCTACATTGGCACTCACCCCTGTGCCTTTCTGTCTCTGTCATTTTTCCATAGGAATCATGACTTTGCACCATAGGAGTAGCTAATTTATAGGGTGGTACCCTTTTTATTTTTAGGAACAAGTCATTTATCATTATCTTATAAGTAGTGCTGAATAGTTTTTTTTTTTAATTTCTGTGGATGCCCAGTGTGTGTATCTATGTCCATATGTGTACACATCGGTGTTTAAGTGCAGGTATATGTGTTTGTGTAAATGCATGTGTTTGCAGGTTAGAGGTCAACACAAGGTGTCTTCCTCAATTCTCCACTTTGGGTATGTGTGTGTGTGTGATTAAACCACTTGATTAAGATAGTAGAAGGTAGGGAGGGGCTGAAGGGAACAAAATGATCTGATGGCCTCCACTGGAGGACCCCCTCAATTTCTCCTGACTGAGAGCCACCTTAATGTTTGAGAGTGGACTCTTACTGAACCAGGAGCTCACTGATTGGGTAACCTGGTTGGCCAATAAACTTCATGGATCCCTATCCTCACACCATCAGCACACACGGTGCTGTGGATCCACACTCAAGTCCTCCTGCTTCTGTGGCAGGCTCTTTTACTATGAGCCATTTCCCACCCCTTAGATAGTGCTTGCTCCCCTCACAAAGTTCAGGATCCATCCTGCCTCTCCATTTGCACTCAAATTGGAGTCAAAAGCTACTTGTAAAATGGAAATTCAGGGTAAGGCATAGCCAGAAGAAGAAAACAAAGTTTTTGGCAATGCAGACTAACAATAGCCCCCATCTAGTTCTTTTTAAAAGAAGGAATGGAGGCAACTTAAAACATACTAGAAGTTGGGGGTTTTCTTCTGTTCGCCACTCATGGCTGATTCACCACCCAAGTGTTGTGCTGGCTTGGCAAACAGTGCAGAGCTCTGGTCACCCCAATCTACTTATGTAAGTGGGTTTCTGTGTAGTTAGTGGAAAGCAGAGATTGCTGGAGACTTCTGCTGTCACCCAGAAACCTGTCAATTAAGTAGAACTGTCACTCCAAAAGAAGCTGGCCACCATCCTCATTCCCTGGTCCAAAGCAGAGGCTCAAAGAAGACCCACTCTCAACCCTCACACACACACCCAGTGAGCAGAGTTTGTAAGAACAGAAAAACCTGGAGTTCTGACCAAAAGAACCACTGTAGAGAGCAGTGTGTGTTAGGGTTCTGCGCTCATTAAGAGGAGGGTAGTGGCTACATTAAAACAAGAGAAATCTTAGATGTGGACAGCTAACAACATTTCTCCTGGGGTAGGAATAGATAGAGCTCAAGCACTGTCTTCAACCCTACTCCTATAAAGGAGCCTAAATTTACTGCATCAAATCTTGAAGTAATTGTTGCCCCAGAGCGAAACAACGGAGTAACAAACAGCAATTAGTGGAGCCTTGAAGCTGCTTGCAATGCTCCCAGGAAGGAAGCCTAAGCAGCCAGGAGAGAAAAAATCCTGCAGTAGCATTGTGCAGATTCCCAGGCTCTGTTCTCTGAGGAGCCACTTTGGAGGCCATATGCTTCAGATCAAGTAGACTTTACTAAAATAGTCAAGCCAAGTTATTAAATAAGGGGAAAATTTTAAAACAAGCCAAATCAGGTATGGTGGTTCACACTTGTAATCACAACAATTAGGAGGCTGAGACAGGAGATTGCCATGAGTTTGAGAAGCCAGTCTGAACTACAATGTGAGACTCTAGCTCAAACAAGAAAAAGTAAAATAAAAACCAAGCCAGGTGGGGGGTAGTTGAAATCAAATCATAATTTGACTCATTCAGAAGAGGACAATCAAAAGGTAATTATAGGAAGACTAATTAAAATGTAAAAATGTACTTGTTCTTATAATTTCTTTAAAAAGAATACACAGTTATAGCAGGTAATAATTAAAATAGTATTGCTGGTTTTGTAGCATATAGTTGTTTCTTGGTATCACAGGAGGAGAAGGTGAGTTCTAGGACCTGAACACTGCCTGTAAACCAGAACCTGCATCCCCTTTACGTGCTCTGAGCCATCACTAAGTTACCTGTCATCCCTAACACAGTGCAAGTAGTTCGTTTTAATGCGTTAAGGGAGTAGTGACAAGGAAAAAGTGTCAAAGTTCAGTTCATGATCTTTTTCCTGTATATTTTCAATCTGTAATTGGCTGAACCACAGATCTAGAACTTAAGAGATCCACAGTGTCAACTGCGAATACTTGTACGTTGGCTAATATTAATAGCACAAAAAGGGAGAAGAAAGAATAAAGCCGAATAGAAATATTTTTATGTATCACTGAAATAAATTTAGTATAAATCCTACATTACTTGTAAGTTAATATATGGTAAGCTATAGGAAAATAATGTGAAAATCCATTATCGGAATGAAAATGTAATACTAGATGATGTTTACCTATTGAAAAATAAAGGAGGACTAGAACAGGAAAATGAAAAGATTTTAAAAATGATAACATAAATCCAGCTACAATCAACGATAACATTAAGTGCGAATGTTTAAATATTCTAATAAAAAGGCAAGAATTGTCATACTTTGGTGAAAAGAATCTGTATATGTGATATTAAGAGATATACTACAGATTATAAGTATATAAATAATAATGAAAGATAAAGATGGTGAAAAGGTAAATCATGCAAACAGTAATCACAAAAATCTGGATGGTTATACTGATATCAGACAAAATAGGCATAAAAGCAAAAATGTTACTAGAAATTTTTAAGGACTTTTCATAATGATCAAAGGGTCAGGGGGCTGGTGAAATGGCTCAGTTGTAAAAGCACTTGCTGTTCAAGTCTGATTGCTTGAGTTTGACTCTTGTAAAGTTAAAAGAAAAGAACCAACAGAGTTATTCTCTGATCTCCATAAACTTTTTGTTGCATTCCCCCTCCATAATAATAAAAAAATTAAAAATAAAAGAGTCAAACCCTCAGAAATATACTATTGTAAACATGCATGTACCTAACAAGATAAGCCGAAAATACATGAAGCAAAACTTGAAATAAGTACAGGGAGAAATAAACAACTCAGTAATATTATCCTAGTTTAATAATTGCCGCAGACCAGAGTCGCGGCCTCGAGACCAGGGCTCCCCAGGACCGGGTGGAGAACAGAACACACGCGGCTCCCTCTCGTCGGAGTGTATCCTGAACCCGTTTATTGAAACTTTCATGACAACTTTTATACAGAAAATTTTGGGGTAAAGAATGTTGTACCTACAACAGACATATAATTTTTTAGTCAGCAAAAATCACCTTCAGGGTGGACATTTTTTCAAGAACCTAACCCATTGCTTCAGGGCAAAGGCACTTAACAGAAACATTCTCTCAGTATTTCCAAACTTATCTAATCTATAATGCTTCACCGGATAGCTATGGGGCTGAGCCCACATTTTAACTGCTTTTTTAAAATACAGAGGCAGAATGATCTCCTATTGATTTTAGCAAAGAACATATTTTACAATTAACTATAGGAGTCCCCAACACCCCATAAGTCCCAGCATGAGCTTTGGCTGTTGTCCTCTCCAGGTTGATACTCTCAGTCAGGCAGGTCGACATAGGCACCAGGCATGGCAGCAGGTTCTAACTTGGGAAGATGTATGCAGCTCATGTAGTCCCTACTATCCAAACTTAAACTACATCTCTAAGGGGGCCTTGACTTGGATACTGAAGGCCCATAAGCTATAGCTGGTTCTGTCGATGGAGCACTGAGGTATGCACTGAAGAAAAACACTTAAGCAATATAATTATTAAAAGAATAACTTCTATAATAGCATCCTTCTATTCCTTTAATAGTAAGGTTGCTTATGTCTTCCTTTGAGGAATTCCAGAAGTGTATTGCCATCAGTTAGATGACCCATCTGTGAACCATGCATACTCCAAACCTGGGGTCCAGTCAGGCCCCATATGCCGAGGGTGTCTCTTTCGGGGCGGAGGCGATCATTGGTGGGAGTGCACTCAGATGGTCCATCTCTGTGACTTCTCCTAAGAGTGCTGTTTGGGGTAGGAAAGACACAGCCCCCTTTGCTTCTGACATGGATTCTCCCAGTTTGGATTGCAAATACCATCTCCAGGGGCAGTCTTGGCATCTAGACTTTCTGGCATGATGGTCTCTTCCTTGGCCTTCAGCCAAGGTAAGAGGGTATCACAGTTTCTTTTAAGGTTCTGGTGGACTGAGAGCATAGTCTTGTACTTCTGGAATTTCTGAGTTAGTACATAGGTGGGAATTTTACCCACCTATGTTTTAAGACTCTAGAAGTTATTCTCTAATTTCCTTAAAATCAGTGCACACATTCTGATTAACAAGTGTACTTACTGTAAATGACTAGACATGAAATTTCTATTTAGTATTTGACTGAAACTTAAAAAGCAGGCTTCTTCTCTAGAACAGAGAGCAGGAAGCTAGTTCCAAAAAACCCTAAGAAAGGGCACTTCTAAATCCCAGAAGAATTCTTCCTGCCAGAGGCAAAACTTAAATTATCCCAAACAAAACCTAGGTAAAAATGCTTAGCACCTGTCCATGGACTTTATTTTGACATACCGAGAAATTCCTAGCACTTGCCCATGGGGTTACTGTGACCTTCCCAGGGAACAGGCTTTAGGCCTGAACTGGAAAGAAACACCAAGACCTGACAATTCCCATATTTTTCCTTATTTCTCTAAAATAAAGCCATGTCCTTATCCCAAAACATATTACTTTGAATCCACCTTTTCCAAACTGAGACATATTCTACCAGATTAGTTGGATAGGAGCGCGGCAAATAATTGTAAATATGACTAGGAAAAACACTAACGAGGAAATAGAAGACATTATCAACACTATTTCCTGCTCATAAAACTGGTGTCAATAGAACTCTCTAAACAGCTACAAAGAACAAAGTATTTTTGAGCAAAAAACAAAGTACATATGGCACAGGAGGACAGACCATATTTCATACTGTATAAACTCAAGATTGCAATTATAAGAAGTACAGTTTCTGAGAGCAGAGGTCAATCCATTGTGTATAAGTTATAACTATGGATATTGTACAAAAGCAAAAGCTGGGAAAAATCAAAAATACAATTTTTATTTTGAAATACAAAAAAAAGGATAGTTTTTGATCACATGAAAAGGAAATTGATATTGATAGCACAAAAAATATGGAATGACCACAACTGTACACATTAAAATAACACATTCCTAAATGAAAAGTGTTCCAAATAATGAAAAGAAGAAAAATCAGAAAATGCTTTCATGAGAGATGAAGATACTGCTAAAGCAATGCTTAGAGATAAAATTGATAGTTGTAATTGCTCAAGTTTAAAAAAGGAAATAAAGATTTGTTGTTCTCCCTTGAAACATCACAGAGAGAAGAAAAAACTTCAAGCAGATGGGAGGAAAATAATAAAGATTAGAAAACAATCACATAGAGAATAGCAAACAATAATAAAAGTTAGTGAAATAAAAAAGTGGTTCTTAGAGAAGAGGAACAAATTGATAAGCTTTTAGCCAGACTCTCTTCCTCCCACCCCCAAAAAATGGAGACTCTTATTAGTAAAATCAAGAGTGAAACACGGGAATTTACTACTGATTTTCCCAAATCAAAATGGATCACAAGATAATAACATGAACTACAGAACGTGTACAATTAGATGGGTTTTATCTTATTCTTTAGATAACTTACAGGATACACAGAAATACCTAGTAGTATATTCCTGTATTCCAGTGCTGAGGTTGGAGGATTGCAAATTTGAAATCAGTCTGGACTTCTTAGTGTCACTTGTATTTAAAAATAAATGGGAGGAAGTAACTAAAGTAGAGAGGGAGAGAAAGGAAGGAAGGGATTGCTAGAATGATACATACTGGAATTAACTCTAGAATAAACAGTTTCTCCTCTTACTATGTGATGATTGAAAAATGAAACAACCCATACTTGAAGCAAAGCCAAGATTTCATTGCTTACTGAAAATGTGAAGAAAAATTAATAACATTTTTTCACACTGTCAAAAAAATAGAAGAAAAACACTTCCCAACTTATCTTTTAAGGCTGGCATTATCTTGATATAGAAAGAAAACAAAAACACTACAAGAAAACTATACACCAAAATCTTTTATGAATATAAATATCAAATCTACAATAAAGTTCTACCTAACTGGATCAAGCAACATAAGGGATTATATATGCCTTTTCCAAGTAGGATTTGTCTTAGGAATACAAGGTTTAGACAGCCAGGAATCAACAAATGCTATAGTTAGGTTAAAGGACTATGTAATCACACAAAAAAGATAATTTGATGTGATTCATTTTTTGATGAAAAACATTTAGTAAAACAGGGTAGAAATAAACTTTTTCAGCCTAATAAAAAGATTTATGAAAAAACTGACAGTTATCATAGTACTTAATGGTGAAAGACCAAATGCTTTCTCCCTTGAGTTAGGGAAAAAATATCTATGTTCACCACTTTATTCAACATTTTAGGCACAAAGAAGTCACAAAAGGTCTTTAAACTGGAAAGAAGGAAGAAAAATACTTTAGGATGACATGATTTTATAAAATACTAAGGAATCCATTAAAAATCCTGGAACTAACAAACAAGGCAAGCAGAGTTGTTGGATTTAAGAGCAACATACAACTAAACTGTGATAGCTTTTGCACTGAACAGTCTGAAAATGAAATAAGAGAATAATTCCATTTACTTTAGAATTAAAAAGACTGAAACGCTTTAAAATAAAGCAGTGCAGCACATTGTGTAGAAAACCTAAACAAATTGGAAACATCACATCTTCATAGATTGATAGATTTAATAATATTGTTAGTATAGCATTGCACCTAACTTGATTGTAAGATTTAACACACCTTTTATCAAAAACTTATAGAATTAACAAGGTGATCCTAAAATTCAGAAGGAAAATCAAGGGGACTAGAATAGCTAAAACAGTTTTGGAAAAGAATAAAATTGAAAGACATACTTCTTGATTTCAAAATGTGGTCCAAGTCAAGTACTGATATGGATTGTAATGTAACTGTGTGTGAGGCAGGCACAGGAGGTGTGTGCTTGAGCCTAGAAGTGCTGCTGCAGTGCTATAATAGTCGAGAGTGTGACTCTGGTGTCAGAATAGATAAAATTGCTGTGGGTCAGTAGGATGGAAATGAGACTCCAGAAATCCTCACATTCATAGTCAACTGGTTTTTCAGCAAGAGTGGAAATGAAGAGAGAGCGGTTTTTCAACTAATGATACTGGGACAAGTGGATAGCTAAAGTTGAGCCTACCTCACAACATAGACAAAAGTTAACTAAGTGGATCAAAGACTAAAGGTAAGAGAGAAAATTGCAAAAATCTTGGACAAAAATATTGGGGCAAATTTTTGTGACATTGGTTTTGGTAATGGTTCCTTAGATATACCTGACACTGAGAACCACAAAATTAGATACATCAGAGTTTCTGGGTTTGAGTAGGTGATTAAAGTGATTATGGCAGTAGTTGTAATAAAATAAAATGCTATCAAATTTTATACTTGAAGTTGGCGAATTTCATAGTATGTGAATTGTATCTCAAATGAAAACAAAAATTTGAAGTGGTCAGAGAAGCAAAAATACTTTCATATGTGCTTCAAACAGAAGATATAGAAATGTTCAAACAGTCATGTAAACAGGCCAGGTATCACTGGTGTTCAGAAATATGGAGAATTCAGATTGTGAGGAGATGTGCTACATGTTAAAAGGAACAAAAACAGAGATCTGTAAGAAGTACTTGTCTCATAGACTCCTACTGGCCTAGCTGTCCTCTGTTATTGATTACAGTATTTACCCCACAGTGACGCTCCAGATACCGTCGCTTCTGTTGGTACATCTCTTAGGCAGCCTCATTCTTCCTTACCACTGTTCTAGCCTGGACAACTAGAAAGAGCCTTTGTTCATCTTTTAAAGTAGTTAACTCTTGCCTGTAAGAAAGATACTGTTTTTTGTGATGCCAGGTTTTTATCTTTTGCTGTCATTCCAAGTAGGAGGCAGGTAATTTGATGTTTTACGTGTATTTCTTTAGATTTACGTTTTTTTCTAAATCCCCTCCCCAGAAAATATAAAAGAACTTCCTATACCCCAAGCAACAATAATTCATAAGATATTGTTGTTCTTGTTTATAAAGAATTGAAGATCAGAGAGACTGAATTTGCTAAAGACAGTACAAGCAGTAGGTTGTTGTCTAGTTCATGCCTGTCTGTTTCAGAGCCTCGTTCTTCTGACTGTGTCACACTGCTTCGGAGACAGGAGTATATTGTCTTATTTCTTTGAGTTCCAGATATTAATTTCAGGGATCTTACATAGTATCTAGCAGTAAGAGTTTTTGTTCTAAATGGAGAAAGGGGATCAGGGGGATGAGAAGAGTTCATGGTATGTACATAGAAAAATGTTAGAATGAAACTTGTTATTTCATATGTTAATTTAGAAATTGAAACATAAAGATATATGTACACATTAGCAATAAAAATTTTATTCAGTTAGAATAAGAAATGCTTCTATTGAGTGTTTATTGTATGCAGAGTTTATGATGAATATGTTAATGGCGAATATATTGGTCCTGGTATTTAAAATTCAGTGAATCAAGAAACAAGCACAAATAAACATTTGCAGCACTGCGAAATGATTTCATTGATAAATGCCTGTGTTAAGTATGAAGCTCACATGTGAGGAAGTGATCAGCTCTACTGGTGGCCATGGAAGATGCTATTGCATAGAACACTCGATGCTATGTGGGAGTTTGTCCGTTAATATGTGGGTGTCTCTTTTGTGTTATGACTGTGGAAGTTTAGATTTAAGTAGACCACTACTTAAAAGTAGGAAAATGCATTGTTAATTTATAGGAATGTTGTGTTTCTTTACACCTTTTTAATAATTAGCCTTATGTGCAGATAAATTTAAATCCCTTGACAAAGTACAAAGCCTTAGAAAAGAAATGCTCTTTGCCAATATGTGCTTCAAAAAACATACTGCAAAGCTTTTAGCATTTGAATTTTTTATTGGATCATAGTAATCTTAAGTAGTATACCTAGGATATTTTTCAGAACAAAAAATTGAAGTAACATTGTTATTTTTCTGGTTTTGAATTGTTTGTATCACACAGATGTTGTGTTTTCGTTTCGTATTGTTAGTCTCAGATGAAATTAGAATTTAAACTTCCTGTAAAGAAGTTTATTTTGTATGATTTTGAACAATTACTAGCATCAATCTGTATTGTGGCCTAAAACTGTTAATATTCAGTTTTCAATTTTTCAATAAATGTCTTAATGCCAATGATCTATGTACTTCTTTTCAATTAGCTAATTTTCTATTTTAGTCTTACCCATTTTGCCTCCTCTTTTCATTATTCCCCTTGGGAATAAATAAAACAAATTGAAAGAAAATGAAATTTCCTAGTGCTGGGTGCTTTCATTTGACCATGTTATACTTTCACTTGGTGTTTCTTTTCACTTTTATTTTGGTGCTGTATGGAGCCTTAAGAAAGTTATTTGTTGCCCAATAATCCTTTTTTTAAATGCACATAGACAACTTCAGAAAATAGTGACTCTGCTTGTCTTAAAACTAGTTACACTGCAAGCCATCACATGTGCAAAATAGGATTTTGTTTGTGCTTTGTTTGTTTCAGTTTTAGTTGTTGTGGCTGATGTTTGACACTTCACAGTAAGTTATGTATCCATTGTATGTTGGCAGAAGTTTCTAATATATTCTGTGTTTGAAAAAGTGTACTTAAATATATATATAGACTTATATAATAGTTTCAATGGCAGTACTCTTTACAAATTGGCTTAGAGTGATTCATTATCTTATGAAACTGTCACACTATGAAACTAATAATACTTTCTAAACAAAATCATATATTATACTGTTATACAAAAAAATTTGTCCAAAGTGATTAAAGGGAGATACTTCTTTTCATTTATGAATACAAGTCAAAGAAAGAAAAAAATATATTTCATTTTTAGATTATATAAATGGTGGAGAACTTTTTACTCATCTTTCTCAAAGAGAACGTTTCACAGAGCACGAAGTGCAGATCTATGTTGGAGAAATTGTGCTTGCCCTCGAACATCTGCACAAGGTAAGATGCTTCATCCTCGGCCTTTCCTTTTGAACATTTGCTAACTGAGGTGCTGATGAGCGAATCGAGCTGATGTTTTCATGTTGTCATCTTGCTGGAGCTTATGAACATTACCAGTTTTCTCCATTTCATATCCTTTTAAAATTTGCTTTCTGCTGGGCACAGTGAGGCACACCCTGGAACCCGGCACTTGGGAGGTTCGGGCAGGATCATGAAGTGTAAACCAGCCTGAACTACCCAGTGAGATCCCAGCTCACTCAAGCAAACATTTTCATTTTCTCTTGTAGTTGTTTTGAAACATATCCAAAAAGGAAAACCTGAGTTTTTTTGTTATTGGCTTTCTGGTTGTCATGAAAAAGCCTTACTTGTTTTTTTATAAAGGATCATCAAAATAAAAACTATTTGTTCTTAAAATAAAGCCACAAGTCATAAATGAATTCCCTTGATTGTGACTTACTCTGTGACACACTGCCTGTCCATGCTCAGGAAGTATTTTCTGATTTGGCTGCAGAGTTAGACTTAGTACCTTCTCTCGCGCACCAGCTTTCCTTACCTATCCTGTTGTCCTCTTTCTTATTACTCCCATGTGTCTTGAGCTCACTGTGGAAACTTACTTGGCAGTTGTGTCCATGACTCTTGTTGGAACGCTGTACAAATCAATTTAAAATTCCTTACATTTTTACAGATGCCTTTAATCCCGATTCATGAAATTTTGATGTGATTTTTTAACTGAGTGAGGAAACATTTTTGGAGAAGCTGATGGTTACTGTGTTGCCTTCACCTTGTCTGATTTTTCTCTGAGACAGAAAGTACTAAAATAGTTTATAGTAAAGGTGTGACCATAAGAGAATGGTGGAACTTGAGCTACTACATTTCAGCACTGCAGGTACATCATGAAGCTGCTCTTTGTTGTCAATTCCCCTCCCCAAATAAAGACAGAGATTAAAGTACAGTTTATGCAGTACATAAAAATAGGAGTGAGGGCTGTGAAATGGCTCACTGGTTAAAGCTCTTGCCTCGAAAACAAAGGGACCTAAGTTCAAAAGTCTAGATCCCATGCAAAAATGCTAAGTGGGTGTGGCAGCCCACCTGTAATTCTAGTCCTGGGTGGCTGATCGTAGGTTTAATTAGAAACCCAAGAATCAGTAAGGCAGAAGAGCAATCCAGTCTGATTCCTAATTTCACACACATTCTAGTGCACACTCATGTACACACAACCTTACACATACATGCATCTGCTCACATGCACGCACACACACACTGCTGCATGCACTCTGTTCACACTTACATAAAAGAAATAAGAAAAGAGGAGAGAATTAAAGGAAAAGACAAGAAGTTTTAAGGGGGCAGGCAGATTTAATCAGAAATCAAATCAAATATGGAGGCAATGGATGGGAGAGAGTGCAAGAAAAGATGCTGGAAAAATACTAGAAAAAAGGCATACATCAAGAAGAGTGAAGTTGTAGCTCAGAAAGGAGCCAAAAAGAAGAGATAGGTAGAGAAGACTGAGAACTGTAATCTCATCAACAGTGAAGACAGTGCATATATGCTACTTAAAGCTGAGATAAGACTGTTAGTTTGGGACCAGCCTGGGCTACATAGCGAGAGACCCTATCCCCAAGAAAGTGTGAGCAAGATGCACGAGAGATAGGAGGACAAAAGAGCTGGCAGTGGAGAAGGCTGCAGGCCATGAGGAGAAGTGAGAGCAGACACAAAAAACAGGACATTTTTGTACTGCAGATAAAAATTTTCATTGTGGTGATAAATTTTATGCCTACACTTTTGTGAGATATTAAATATTTAACTTCATATATGAAACAAAGTGGATTTATATATAATAGACTGCAAAGACTTTTGAAACTTGCATAAAATGATGGCAAAATTCACTATGTAAGTATCAGTAAAAACAAAACATAAGCTTGAATTAGAAATCAGTCATTAGTTTGTGTAATGCTTTAATTCTATTCATCCTTTATATTAAAGAAAAAATCTGTGACCATTCTTTATTACTAAACAGTAGTAAGAAACATGGAAATAGACAACATCATGTAACTGAATTTAAATGTGATGGTGTGGAATGAAACAGCTTACAAATCAGGACTTACTCAGCTGTCTTATTACTCTTAGATAATATACACAAATAACAATATTAATCTATACAGATATTATTGTTAGGTCTTGTTGGGAAGAGACAAAAGTAGACATTTACTTGGAAGTGATTAAATGAATCAGTAAATAATTTGTTTCTAAGAATCTTAAGACATAGAACAACCAACAAGGTTGTTTTTTAAGAAAAACTTCTACTAGTTGTCAAATGCATGTAAGGTTTCAAGTCAAATATCTGAGCGGTATACATTAAATGTTTTCCTTCTCATCTTTCTTGTAGACCACTAAGAAAAAATGAGGGTATAATTTTGATTTCAGTTTTTGAGAGATTATTAAGAATCTGCTTTTTTCTTAGGCTTAGTGTCTAGAGGGGCAGTATTTCAAATTATCAACACATTTAATCCAGGCTAACATAGCTAAAAATGTGAAGTAGAAAATTCATATGGATCAAGCACCACTTACACACCTTAAGTATATTTACATTATGCAGTTGAACTATTTTGCTGTGACACTTACATGTAAAACAAAATACATATACAGTATTGTATCACAAGATCGTAACAAAACAAAAAAGTTCCTATCATTATATTGTCATGTAGCTGTCATAGTGCTGCTCATTGTTTCCATGTTTGTGATGATGCTGTGAAAATACCTGCCATATTTAGTTTAATACTATATGTACTTATAATAGTTTAGACGTGCATAGCTTAATACTTGATTGTGGTTATAAACAGCTGTTTCCGGTTGTATACTTTCTAAACTTTTTTATAATTATTTTAGAATGTATTCCTCCTTCATAGCAAAATAAGGAGATTTCCTGTAGAACAGTCTACATGCTACAGTAGCAGCTTCATAACATCTCATGTTACTGTGTCATCTTCTGTAATGCTTGATTCATTCTATTGTTTTATTGTGGCCCCGGGAGGAATAGGCTCAAGTGCACAGAATATACTTTGTAGAAGCTACGTGTGTATTTGAACCATCAAGGTTTATGTGTGTGTGCTCTACGATATTTGCACCATTAAAGTCACCTAACAGTGTACTTTTCGGAGCACATCCTTGTAATTAAGCAACAAAGATTGTATAAATGTTGTTTTGTGGTTTTCTTTACTTACTTAGAAATAAATATCAACTAAAATTAACCTGTGTTATCTAACTTTTATGTTTAAGAGCTCTTGTTCAACACACATTTGTGAAAACCTGTTTCATAAATTTACTAGATACTAGATAAACATTGTACTAGAGATATGCATTAAAAACTCAAAAGTAGATAGTACAAATTTGTCAAAATAATAAGCAGGAACACCTAGAAAATATTAGTCTCTTACAGGTAAGTATCCTATAACCATAGATGCTTTAAGGACGACGACCAATGACCACAGTGAGAACTAGGTCATTAGGAGGACTTGTCGACCATCACAAAGTAGTGGATAAGAAGGCATCTAAAGGTCATCTGGAGTTACGGAAATAAAAATAGAGATAGAGAAACACTAAAAACACCGGTGCACTAGAGACAGACAATCATTGCAGAGAGAGTGAGATACAGTTGGAGAGGTTCAGGAAGCCCAACATTTTAGCCTCAAGATGAGGAACTTGCATTTGCCCCCAGAGTTGCTTAGAGCCACAGACTTGTGAAGAGAAAAAGGCACTTCCCATTTTAAAAATAGAGAATTGCTGTTTTAATTCCTTTTTTGAAATTATCTTAAAATGCATCTTTGTTTGTCTTTACAGTTGGGGATTATATACCGTGATATTAAGCTTGAAAATATTCTGCTTGATTCTAATGGCCATGTGGTGCTGACAGATTTTGGTCTGAGTAAGGAGTTTGTGGCTGATGAAGTGAGTATTATATTTTAATTTGAAGTCAGTAATAGCAGAATGTAGTAAACAAGGATGAAAAATTAATTACTAAATAAATATTCAGTAGGACAGGAGTACCATATAGGTTGCAGATTTTTGTGCAAGTTTGTTCAAAGAAACATTTTAACATGAATGACTGTTGAGATTTTTAATTTAAAATCACTTGTGGAACTGCGTCCCATTAGTGGTAAACTTTTCAGTGATACATCAGGATTCTCTATTTTGAAATTGTACATGTGAACTCCCCATAGAATATGTAAAATATAACTCAATGTTTAACTAACCCTTTTAGCCCTTTAAGAAAATTGTTTACACAGTAAGTAAAAAAGAATCACAAAATAAAGTACATCCAGTATATGCCTTAATACCAATAAGACATGCTTTGATGCCTAAAATTCACTTGGCAAGAATAACTAAGATTTACTAGACCTTGTTCTTTAGTAATCTCATTGGTTTTGCTCAAATTAAAATGTAGTAGGTAATGTTCAAATTTTATTTATGAATGGTCCTATATTTTCAATATTAATTAGAATTCAGCACAAATATCTATCTACATATACAGTTGTTAAATTTATTATGTGTAATTAAATATTTATGTAAAAGTTGTAATAAAATTACATTTGCACTATCAACCATTCAAGGTAATCAATGTCAATTTCGTTTCTATTCATGTTATAATTTTTATAATGCAGAACTTTCTTATAAAATACATGTCTTAGGTTCCAGATGTACTTACAGGTTAAGCATCCCTAATATGAAAATCTAGAATCTGAAATTTTCTGAGAGCTTATGTGATGCCCCAGGTGAAAAATTTCATACTTGTCAACCTGCACTAGCTGTTAGTCAAAACACAGGCCTATAACACAGTTTGCTTATTTACTGTCCATTAAGAATAAGAGACCTTCAGTCTCCTTCAGCTGTGATACATTTTTTCCGTGAAAACCTATATTCCCTATTGCAACTCCCCCAAACCACAGCACATAATAAAACTACATGTGGATGGCCCATGATAAGAGCAGGTTCTCTATGGGGGGCCAATGCCTACACTCATAACTCACTTCATTTTTATTTTAGCTTCAATTTATTCTCTTTTCTGTGGTATAAAGTTATGTTGTAAATGTCAAAAGGGGCTACAGATCCTCTTATGGGTAACATTCATGTTAAAAAAAAAAAACAATCATTTATGTTTATCTCTAGCACAGAAAGTCACCGGCTAATGAGATAACTGCTCATAGCACCTCAACTCAGCTCAGTACAGCTAGTAAGGTACCTGCTCACAAAACCTGACAATTTCAGTTCAATTCCCAATCCCCAGAAGCCCACATGGTGGAAGGAGAAAAGTGACTTCCCAAGGTTATCTTCTGACCTTCACCTGTGCACTATGACATGCATGTGCATGTTCTGTCTTCCACTTCTCTCAAATAAAGAAAATTCTTTTTTTTTAATTTCAATAAAAGATATCTTTATTGGCACTGTCTTAAGACCTTGAGAAATCTGACTGGTAGCTCATAGCCCAATCCTAATTTCTACTTTTTTAAAAAAATAATATATTTTTTTCCCCGCTCATACAAATTTAATAGGTATCCCGGTCCCCTCCCTCTCTCCACCCCTCCCTGGACATCCCTGTTCTCTCTCCCCTTTTTTCCTCCCTTGCCCCCTGCCCTCCCTTTCTCCCGGTGCCCTCTCCCCCCATCCCTGAAGCATCCTTTAATGTGTATGTCAAACTTTCCTCTGGGTCCTCCTCTCTGATGAGGTGTAAGGACTCAGTGGCATTTCCTAGAACTCTTTCTTTTGTTCCCCTTAAGTATAGGAACACTATTGTGACTGTTAATCCCTTGCTTCTAAGGATCCTAGTGCCTTTAGTCCATGCTAAACTTTGAGGTGTCAATGATATGTTGGTCATCAAATGAAGAAAATTCTAAAAAAAAAGAAAGTCAAACTGTTGGAGAAATTTCATAGTAGCATGGCTATATAATGTCTTTTCAAAGAGTATTGAATATTGTGTTAGAATGACCACCACATGTAACAGTGGATAGACTATTGAAAGTGATGAGGAGAAGTTAATGAAAAAAATAGAAAAACACTTAATAATGCCAAAACCAAAGACATGGCTTTGTGTATTGAGAGTGGATTCATCAGCACAGCAGGGAACCCAGGTCACTTTCCTGTTGTATTGATCATGAAGCAAGCAGCAGTGAGTCTATCAAAGTGAACTAAAAATTGAAGATAATTATAAATATTCAATAGACTGATTGCAGAAACTTAAGAAAAGACAGCATTAAATCTTGAAAGATTTGTAGTTATAGACAGGCCTAGTAGCTCCAGCCTGAATAGTCTCAGCTACTTGGAAAACTAACCCAGGAGGAGTGCAAGTCCAAAGCCTATGTGGACATCAGAGTGACTAAGTTGCCCAGTTAGTGATAGGACCTTATTTCAAAGTACAAAGACAAGAACTGGGGATATAGCTCAGTGAGAATGCTTTTTGTGGTTCTGTGATCAATTCCTAGTAATATGGACAGACAGGTTGATTTATAACTTATAAAGCAGCTGCTGATCACAAAGCAGCAGAGAAATTAATTCACAAGTTTGCCAGGATCTTTATTGAGATCAAGCTGATGCTTGAACAAGTCGTAACATGGATGCCATGTCATCATTTGGTATTGTTGCTTGGAATATCGCTAACTACACCTGATGATGCAGTCCCTACAAAAATTAAGGTTGCTAGTTCACACATAATTTCTGGAATGTAATATGTTGTAAATAGCGTAAACTTGTTCTAATTAACTGTCTGTGTCCTCACTGTTTTTTAAGAGGTGAATTTCTTAGTATTCTATTATTATGCTTGTAAGAAAGCCAAATCACCTGGAATCTCATTTTTGGATTGGTTTCATGATTTTCTTTTTGTCAGCGACTAGCAGCAACTAATGCTCATTTTTGAAAAACAGAACTGTACAAACACTGCTTGATTTTTGATTCCTTGACAACAGTTCTGCTTGTCCTCCATTTGAACGCTCTTATCAAAAATAATGTGATGGAATATACTATCCTCAAAAGTGACATTTTTGACTTAGCCATGTAACAGAAGATTCTTCTCTCACTGAGGAGTGAATATAACAGCACCTGCTTGAGTCATAGTCAAGCCACAGTAAAGCGAGGCTTGAGTGTGCAAGGTTTTCAGAGTTAAGCATGAAGGGGGCTGTCTGTGCTGTTGGAACACCATGATTAAAGACAGGTCTGCATGCTTTGCACATCTTCTGGCTTGTAACTATGTGTACTTATGATGAACAGTGTAATGAATGACTTTGATGATTCCATGTGTCATGAAAGAAAAAATGGTATCCCCTACTTATATACCTAAAAGATTTATCTTCAGAGTCTGATAAGTTTGAAAAAGTGGATGCTAAAGACATTTTTAGCAGCAGCAATGAAATACCCTGTTGTTTGTTCATTCAAAGCGAATAGTCCATATGGTCTGAGTCAAAGTGCTAGCTTGATGGCGATCATGAGCTGAGAGTGGTGGCTTCACTTGTAGTCCCCACACTCACGAGGCAGAGGCGAGGAGGGTAAGAGTTTGAAATCAGCCTGAACTACAAAGTGAGAACTTGTCTCCAAAAACAAACAAATAGCCGTGATGACAAAGATGACTTTTAACAGTTCAGAAAAAGTGTCATCAGGTAGCACAGTGAAAATGCAGGATGGACTTCTCACAGGACTGGAATGACGTGCGTTCACATGCAAAGGTGAATTCTGCCATTTTTTTAAAAGGGAAAAGAAATTAAAATATGGGGATTATAGTTAGTGAGACAGATGATGATGGATGAAACATTTGAAAAGCCTCTTCATCCCTAGATTTTTGTATTTTCTCACCAAAAATTAAAATACAGTGTCATTAACCTTGAACTCAAGAATATTACATCACAGAGAGAGACCAAAGCTACCCCTGCTTTCTGCTAACTGCAGTCTAGCCCAAGGATTCTACCGAGCCTTTGTGCTGCTTAGTCAGTCTGAGTACATGACTTTCCACTGTGTTAAGGATGTGTCCTTATTTTTAGCTACTAAGTGCTTGTTTGTGAGTGTATATAAGAAAGTGAACGTTTATTGGTTGTATGTTAATTCAGAGCTAGGAATGATGACAAGACCTCCCAGTGTCAGATTGTCCACATGCATTGCTGAGGGAGGGGCAGCATGCACAGTGATGGCTAAGTGTGTACAAACTTTGCTTCAAGCACAAATTATTCAAAATTACTCACATCCCCAAGATATTATTTGATATATATGAAAGTATTTCAGAATTCAGGATGACAATCTCAAATGTAAAATGTGTTTGGTTCTAAGCAATTTGGGAGAGGAATGCCTTTGTAAGTGAATTTCTTCCCTCACTTCTTTCTTATGTTTTTCTGTGGTTTAGGAATGATTGACCTGTTTATTAATTTTTGGGAATATTGCCAAAACAGCCCTAAGTAAGTGGTGAAATAATGAAATTAAAGATCCTAATATTCTTACATATCTATGTTAGTTTTTCACTCATTGAGTAAGGATTTGCTTATTACCTCTAATGAGCTAGAGAACACAGTGATGGCACAAGAAATGCAGGTAACCTTTGCCTTCATAAGCAGAGTTGTAACAATAAATTTTCTTTAATAGAAAACTACAGTTATGAAATAGATTGTCTAAGTTTTGAAAAATTTACTTCCAAATTTGATTTTGAAAATATTTTACTCCTCTATAAAAAATTTAGTGGCAAGTTTAAAAAATGTAGAAACTACTTTTTACTGTTGCTTCCTTAGTAAGCCATCAAGTCCTACTAAGCTAAAAGAGTGAAGTGTGCACATACTCAAGTGAGGGAAGAAAATGGTGCTCCATTTTGGTAGATGGAATGCTAGGCAAGCATTGAGCAGCAGGTGTAAGCATTCCTGTTAACAGCAGAAACATAAGTCAGTACGGCCTAAATGCAGACTCCTTTAAGCACCTCCGCTCCCCAGAATTGCTCAGGAATTACAGCCACCGCGTGTCTCTCGAATTAGAAGTACAGATCATGAGGATCATTGGGGGTCCTGTAAGAAAGAAGGACTTCCAGATCCTGTCTCTGCCATGTTCACTTAGATTCATCTCACCCTTGGGAAGCAATGCAAAGGTCAAATAGGCGATTCTGGATTTGAGGACAACAAGCACAGGTTAGTGTATATACATATACAAGTGTGCTGTATAGAAAACACTGGAAAGCAAAAAGTAGAATTCTGACCACTACCAGTTCCATGGCCTCTATCTAGACCTCACTGTGAGCACAGTGGCATCTCAAGATATGCGTGCAAAGGATTCCTGTATGAGAAACCAGTGGACCTACCCAGATACAACTCTCTACTGAGAAACCTGGGGTCTGATAAACCCAGCCTGTGCCACAGAGACTTATTTGTGGTATGCCTTGTGATATGCCTCACTTCTTCTTAAGTTGCATTACTTAAAATGTCTCAGAATTTATCATGAGATCTCATTGTCCCGAGTCCATGGGCTTCACTAAATTGTCACATCATGTATGGGCTAAGCCCTGCCCAGAAAAACCTGGTGGTCACTTTCTCCCTCACCACAGAGCCACTCATTCATTGGCACACTTGCTCCATCCATATTTGTTGAGAGCTACTATGTGCTAGATGCTAGGCAAAATGTAACCCCGAAAAGAATCATTTAATATTTAAAGGTGTGTGTGGCCGATTACTCATCGATAGAAAGAAACAGACCAAGGCTTGAAAAAAAAAAAAAAAAACATGTTAACAGGGCCCCAAGCAAAACTAAACCAACAAATAAAAGCCAAAGATAATTAGAATTTTTAGGCCTTGATATAGTAGTGTAGATTATTCAGAAATGCTTGTGACTGGAGCAGCCAGGATGTTCTCGTGGGAGAAGGCTCTTACGTTTTCTGCCGGTAAGGTTGGCAGCCACCTATTTTTCTGAGCTCCCTAAACTTAACCAAATGGATCTTTCATCTCTGATTCCATCTAGCACCTGTTTAGCAAGTTTCTCTGTTTAGACGATTCCCATGTTACACAGTTTCTTGGGACCATTTCTCTTTGATTAACATTCCTGTTTGGTTCCTATGTCAGCCTAACCCGCCTATACCAAAGCTTAACCTTTTTAGGAACAAGCTGATTCTTTTCCATCCCAGTCTGCCTTCTTGAATTTCAGCATAGATGTTCACTTTTAAGTGTCTCATGTCTTCTTTTCTTCTTCCTGTATGTCTCTACTGTCACCATTTAAGCATGCCAGTAGTCTTTGTTTAAAAGTTTTAAAAATAGACCAAAGAAAAAACTCAGTCTCTTCTTCCCTCTGACTCTTGTCCTGTTCTGTGGACTGTTTCTGTTTACACACGTGTCATTATTCCAGTTTGGTTTGCACCCTCCAGTCTATTGGCTAAAGCTATATGACCAACATCATGCCCGGTTTAATACTTTTAGCTCTTTTCATCTTTCTTAATTCCATACTAGTGTGGAATGAAAAATTGACTCTCAACTTTGTTCTGGGACACCACAACCCTGACTTACTTGCACTGATTTTGGAGACTTGTTTTCACAGAGCAGTCCATTATGTGTCATGGGTCCCTGAGTACATTCTGCCAAATCCTGACATCTCTTCTGCATTCAAGCCCTGGATGTACCTATAGCATATTCATTTGACTCCTGTGCTTCTCAAACTTGACATTCCCAGAACTGAACTGTCTTCCACCCAAACCTGCTTGTCATGTAGTATATCACAGTTTTTGTATTATAAAGACTAGCCTCATTTGGTCCTGGAACTATGCTTATAATCACCCTTCGGAAACTTCCTTTTTTTTATATATGCTTGATCCTTCTGCTTTAGTGTAAAAATCTCTTTCTAGCCATTCTTTTTCTAGGGTCTCTTACAACATCTGACAGAGTTGTAAGAGACTCTAGAAATGGAATCGTGAACTTAAAAAATGGGTTGTCCTCATGAACCTATATTCCACAGATGTTCGTTAAATATCTGTATAATCACTTCTAGATACTACTTTGCTAACCTAGATTGTATACAGAATCCAGTTATTATTTCAGAGTTTGTCTTTTATATAATAATGAACATATTATATAATTTGACGTTTTACTAGTATGTTCTTTTCCTCAACTATAAAATTTACGTAATCCTTGAGATATTGAGAATAAAAAAAGACATTTCTACATCTCTACAGGACTGGATATGTCTTTCATAAGACTTTGATAATACAGTTTAGTACACGTTTGTTGAGTTCTCGCTATGAAGCATACAGTCTACTAGATAGTATATGTTTAATTGTAACACTAAAGAGGTAAGCATTAAAAATAATTGGGTAAAGTGAAGATGGCTATATCACAAAGTTATCTTCCTCATAATCAAATAATGGAATAATGTAAGAAATATGTTCATATATTCTTATTGTACACTTAAATATGGCTTATGCATTGTTTTCACAATTTCGAATTTGTAAAATTTTTCATTATTGTTCATTACCAAGAATCCTCAAGTAAAGAAGTAAAATTATGGAATTTATTCAAAAGTTAAATTCCCAACATTTAAAAGTGCAATAAGACTGGAGAGATGGCTCAGGGGTTAAGATTGTACCTTGAAAGCAGAAGGTCCTGAGTTTGGATCCCAGGTCCTACATAAAAATGCCAGGCAGAAAGGCAGTGGCCTGTACTTCTTGCCCTGGTGGGTGAGCCTTAGAAATCCCAGAGGGCACAAAAAGGAAGTAGAAGCAATCCAGGACGATTCTCAGAATCACCCATGATCCTCCATAGGGACATGTAGTACCCTCTCTCTCTCACATACACACACACACAAAATGAATAAATGAGTAAAATGTTTTAAAATGCAATAAAGTAATGTAACCCACTCTATGTTCTCCATACTTAAAAAGTCCTATGAATTTATGAGTTTCTTTCTAAATACAGAATAAAATACATAAGTAAATTTCAAAGAAGCAATCTAATGTTTCTCAGTTAAAGCACAGTTCATTTTTTACTAATTATTTGAATATGTAAGAGACATTTTAGTGTATGAAAGTCAGGGAATGGTTTTCTGTTCTGTACTGTTGTGACATTCAGCAAGCTACTGAGTCATTAACCTTACCCCAAATCTTATTTCCTCATTTGTAGTGTGAATATCTAGTTTCTAGGATTGTCATATTAATTTAATGAACCTAGTCCTCTTGAAAGTATTTTTTAAATGGTAAAGCACTATAAATACCCATTTCCTATTTTAAAAAGTATTATACAGATTTCAGATTGCTGTGAGAAAAATTGAAACATTCATTTGAGATTCTTAAATTATTCTTCCTTTTTTTAGTTGGAAAAGCTGTTTCTAATGCCTAGTTAATAGCACTATTTGCTGAGTTCTGTTATTGCATATATTTGAAAATGCCTAGATATATCAGGTTAAGGGTTTTATTTATTTATTTTGGCTTTGGTATATTTTTATGAGTTGCCAATTTATTCATCCATTCTGCTACTGAGGTATGTTTAAGTCGTTTCTGTTTTCATGGTATGTAAAAATTTTAAGACATTCATCTTTTATAATGGTATTTTATTTTATTTATGTTTTTACCTTTTTCAAATTTTTTTCCACTCATACAAACTTGATAGGTACCCCATTCCCCTCCCTCCCTCCACCCCTCCCTGGATCCCCTTGCTCCCTCCTCTCTTTTCCCTTTCCTTTCCCCCCCTCCCTTCCTCCCTTTCTCCCAGTGCCCCCCCCCCATTCCTGGAGCATCCTTTAGTGTATTTTAAAAATTTCTCTTCCAGATTTTTCTCTCGTCTTTAACTTATTTTAACTTATTTTTGCCATTATCGATATTTTAATACAAGCAAGTTCATTGTTTTGCGATCTATAGTCTTTGAATATTTAATTGTGATAAAGAAGAAAAAAATTACCATTTTAAGTATATGTTTTAGTTATAATATTTGTATTATTATGCAGTGACTTCTGAAACTTTTTCATCTTACCAGATTGAAACTCTTTGCCTAGGAATATAACTTCTTAAACTTCACCTCTCCTTGGCAAATATTGTTTGTTTTCTGTTTCTATATGTTCTTCTTCGTTTTATTAGATGCTTCACAAAAGTGGACATACAGTGTTTATCTTTTGGTGATTTGCGTATTTCACTAAGCATAATAGTCCTCAAGATTAATTCATATTTTAGCATGTGACTAGATTTGTTTTTTGCCATGTCTTGTTTATTCAGTCATCCATAGAGGATATCTAGGTAGCTTTTACCTCATGGCTTCTGTTAAGTAATGCTTCACAGAATTTGAGGCTACAAGTATCTCTGGTAGGTATCTTTCAGGATCTTCAGTTCTATGTTTCCAGAAGTGGTTTTGCTGTATTGTGTAGTAAATCTGTTTTCAATTTTGTGAGGACTTCCCATGTAGTTTTCCGTAGCAGCTGCACCATTTTCCATTCCCACAGTCAATGCTCACGACTCAGGCTTCCCACTTCATTCCCAGTACTTCCTGCTGTGTTCACAGTGGCCACTCTAGTGAGTGTAGTTTCAGTTTTTATTTTTCTAGTAGCATGGACATTTTTGTATATGCTGATACCATCTCTACATTAATTTTGGAAATTTGCTAAATCCAAAGTCATAAGGTTTTCCTCCAGGATTTTTGTAATTGTAAATCATATATTTATAAGTTAAAATCAAGTGGGAATCTTTTGTATAGATAACTCAAGTCCCTCTTAAGTATTCATCGAATGTCAATTAACCCTTTGCTGGCTGGAAATGCAGCCTCTGTCCTCTGCATGGGCATAAGTCAGCTCTAGACTCTTAACTTCATCTAGAATCTCCTGAGATGAGTGAGGCCCTCCTCCCTCTTCCCTTCTCTCACTGCCCTTTATTTTCCCTCACTCTCATCATCCTCCATTTTCTTTATTGTTCTTTTTGTTCCTCCATGAGAATTGTGGAATTGAATGCATAAGTTGATTTGGAGATAATATAATCTTTTTGTATTGAATTTTTTAATCCATGATTTTCATAAATGAATATTCATTATTTTCTACTTAGTTACCTTTATTTTTTCAAAATGAATGAGACTGGAGAAAAATTACAAGACTACCATATACTTAGTTATTTTCTAGTCCTCCAGAAATACTTTACCATTTTCTCTGTAATGTTTTATAATATATAATTTGATTTGTTTCATTTACAGATATTCTGATTTTAAATATTTTTTTTTCTAAAAATCAGAATTCATGTTTCTTGCCAAAAAACTTAGGGACATTCTTAATCTTGTACATAGCATTACATAATTCTTATTAGTTCTACAAATGTGTTGATTCACTTGGATTTTAGGTAGATAACCATATTAATAGAAAAAAAAAATCAGAGGTTGGGTTGATAGCTCAGTAGTCAGTGAAGTGCTTGCCACAAGAGAATGAGAGCCGTCTTTGTCCCCAACAACCCATGTAAAAAGCCAGGATTGATAATCCTGAGGAGGAGGTGGAAACAGGCCTATCCCAAGGCTCTGGTCAGCCTAGCTCCATTGGTAAACCCTGTCTCAAAACAAAAATCACTTTGATAAGTCCTGAGGAAATGCATCTGAGATTGGTTAATGCACCCACATTTAGATGCCCAGAGAGAATGAAAGAGAGAGAGATCAACTGTTGATATGAGTAGTGATGACCTTGTTTCTTTTTACATTTTCATGCTCAGTTTGTATATATTTGAGAGTAATTTTTTTTATTTGAGATGGGCTTGTATTATTGCCTATTATATTTTACACATATATGTTTGTGCTTATTTTTTATACTGAAGGGCATGTATTTTAGCTATTTAGTATGGCATTACTTTAGTTTTTGATGAATTGTATTGTTTCATGTAGGTTTTGCTATTCTTCATGTTAAGAAATCTTGCAATTTCTCGAGCAAGCTTTACTTTTCATGGAATATTTTTCTGCATATTATGGATTTTTACTAATATTTTATTGCCTAGGTTGATGGACAATTTCCATCAGATTTTTGTAGCAAGTTTTAATATCACAGAATGCATTTGGAATAATTTATGCAGAAATACTTTTCCAGTTCAGTTCAAGTGAATACATTTCCACAGCTAGCCCAGCCTAGGTTTTTCTTTTTCCCTCCTTTCCTTTCCTTTTTCCTTTTTCCTTTTTCCTTCTTCCTTCTTCTTCCTTCTTCCTTCTTCCTTTCTTTTTTCCTTTCCTTTTTCCTTTGCTTTCCTTTCCTTCCTTCCTTCGTTCCTCCCTCCCTCCCTCCCTCTCTCCCTCCCTCCCTCCCTCCCTCCTTCCTCCTTCCTTCCTTCCTTCCTTCCTTTTTAAAGTTGATATGCATGTGTATATTTAGAATTCAATTTCTTTTGAAACTTTTGATAAATTGCTACAATTTTATATAAAATTGTTTGAGTTCAGTTTGTTCATAGAATTTTCTTGTGTTTTAATTTCTGTTACACCTTTACTAATATTTCCTCTTATCAGTACTAACAATTTGTAACTAATCTTGGTCAATTTGCCAGACGTTCATTCCTCTCTCAGTCTTTTTTTTTTTTTTTTTATTCAACTGTGCGCATGTGCGTGTGTATGTGCGCGCGCGTGTGTATGTGTGTGTGTGTGTGTGTCTGTCTGTGTATGTGTGTGTAGAACCACGGACGAATTTGTGAACCACCATGGACGCCTCTACCTCCTTCTGCCCCAGGATTCACAGGCTCCGCCCTACCAGGACCAGAAGCGCAGGCCGCCCCCGCTTCCGCCTGGCGTCTATACGTGGGATCTGGGATCCGAACTCAGGACCTTCCGCCTGCAAGGCGGAGGCTTAACCCCTGAGCCACCTCTCCAGCCCCCTCTCTCAGTCTTTTGAAAGAAACAACTTTTGTCAGACCTGTCAGATGTTTTCCCCAGTTCCATGATGAGTTCTCCTGTTTATTTGCTCCTTTTATACTCTATAAATCTCTTCCATGTTCTTTTTCTAAACCTTGGAATTTTCCATGCAGCTCACTAATATTTAATCTTTACAAATAATACTAAGAATTTTGAGCAGTATTTTTTGCTGTATTTCACAAGTTCTAATTTTTAGTGTTTTATTAAAACTTGAACTTTTTTCCTTTGGGTCATGATTATTTTGACATTGCTTTTAATTCAATAAAGAAATAAAATATGTGGTTCTGTAAAATGAAGTACAACAGGATGACTTTTGGCAGCTGTCAAATCTTTCTGGTACTAAGCAATTAGTCATATATTTCATATACTTTTAAAATCAAAGTAATGGGTAGTTGTGTTTTGAAAAGGAGAGTCCATATTTTCCTTATTTTTAATTTGAGGATTTTTATCAATTAAAATTTAATTGTCATTGTCTCATACTGAGAAGGAAATAATGTTCAATTTCAAAATATAGGCTTAAACCTGCTTATACTTGGAATGAAAATTCATTAGATTTTTCTAAACAAAACCTGGAGAAGCAATACCTCAGAACTCATCACATTATTAGTCAAAAAACAAGTTTGGAACATTATTATTATTTTCTTCACTCTAGTAAATCTTGATTTAGATACATTCTAGAGACATCTTAAATGCCTCTGTTAAGGTTATATCAAATGATAAATACTGATTCATTACTTTTGTGAGTTTGAAGTGATGTCCAAGGAGACACTATGGAATAATAAATAACATGCTAACTTAAAACACAATTTTGGTTTGAAGGAATTTTTTAAATTAATTTTGGGAAGTATTTTTAATAATCTAGTGAGAAATGGATACTCCAAGTGCACATTTTTAAGAGTGTCTAAGGAAACATTGACAATTATTGCCTTTTGTGTGCAAACTCATGATGAGTAACTTTGTTTAAGCTCTTTCCTTTTGGCAGCACTAGCATTTGGTCTTGATACTTGTTGATACAAGATATAGTATTCATGTGAGTGTTCAAAACACTGTTCTTCAGAACTAGCATACATACTATTTCTGTTAGATCCCGGGACAATGGTAATTTTTCAGTGTACATAAAAACAAAATAACTTTTAACTTATTGGTATGTGTATGTACATTACAATTAATGTTTTTAATTCAAAGTAATTAAAATACTTGTTTCTCCTTGAACCAGTAAAATAGGCTTCTACCACTATACTATAGTTACAGTAGTATTCATTCTTGACAGCTTAAATTGATAACTGAAAAGGAATACTTAACTTTTCTTGAAACTTTGCTAACAAGAATAAAAATAAATTGGAAAGTTTCCTCTAAAGTATTTATTTTGAGAAAATGGTTTTGTGAAATATTTTAGTGGCACCATTTTAGACATTTTAGACAAGCTTAGATGCTTACATTTTAGACAAGCTATGTGTGTATTTTATTTATTCTTGTTCAATAAATACTAACTTCAGCTTTCTCTTATACATTAAGTTGAATCTCTGTGACATTTTTAATTTTCTTATGTTTTAAAAACTACCTTTTGGACTGATAAAACAAATTAGCCTATTTGAATTTGTAAAAGTTTTACAGAAAATCAGCATCTTTCTGTAAGAAGCCATCTTTTTTCAGCACAGTTTTGTTCAGCACCCAATCTATGCAAAACGAGAGGAAAGTCTTTTTTTGTAAACCTGTTTTCATGTTTAGATTCCCTATTGTCCCTTAGCATTTGGTCTTCCTCCTTTAAGTTTCCTAATGTTTTTCCAGTTTTGCCTATCTGGAAATAAAGTCAGTTACTCATATTAAAGTATTAAGCAGTCATGTTACCTTATTGGGATTATATATATATATATATATGTGTGTGTGTGTGTGTGTGTGTGTGTGTGTGTGTGTGTGTGTGTGTGTATATATATATATATATATATGCGTCAGAAGGAATGGTTAAAGAAGCTAGTTGCTAAATACACATATACCAAAACTCCAAATCAAGGAAGCACCAATAAACACATAAATGAATGGATAAATGGGCGACTGTAGTGTTTCAAGCATTAAGTCTTAGAAGTCGTAGAAGATGTTTACACAGGATTCATACTGTACAGGTAATGGTCTAAATGGTGAAGAGGGTCTGTCTGGCAGATTCCACTACTATTTTGCGTCCGCAGTGTATCTTGACCATTGACATATATTAAAGACTCTCTTTTTTACATCTGTTGTGCTAACTTGGAATCAGATTTCTTTTTTGTTGTTTGTTTGTTTAAGACTGAAAGAGCATATTCCTTTTGTGGAACTATTGAATACATGGCACCAGATATTGTCAGAGGGGGAGATTCAGGACATGACAAGGTATGTTCGCATCTTGATTCTTCTCTGTGTATTTCCAAAAATATTAATAACAATACCAATTAATGACTTGAGGTGCAGGTGCTTCAACAGAACCTCTTTCTTGTGTTGCCTTCCTTTCATTTGTGTCTCTCCACTGCTTTGCATACCTGAGCACATGGGTTTTAGCATTTTGGAGAAAACAGAAAGGTTAAGGCATACTAGTTTTTCCTTATTTAAGTTTCATTGGTAAGGACATTCTTGTTGAAGTTGAGACCTCAAAAATGGTTCTTCAAATAACTTTTAATATATTTCCATTGAAAGAGCATAACAAAGCACCTTCAATGACTATAGAGAAGAAGGGAAGGAGGGAGGGAAAGAGGTAAGTAGGTAGATGGATGGATGAATAGATAGATATAAACATTCATTTTCTGTTGTATGGTATCCTTTACTTTTAGGGTACAGTTAACCCAAATACGATACAGAGATGTCACAAAATATATAAACTGTACATAGGGCCTGTCTGAGTTGCAGTTAAGGGTTTTAGCCAGAGCTTTATTAGCATGAATAATTTCTGCAGGAAATACACAGCTGTTTGTAATTATGTTATAAAACCTAAGCCATTTTTTATCTCATATTACAACAAAGCACTTTTCTAACATCTTGCTCTAATAAGAACTTTTGACTGCTTTTGTCAATCGGCTTCCTCCTTCCCTCATTTCTTTTCAAAATGCCACCTATACCTCCTAGTGTCTGGCTATGAGGAATCTTTGTTCTCTAATGACCAATCTGTGTTGATCAACCTGTTCTCCCAGTTTGAGTGAATTGCAGTGCTCACTGGCCTGTCACTAGGGATCTCATTCTGGCCATCAACTGAAGAGCGTAGCCTCATGTCCAAAGGTAGAACATTCTGAAGCTCTGGATCGAATGGTAGTGGGACTAAATTCATGAGTTCAAGAGTTGAATTGCTACTTTAATTTGTTTCATGTTGTTATTATTTAAAGCTATTAGATAATTTCATAGTTTATAACTGCAAAATTTGAAAATTATCTGTTGAGATCTAATGAAACCAATTTTAAGATAAGAAAACCTTGTAGTACTCCTAGAATTTCTGTATAGTTAATATCCATATTGCAACTAGCCAATAAATATTTTTTCTTCAATGTAGGATGCAGACAACTTGAAGCTAATTGTGTTCATCAGTGTTTAGCACAGAGAAAACAGTCAATAAATACTTTTCCTCTCATAATTTCAGTTGCCTTGTCCTATTTTCTGTTAGTATTGCATATTTATTCAATGTAGCTTCTAGGGATTAGAGAGATGGCTCAGGGATTAAGATTCTGCCCTGAAAACAGAAGGACCTGAGTTTGGATTCCAGATCCCATGTAAAAACGCCAGACAGAAATGGTAGCAGCCTGCACTTCCAACTCTAGAAGGCAGAGCATGGGAAATATCAGAGCAAAGCAAAAAGGAAATAGCCCAACCAGAAGTCCCCCACAAGCGGGGCACACACACGCACACACGCACACACGCACTCAAAATAATGAAATAAACATTTTTAAAAAGTAGCCTCTGAAACTTTCACCTGGAATTTGCAATCAGATAGTTTTTATTTTTTATTAAAGTTTTAGATTTAATATTTCTTATTGGAGTAGGTTCATGTAATGAATGAGCAATTTTTCAAATTTTGATTTTCTTAATTATAGAGGAATTTATTTTCAATATGCTGAAATTTTATAATGTGTGTGTAATTCACTGTGCTCCAAATTCGGTTAATTTTGCCTATCAATGTATCCAGTTTAGGATACATTTTATTTTCTCTGATTTTAAACCTTCCCATCAATTAAGATGATTAGACTTGTGTGATCTCTAAAAGAGAAATTGATACAAGGATTGTGAAAGTCATAACACTTTTGCATGAGAATTTTAAATTTTCACCTTTGATTCAATGAATTTCAAATAAGATCCTTTGGAGCTGTGTGCTTAATTAAAAAATATTCATTGGTATTTTTTCCATATCTTGAGTTCAATGATTTCATCTATCTAAAAAATGTTTAAGTTCATTTCAAGTTAAATTGTTTTGAATTAATGTAACTCATTTCTGTTCTGAGGATACCTAGATATTTATTTTCTTGATATCTCCCTTGATGTGCTAACTTATTGCCCCTTGCACAGAAAGCTAGTAAAAATGTCTTTGATGAAATATTTTCCAAATAAGTATCTGCATATTGTTATCAATTCTTTAAATTGTTGCTTTATAGGCAGTTGACTGGTGGAGTTTAGGTGTTCTTGCATATGAATTACTAACTGGAGCATCTCCTTTCACTGTTGATGGTGAAAAAAATTCCCAGGCTGAGATATCTAGGTAAGACATAAATAAATGGGTCATTTTCTTAAAGGAATTGATCAATTTTTTGCAATTAAGCTGATGTAAAAAATAATTTTAATGATGCTTAAGTGATAAATTTTCATTATATTTATACTGATCTTATGTGCTAATCTTCCTATTTCTTTAAATTTTATGTTCTGAGTTAGATCTTCATTCTCAAGGAACCTGTAGTGATTTTCTATGTATTTCAAAACACTTAGCATATTGTTTTCTACCTGCTAGTACAGTAAATGGCAAGAAGTTTATGGGGTGGGTACTTTCCCCCACTGTATATATAAAGTAATTTCTTTGTGATTTTAATCTGAGAAAACAATAATGTTATGTTTCAGTTCAGTAGAAACAAACATAAAATTAACCCCTCATAGGTTTCCATAACATTATCCTTTCTTCTTAATCATAGTAAATATTGTAGTTGCAATGTTAAATTTTTTTCTGATTTATTGTAATTTGATCAGTGTTTGACCATTCTTCATATTATAAGCTCCATGAGAGCCAGAGGCTTGTCTACCTTCTATCCTGAATACTTGCTGTATAGAGTCAATAATTATTTGTAGAGTGAAAAGAACTCATGAACAATAAGTATGTAATGATGAAAATTAATTGCTAGTTGTGTTTTATCCTATTTTTACTTGGATTTTCTAACATTTGAGAACATATTTGACAGAACTAAAAACTGAGAGTCCACTTCCAGAGAACATGGAATAACAAGGACCAATTTGACTTTCTCACAAAGCAATTCTAATAATGGGCAGAATATGTGGAACAATATTTGAGGACATCAAATATCTGGCAATGAAGGGCAGAGGGTGTCCTTTAAGAATGTCCCAGCTGACTACCTTAATAATTTCTCAGAAATAGCTCAGGAAAGGACATCCCATGTAGAGCTAAAAAAGCGAAACTAATAGTCCAATAATACCTCAGCAGCTAGTTGCAGCTGCATTATTCAAGAGCTGCACAGCAGAAGTATAGAGATCTGCAGATATATTTGCATATTGAAAACATACACGAGGACACCATTGGCTATAGTTATTTTCACCAAACTGACCTAGAGATTCAACAATTCCAATTTTATCTGGCTTTTTTTTTCTTTAGTAGCTAGAAATTTATAATCTCATTCTAAAACTCATAAGGAAATGCAGAAAAACTAGAATAGTCATATCATCTGTAATGAGAGAGAACAAAGTTGACTTGGAGACTTTTAAGCTATAGTAATTGCTCATCTTGATGAATGCTGGAAGTGGTGACATGTCTTTCTGTTGTCTCAACACTAGAAGGGCAGAGACTGAAGGATTAAGGATTACTGTAACTTCAAGGGCAGCCATGGCTACATAGTGAGGCTCTAAGAGAAAATGGGAAAGGGAATGGACAGAGAGAAGAGGAGAGACAAGGGAGGAGAGGAGGAGGTAAATATAACAGTGTAGATTCCAGAAATAGATCTATGCATGTACAATGAATTTTTGACAAAGGTACGAATTCCTTTTTCATTTCAGTGGGAAAAAAAGTCTTTTCAACAAGCAGTGCTAGAAACATTTGCTATCCAGATAGGGAAAAATTAATACTTTATACTGTAGAAAAAAGATAGATAGATAATCCTGAATGTGAAAGGTATAGCTATAAAACTTTGGAAGAGGGGCTGGAGAGGTGGCTCAGGGGTTAAGCCTCCGCCTGCAGGTGGAATGTCTGAGGTCTGATCCAGATCCCACGTATAGACCCAGGGCTGAAGCGGGGCGGCCCTAGCGCTTCTGTCCGTTAGGGCGGATCCTTGAAATCCCAGGCAGAGGAGGTGGAGGCGTCCATGGTGGTTTCGTGAATTCGTCCGGGGTTCTACAACACACACACACACACACACACACACACACACACACACACACACGCCGCACATACATATGCACATGCGCACAGTTGAATAAATAATAATAAAAAAAAAAAAAAATTTTAAAAAACTTTGGAAGAAAGCATTTTAAAGATCCTTGTGGCCTTAGATAAGGTAAAAATTTCATAGGAAGTACATAATAGAGGACAGGTCTTGAAAGAAAATATTAATAAACTAGACTGCATCAAAATTAAATACATCTGTTCTTCAAAAACTGTTAAAAAATGAAAAGACAAACTACCGACTGGATAAACTTTCAAATAAATGTCTTATAAAAACCTGATTTGAATATATAAAGAACTATAAAATTCAAGAAAACAATATTACCATAATGTAGAAAAACATTTTGAACAGAAATTTCACCAAAGATAAACACATGAAAAAGATGGGTAGCATTTTGTAGGGAAAATAGGTTAAAATTGCAGTGACATTAATGTATGTACTTAAGCAATTATAAATAGAGATTGTTCATACCAGATACTAATAACAATATAGGGGAAATGTAACTTTATCATATCACAAATATCTTCAGAAAGGTGTAGATATTAAATAACTATCAGTGGGACAACTTCGGAAAACATGCAGTTTCCTCCAAAGTGTAACATTAGCTGCTAATGTGATCCATCCATTCTAGTCATAGGTAATTACCAAGGAAATGAAACATGTTTGTACAAAACTTGTACAGCAGATGTTCATAACAAATTTATCAATAATAACCAAAAACTGGAAATAACCCAGTTACCTGTCAACAAGTGAGCAATTAAGCAAACTAAACATCAGTTCTCGGATTTCTTTCTGATTCTACACACATAAGAAACTGTTTGGTTTTTTTTCTTATCATTTTCCTTTCCTTTAAATTCTGTTTCCTGGTATAAAGAAGTATATTTCTTACAAAAGTAGAAACATTCTGAACTAAGTAGCATTCATATTTATACAACTATAAAACTGCATAGTATTAAAAGTGTAATGTTTTAATACACAAACACTTTAAATGAATCTCAAAATAATTATTCTGAATAAAAAAGCTAGGCAATATGAAGTGTGTTAACTTTGTAATTCCAGTACTGGCAAATGTAAACTCATGTTATATAACAGAAAGCTGAATAGCGGTTAATTTTGGACAGAGATAAAAAAGTGGGAAGAGATAGTTACAAAGGCACATGACAAAACTTTGAAAGATGGTGGTGTGGTCTTTTCCTTATCTTGACTATTGTGATGGCTTCATAGATAAGTTCACGTGTCAAACCTTAACTGTACACTTTGCAGGTGAGAATTTGTTGAGCCTCATCCAGAACAGACTCAGAAGCAAATAATTTCCCATTATTTCAACTTAATGTCTAAGTCAAGTAAACAGGAAAAATTAAAATATATTAGTTAAAATTGCAGTTGAGAAAATTCTAAAAGATTTTATTTAAGTGGATTTTTTGGCAATTTGAAGTGGCTTTAGGCAGGACATAGTGACTCATGCCTCCAATCCCAGCTCTTTAGAGACTGGCCAGGAGAAAGGCAAAGTCAAAGCTGACATAGTCAGCTTGGCAATACTCCACTTTTAAAACAATGTTTCTTTCAATAATTTTAAGACAGGACTAGAGAAGTGGCTCAGGGGTTAAGCCTCTGCCTTGCAGGCGGAAGGTCCTGAGTTCGGATCCTGGACCCCACGTATAGATGCCAGGCGGAAGCGGGGGCGGCCTGCGTTTCTAGTCCTGGTAGGGCGGAGCCTGGGAATCCTGGGCAGAGTAAACAAGGAGGAGGTGGAGTCTGAGGCACTGTCCATGATGTTTCCCGAATTCACTCGTGGTTCTACACACACACACACACACACACACACTCACATACACACTCACATACATACACACACACAATTGAATAAATAAAAAAATAATAATTTTAAGACACATAAAGATTAGAGGAAACTTTGGTTGTCCTCCTGAGAATTCTCAACAGTGACAGACGCAAAGTGTGGTTTTAGCCTGAAAACACTGAACATCAGTTCTCTGATTTCTTTCTGATTCTACACACATAAGAAACTTTTTTTCCTATCATTTTCCTTTCCTCTAAATTCTGTTTCCTGATATAGAGTAGTATATTGCTTACAAAGGCAGAAACATTCTGAGCCAAGTAGCATTCACATTTAAATAGCTTCTATTCCCCTTTTTACAAGCAATTTGAAGTTCTGGTTTTAGAATATGGAAAGAGCTGAGTTGGAATCTGTTTAAAATCTTAAAACTAGAGTAAATTGATTTTCAAGAGCTTAAATATGACTCCCTGTAACCAACTAAATATCTACTTTACTATATTAATTTTGTTTGAAATTTGGTGTTAACCTGTGATTCTTTGGGAGTTTGGGTGACTGCAGTATACAAACAGTGTAACTACTGCGTTGTCCTACATGCAATGTTTTTTCCGTCAGGGTAATCACTTTGACAGTCTTTCTTGGCACAAATTTTTCATAGTCTGTTATTCTTTAAAATGTGTCATTGGGATTTCTTAAGACCCATCTGTTGATATTTATAGTAAGTTTTCATATTGGTAATTTAGTAAAATTCCTAAGGGCTTTTATTTTTAAGAAAAATTTTAGCCTTAAAATTATGCAATAAAACTCAGATGCCAAAAGTGAAAAAAATAAAATAAAAATAAAATGCATCATTGAGATAAATTTATCATTATCTTGTCTGTCAGTGTTTTAACTAATAATTAGTGAAGCCCATTCCACTGAATTCTTTTATCTTAATCACTGTACTCTTCCATGAACTCAGAATATTACCTGTACTTATTTGAGATGTTAATAATGTATTCACCATGTCCTGTTTAATATTATGTACAAATATCCTAATATCAGAATAACATATTTTAGCTATATAAAATTTCAAAGCATATTACAAACTGCTTCTGAAAAGAAAACTAAAGAGCCACACTTTCTCCCTGAAGTTACACTCTGGTTCTGTTTTCTAAGAACATAGAATAATTCTATTATTTGCTGTGCATGTTTAAAGACAATTTTATCTAGGAAAAACTTTTTCAGTTCTATTAATGGTTCATGTGAAAATTTTCAGATTCCTTTCACTGGTGTACACAAGTGTTATCTACTTGGAAAGACTGTTGTTTAGCATCTTCTTACCACTTTTATTCAATTAGGTAGTATCTGCTTTTCTTTCCTGTGTGTCTTCCTGTTAGCTTTTATTTTCTGTGACAAAGTTTGTCTTTTAGGTTAGTTACTACTGTACAGGAAGGTACCTTGCCCAAAGAAGTTCTGTTGGTTTCACATGTTCCTACAAGGAGTTCTTTGACTGGCATTGAAAGCCATATAATTAAATCCTCTGTCACCTGAGAATCAAGACATTTGTTTTATTCCATACTTTTCCATCATCTCTGATAGCTTTTTTCCTTACTTAATCATCTTTGAAATCAATGAATATATTTGTCACACGATGTTTATTCAGGCTCCTTCCTTTCATAGGGCCTCAGCACCCCTCTATCCTACCTGTCCTCTCTTTGTTTGAGTATTGGCCACCTCAAGCATCATGTGTATATCGTGTAATTAGGCCTGCAGTGGTTGCATTTGTAGTAAACAAGTTCAGATTTTTTTCTCATAGTTCCTCAAACAATATAATGTAATCATTGTTAAGAACTTACGCTGTATTGAATATTGAAATAACCTGGAGGTATTTAAGAGTATGTGGAAGGACATACATAAATTGTGCACAATATTATGTTATTTTGTAAAAGGGACTTAAACATCTTCAGGTTTTAATATCCATTTAGGTCCTGGAACTAGTTTTCTGCTATGAATGATATTAAATAGACTATAGTTGATGTTTTCTATCTGTAGACAGCAAACTGTACAGTCTGCAGTCCACATTCATTCTTCTACCTTATTTATTTGTTTGTTTGTTTGCTCAAATTCATTCATTCATTTATCTATTTTGGTGGAAGAATGGAGGCTATGAGCTAAGAGTGCTTTTTTAAATATTCTTTTGAAAAAAAGACAAAATAAGAACTCTATCTTATAGTATGAAAATGATCTTAAGTTTAAATTTCCATGTCTATCAGTAAAAGTTTTATTGGAACATGGTCATGTTCATCATTTGTGTATTTTCTCTGGGAACTTTTATATAACAGTAAAAGACTGAATAGTTACCACAGAGACCATATAGCTTACCAAGCCTAAAATGTTTGCTGTTTGGTTCTGTCAGTATTCCATTGTCCATTGATAAGTAAGAAATTGCCATAAACCAAGTGGCTTTAAACAGTACACATTTTGAGCTGGAGAGATAACTCAGGGGTTAAGCCTTTGCCTCAAGAGCCAAGGACCTGAGTTCAAATCTTGGATCCCATATAAAAATGCCAGGTGGAAATGACAATGGCCTGCACTTCCAGCCCTGTAAGGCAAAACCTGGGAAATCCCAGAGCACAGTAGAACAATCCAGGGTGATTCCCAAAGTCACCCTTAGATCTCCACAGGCACATGCAATACCCTCTTCTACATACGTACACACTTACACCCACTCTCACACATATACACTACGTACCTACACACACAAAAAAAGAAAAGAAAAAACTGTATACATTTTGTATGTAGCTTTATGTGAATAAGGAATCGGGACAGCTCAGCTCCATCCTCTACTTGAAGGTCTGTCACAGACTGTGGGCCAGATCTTGGCTGGGTTGTTGTTATCTCAAACTTCAACTAGAAGAACTATGTCCAAATTCACATGTTTTGGCACTATTCAGTTCCTTGTGGCCATTGCACTGAGGGTCCCCGTTCCGTGCTGGCTGCTAATAGAAGACTGGCCTCATTTCCTTACCATGTGACCTGATCTAATGCATCAGCTTACTTCTTCACGCCTGCAAGCTGGGGAAACTATAATAGAGCGTCTACTGCAATAATGGGGTACTCCATAACCTCATTTGAAAGTAATAGCCTGTCTTTTTAGTGCATAATATTGGTTCTAAGAAAGGACATTGTTTTTTGGACATGGCAGGGCTGATGAATCCATGAATTCACTGCAACTATATATATTTCCACAAGACCAGCACAGGAATTGTCCTATCAACATTTTTACCACAACAAATCTCCTTCCTGATAGAATGAAGACGGTTAATGCTGAGGAGAGGCAGGAAAGACACTTCACTCAATAATATACCCACTAATATGTAATTCATACAAGTACTCAGGTACATGCAATCTGTTCTTTCATAATCAGAAGTGTAAAGACCAACCTCCTGTACTCTGGAAAGAACCAAAAGATGTAGCCTTCTACGTCCATCATTCTTCAGGTCGTCTTTCAAGAGTTACTTCTGTTTCTTGTGGGCTTATGGCTTTTCATAGCACCCAAGACTTCATCCTTTTAAATGATAGTTTCGCCTCTGTACTCTGGATCTTTTCCATTTAGCAATCTCCTTTGAAATCTCTTACATTGTGTTCGGCTGTGGGCTCTAAACACTGACTTTCTTTTATTGTCACATATAAAGACACCTTTAACACTTGGTCCCAAGAGACCGCAGAGTTTTCTGTTGTCATCTTGCTTCTGTTGGGAAAAGGTCCTCTAATAGCAACACCAGTGCTAGGTGGGAAGTAATAACTTCAAGAGCATTGGCTAAACCACAGAAAAACATAAGAAGGAAGTGAAGGAAGAGATTCACCCACAAAGGCCATAAGAAGTAAGTGAAAATCTAGTTTTCACCTAAACTGCCTAGCTCAGATTAAAAGCTCGGGGGGCACATCTGTTAACTAAGGAGCCTTAGCCATGGAGGGAAGGTAATACTACAGAATACCACTTATAGGAAAGATTAAAGTAGAAAAAAAAAAAAAAAAAAACACTCTTTTCAGCACAGTCTTCCAGACATGCGTGCATTTGGTTCTAACTGTGTAAGAAAAAAGGGGGTTTTCTCTTTGGGCACCAAAAGCAGTGGCAAGAGTGGGCCTGTTAGGTACATTTCCAGGAATTAGTGGTAGAGATCTGGGCAGTGCTGAATACAGGAAGGAAACAAGGTGTCTTTACTTAAAATAAAGAGCAGTGCAGTTACACAAGCACTTGCTGACATGGCAATCACGTTAAACCACTTAAGTGTGTCATGGGAACGTCATGTTGTGCACTTGCACTCTGCTGGCTTTGTTGTCACTGGGCAACTTAGTTTTCTGGGATCATTATTGTTTATGTGGTCAGATGGCTTCCTGGGAAGTTGGCTAAAACATTGTTATAAAGTGAATAGCTGTTTCTGTAACTCAAGTAGGAAATGTCTTAGGAACTCCCAGAAACTAACTTTGAGGGCAGCCACAGAATCTGTAAAAGCATATGAAGGCACAAAAACATCTTTAAGGTTTTTAATATGCCAACCATTTTGGCCAAGGGAGACACAAGATACAGGAACCAAAAAAAAAAAAAACTCTTTAACACCCAAAGTGATGTCCCAGAACATTCTATCCCCTTTATGCAATCTCATAGGTGGAGGCAGGCATACTCGTGAAGCTGCACCCACAGCCCCAGTCACCAGGGAACTATTGCCACCCACATCATGCCCTGGATAAACCCCCACCACCCTAACAAGTAGGCAGTAGCATCTGCTGTTGTACAGATACAGAAACTGGGGTACAGCTGGACAAGGACTCAGAGCTGCTGTGAGGCTGACTGGGCAGTTGCATCATGCTGTCTCTGGGGCATGCTGACTTCCCTGTTGCTAAGTTCTTAGTTTGGCATATGTTTAGTTTAGAGAAAGGATTTCAAAACAATGAGATACCACAGCAGAATGCATTTCTTTAATCAATGTAGTATTAAGTAATTTTATCTCTAAGGAGAAAAAGAAAATATAAAATCCTAAATGCCTAATCTTTGCCCTAAGTAAACTTATGAGTGTTGGGAGGAGATAGAGGAAGAAATACTTGAAAATTCTTATCAAGGGATTCAGTGAGTGTTTGAGAGGTAAGAAGAGTGCCATGGAGTAGAGAGGTGTGGTGCCTTGGGGACCAGGTGTCAGGCAGGTATTCATAGTGAGACGCAGGTGGGCTGGGGTGAAGTGGGGATGATGCCTTGCAAATGGTGGCAGCTGTGCACAGTGGAACCAGGGAACCGTGCACGGGAGGTTCTAGATTCTCGTCACACTGTATTCTCTCAGTGAATTGGTGAAATGAAGTTCATTCTATCCTAAAAATGCTGTTCATAATAACTTAAAAACATGAGCATCAGGAGTTCAAGGTCCTCTCACCTGCATAGTGAATTCAAGGTTATGTGAGACTGCCCATCTCAAAACAGAAAATGCCACTCAGAGACAAACAGGTAATGTGTTCATATGTATCATTTTAGACTTTTCCACTAGCATGATGTAGTGAGAAATGAATTCTATATTTCATAGACTTTGCTTAAATTTTGTCATAAGAATTCTGTAATTACAAACTCTTTAAAGACATAAATTTGCAGTGCTCATTATCATTGAGTGAGCTTACTGTGATATGCTTACCTGTTCCTCTAGTATTTGGCAAGGATTGAGAGTGAGGGTTTACTGAGAGCGCTCACTCAGGCTGGCATGTAGCAGTGGTCTGATTCTGGACTGCATGGGAATCAGAAAATCAGAGGCAGCAGCATTAAGTCATAAAAAAGAAAAAACTATGAACTTAAATGAAGATGAGTAGAAGTTCACAATTCACGTGCTGTTTATAGAGGGCTTTGTATTGAAACCATGAGAAAGATCCTGAGTGAGCAGGGAAATGTAAAGTGATGAGATATTCATTTGTTCACCTTTTTTTTTGAGAATTTATATTACGCTCTAGCATCTAGATACTGGGAATAAAACAGTGAACAAAGCAGAGCGAATCTTTACTCCTTCGGAGCTCACAGATAGTAGACAAAATAACCTCACTGTAAATACCATGAATAACAAAGAGAAACAACTTACTTTCATTATATGTCTTAGGAAGGCTTCTTTGAGGAGGTGACACTTGGGCAAAGACCTCAGCAGTGCAGAGAAGTAATCGTTGCTACTGTTGCTCCTTCAGCTGTGCTAGAGGTCATTGGTGCTTGAGACGCTTCTTGTTGAATAGTCTAGCGGGCATACAAAATGTATACTCAGAGTTTCATAGGTTCACTTTTTCTAAACACTTGTGTTTTGAAAACATTCAAGCATTTGTTTCAGTAGACACCCATATACTCATTACCCAGACTGGACCATCAGCATCTTTACAGCTGTGATAGTTAATCTCAGTTGTTTACTTGATGGAATTTAGAATTGTCATAGAAACAATCTTGGGATGTCTGCGATTTATTTTCTAGATTAAGTTAATGAGTTGAAAAAGACTCAACCTAATGTGGTACTACCACTCTATGATCTGGGGCCCCAAATTGAATGAAAAAGAGCAAGTGAACTGAGCAGAAGTGTTAGTCTCTCTGTGTTCCTGAAGACAATGTAACCATCATCCTAGTGCTCCTTCAACCTACCTCCTCTACCATCTTGATTTCTTGAACTGTAGCCACAATAAACTCTTTTTTTCCTAAGTTGCTTTTGTCAGGGTAACAGGGCAGCAGGCAAGGTAGCTAAACACACGGTCCACTAAACTAAACCAAACCAACATGCAAGTCCATCGGGGCAGGGAAGGCATGGCAGCAGGAGAGAAGACAGAGTGTCCCGCTGCATCTGCTTTCTGGAAGCAGAGGGAACAGGAAGTGGAGATAGGCTAAGCCCAAGGTCTACTCCAGCAGTGCACTTCCTCTGGAAGGCGCCATGTCACAAAGGTTCACGACTCTCCCAAACACTTGAGACCAAGTGTTCAAACACATGAGGCTTGGGTGATATTTACCTTCAAAGCACCTTGAAAATGCGGGTGATGTTGCCACTGTCTAGGGACCAAGTGTTCAAACACAAGAGCGTATGGGTGACATTTCACCTCCAAACTAAACAGGCTAGAAGTGTTAATGTAACACTCTTTAAAAAATAGAGAGGAAAAACATTGTGTTAGCTGCAGTCAACATCAAACACATCCTCTGTTAAAGGTCCTTCCAGCTCCCTGTGCATGGCCTGCTAGGCCACAGAGGACACCCTCAGCTACAGTGATGAGACCATACAGCGAGTGTAGACTCCCTGCGTGAAAAGCTCGGCCCTGCACTGTCACAACGGTGCATTCATTACATAGTTTCCAGTGCCTACAAACAACACTCATGAGTAGACAGGACAGTGGCACGTGAGTTTTCCTAGAAGTCATTTACATAGTCCTGGATGTAAGAGCCTTGACTCCTGCCTGCTTACCCTAGATGCTATAGTTGTTCTGGGGGGAGCTGCCTGGTAATCTGGCCCAGCTGCACCCTGTTATAGTTTTATTTTAGCCTATGAGTCTCTGGCTGTCCTGGCCCTGCAGTTTCATAGCTTGAACAGGCTTCTGTGCTTTGCACTTCACCAGGGCAATGCACCAAAATAAAGAGAAGCCTCCCTAGCCCTCCGGAGGCTCCCGTGTGCCTACTCTCCCCTCTCCATCTGGGGGAGGCTGTTCGTCATCATCTGCCAAGGAGACTCCTGCTGCTTTGGGTCCTATTGTGGAAGAGGAACAGTTTGGAACTGTCACCTGTGGTTCCCACACTTCTTGTTAGCAGTTTCCAGCAGAAATTCCTTCAGACATCAGCTCAGATTCTTTTTAATGTGCTCCATACCTCACTGGAGCGTAAGTGCCAGCTCCCTGCATGTGGACATGATCTGCTGCTGTCTGTGCGTCAGCAGCAAGAGGGCGGGTTCTCCCTGGGCTCTTTGTTTTAGGTTGTCACCACAGCAGAATGGTTGTGTGGTCTTCAGTGCTCCACCTCTTGAGGAAAGACCACTATTGGCATTTCTGCTTTGCAAGTGTTCATAAGATGAGCTGGGGCTCTTCCGGCACTGAACACAGAGTAGCTTCCAGCAGGTGTCATGGCTGTGCTGATGCTTAGGTCAGCCGGGGCGCATGTTCCTCTACCCTGAGCAGTGACGGGGAATGTCACCACCAGTGTACCAGTGCAGCTTCTGTCTGTTTGCTTTGTGGTTGCCCTGGGAACTGTAACAGTAGTTCATACTGATAAATCGTTTCCTGTCTTCTACTTACTGTTAGGCATTATACATGTCTTAAGTCATTTATGTATATACTACCTTCTTTCCATTTCACAGGTGAAAAAAAAAGAACTACAAAAGATTCATTAATTATCTCAAGGCCACACTACCAGAAAGGAACAGAGTCAGTACTTAGCTCCATTGGCTCCATTGATATCACACTATACTGTCACATATTTATTTTCTGGGATTTTTCCCTGTAAGGTATTTTGGTTTGTTTTGATGTGTTTGTTTTTTTTTTTTTTTTTTAATGCTGAGGACTGAATGCAGGGCCTCAGGCATGCTAGGCAATTGTTCCCAAGCTCTGCAGTAGTTATTAATATGTAAAAGAGGATCTTGTTGTAAACCAAAGTAAATGGCTGTCATCCTCACATCCTATGTTTAAATTCTCAGTTTCAGTTTCTCCCAATTTTTTTTTCTATCATTGAATTACTGGCCTGGCTTTTAAGAGGAGAAAAGATGCACTTTTTTTTTCTACGACCATAGAATATATTTCTCATCAACAAATTTGGTTGTCTTAGTTTTAATTCCCATAAGAAATAGTAAATTTTTCTTGTCTTTCAGTCACCTCCCTCTCACAGCGTCCAGTCTGTATTATAATAGCAAATGATGAAGCAGATAAATTCACCTAAGAAGCTTCAGCTCCAGTTGCAGATATCTGGAGTTGGACCCACATTCAACGTGGTTCTGATTGACTGTCCTCGCTGACCTCCCTCCTCATCCCTTTGATTCCACCTTTGCAGTTTTTCTGTTGTTTTAAAACTGAGTACTGAATTCACTTTTCTGAGTTTGTTGAGTTGCTTATATTGTGAAGTTTTATCAGAGAATCATCCTAACATGTATAGGAGTTCTAATGTAGTCCAAAGTGCCTTCCTTTTTATTTTACATTACTTTACATTTAGTAAAATATTTGGGGTCAAAGCCTCTTATTAGGATGGACTTGTACTGAAAAGCAGTGATTTTTCTTACTCCTGTCCATTTGACTTCAGAAATTTAACTTCATGGTTTCTCAAGTATTTATCTTTCACGATTGTGTTTCATTTTCAGAATGTCCAGTGTACTTATTTTCACCCTTGGTAACTCCATTCTTGGATCACTTAACAAGTCTTATTTGCCCACAGGAGAATATTAAAAAGTGAGCCTCCGTATCCCCAAGAAATGAGTCCTTTAGCTAAAGACCTGATTCAGCGTCTTTTGATGAAAGATCCCAAGAAGAGGTTGGGATGTGGCCCACGGGATGCTGATGAAATCAAAGAGCATCTCTTCTTTCAGGTGAAATTTATTGAGCAGATAAATGGTTTCCTAACTGTATGCTTTTCAGGGTTCAGCATTCTTGGGGGATGGATGAACATAATCCCCCTTAGGATCATTTCCCTGCTTTCCACTATATTACCCATTATTTTGTGACAAATTCCCTTTAAGAAGGACTTAGTATTCTATTCATGTAGACCTAAATGCACTTTTCTTCCATAAAAGAGTGAAGAGGATGTACTAGCATTACATTTACTCAGTTCCAACGTCCAACATTTAGACATTGTGACAGTATATCTACAAGGTTGAGACTTGAGAATTATATAATCAAGTTGCAAAAAAAAGACAACTAAAAATATCTGTTTTATATAAGTTTACAATTTTGTGTTAGAATACATTCATGGCTGTCCTTTGGTGACACGCTACCTTTGGCCACAGGTTGGACATAGCAGCTTCTATTTAGAACCTTGGGATCGTATATGTGTACTAAGGAGCCTTTCCATGTTTCATGTTTAATCTCTTGGCTCATAAACTACTACTGATACCATGATTTACCTTTTAGGTAGTGATTTTTTTTCTCTTTCCATCATCAGAAAATATCTTGGGAAATTCCAAACCTACCTGTTTTCAGTTACATACTATGACATAAAGTTTTCTATTTCTCTATTTGTCTCTGTGATCATTCTTTTCTTCTGAAAAAGTGTAATCACATGGTTCTGACAAGCCCTAATGTCCCTGCTCAATTTAGGGTTTTTTTCCATTTATTCAAGAAAAGGCCAGATTATAAATAATTGGGAATATTAATTAAGTTGATTGCACTAACTAGTTATTTCAATCTAAATTATCAAACCTGGGATGCCATGTCTGTGTTTTCTAAAATTCTAAGCCTACATGGAAATAACTTCATATTGATAAGCATAACTAAAATATTATGATCTTGAAGGAATCATCTCAGGTTTTTTTGGTAAGCTTTGCATTAGTATCACCAAAACAAAAGAATAGAGCATAGCAAACAAGAGGTAAAACACCTATTTTCTCAGGTAAGTGTTTTATGCATAAAAAACCTGGGCAGCATAGAGCTCAGCGGCAGAGCACTTGCCCAGCACATGTGAGGCGCTTGGCTCCATCCTCAGCACTGAGGCAGAGAGGGGAGGGAAGAGGCCAAAGACAGGGGGGAGGAGATTCTCGGAAATAATGTCTATTTCTCTGCTTGAAAAAAACATGTTTTAGAGTTAGTGTCATTACTGTAATAGTTACTACTGTTACAGTAAGGAAAGTAACAGAAACACATGTAGAATGAAATGAACCTCTTTGTATGGCTTAGATTACTATTTGACAAACCATTTTAAATATCTTGTTCATAAGTTTACTCAAAAAATGAACCAGGAAATAGCTTTCAAAAAGCTAGAATGCCCCAGTTGTATTTTTAAGGCATTTTTCTCCACTCTTTGTGATGTTTGTGAATATCATATCGTGTCTTTGTTATTAGAGGTATTTTTTCTTGATAGTTTAGGACTATAATTTTAATTTACTTGGCTGCTTTGACTTTTAAGTGACAAGGACAGACAACGATTCAACTTTTAAAGATCCACATGATCTTAATGGAGCAGAGGTGGGAAGGCAGCATAATAGCATTCAATTTTCTACATATTAAACGTTCTCTTAACAACGTATTTCTTTAAATTACCCTTTTACTCTAGAAGTTTCTCGTAATGTATATTCAATAGCCAAGCACAAACCATGTGCTTATAATGGAAATCGTTATAGCTACATAGAGGAACAAACACTAAGTAGAAAGTCAAGACACTGTTCAAATCTTGACTTCCAACAACCATTATTTAAGTGAAAGGTTAGTTTTTATTTCTGGTCCTTGGTTTCCTTCTGATTCAAGTGAAGAAACTAAATGGATTCATTTTTAAAATCCATTATGTAGAAAAATTCAAAGATTTGTAGCTTTGATTTTATTTCTATTGTCTTCACAAGAAAGCATCATAGGAACAGCTCCTGGTGGTTAATAAAAATTACTGAATTTCATCAACCAAGAAGTACAAGATTGCACACTTTTCTGTCAATGCAATCAGTGTCTGCCTTCCAGTTGCAATTGGCAGTGCTTTTTCCTTTCTTAATGGTATGTAGAGTAATGGTGTATATCTTATCAATGATGTCATCTTATATTTAAAAGTATATAGTAATCGAAGATCTATAAAATACAATTCTGTAGTATCTGAAGGTGTTTTAAAGGATAGGAGATAAAGAAACAGGACAAAGGGCTGAATCTGAATAATTAAAAACAGGTCAGTTACTCCGTGTGTGTCCTGGTGGAAAGGTGATGAGGATCGTCCTTTGGAGAAGATAAGAGGCTGAATCTGAAATGTTTAAATACAGAGAAATGAGAAGAGTGATATACTACTATGATGGTGTCATTTAGACTTTATTTATAAACAGACCCCCTTCATTGTGCACTTACATTTCAATCTCAGGCAAAGTCTGGGAAGAGTTCAGTGAGGCTTCCCTTGGAAAACAGGTGTGTCATGCTCTATCATACAGCACGTTAAAGCCCTTTATTTTAATATTTTGGGAGCTTTTGGTGTTATTTTGTTTGTTTGTTTGTTTTGACTAAACTCCTTTCTCCAGGATTCAGGACTAATGTCCTTTTTTCTGGTCTCTAAGGACCAATCAAGGTGTCTTGGTGCCCCCCAGAGGACACCGCGAGAGTCTTGCTGTGGGAAGCCCTGGGCCTCACTGTCAGATACAGCTCGGCTGGAGCTGTAAGCTGCTACTCAAAAGCATGCTCTTTTTCGAAAAGCCTGTGCTTTTGTTTGTAGCCTTTTCTATTAGGATCTTGATTTGTGTTTATTATTCATAGACAATATATTGTGACCTTGTGAATTTCTACCTTGTCCCAATCTTTTTCTCTGCTCTAGAAAATAAATTGGGATGATTTAGCTGCCAAAAAAGTGCCTGCACCATTTAAACCAGTCATCCGTGATGAGTTAGATGTGAGTAATTTTGCAGAAGAATTCACAGAAATGGATCCCACCTATTCTCCCGCAGCCCTGCCGCAGAGTTCCGAGAGGCTGTTTCAGGTAACCTTCCAGCGTGCCAGATGTGCTTACTCCTAGTAAACTAGCTTTGTTGCACCGTGAAGTCGGGGTTCTTGGAGCTGGAGAGATAACTCCGAGGTTAAAGTCTTTGCCTTGAAAGCAAAAATTTCGATACCAGACCCCAGGTAAAAACGCTGGGCAGAAATGATGTTGGCCTTCGCTTCTGGCCCTGCCAGATGGAGAGTGGGAAACCCCAGAGCAAAGCAATAAGGAGGTAGAGCAATCCAGGACGATTCCCAAAGTCCTCCTTGGGCCTCCATAGGTACACAGTGTCCTCTATACACACACACAGATAGACGAGAGAATTGACTCACCAAGTTGTCCTTTACCCTCCACATACAGTCTATGTCCTCTTGCCCATAAAGAAATTAAATTCTTTGAAAAATTTAGAGGCATGTCATATTGCTCTCTGAAGCTTATGGCTTACTAAGCAGCAGATATTGTTGACATGTATACTTTTTATGTAAGGAAGTGTTTGTTTTAATACCTGAGAATTCTTTTTTTAAAGTTCCTATAGAAATTCCAATATTTATTTATTTGTGTGTGTGTGTGTGTGTGTGTGTGTGTGTGTGTGTGTGTGTGTGTGTATCAGAGGGCACTGTGAGTCCTTGTGGAGGCCCAAGGGTAACTTCAGGAATCATTTTGGATTGCTTCTACAATTTGCTTTGCTGTGGGATTTCACAGGCTCTGCCTTCCAGGGCCAGAAGTGAAGGCCTCTGCCAGCCTGGCATTTTTATGTGGGATCCAGGATCCAATTTCAGGTCCTTCTGCTTGCAAGGCAGTCTTAACCCCTGAGTCATCTCTCCAGCCCAGAAATCACAGTATTTTTATCTACTAATGTATTCTTTAGTGTTGGTGATCTTTTATCTTCAGTGAATAATTGTAAATGCTCTCCAATTCTTAAATCATAGAAAGAGAAGTCTAAGAATGTAGTTTAGGTGCTAGTGTGCTTTCCAAACATGCATGAGACCCTGGGTTCAATCCACAGCACTGCACAAAACCCAACAAGGTAACATCTCCCTCTAATCCCAGCACTCACGAGAGAAGACAGGAAGCTCAGAAGTTCAAAGTCATCCTGGGTATATAGTTTGAGTCTATCCTGGCTATATGAAACCCTATCTTATATGAATACATACATAACTTTTAAAGAGACTTAAAGAGTTTTATAAAAGGGGGACTATTTGTGTTGAACACTAGGCCTAAGGGAATATAATGGGACGGGGTAAATAAGAGAAGGTACAGTGATGTGTGTGAACAAAGGGTTTTGTATTTAGAAAAAAGACCTTTATCAGACACAAGATATATTCCACCTGTTGAACTGCATCACAGCTGAACTTCTCTGACTCTTAAAATTTCCTGGGATGCAGTTTAGTATGGCCATTCAGACTGTACCTCTTGCTTATTCTGTGGAATGTAAAGATGTCATTGATAAAGCAGTGAATGTCTTAGCTTAAATACAATAAGCACTTTTGAGTCGCTTCTAGCTTACCACATCATTCTTCTTTAGAATTGTTACTTTCTAAAACTCAAGTTTAAGTTTAGTATAAAAAAATAGAATACAGGTCAAATACTTGCTAAATTAGCCATAAAATTTAACAAAGCTTATTATGTTTCTAGTTTTAGTAGTCGTAGTACTTGGACCCAACAATTATGCGATGTGTTGACTTTATCTTTTTTGAGAGTTTGAGTTTATAAACCAATATTATCAGTAATGCAAAAAAATTGTGGACTTGATTCAGAAGTTGGTGGTAGAATAGGGAGAAAATCTTTTCTGGCTTAATTTTTTTAATTTGCTTAATTCTGCCAGAAGATGGCATTGTCTCCCCTGAAAATCATCTTTCTGATGAGTTGATGTAAAACTGCATTTTGGATTACAAATAAAATAATTCTCATTTGAGTGTTTTTCTATTTAAAAAATCATGACATTCTGGTTTGTGCCAAACTGCAGAAGTGCAGACCCTTATTGTTTTCCTTTCTTTCTCGTGTTTAGGGCTATTCCTTCGTCGCTCCCTCAATCCTCTTCAAACGCAATGCGGCTGTCATCGATCCTCTTCAGTTTCACATGGGAGTTGAACGCCCTGGGGCAGCAAATGTGGCAAGGAGTGCGATGATGAAGGTGTATAGATGTGGTTACCTCAGTGATGTATCTGCTTTGAATGCTTAAACATCGACACTAACTAATGTTTTTGAGTCTGGTGAATGTAATAGATTTTCATTCAGCTAAAGTATAATTTTAGAAAATGAACAAATGGAAGTAGCAATATTTTCCACTAGAGAAATATTAAGAAACATTAACTATGAATGAGTTCTTTTTTACATTGAAAAAGAATGATGTATCTTTCATGTAGAGATGAATGTTAATTAAAATAAGATAGGTTTTAGATAATATTACATTCATATTTCTTAATGTTTTTATATTAACCCTACACTTTTACTTATCCTTCTTATATACTAACCTCTTAAGTTAAATAATGTTGGTTTCTTATCAGGACTCTCCATTCTACCAACACTATGACCTGGATCTGAAGGACAAACCATTGGGAGAAGGAAGTTTTTCAATTTGTCGAAAGTGTGTACACAAAAAAAATAACCAAGCATTTGCAGTCAAAATAATCAGCAAAAGGTATGACTGTTTCTAATAGTTTTTATTTTACTCAGTGAATTTGTAAATTAATATTCTTATGGAAAAGGAAATCAACAGCATATTGTAAGACTCTCGCACACAGATTTAGCCACTTGCCTCATTAATCGGTCCATTTTACTTTTAGCTCTAGTATTTGATATAAGTCATGTGATGTAGGTGTATGTGGTAGTGTGTATATGTGCATATGAAGGCCAGAGGTCCATTTCAGGTACATCAGTTGCTCTCCACCTTATTTTTTTGAGTTAAGGTCTCTCACTAAACCTGCAGCTTGTCAATTAGGCTGAACTGGCTGGCCAACAAACCCAGGGGTCCTCCTGTCTCTACCTCCTCGGTACTAGGATTTCTAATATGGGCGCCATCTCTGACTTTTATGTGGGTCCTGGAGATCCAAACTCAGTTCTCATTCTGTGTGACACTTTACTAGCTTGGCCATCTTCTTGGCTACTGATGGTCTCAATGAAAATGTGGTGGAAAAAGTTTCTTGTGGTAATGAAATCTGTAATCCTTGGTGATTCTATCAACTGAACATTAGAAACATTTTTCTCTTAAGTTACTTAGCAAGCGTCTAGTATCTTTGAGAGCAGAACCAACTAGTTGTTTTGGTAACTGAATGACATTACCTTTTTGATTCTATATTCTTAATAACTGTCAGACAAAGAACGTTTCTTTGTATGACTAGCACTTTTCTGACTCAGCGTGAACAATTTCTTTGAAAAGAGAAGTTTAACTTTTCTGGTGGGTGGATATGATTCACTACTTTAATTGAAACTTCATTCTGATACTTTGACACATGTATTGTGAATGCACTCTAAATAAAAAAAATTAGGGTCAGGACCCTGACAAAAAATTAACTGAAAACATGAACTTTCCACAGCAATATACACTTCTACTAGATCTACTTGATTGTTGGCCTATCAGCATTTTACCATGGAAGGAGATCTCAAGAGACATTACACTTCCATGAGAGACTGTTGAAGCTTAATGCCAGGCAGGATGGGGAAGGGGCTTCTTTCCTCGGTGATTTCCCGCTGCTCAGCCCTCCATGCCCTGGCTAGTACTCAGGCACTTACCAGTCAGGCATCTCAGATGAAACGCATTGGGCCACACATGCAAAAAGATGTGAAAGTAGGAGAGAGACTGGCAGAAAGGAGAAAGTATGTAGTGGGAAATGGGGATAGGATTGGGAAGTGTGGGGGAAAATGACATGAATTTAGTGCATTCAGTGTATGAAAGTCTCAAATGGTAATTTAAAAATATTAAAAACTTTCAAGAAGAGACATTTAAATGTTACTGTTTCACTTTCAGGATGGAAGCGAATACACAGAAGGAAATCACAGCTCTGAAACTCTGTGAAGGACACCCCAATATTGTGAAGCTGCATGAAGTTTTTCATGATCAGGTATTGGACAGCCCTCCTTTCTCAGCCCACATGAACTATTCACATAGAGAGTTCTGTTTCCACAAAGGTTTTTTTAAAAACTTTTATTTATTCGTTGTGTGTGTGTGTGTGTGTGTGTGTGTGTGTGCGCGCGCGCATTGTGTGTCCCTGTGGAGGGCCTGGGATCCAAACTCAGGACCTTCTGTTTGTGAGGCAGAGTCTTAACCACTGAGTCATCTCTCCAACCCATTTTTCACAAGTTTTATTGATTTATTTTATTTATACTGCTAGATCAAGATCAAGGATATAGAATGTCACCTACACACTAAGAAGGACTGAAGAAAACAGTCCACACTTTTCTTTCCCACCTTTTCCTTTCACTTCCGCCCTCCTTGCTCAATTGTTGCCACAGTGGCATGAAAGACCAGAGGAGCAAAGACCAGTGCCACCCACAGAATGCAGTGGGCTGCTGCCAGTACAGCTGCTACCCACCATAGCTTAATCACTGCGAATCTCGCAGCACTTGGTGTGTCGAGCCTTCCAGTCTTACCTCTAGAGTTGAACACACTGTCTTAAGCCCAGTGGCTGCAAGCTGAAGGTCAGCCAGGAAGCAGAGGTCCCAGATGCTTCCCTTCGTCTTGCTGTGGTGTCACCATCTGCTTCAGGACGGTCCTGCCTTCCAACAGGAACCTCACTAGAAGCATGTCAACTGGATATGGATATCTGTTTTTTCTTAATACTGCTTATCCCCTTCCACTGCCATCTCTCCTACACTCTTCCCCCTGTCTGATATTGTTCCATTTCAGTATTCTTTTCTCTGACACTGGTCAGATGACACATTCTTGCTTAGTATAAAAGAAAAGCAATCCTGAATGTGGTTTGCTGTGATTTGCACAGTGAAGGAATTGTGATTCTTGCAGGTCTTGAGTAAAGCTTGTGCTGGAATCACTTCTCATTGCGTAGCTTCAGTGCGTCCATCACTAGAATACCTGAATACTAGTTTACCACATTGACGTCTTCCAGAGTTCCAGTCAAGAATGAAAAAACGATGCAGCGTGTGATGTCAGGCAGCAGTAGGAGTGACATAAGTCTGCTGCCAATTACAGTCACATTTTATATGGTCCAGATACTGGACCAGATTCTACCCACATCTTCTAAGTCCTTACCTAACTCTGTGAGGTAGGAAAACAAAGTCACAGAAGTCTAGCACTTCATCTGTGCTGAGATGGGAGGTTCTCAGTCCAACCAGTCACCTCAGTGCTTAATTACTTGGTTAGCTTAGAGGAGGCAGAGACATAGCCCTCTTTTTTCTTTCTTGCATGTGTGCATGTGAATGTACCAGAGGGCACTAGAGCGTGTGTCCTGTGGAAACCCAAAAATAACATCTGGAGTAACACTGGATTGCTCTCTCCTTCTTGCTTTGCCTTGGGGTTTCCCAGACTCCACTTTCCAAGCCCAGAGTACCAGTTGCTGCCAATGTGGTAAAATGCCATTTCTGTCTGGCATTTTTGCTTGAGAGGATTCAAACTCAGGTCCTTTTGCTTGTGAGACAAAGATTTAACCCTTGATTTATCTTTCCAGCCTCTCACGATCTGTTTTTTATGTTAGAAATGAGCACCCAAAATTACTGTCACCCTCGACTTGCTTTTGATTCTCATGACTCAAAAGGAAAAATGTTCTCTGTGCCCATCCACTGCCTCCTATCTCATTCAGCTACTCAAACTTCTAGAAGTGGTACAGTCCCTTTCCCGTGAGATGAGCAGAAAATACGCGGTTTTGCATTTGCACTTCTTTCCATGTCCCAACCCAGACATCAGACGTCTCAGCTTTGCTTGAGTTCAGAACTATACTATAATTTTTCATTTATGTTACAGATCATTATCTATCTTTATACTCAAGAGTTAATAGACTAAATTATCTCATGATATGACTATATATAATATACAGTTGTCATTCTAGTACACAGTTGTTGAAATATACCTTTAGTTTTTCCCATAGTAGTGACACAGTTGCTTAAATGATCCACATATATATACAATCTTACTTTCAACCAAGTGGTGAATTGATCGAGGTTAATCAAGTATGTGATAGAAAGCACAGCTCACTTTGTGTGTCATTGTCTATTTTGCGTGATCTAAGAATACCTATTGCTGTTCTGGCAAATCACCACAAACATTAAATAATAAATGGAAATCAGAAATCTCACTGATTTACATTCAGGAAGTAGACAGATCTGGTTTCTTCTGAATACTCTTTTTTTAATTTATTTATTTTGCGTGTGTGTGTGTGTGTGTATCAGAGGGCACTCTGTGTTCCTGTGGAGGACCAAGGTTGATTTCAGGAATCATCCTGTATTGCTTTCATCTCCTTTTTGCTTCACTCTGGGATTTTCCAGGGTCTGCCCACCAGGGCCAGAAGTTCAGGTTGCTGCTATTTCAGCCTAGCATTTTTACATGTGAACTTAGGATCCAAACTCAGGACCTTCTGCCCCATCCTAAGGCTCAGGGAATCTTGCGAAAAGAGAGATGGTAAGATTTTAAGAGCCTAAAGATGGAAAGGTCCACCACTGGACAAGACATTCCACTCAAGGCAGGTCTGCTGCATCCAGGAACTCACTGCAGTGAGACTTGTTCTTACCAGGCCTGCACAATGGATGACATAACAACATGTCCCCATTGATTACTGAGGATCTCAGGAGAAATAACTACATGCAGTGGGATCCTTAAGGGTTAGGGCTAGATAGGTGAAGGGGGGGGGTGCCCCTATCAGTGGATTTGCCTATGGAAGGGCCACTTGGTTTACCACAGAGCCCTGAACTGCACTAGAAAAGGGACTTATAAAAGCAGACAGATAAGGAGGGTGGGAGGGAGGGAGATAGATGTTCCTTTTTGATACTCTTTTTTTTTTTTAATTTATTATGAAGGGAGGAGATTGGTGAAGGGGGGAGAGGGAGGAAGAGAAGGAGGGAAGGAGAAGGAAGATGAGGAAGGGATAATTACTAATTATGGTTGTAAAACTAGGAAAAGTTAAAAAATATTTAAAAAGACAATTTGTTTATTTAACTCTTTTTTAGCTTCTAGAAGCTACCTAATGTCCTTCACAAGTATTCTAATTTCTCACTTCTATAGTGCTATCCCATATTATAGAGCTGGTGATTAGTTCACAGTACTCATCCCATCTCAAGAATCTTAATCATATCTGCAAAGTCCCCTTTATTGTCTAAAACTTTAAAAAGGTGTACCGTTTTTAGAAGGTAAGATATGGAAGTCTTTGAAGAGACTAATTTTGAGATTCTGTCTATAGTTTTTGTTATTGTAGTTCATTAGTAAGGTTCCTAAAGCTCATAAAGTGTCATCCTCAAGATGGGGGTCCTACTGAGCTTATATGATTAGGGATCATATGGGAGGAAAAGGAAGTGTCATCCTCAAGATATCTTTGATAGCTTCAGTGTTGTTTTATAGTGATAAGTCCAAGCATAATAAATATGTAGCATAAAGTATTCAGTTATGATAATGTCATCAAAAATAATTATTTAAAAACATAGACAATGAATTATGGGTATTTTCAATGAATATTAAGAGAACCCTTTAAAGTAATCTTTTCAGCCCTAATATCAGACAGTACCTTTCTGGAAAGGTAAATTTGTCATTAAATGTGTGTAACCAATGTGTGCAGTTGGTTATCTCCCAGATTTATTTACCATTAATGGCTGGATTATTGTCATCATAGATAACACATTTTTTTAATTTTATGTGTGTGTGTTAGAGGGCACTGTGTGTGCCTGTGGAGGGCCAGCGATAACTTTGGGAATCATCCTGGATTTCTTTACCTCCTTTTTGCTTCACTCTGAGATTTCCTATGCTTGCCTTTCTAGAGACAGAAATGCAAACTGCCGCCATTTCCATCTGACATTTTAATATGTGGGATCTGGAATCTGAATTTAGGCCTTCTGCTTGTGAGGCAGAGTCTTATCCCCTGAACCATCTCTCCAGTCCAAGTAGGTCAGACTTTAAAAATTAAAAAAATATGTATGGGGCTGAGAGATGACTCAGAGCTTAAAAACGTTTGACTCTAAAGCAGAAGGACCTGAGTTCTGATACTAGATCGCACAGGACAATGTCAGGTGGAAATGGCAGCTGAGGCCTGCACTTCAACTCTTGGAAGACAAAGACTGTGAAACATAGAGGAAAGCAGGTACGGAGGTAAAGCAATCCAGGGTGATCCTGAAATCACTCTTAGTCCTTCATAAGAGTGTGTGTGTGCGTGACCAGAGTGCATGCCCCATGGCTGGTCCCTGAGCACACTGAAGAGCATGCTATGCTTGGAGATACTGTACCCATGTGCTTCCATCTGGGTGTGGTCGATCTTAGTGAGCCTCGTAGATAGTTTTCTGCCCTGAGGCATGGTTGCCCAGCACTGGAGCTGGCACAAGGTCTGAGGAAAGCGGGATGACTTGTTCCCCTTGTCCAGGGACCCAGGAGAGTGGGGTGTCCAGCCGCAAAACTTTCTGGCTCTTCGGTGTTGGTTTGCAATAAATCTATATTTAAGCAAAAAAAAAAAATTGTGTGTGTGTCTGTCTGTCTGTAGTAGTGCCCTCTTCTACACACACACACACACACACACACGTGCGCGTGCACATATACAAATAAGTAAATAAATACATGTACTTGAGAGGATTAGAGTGGAATTCAAATGAAAAGAAATATGAATTAAAGGATATGTGAAGATTTCACTTCAATACTTGAAATTTTCTATCACCAAAGTATAATTCTAAGAACCCACATTATCCTTTGATTCTTTGCTTTAAAATATAAGAATTATTGTTATTTTAACAAGGGATTATTTAAATTTACTGTTGCTAGAGAATGGTCAAATATCTGTACAGTAATAGGCGTCTACACTCTCTCATGTGAGCTCCCTCATTATTGTTTGCTTTTTTTTAGCTTCACACATTTCTTGTAATGGAACTTCTGAACGGAGGAGAGCTATTTGAACGCATTAAGAAAAAGAAACACTTCAGTGAGACCGAAGCCAGCTATATTATGCGGAAGCTTGTTTCTGCTGTGAGCCACATGCATGATGTTGGAGTGGTGCACAGAGATCTGAAACCTGAGGTAAAGGGGTTTCAGCGCATTGACAGTTTGCCTGTTATTAGTAAATAGCTCCCAGTAGTCATGAGGTGCTAGGAGAGTTGGGTGTTTCTTTCTCCTCTAAGGCTGGTAATATCCTGTAGGTTCTTCTTCCTCCTCTCTTTTCTATGTCAGTCTAAAATAAATTTGTCCTTTTTTTTCTCTTACAAGCCGATCATCTTGAGGCTATATTTATAAGTGTGAGAGCTTTTATTGAAAAAAATACTTACACAACAGTTTGCTATTTTTAGCAATGGAGAATTTTTTTGTGGCAAAAAAAAAATCCTGTGTTTTTCATCAAGGATAGGTTTTTGTTGTTTGATGTATTGTTTAATGATATATTCTGAAAACATATTCTTCACATTTGTAATCAAATTGATGAGATCCTAAATTGTAATGTATAATTTCGTTCTATATACTTAAATGTGAAACATTATCTTGACTTAGTAATTTTTGTCTTTTTCATATGTGTTTTTCCATGTTCATGTATTGTGATATTTATAGAACAGTGGAGCCACACAGGAACAACAGTTTTTATATTTCTATCCAAGAAGGTTAATGAAGGACATTTTAAGGACTCTTTTTAGTAACAGGCATATGAAAATCCATTCCTTTTAAAACACACACAAAATAATAATGAAAATTGAGAAATTTTAAATTTGTAAATTTGTAAAAAAGAATACCAAGTCATCTTCTGCCATTTGAAAAATTACACATACCTCCTCTCTAAAATAGAACATTAATTTTAGTTCTCATGTGGTCATAATGTGTTTTCAAGTATATTTAAAATATTAATGTACTTTATGTTCCATTTTTTTAAACTAGAAAAAATAAGTAAGAGTTTTTTACTTAAATATCTTGTATTGTTAAAGAAGCAGATTTTTAAAAATGGACTCACCGTCATCTATGGAGGATTGCTCCCTTGTTCCCCTACGGATCCAAGATCCAGGACATTCCTTGTGTAAAATTATGTGTTATTTGCATATAATCTACACATATCCTCTCTCATCCTTTCAGTCTTCTATAGATTATAATATCTATAATATCTAATCCAATGTAAATGTATGTAAATAGCTGTTATACTGTATATTTTATGGAATAGTTACCAGAAAGAAGACTGTTTATATGTTCAGTACAGCTGCAGCTTTCTTATTTTTCAAGTTTTCATCCATAGTTGGTTGAACCTGCGGTTGCAGTCTTGTGGATGTGGAGAGCTGGTTATAACTATCCTTTTAAAGGGTTTTGAGTCTGTGTACTTTTATCGCTGTTATTGACGTCGCTAGTAATTAATCAAAAAGTGAGTTCTGTTTTATGAACTTGCAACTGCAGCGGCTCCCCCTCTTCTTCCTTCATCATAGTTCTCACTCTCCTACGTAACACCCACTGACAATATGGCACTCTGTGCCTTGGAGATTAGCTGTCTATTTTTAAATGTGAAAGCACACCACTTGAATGTTTTCTTGATAGACAGAGAACGAGCATGAAGTTTTAAATGGGAAAGATCTGTTCCATGACTGTATAGAATTCATTTTCACATGTTTTATTCTTTGATAACTGGCCATCTGTCATCTCATGAGTCTCAAGTGTGGCAACTGTCCTCTGCAGCAGAATTCTAATTTGTTCCCCTCTTTCCTGGTAAAAAGAAAGATACTGCTGTAGCTCAGAATGAAGTATAGCTATTAATTATGGAGAACACTCCACCATAATTACATTCTTTACTAGCTTTAAAGAAATGAAAATATACTTTGAACTAATTTTCAGAATCATAACTTCATTTTGACTTTTAAATAGTAGAATATATTATTTCCAACTTAAAGTTTAGAACCTTTCCCATGTAACATTTTAGATCTGATTATGTCTTTTTAGAAATGGTTATATAGCATTCACTTTCCACATAGGCAAAATTCCAAATTCTAGATGAGATTCTGATAAATTTAGAAATTAAGTAACATTTTATATATTTATATTTATATTCTTTAAATTGATCCCATCCTCTTAAAAAATTTAAAAAGTGAGATAGATAGATAGATAGATAGATAGATAGATAGATAGATAGATAGATAGATAGGTAGATAGGTAGAGAGGTAGAGGGAGAGATAGAGAGATAGATGATTGATAGATAGATAGATAGATAGATAGATAGATAGATAGATAGATAGATTAGATAGATGGCAATGAAACTTTCTCTGGTACCTTTTATTTCAGCTAAAAGAGTAACAAAGCAAATAATGTTACAAAATTGGGAATTTAATTAATACAAAGGCAGGACATATTTTGTTACGATATCTAAAAACAATACAGTCATATTCATTCACTGTGAGTGTTTACATCAATACAGGCCCAAAGACAAAATCTTAAGTGGCTACATCTCCCTGGCCTTGTAGAATTATGGTCTAACAGGGACCTGACCATCCCTATAAAAACACAGAGATAAGTGCCAGAAATAAAGGTAAAGCATGCTGGGAGAAAACCTGAGAAGCTTAACTTCAGTTTGGTGAAGTAGGTAAAGCATCATCTGAGGAGGAGGGGCTTACAGAAGCCAGAGCAGGCGGAAGCAAGGCTGTTACAGGAAGCAGAAGACAAACTCAGGTAGAGCAGAAGTGAAGACAGGGTCTGCCTTCAGAGCAAGACATTCGATGTAGCTAAAAAATAGTCACATGCTGTCATAAAATGGAAACAAGACAAAGCAGCATGGAGAAGAGAATAAGGGGACATTGGCGTCCAGCCCCCAGACTGTCCATTAGATAAAATGCTCCAGAGGTAGATCAGCAGATCTCTGATATTTCCTGAGAAACTAACTGGAGTATTGACATTTTACAGAATTTATTGTTCACTGATGAAAATGACAACTTGGAAATTAAAGTAATTGACTTCGGATTTGCACGCCTGAAGCCACCTGACAACCAGCCCCTTAAGACCCCTTGCTTCACCCTTCACTATGCAGCCCCAGAGCTCTTAAACCATAGTGGCTACGATGAGTCCTGTGATCTGTGGAGCTTGGGTGTCATCTTGGTGAGTTCGAATTCAGAACCATTAAGCCTGGTCTCTTCTTTGGCTGCCTTTGGTGCTTTTTCTCACTTCTGTTTTCCTTAAATTCACAAGGAAGTTGGGGGCTGGCTTCTTTTTCTGCATAATTAATAGAGTCTCTACTGATGAAAGCATACAGTAAAGTACAGTAAATCTGGAAAGATTTAAATTACCTTTGATTCATATGAATGAGTAGTATACATTGATATTTTAAAAGAGGCAGTGGTATATTTTATAAGACATACTGTGTCAGATATTAATGTGGAAATATTTACTCTAACAGAAACTTAAAAAGCTATTTTGTGCAATTTCAGACTAAAATGTAATTAAGCAAAACTGTTGAAGATAAATTGACAAATTAATAGATAAAACTAGAAATATTTATAGTAATTTATGGTAGTCATGGGGATGATGCTTTCCACAAAATGTGCCTGGCTGTTTCAGAGTGTGTGATCACAAACTAAACATTAAGCTAGAAAATTTTCTATATATTTGTTGCCTAAAAATAGCTTTACTTTTTCTCCATATGATTTTATAATACATGATCTTAAAGGAAAATTTTCAATGCTGAGCAATGTAGCTAAAAATCAAAGACAGCGATGTGTAAACATTCTCCCACCTTCCCCTTCCATACTTGTGTTTGCTTTTTATCTGTCTTTCAGCATGTTATTTTACCCATGTATGTATGTATGGGGTTATATCATACATGTATTGTGAGTCTCCAAAAATTATTTAACCATTTTTTTTTTTTACAAATGAACAATTAAACAGGTATTTCTCCCTGTCTTTTCTTATTCCTTAAATCACATGAAGCCTTTTCACATCTTCTACCCTGGCATTCTCCTATATTGGTTAACATTGTTGAAAAAAATTTCATGCATTAATCTTTGAAATTCCAGAGCATGATGTCATAAAGAAACTGTTGATATATAAAACTATAATTAAATACAAGACTAAATTCTCAAAAAAAGTGAACAATTAGTAGTTTCTTATTTTTCCCTAATTATAAACTCTAAGATTAAATATTTTTCATATTCATAATTGCATTTGCATCATTGTTGCCCTAGAATTCCTGTGAGGCTTACATATTCTTGTTTTAGCATATGTGTCTAAATTTCCCTCTGTAGGATTTACCAGGTTAAGTTCTCATCAGCTGCTTGAGAGCATGCTGAATGTTGCCAATTTAAATCTTAAATTACTTCTGTGTGTGTGTGTGTGTGTGTGTGTTTGTACATGTGCGTGGGTAAGTATAGAAGAAGGAAATTGAGTATGTATGCTTCTGGAGGCCCAAGGGTGATTTCGGAAAACATCCTGGATTGCTTTACTTGCTTAATGCTTTGCTCTGGGGTTTCCAGGTTTGCCTTCCAGCATGGGAAATGCAGACTGCTGCCATATTTACCTAGCATTTTTATATGGGATCTGGGGATCGAACTCAGATTCTTCTGCTTCCAAGACAAAGGCTTTATTTAACCCCTGAGTCATCTTTCAACTTAATCTTAATTTATGCCCCAATGTTCATAGGATTCACATGCATTTCTTTGATGTATTCAGTTTGAACATCTTTCCATACATTTGGACTTTTGTATTATTCCATGAGTTTCTGTTTATGAACTTTGTCCATTTTTCTGTGGGAAGATTTTTCTTAATATTGAAGTGCTAATAAGGGATTTTAACACTTTGTCTGCCTTCAATAATTTTATTGTTTATGGCTTGTTTTTTTCTTATAGTAACATGATATTTTGATTTTGTTTTTAGAGGAGTTTAAATAGAGAAGTGTTTTTCTCTACACAGTAAACTATGTCAGTCTGTCCCTTCATGATATGTGGTTTTGATGTTGGATTGTCACTTTATCTCTACCCTCAGCCCAAGGTTATAAAAATACTCCCCTAAATTTTTCTCCAGAATTACTGTTTTATTTTTGTGCTTCAATCTGTACTCCATCTGGAATTTATCTTGGCGTCAGTTTGTCTCCCCCAATGGCCAGCCCCTTGTCCCTGCAGGAGGGTCCTTTATATTTAAGCCTTTTACGGCTTTCATCTGAGTGATTTAAGTAATCACTTACCACTTTCAAACTAAACTTACATATTTTTGAATAAGATTTTCTTGGTAAAAATAAACAACTAACTTCTGTAGATTTGGGAGTTTTAAGGACTTAATTGATAACATTTTCATTAGTAGCATTGTCCTAAAAATATAGAAATAAAGAGCTCTTCATTTTTAGTATTTTTTTGGATTGTAAAGGCGATATTACTTTAAATCTAGGCCCATTAAGACCATCAAGCCTTTAAGGCTTGAAAGTGTCAGACATGCCTAGAGTTGTGTTGGAGCTGCAGGATATCCTCTGCATGGAAACAACTGTGTAAAGGCATGGGTGGAACAAGCCCTGCCCTCTGGGTCGGGTAGTGAAATTGGTAAGAAAAAATAAACAGTAAGCAGATTAATGGTACCACAGAAGACTGGCCACAGTGTCTATGTTGTAGACAGTAGCGGAAAGGACAGATTACCAGTTTCCTCAAATAAGTTACTTTAAAAAATTGACATAGAGCCGAATTTGGTGGCTCATGCCTCTAATGCCAGCATTGGGGAAGCCAAGGCAGGAAGATGGCATGAATTCTAGGTCATCCTGGCCTGGACAGCATACTATCAGGACAGCCTGGGCTGCCATGCAGGTGTCCCTGTCTCAGCACACACACAAAGGATGATGTGGGAACGTGGGAATTAAAGACCCTTAAGAAACTATTTTCGTCTGTCGTAGTTACTCTTCTCTGTTGTGACTTCAGCAACTAAGCAATTTAAGGAAGCAGGAGAAGGGTTCCAGAGTGGAGATACAGTCCATTATGGTGGAAAAGGCATGGCAGATAGCAGAAGCTTGAGACTGTTTGGGGCACACCCAACAGAGCAGCCAGAGACAAACTGTAGAAGCAGGGCAGGGCCACCAGTCCTCAAGGTCCACCCCCTGCGTGGTGCCTTCCTACAGCAAGGCTGTACCTGGAGGTGCCAAGGATTTGGGCAGATGAGCCTGTGGGGGATGAGCATATTCACACTGTGACAGCATCGTACCTGAATTCTGATTCAAGCAAAGTTTCATTGAAGTTCTATTTCTTAAATTCAAATTCTAAATATAGTTTATATAATATAATATATACACAGTACACATAACTTAGTGAGAGTAATTTGAACATTGGTTAGCTATTGAATGCTACAAAAGAATGGCTGCTGGGCTGAAGAGATGGCTCAGGGGTTAGAACTCTGCCTCAAAAGTAACTGAGTTCAGATTCCCAGTGCCATGTAAAACCACCAGGCAGAAATGGCTGCAGCCTACTCTTCTGGCTCTGGTGGGCAGAGCCTGGAAAATCCAGAGTGAAGCAAAAAGGAGGTAGACGCAATCCAGAATGACTGCCCAAGTCACCCTTGGTCCTACACAAGGACACACTGTGCCCTCTTAAGCACACACACATACACACACACACACATGTTCACTCGTGTGCACAAAAATAAAAAATAAAACAAAAAATAGTTTACAAGAATAATTGCTAATTTTTTAAACATGATAATGACTATGGAGGTTATGGTTTATAAAAGTCTTACCTTTTGGAGATACATGATAAAATTATCATTATAAAAGGAAACAAACAAAATTAGCACCTCCATTAAGCTGCTAATTAAAAAGACTACTTTGCAAAATTTCTCATGTAAATAAATGCAGATCTCTAGACATCTAGTTGCAAAGCATAACTTGCTCAACAATAGGTACAAAATTTATTTGGAATCCTTTGATTTACCTCTGAACTGAATGGCTCTTACATCTTCCATCTAATAATTGTAAATATTTGAAGCGAAAGCATTATATTGCTTCCATTGAATCAAATAATTACCCCAAGGAGATGCATCATACATAGTTTTGCATGACTTTGATTAAAATCTAGTGAACACCAAGAACATAGTCCCTGTCCAAAAGGTGCAAGACTTTAATTCAAATAGAGCTGGATAGCATGTTAATCTCCTCGTGCTGCTGCTCCGGAATACTGAGGACTGAGTGACTTAAAGAATAAGAACTTATTTTCTCTTAGTCTCAGAGGCCGGAAAGTCTAAGATGAAGGAATTAGGCAGATCGCTGTCTGATGAGGACTTCCTCGGCTTACAGCAGGTGGCCCTCAGCTAGCTGGTGGTCTGTGCACTTTACTTTTCTGTAGCACATGCTTATGTAAACAGCTGGTTGGCATCCATTGTTTGAATTCTGTTGGGTCAGGATCCTACCTGTCTAACTTCACTTAACTTTAATTACCTCCATGTTTCCAAATACACTCATGTTGGTTGCTAGCATGTAAATTTAAGGGAGACACAAAGAGTATTTAGAAAATGAAGGAAGACTTTGCAGATGCTACTAAAGTGGCACAGGATTCTGTTTAAAACATTTCCCTCCTCCTGGTGTTTTATTCTACCTCTTCACTTTGTTCCCAGATTTTCATTTTGAAAATTTTCAAAATCAGAGTCTATGAGAATACCATTGTGAACATCTAGCACTTTGCTGTATTTGTTTTCCTAGTTCCCTCTTGTGTGCATTCTCTCTCTTCATGCATAAGATATAGAGAGACAGACACTTGTGTGTAGATATACAGCCTCGTTTTTGTTATACTTCTGGCAGTTTCAGACAGAAAATTGTTCTTAATAAAAGTCAGTTGCTCAACAAACAAAAATTGTGAGACCTCAGTCTCCCCTGGATAAGGGAAGCTTCTGTAGTTACAAAAATAGTGTTAAAACGTGGCATCATAAAAATCATTCCATTTTTTACCAGTTTTTGAAATGTGTCAATTAGGTTAGTGATAGAAGCCATAGTCTTTTAAATCATTTATCTTACACAATAGTTTGTCAACAATGCCATTCATACTTGTAATAGGATGTTGGAGTGTCTTTGACAGTAATCTTTTAGTCTTTCTGATTTTTTACTTTTCTTTTTTCCATAAAAGTATACAATGTTGTCAGGACAGGTACCATTCCAGTCTCATGATAGAAGTTTGACATGTACAAGTGCAGTAGAAATCATGAAGAAAATTAAAAAAGGAGATTTTTCCTTTGAAGGAGAAGCTTGGAAGAATGTATCCCAAGAGGCTAAAGATTTAATTCAAGGTAAGATTATTGTGAGACCTGATGTTCTTTGAATGTCGAACCGTGCCCATTACATACATGTATGTTTGTTAATTACTCAAAAAATTTTCAAGATGGCTGTCTTTAGGCTTATTTTTTTCTTATTGTAAAACAGTCTCTCTGTAATTTTATCCCCATTTCTCAGCATGAACTAGCACCTAACTCCATTTCGACCTAATAGATAGAAAATGAACCTAGACTTCTACTGCTTTTTTTCCCCATGTATGTTCCTCTTCCCATCCCTTTTCTAGAGGCCAGACCACCAAAACAAGAACTTAGGTGTTCCTGGTCCCTGCCCTTCCCTTGCTTTCCACAGTTCAATGCTGCAGCGCTGTGACTACCTGGCTCCCTTATCTCCCACTCAAGCTGGTGCCTCGTTCTCTCAGAGGACTGAGACATCCTTCCTGATATCCTTCATGATATCAAGACTTAAACTAATGTTTAGCTATAATAGCCCCTCATGCATGGAGAGGGAGAACTCACCGGTTCTGTTGTCTATTTCGTATTCACCTTCCATTAATCCTGCTAAAAGCCTCCTCACTCCACTGGCGTTCCTGCCCGCATTCTTCCAACAAAGTACAGATGTTGATTACATCTTTCTCAGGGTAAAAGTCCTTTGGAGAATTTCCATCAGCTTCACATCAAGCTCCCTAGCCTGGCACTCAGAATGCCAGCCCTGAGGACCTGGCCGACCTGCTTCTGCTGAGTCACCACCCTGCCATTGGCACCTACTCAAGTGCCTCAGTGGGCCAAGCTTTCAGAAGTTCTTCACACGTGGCCTTCTGGAGTTCTTGCAGCAGCTCTTGTCCAGCCCCTTTTTCTCATCTGTGGGACTCATCCCTCCCCCCTCGATGAGCTCAGTGTGTGTGCATTCTGCTGCTGCACTGTTCTCCTCGAGTTAGAGCAGCGGCATCATTTTTGCCTCTTTATCTCCTACTTGCTCCTCTGTTCCTCAGTCTCAAGTGCCTTCTACCTTCCCTGACTCATGGAAGATAACTAGTTAATATTTGGTCCGTGGATACTGTATGATTTGGAGCTTACTAAGTCCTCAGTAGGACTCTTTGTTTGAAGTGGATACTCTCTCCTGATTGAAAAACCAGTTAATCTATAGCAACCTAGAAGTAGGCTGTTGTGAATTATCTTAGCATCTAATGTCCACAAGCAGATTTAAGTGTATATGAAAGTGTAATTGTATTTGTAGGAGGCTGAAGGCTTGTTGAAGCCAGTGTGTCATGGAAATACCATTGAACTTAATATCTGAAGTTGATTGTTAGGCCATAGTTAAGGTGACATGTTGTAATATTACATGTTATTCATTCCCTCAGGGCTTCTTACAGTTGATCCAAATAAAAGGCTGAAAATGTCTGGCTTGAGACACAATGAATGGCTTCAGGATGGCAGTCAATTGTCCTCAAATCCTCTGATGACTCCAGACATTCTGGGATCTTCAGGAGCCGCTGTGCACACCTGTGTCAAAGCAACCTTCCATGTGAGGCCCTGTGCTGTGTACATGTGGTGCTTTTAGAAAGGGCTTCCCACCCACGTGTTCTTTCTGGTAGCCCTGGAAGCTTACCTTGTTAATACATTTAAATTGTGTCTCTTTAGGCATTGTGTGTGTGTGTGTGTGTGTGTGTGTGTGTGTGTGTGTGTGTATCAGAGGGCACCGTGTATCCCTGTGGAGGACCAAGAATGACTATGGGAATCATCCTGGATTGCTTCTACATCCTTCTTGCTTTGCTCTGGAATTTCCCAGGCTCCGTCCATCATGGCTAGGGGTGCAGGCTGCCGCTATTTCTACCTGGTGTTTTTATGTAGGACCTGGGATCCGAACTAAGGACCTTCTGTTTGCAAGACAGAGTCTTAACCCCATCTCTCCAGCCCTAGGCATATTTTTATAAACTGTTTCATACTATAAACACACTGTTAATAGAAAGTAAGCGCATCAGAGTCACTGCTAACCTACAAAGAATTTAACGGATATTTAGAATGACTTCTCAGGTGGAACAATGATTTCAGGTAGAACAGTCGAAAATTCTTAGCAGTTAGTGAAAACAGCATGAATAATAAACAGTTTTTTCTCAACTTTCTGGAGGAAAAAACATACAGCAGAACATTGGGAGCTAAGGCACATGTAAAAGTCCATCCATTCAATTATAAGTTAGTGCACAGCATAAAGGAGTCAATGAAGGGCATGAAATTGGTGAGTTACTCTAAGCATAGAATATGTTCTTGAAAGGCTGTCTAAAGCAGACGCAGATGGATTAATATTGGTATAAAATTAATTGCAAGTCATACAGTTAGCTCTGAAGGGATTGTCTTGAGAAGAGAGAAGGAATCATTTCTTCAACTGCAGAATTTGGTTTGAAATAATAAAACAACTAGACCATGCTGAGGAACAGAGATGATGGCTATAAGAATTTTTACAAAAGATTCAGGTCTTCTAGTGACACAATGTGAAATTGCCACATGTCACCATAGCACTTCACATATGTGACTTTAAGAATAAAGACAGAACAAAGCTGGGTGTGGTTGTTCACCCCTATATTCCTAGCACCTGGGAGGTGGAGGTAAGTTGGAGACTATCTTGAGTTACATAAGCCTACCTCAAAGAACAAAATCAATCAAACAAACTTCATTACCCCCGGACACCTGACCCGATTCAGCTCAGACAGTGCCAAGTGCTGCTCTGCCTGCGTGAGGCCCTGGTTTCATACCTAGCTCTGAAGAAGAAAAGAAGTCTTTCCTGGTAGGTGTATTTCTCTCGTTTTCTGAGAAGATTAGATATAAAAGTTGTCTGAGCTTCGTTCTCAGAAAAACATGGAGCTTTAGTTCCGGTGAAAGATTGTCTTCTACTTAAGGACAGAACTCTACAAAAACTGAGAAGCAATTTCTCTTCATGCGGGTCCCTTTTTCTCTCCTAGGCCTTTAACAAATACAAGAGAGAGGGCTTTTGCCTTCAGAATGTGGATAAGGCCCCTTTGGCTAAGAGACGGAAAATGAAGAAGACAAGCACCAGTACAGAGACCCGAAGCAGCTCCAGCGAGAGTTCCCACTCTTCCTCCTCCCATTCCCATGGCAAAACGACGCCCACCAAGACACTGCAACCCAGCAACCCCACTGATGGCAGCAATCCAGAGACCCTCTTCCAGTTCTCGGACTGAGTGGTGTAAGAATGGTAGGATGTCTTCAGTGACCCTTTGCTCCTTTATTTCCCTCAGCATGTGCCTGAGGTATGTTCTTTGCTTTTAAGAAAATGTACCCTATTGGTCTCATTGGAATCAGCCTCTTAGTGAATATTTTTCAGGAAACCCATTTGGTTATCCTTGTCCAAAAGCACTGGACAGAGAACGTTACTGTGAATAGAGCACTTGTGATACTTTAGCAACAGTTCCAGCGGATTCTTCTTGCGCAGCAAAGGTTTCTGTAATTTACGTAGTGACTAGATTGGAGCTGCCTGCAATGAAGTCACAGGTTTCACATATCGGCCAACAAGACTTGATACCTTTTATTAATGCCTGGTGGACAAGACGTGTTTTTAAGAGACTTTCATACTCTTTGGATAATGATTTATCAGAGAAAAAGGTCTTTTCAAAAAAGATGCTGTAATGAATTTTATGTGTGGCTTATTTCTTAAAACAGAATTAACTTATTGTTTCTATTTTATGTTTCTATATGCTGATAACCTGCTATTATGAAGCTTTTCTAAAAAGTGAAAACAAGCTTTAAGAACTAAGTCCCATGTGCTGTACTGGGATCCAGCTGAAATGCATGCTGAACTATATGTTTTTAATTTTGCACTGCTCTTTCCTGGCAATTTGTTTTAATGGCTGTTGCAGGGTATTGAGGTACATGTCTCTTGAATTTATGTAATATTGCACTTTATAAAAGAGTGTGAACAAAGCAATCTGTTTTATAGGGTGCACTGTTTAAGACGTATGTACTGTATTTTTGCCATTTCTTTCATTATTCACTTTAAATTTGTTGTTGCATCCCTCTTCTGCTTTCTGTGCAACAAGTAGAAAGAGGTGTGTTGTGTAATGAGTCCTTAGCCACTTACGCACCACTATGAGGAAAACTAAAGGGAAACTCTACTCAACACTGTGCTTTGTATTTGTACACTGTGTTGCACTACAGTGAGACATTGCCTCCTGTAGTCATATATTATGCATATGTTTTAGAATTGTATCTATAATTGTTTTGAAATTTTTCTGTTAAATTTTAACTCCACAAAGCATATTTTATAAACTTATGTGCAGAGCATTTTATTGCTCAGAAGTTCTAAATTTACACAGAAAACAAGTGCTATGTGATGAAGACATTTCATTCAAAGACTGCTGCATTTTAAAATACCAATGAAGTGATTCCCTATGCAAAAAGTAAAGAGAGAGGAATTGTGTGCTATTTTTTTTTTCTTTTAAAGCCATTCCATGAAATGTCAGGACTGAGAAAAGTGATCTTTTCAGGGTTCCCAGATATCAGGCTTAAGATGATACTGCCTAACAAGTTAATTTTACACTTTTGATTAATGATAATTGTCCCTTCAGCATTAGTTTGGAATTTGGATATGATATTTATTTATCTCTTTTTTAAAGTAATAACAGCATTAATTTCAACCAGTTATGAATATTAAAAGCATTGCACTCTATGTAAAAGCAGTATATTTATTACTAAATCAATGTATATATTAATAGTACAGGCTCCCAAAATGGCAACTATTAAAGTATTTTCAAAACATTGTATTACCCTGTTCACGTGTCTGTCCACGGCGGTATTGGTAATAACTTTTGATGCTCTTCACTGGCCGGATGCTGAATAATTCCCATCGAGTCAATGAAGATTTTATACTCGGAGCTCTCAGTCCTAGTAATGATGAGAAATGTTATGTGAATTATTACCAAACTGTAACTAATTCACAGGATGTGATACCCTCAGGCACAGATTTATAATAAGAAAATATTTATTTTTACATTGAATGCCTTCGAGTTATATTTAGAAATGTATAAGTTCTTCAAGTCATTTAAAACTGTGTGTCCTGGTAAATATGAGTTGTAAAATACACATTGAGACTGCATTGCCAACAGAAAGTGATCCAAAAAAATGGTCCAACCTACCCTCGTAATTTTGAGTATTAGAAATTGGTGGGTTTCACGCACTTTCTTCTTCCAGTATCTTCTGGAGAATTTGACAACACTGAAATGGGCAAAAGGCAGGCAGAGTGAAAAGAGAGATCTCTCTTCCATTACTGCCTGAATCACTCAAAAAGGATTTGTGAAAAGCCCTCCTGAAACATTTAGCCCTGTGCTTTGTCAGATGCCGTCACCTTCACCAACTTAGAAGCACCAAGAACACAGCATCTGATGTCAGTTTGTGTTTAAGCTTTCTGTCATCATATAGCAAATTGCTCTTCAAAATTCACAAAGCTTTCCTTTGGTCACATCAAGATAAAACAACGAAGATATTCCTTATAAAAATATTAATGAGGGCTGGAGACATGGCTCAGGGGTTAAGACTCTGCCTCACAAGCAGAAGGTCCTGAGTTCAGATCCCAGGTCCCACATAAAAGGAAAGCCAAGAAGAAGTAGCCTACACTTCCAATCCTGGTGGGCAGAGCCTAGGAAATCCCAGAGGGGAAACAAAAAGGAAATAGAGGCAATCCAGGATGACTACCAAAGTCACCCTTAGTCATCTATAGGGACACATAGTGAACTCTTTCTCTCTGTCTCTCTCTCTTTCTCTTTCTCTCTCTCTCTCTGTCTCTCTCTCTCTCACACACACACACAAACTATTAATGAATGGACAGTTGATATTAGGAGTAAAATAGAAATAACTAAAGAAAAATAAATATTTTAAATCTTCTTTATGACACTAATTATGGGGCAGAGCCAAATCAGCTTACCTTTCCTGTTGAGTGCCTCATATGCCAATTATATCATCATAAATGCCAAGTCATACTTTTTTAACTATATTTTGAGAGGTAAAGATGATAATAAAAAGAATGTGACAGAGGAAACAAATGAAAAGAGGCCAACTTCTTGTGATTACTCTGCCAGATCCTGTGGCTAAGTGAATGAATTAAGCTATTTTGAAATTTGTTAATTCTAAACTAGTTTAAGAAACCACTGAACCACTGGAATAGAGCTAGTCAAAACATGGCTGTCTGACTTGGGCTTACACATTTGCGCATGAAAAACTGATCTTTAAATTTTTTTAAGATTATTGCTACTTAAACATGTAAGTAAATGACCACATTCTAGAAATAAGGTAAGTTATTTTAAAGACTCCCACTAGTGATTGGTAACAGTGATTGGTTTGGTTTTTAAATAAGGAAGTACCTTTGGTGTCTCACTTTTCTTAAATACAAACACAAATATTTCATGGAAATGTGTAATGTATTTACATGTTCAACTTGCTTCTATTTCATACATCTATTTTTGTTAGATTTATTAAGAACAGAATTCTTTGAAATGTTGAAAATGTCTAAATTATTGACTGTTTGCTTTAGAACAACTTATTACTTTGGATGTTCTTCCAGTAACCAGTAGTAACAGCACAATCCAGGTGTTTGTGTGATAACAGGTCTAATATTCCTTATAATCTATTAACTTCTGACACATAACTCACATTATGTCAAAATAATCATCTCATTTGTATTGTATTGTATTGTAACATAAATACCTTAAACTTACGTTTCTTTCTTAACACTGGTAATCCTCCAATTTCTGCTATTTAATACTTATACCCTCCACGTGACTACCCTTTGTCCTTTGATATCTTTGTCCAGCACTAAAATGAATGCAGAAAGCCCTCATATATCTCATTTTAGAGCTCAAGGATTGGGAAAAATAGGAAGTATGCATGAAATAAATATCTTAAGTACAATCCTCCCGGAATAGCAGCTTAGCAACATAAAGGCTTTACTCCCAATGGTGACATTCTCTTGACAGTGTTTTCCTTAAGAGCAGTTACTTACATAGTGGGCATGGAGGTGCACCCCCAATATCCCAGCCCTCAGGAGGAGAAAATTGAGAGGTTTGGGCCTGCCTGGACTGCACAGTAAGGTCTCACCTTAAAAAAAAAAAAGAAGAAGAAAGAAAGAAAGAAAAAGTCATTTAAATTTTGCTTCTATGAGGGATGAAAGATATATTTCCCAGGAGACCAGATCTCAGCGTGTGATGGTCTCACTCTGGGGCTCATCTTCAGCATTGCGTGCTTTGGAGCATTTAAGGGCCTGCCTGTACTTAATGGTAGAAATTAGTTCATTTCCATTCTGACTGATATTCTTCCCCACCTGTGGCTGCCGTGTGTCTTGTTTCTTGTGAAGTAAGCGTGTGTCGGTGCTTTCATTCTTCCTTATGTTGGACTGAAAAGGAGTAAGAAACTAAAGTGACTTCCAGATACATGTGTCTTGATGTCTTCATACCTAGCGAGGAATAGGAAATGTTGCATCTTTTCCCCTTCATTACTTCTAACCAAAGAGCTGCTGTTTTACATTAGGAGACTCATTAAAAGAGGAGACTCTTGGGTAGCGATTCATCAGACTTAATTTCCCTTGTGTATTTCTGCTGGGATAGGTGGGAAAATACATGTAATATTCTCCTAGTTAGAATGCTGCTTGACAAATTGTAAGCCATTGAAGTCTCCAAATAAATAAAATTTGTGTCGAATACAGCAGCTAGCCTTTGAAACACAGAAAGCTGAGATAATGTCTAGCATTGTGTTGTTTCTGTCATTCTTTCCCATTGTACAACACTTCACTTTATGGACTGGTGAAAGCCTGTCTCTTTAAAGATCCAGCTTTATTCTTATCTCTTTTTACATTAGACAGGATTTTTTTTAATCTTTTTTTTAAGTCCTATTTTTTAAAAAAATAGTGAAAAAATTTAAAGAAATGCCATGAGCAAGAGAAGGAAATTAAAGTTATGCAAGTAGGAAATATTATGGCTTTATTTTCTGACACTCCTTGTCAATAGATTGAAAAATCATTGTTTCTCTTGTTTACCTTACTTTAAAATCCAGTAAGGCTGAGGCACTTGACATTTCTAGCTACAGGCGTATTTCTAACTGTATAAGAAGCTAGCCACATGAGATGAGCTGTGCTGTGTTGGGATGAACATGTGACGATTATGCTCCCTAGACACCCATGGCTGGGGCAGGCATTTGGTTATTCATAAGAGATTATTCGTGACACTGGACTCCTACTGTACACGAGTAAAGGGAATAGTTAAGAGTGTAAGAATGCTCAGTCTTCCAGTGATTGAGAAAGGAAATGTGAAGATGTTAGTCTCATAAAATGTTAATCCTTTAGTGCAAAATTTGGGAAAATATCCCAGAAAGCCATGAGTTTTCAGAAAGAAGGACCCACATACACACAAAGGAACTCTTTTAAGACTGACATTCCGAGTACAGCTGATGTACTTCTCTCAGGTGTAAACTGGAAACCTGGTGAAAAATCATCCTAGCCACAACACTCAATATTTTAACTGCTTACGTTTTCCATTAAGTGAAGAAATTGTCTCATCCTAGGTGAATAGGAAAGAAAAAGCATTGCTTTCCTTCTGGTCCGTGTGGATAATTAGGAGGAAAAGTCTCCGTCAAGTGAGTGTCATTTTTCTCCACCGCTGTCTGAGCTGTCAACAGCATCAGGATTCACACACCCAGTGCGTGTAGTTTTGCTTGAATCATTTTTCTGCTTCCCAGGTGTACGTCTGTCTACAGTCGTATCCCTACACTGATCTTCAGGCGCTGCTTCTCAGTGCCTCCGTGTATTGACTAACATTTCTAGATTATAATTAAAATCATATGAATGAAGACTTGAGACAGAAGGAATAATTTGAGATGTTGACTAAGGGGATGATGACTTAGTGAGGAAGTAAGCAGTGGTAACTTTGAATGCCAACATTTGTATCAGTGCAGAAAGAGTTACTGGATTTCCTTGACAATATAAATAGGTCTCTAAAAGTTTCCAATGTTAAGTGAGTGAAGGAACTAGGTAGGCCTTATAAAGTGGTTACTTTCCTACATGATAATTTTGCCCTCTCTTTCCCAACTTTGCCTGCTGCTCAGTGCCCAGCCTTCTGACATGGTCAGAGGGCTCAGTCCAAATTGGCAACACTAAGCTACAGATAAATAGTCCACTTGGTGATGCTTAAGTTTCTACCTAATTATTACATACGAAGTGTATGTGTCCTGAGTGTATAGCTCAGAGGACTTATGCATATAAACATCATGTGAGGATCACATGATCCCATGTCAAATATAACCACAACATTTACTTATGTTCTTTTTTTAAAGAGAGAGAGAGGAGAGCATAGACAGACATATACATGCCGCGACTCACTTACACTCTCAAAGGGTAACTTTGGGGAGTCCGTTCTTCTGAAGCAAGGACTGTCTTGTTCCGGCTACTCTCCATACTTCTTTTTTTTTTTTTATTTATTCAATTGTGCGTGTATGCATCCTTGTGCGTGTGTGTGTGTATGTATGTGTGTGTGTGTACGTGTGTGTAGAACCACGGACGAATTCGGGAACCACCATGGACGCCTCCACCTCCTCCTTGTTTACTCTGCCCCGGGATTCACAGGCTCCGCCCTACCAGGACCAGAAGTGCAGGCCGCCCCTGCTTCCGCCCGGCGTGCCCCTGCTTCCGCCCGGCGTCTATACGTGGGGTCTAGGTGGGGTCTAGGATCCGAACTCAGGACCTTCCGCCTGCAAGGCAGAGGCTTAACCCCTGAGCCACCTCTCCAGCCCCTACTCTCCATACTTCTATCTCCACCTCCCATCATTGCAGTAGGCGTGTTGGGGTTACGGATGGGAGTCGTCAAACATCTGGTTTTTGTGGGTTCGCGTCATCAGGCTTGTACAACAAGCACTTTTAAAAACCCTCTGAACCATCTCACTGGCCTTCGTTCTTGACCTTCTTATTAATGAATTATGCAGTTACCATCTTTTGTGGCAGAAAGTAGTGCAAGAGATACATTTTTGTTAGCATCACGTCTGTGAAATCCATCTATGATTTGCTCTTTTTACTGCCATTTGCCTATTTTTATCAGAGGAAGATATTTGCCTGTCCAGTCTTTTGATAGACATTGGATTGTTTATATTTTAACTTCTCTGCCTAAGGCCGCCATGGTTGTAGTTGTTCATACCTTTTAGTGGACCTATGCACTTGTTTCTGTTGGGCTCATAACCTAACAGTGAAACTACCGAGCAATAGTATAAATTTATCTCAAAGGTACTGAAAACCGCATGCGGCAGGTGTCCTGCATCCTCACCAGTACTTGGTACCGGCAGCCTCAGGAGGTTTAACCATCTATGATGAATACTTGGTTGTGATTGTAAAGTCTGTTTTCCTGAGAAATAATGCTGGGTGAAGCATCTTTTTATATTTTCATTAGCCATCTAGATGTCTTCACTCATTAAGGGCACACTCAGATATTTACGTATTCATTGGACTATCCTTTTCCTTATTATAGGTTCCTTCATATTAAGTGGTATGAGGTCTCAGTCCATCATTGTAAAATCATGTTTTCCTCCCACTTTCCATATTATCAAGTCTAATATGATGTTCTTTTATGCCAAGCTAATGTTTTTGTATCCTATTAATACATGTTTGTCAGAAGGCTATGAAGATGGCGTATGTTCTTCTGAAAGCTTCGTGACTCCACCGTGCGCATTGGGCCTGTGATCCATCTGGCACTGATTTTGCGAGACAGCAGCCAAGCTCATTTCTTCACGTGAGTGCTGCCTTGATCCAGCACAATGTATTGAAAAACCTAATGGCATTGCCATTGCAGTTTTTTTAAATGAACTCTTCAATTCTGGCAGTATGAAAACTTCTAATTTGGCCTTGCTCTCATTGTTTTTGGCTTGCTGAATCTGTTGATGAACATCTTTCCTTATTGGAAATTCTTAAGCAATCAGTCATTCTTCAAGGAACTGTTCCCAGACTATCCTTTTTTTTTAGGGATCCCCGAAGTCTGTTCACCACGTTCCACAGTATCTCCCAGTCTTCCCTGTATGGTCCGTTTTTATTTCTTCCTGTGCTTGAAGCTATATAAATTTGACCAACCTGTCCTCTTATCTTTGTCTAGATTTTGTAAATTTTAAATTTAATTTCATATATTGCATTTGGTTCTGAAATATTCATTGACTCCTTTTTGTACACTGCAGGTCACTACTGAATTCTCAGTTTTCTCTTTTAAATTCTTGAACATATTACCTAATTTTAAAGCTGCTATAGATTGGTTATCTCTGTCCATGTTTTCTCTTAGTTTTCAGCCAAAGCTTTGTCCTGTTGTTTAGATTGTCTTATAACTTATCCGAATGCCTTACAAGGTGCTTTAGTCACGTAGACGCTCTGGATGGAGTGGTCTCTACAATGGTTATATTTTCTTCTGGCCAGCAGGCCACATGCATGCAGACCACTGTAATCATATCATGGTTGTAGACTGTATTGAAGCTTGTGTATTTGGTTTTGCTCTTACTCTTAGTTGGGTTCTCAACTGAAAATCTAGAGGATTTATCAGGGTCACTTCACTTTAGTGACCCTGTCTTCTCAACACAAGAGCAGCTCTTTCACCTGCTGCCCCTACTAGTGTCCCATCCCCCCGCCCCCCACGTGCTGGAGTTCAGGATCTGCATTCATTCCCAGGGGTTCTCATAGCAGTGCTTCCGCTTTACTCCCCTGAGCTGTTCTCCTCTCGGGTCTCCCTCTTCCCCCAAAGCCTCTTCCAACTTGTGTCTCTTGCATTACTTTCTGCCAGGCATTTCTTGCCCTGCAGTGTTGGCAGAGCCTTCAGAGGACTCAGAGCCAGTGCCCACTCGGTGTGCCACATTCTCTGGGGCCTGTAAAAGAGACATTGCGTACTTCAGTTGCTTTCTCGGTTGTTTCAGTGAGAGGACCACCCCAGTCAAAGCCACTTTGTGGCCCAAAGCAGAGAGAGAGCTCCAGTGATAATCATTTTCAGTCATAGTCATTGTTTTCCCGCTTGCTGTCACAAATTCACAAGAGAGGGCACCGGATTCCTCTTAGATTATTTGTTCAATAAATGGTCTTCTCTTGCTTCAGACCAGGCACTGTAACAGCAGAAGTAAGATCAGTTACTTTGGAATTTATAGCCTCATTTTATAAACAGACTTCTAGATGAGTTGTAGCTTGGAAAGTATGGCTATTTAGTGCATATTAATTGTACAGATAATGTTTTGTGACAATTTCATACTGAATATGCTATGCTTTGATCATATCCACCTTCTCTGCTGCCATCTCTCATCTTTCCTAGTTCTCTTCCCTCATATTCACATTTCTACTTTGAGGTCCTTCTCTCTTTTGTTTAACATATGAGAGAGAGCACACAATTCTTGTCTTCCGTCCTAGCTGCTTTTGTTGAATGTGATGTCTTCCAGTTTTAATTTTCCTGCAAAGGACATGATTTGATTTCTTCTTCATAGCTGAATAGTGCACTATATTTATCTGTTCATCTGTTGCTAATTCATTTTTATAGAAATTAACATTGAATAGATGTGAGAGGGAGAAACAGACCTTTCAGATGATTTTATGCCTTTATAGAAACATTTCTAATCTTTTAAAAAGTGTATGTGGTAGGGATGTAGCACAGTGGTAGACTGCGTGCCTAGCAGGGGAACTGTTCAATTCCTAGGGGGAAAAATGAATAGGAAGACTATTCCAGTTCATAATTACCCACAATGCATCAGTATTGTAGAACAAGGCTAGTTACCCACAATGCATCAATATTGTGGAACAGGGCTACTTAACCCACAATGCATCAGTATTTTTGGAACAGGGCTAGTTTAACCCACAATACATGTGGGTTAAAAATGCTTAATTCCATGTGTCCGTGTTGCTACATCATATGAACAGGATAAGCACATAGAAGTCTAACTTTGGGAGACTGGATAGGTAGCTCAGTGGGCAGAATGTTTGCTATGCGAGCATAAGGACCTGAGCTCTGCCCAGTATCCATGTAAAAACACTCAAAACATGCTGCCTGTATCTGTGTTCCCAGTGCTGGGAATCGAACACAGGAGAACCCCAGAACTGGCTGACCAGCCCATCGGCCAGTCAAGTGCTCCAGGTTCAGTGAGAAAAAGTTCAGTCTCCAAAAGTAAAGTGGAGAGTGATTGAGAATGACACCCATTGTCAACTTAGGACTTCCGCACCTGCAAATACCACACACACAAAGAAAACACTGGAAAAAGCAAAACTTATTTTGGAGCTCAGTTACTGGGGAAGTTGAGTTAAAATGTCTCAAGGAAGTAGCTCGGTGTGACAGCACATGCCTGTACTGTCAGCGTTCAGGAGGCAAAGACGCAACAGCTCCGGGCCAGCCTGGGCTCCACAGTGAGGCCCTGCATCAGAAACAAATCACAGGGTTGGGAAGATGGCCCAGTGGATAGAGTGCTTGACACGGGCATGAGGGCCCGAGTTCAGATCCCCAGCACCCGGACCCCAGCAGTGAGGGAAGAGGAACAGGCGGAGTCGAGGCTCCTGGGGGCTCACTACTAGTCAGCTAGTGTAGCTGGAAATGAGCTGCAGATTCAGAGGGACACCCTGCCTCAGAAAACAAGGTGCACAGCAGTAAAGGCGTCGCATCAACCTCTGACCTCCACATGTGCTCGCGTGGACGGACACACGCGTGCAGATATCACACGCAGTTTTCTTGCACAAAGCCCTGACACCTGTGTCTGGAGGACGGACAGATCTGAGGCAGTCATTTTGTGAGTGCTCACATGATAGCTGATGTCAGCACGCCGCAGTGTCCTACTTTAACTTCAGTTTTTGAAAAACATTTCACAGGTGACGAAGCACTCATTAGATGTGTTGAGATACCAAGAAACGACTTGGTGCTCTCAGTCTTCCAGAATAACTTAAATGTCCATGTGTGTTAGCAAGAGAAAAATGTAACCTGGGCACTTTGCACTATTACAATGGGAGCCTGATGGAGCACCTGACTCACCTTTCTCGTTCTTTCCCACCTCAAAAACTTCAGCCTGGAATCCCAGCCCCTGAGAGATGAGGGCAGGAGGATCAAGGGTTCAAAGTCATTCTTGCACAAGGCCAGTCTGAGCTACACGAGGCCCTGTCTAAAAAAAAAAAACTTCATCCAGTGTTTTATTTTCTATTCCAAACACAATTTCCAGATGTAATTTTTTTTCATGGTACTGAAATTCAAATCCAGGGTGTTGGACACACCAGGCAAGCACTTTACCAATGAGATACACACCGAGCTGAGCTATACACCCAGTCGGCCAGTTTGTATTACTGATGACAATCATTTTCACATGTCCAAAAGACAGAAGACCTATAACTGCATTATGCATCGTAGCCCCAAGAATTCTAAGATGTTCTCAGAGGGCAAATCAAAGCCCTAAGCACCTCTAACTTGGTTTTTTTTTTTTTGCAGTGATGGTCTCTTAGGGCAGCCTTGAAACTGCCATTCACTGTGAAAGAAGTCAGACACAGCTGACCACTGCTCTGTGATTCATTAAAGATGCAGAGCAAGCAGATCCACAGAGACTGAAAGGAGGTTGTGGTTTCCACAGGCTGCTGGGGGTGGGAAATGGAGAGCAGCTACTTAGTGAGCCCAGGTTTAGAAGTGACAAAAGAGTCTCGAACTAGGTGGTAATAAGGGGACATTCTCATTAACAAAACTGAAACCACCGATTGGCACATTTTAAAATTATTTAATTTTTGAGATGGTGTTCTCATTATATTGCCCAGACTCCAACTCCTGAGCTCTATAGCGTCTGCCACCAAATAGCTGGAACTAGAGGGGTAGGTCTGTATTAATCTTTAAAAAAAAAAAAGAAAAAAATATACATCCAAAACAACAACAAAGCCCGCCTTCTAGAAAGAATGCATCATTTGGAAGACTTGTTCCTTCACCTTTCACCTAGTTAATTTTACTTATAGTTTCTGAACAAGATCCACAGCCCTTCTTTGGCAGCATGTCTTTTTGAAGCATCACGGGTATTGTAACTAGCAAATCTTTAATCAGTAGAATTGAATTTCTTGGGGACAAAGTAAATTTGTCTCTTGGAGGTAACACTAGGAAGAGAGTGGAGCATCCTTCGGAGTACGTTCTGCCCTGTGTTGGGGAATTGAGAATGTGGTGCCCATATCCAGCTATTGTTTGGATCTCTGCTCTGGAGTTTAATCCCGTGCTTGGATCTCAACTGTCTCAATGGGGCCACTGGAGTCTTGTTTTATTTGCATGTCTGCTTGGTGAGTGCTTCTCTAAAATCCTTTATCTCACTTACATTAACATTCCCTAGAAGTGGTCCCATTTGCACAGCTAACTGAACGCTGTTAACGCTCAAAGTCATCTGTGATAGATGTCTTTTAATTAACCAAAATACTTTCAAAATCCCATAAAATTAGCTCTCTTCCTGATTTTACTAAAGCCAGAGGCTAACTTGTCTCTCTTACTGTAACATATACATAGCATACCTTTTTTTTTAAACAATGCTGGGCTAGTGGACCAACCCAGGTCTTCATTGGATGAGACAAGCCCTCTGCTACTGAGCCACACCTCCAGCTCTAAAATGTCTTTATCGTGAGTAGTGTATGCTCGCCAAACCTGAAAGCTTTGTGACCATGAGACTGAAACCATGGATCTTTTTATCCACTGGCTGAGCTATTGCACATGACTTCGCATTGGTTTCCGTTGAAGATAAAGATGAACTGTAAAGGAGGAAATGACTCAGGCCTTGCAATCTTCAAATGCTTTGATCACAAATGTTTCGTCAAACTCCATATTGGTTTATGTAAAATGTTAATGTGGAAAACATAATAAAATTCGTACTTTTTCTAAATTCTGTTTTGAAACTTTATGCAAATGTAATTAATTATTGAAATGTTTTCCTGAGTGTATTCAGAATAAATTGTACCTGAAATGTAAGAACTTGGATAAGTATCTTGTTGCATCATTAATCTGGTTTTTTTTAATCTTAAAAAAAAAAAAGCAAAAACGAGCTGAGAAAATAAAATGGCTTTTTAAGTAAGTCATTATATAGCTTGATAATTCTGATGAAGCTTTTAGTTCTGAGTAAGAAAATTCAGAGTACTCCAGAGTTTTTTCTGTGTTTTTTCTGAGTATGATGCTGCCTTATTTCATTTCTTTTTTTTTTTTTTTGGTGGTGGTGGTTTTGTTTTTTTGAGAGAGTGTTCCGTATAGACCAGGCTGGTTCTGAACTCAACATGTAGCCAAGGATAGCCTAGTTCTTTTGATTCTACTGACATTACAAGTGTACATCACTGTGCCCAGCCCTGAGATTGGCTTTCTGAAATGAGAATAATCAGACCCTTAAGAAAAGTACAGAAAGTTTTTTTCTTATAATGGATATACTTGATAAAACACTTGAATTTAAAAAGCTCTAGTTAGAATTTAAACTTACATATTTGAGCAACATACATATTATAAAACTTTAAAAGATAAACATTGGTGACTACAATTGATATGTAGTCTTCATTATGTAGATTTTTTTAAAAAATAGATTCTGTATTGATTTTGTTTAAGTTTTTCAAATGTTAGCTTATAGTGGCTGTGGTAAGAGGGTATTTTAAAATTCCGGTAGCATCTTAGGAATTGTTAAATTACAAGTTACAATGTAAATTCCCCGTACTTCAAATAAACCTCTTTGCACTGTAACTGGATTACATAATTGGATCCAATTAAAATTGGAACCAACACGATGGCTCAGTGGGTTGAGGGACTTGGTGCAAATCTAATGACCTGTGTTTGATCCCTGGAGTCCACATGGTAGAAGAAGAAAACTGACCTCCAAAAGTTGTCCTCTGACTTCCTCATGTGCACTCGCTCGCTCACTTTCTCTCTCTCCTCCTCTCTTTCATTTCTCTTTCTCTTGACTTAAAAAATTCCTACTTAATTAGCAGTGTCAGTAATATGTATGTGTGTGCGTTTATATATATATACTTATATACATTTTGCAACTAACAATACCTGAGTTTGACCATCTGTCCTGCCAGGGGTTCATACCTGTATTGAAGTCCAATCTGGTATAAATGAACAAGGACCCAAAAGGATCTTGATAAATCTGTGTTAGTTTCTTTACAAAAGTGGAAACTACAAGTACACACAGGTCAATCTAGTAACACATTATTTTCCTAAAAACCTAGTAGAGCTGGAATGTGTGATAATCCTCCAGATTTATTTAATTTCAGCATCAAAAATGATTAGGATTTCTACTTAATAGAGGGACTGCAGCATGATAAACTTCAAGTATGTAAAATGTAAAACACCCATAGGCAATAGGTGCTTTGGTTTGGATGTTTTTTCCAAGATGAAATAAGGAATGAAGTAAGTAAATTTATTTACTAATTTGATTTTTTTATCTAGACATTTTTATTAGCCACCATATATGAATTTTCTCATGTATTAGTCTGCTAGAATCTAGAATTTGCTTTATTTTGTGAGTGACACCTTAAGAAGTTTCTGCAGTGTAAAATATTATAAAACATCTGTCTCACATGAAGTTGTTTGTTGTTGAGCGGAACTACCAAAGCCCATGTTGGAAGATGGGCAAACGAAGCAAAGCATTGTAACAAACTATTCTTTGACAATTCAGTTTATGTATAGAATGGCAAGCATACTGACATTATGAATTTCCTTGTTTTATGACTACTTTGTAGACTCGGTGACATTTCTCCCAGCAGAGGCTTAATGCAACTTGTTTTTGCTTATAAATAGCTATTTTTAACACAGAGAAAGTAAGCGTTGCAGGTCTGCCTCTCGCATAGCAAATTAAATTAGCATCACTCTACTGCAACATTAGACATAGCAGCATTCCAGCATGCACTGCAGCAGGCCAGATTTCTGGGTTTTGGTGAAACTTGGGATGCTATATTTCAAACTAGACCTTATTCACGTGGTTGGACTATTATGTAAATACTTCAAGAAAGGATTTAGATTTTGGAAATTGGTGGCTTGCTGATGAGTTGTAGAGTCGAGAAACGTTTTTAAATATTTCCACTTTTGAGAAAGGTGATTTTGTGGCAGGCAGGAAGGCAGTTTCTGTTCTCTAGGTCCAGAAAACTACACGCTTGCTCACAGGGGGTCACCCAGCCCCCCTGTGTCTCCATGTCTTCAGCTGCAAAATGTAGATAATTACACGTGATCATGTCTACGTCAGGCCCAGCTAAAGAGGAAAACCTTCGCTAAGGTGCATTCACCCCAAAGATGCTCGGAACATGGAGCTGATGCTTATAGGGAAGACTTACTGCTGGGTAATAAGTTCAATTTTGACAATGTTTTTGTCTGGTCCTGTATAGTGAATGTTAACTAGCATTTTGAAGTAGCATCTGAGAATAAGGCAGGTGTAAATAGACCAATCTTTGATATTTGCTGTTATCGTTAATATACTAATGAAGAGTTACAGTGTATGTGTAGGTTTAAAATACGTCATCTCCATCAGGAAATTTGAAGAATGCCTCACTATTTGACTTGATTGTGCTCATTTCTGAGGGCTACGTAGATAGATTGTGTATAGTCGTCATGGTATGTCAGCATATCTGAGAATGTTCTAGTCCAGGACTCTCGGCCCTCAGCAGTGGTTTCCTGCTGGAAGCAAGGTTCCTTCCTGGTAACCTCACTGATAGGTGCTCACAGCTTTTTCCTGGGAATTTTTTGGGGGAACAGTGGGGTGGCTGCCTTTTGTTCTAGAGCTTCCTAAATTATTTTCAAAGATGCAAACACCTCAAATGTCGCTCTTCCTTAAAAGGCCTAGTTTAACTGTTTTCTGGGCTCGTCCATGATTTAGATTAGGTTGTTTCGTCCATTTCTTTAAACAACCTGAAGGTATCTTCTCTTGTGTCTCCTCTTCCGTGTGTTTGTGGTGGCAAGGCGCAAGGCCACTTCTAACTTTTAAAGGGTTTGCAATCATTACTGGTTCCCTCCGTCTGTGACCATGAGAGTTGTTGTTTCTTTCACGTAAAGACCCTAAAAGTCATTCCTCTTCTGTCCATTCTGGAGCAGTGGGCAGGGCTTGGAGGTGATCCGCTGAGCAGATCCCAGAGAAAGGGATCAAGGTGCTTAGTGCATCTAGCCGATGCCAGAGCAAATACTCTTCGCCTGTGCTTCCTTCCAGGGACAGCCTCAGAGAGACTTGTAGTTACAGGAGACCAGAGTCTGACAGATACCAGCCATCAAGTAAAACTGTGAAACTGTGTGTCAATTGTCCTTTCTCAGATCCCACGTGGGGATCACATGTGCTGTGGATGCTTAACTCCACTCAGATCCGCATGGGAGAAAGGATGGAAACTCGGTTTTGCTAAATGACCTTAAATTAGCATCAATAAGTAAATCACTTTTCATATGCCTTCTCTCTCTCTTTCTCCTTCTCCCTCTCTCTCTTTCTTTCTCCCTCTCTCCCTCCCTCCCTCCTCCCTCCCTCCCTCTCTTACAAGGAAGCTGTGCTTATCTGATCCCAGTCCATTGCATTGCACTTACCCTACCATTCAAAGCCATTAGCAGCAGTAATGTGTGTGTTGTTGCTCGAGGAGCCATCTTATCAGTTTCCTGTCCAGTCTCCTCAGCCTCATAGCAGGTAGTGGTGGCCTGTCAAGAAAAAACTTTTGCAACCAGCATGGGCCTGTTCATAACACAAGATCCATCCCGAGTGGCCCTTCTAGCAACTTCTGTTTTTAGTCATGTGAGTGCAGGTTCTCTATGGCCAAAACTTTGTCTCGGGTTTCAGAGAGCTCGGTGTCCTGTAGCCTTTTGTGGCTGGCTCTGTTGGATCCTGATAAGCTAGGGCTAACTCAGCACCCCCAGAGTGAGAGAGTGGCTTGCGGGCTCTTCTGACAGCCTGGGCCTCATCAATGAGAACAACTCTTTGTGGGCACGAGGGACATTATTTCTCTTTAGCTGATCTTGGCTTCACCTGCATGTCTGTCTCTCCTCCTCTCTTCACTCAGCCCATCTTTTAAAAAAGAAGCAAAAGCAAAACAACAAAAAGCAGACATGTCAGGGCAAGGCATAAGCAGCTCTATCAAGAGCATGAACAAGGTTTACTTTAGGAGCACATTTTCTCTTACTCCAGTGTAATCATAATTTTCAGTGGCAGCTGGAACTGTCCTGGACTCTATGAAGGGTCAACCTTTGACAAAGTCGTTCTTTCCGCCCATTTGGAACTCAGACTTTCTTTGCATGGCTCTTTTTCAACTCCCCCTAGAGAAGCACTTTTACAATGCAAAGATTATTTTCACAACAGGGATTAAATTTATTTGTAAATTTATGCTCCTTCTATTTTCAATAACGATAAGTGATTTTGTTTTCTTTTTGTTTAACACTGCCTGCATTTAGTAAGTGGTTGTTTTTCTTTACTTGCCTTCCTGAATGGTAGATTTTTGTAAATTGGTTGATTGTAACTGGGCTAAAATCCTCAAGTATTAATTTATAACAAGCATTTATTTAGGAGAGCTGAATGTAATATGTTTCTTTAGTGTTATAGACACACCTCATTGCTTCAGTGATAATACTGTCTTTGATTAAAGGGAAATTCTCTAAGAATTTTGTGTTCTAAACTGTTTATGAAGAATTTTCAAAATATCATTGCTGCCTTCTCTTTAACTGTCATAACAGGCCTGTCCTTTATCCCTTTTTGGTCTGCAAGTTAGTTTTTCCCTTGTTCAGAATCAAAACCTGGATGTGTTGCAGAAATGTGGTGTTTTCTCATTTGGGGAATTTGTTGGGAAAGCTTCGTGTACGGGTCCTTCTTAGGAAAGCAGTAAGGGCTTACTTTTCACCAGCTTCTGTGTGTATAAAGATGTATCTGTTCAAGCGTCACAAAAAAAATAAACTGTCAGTATACCAGCACCAAACATCTGGCTTACGTTTATGGGGGATGTGTTCGGGGAGGCAGCGGTTCCATTTTTTTGGCTTAGAGGATTGTTTGGGGTTTTTTTGAGGGGCATTAGGATGCCTAAATATAAGAACATGTCCGGAATCTTCCATCTCTGAATGCTCACGTTGACGCGCGTTAGAACTAGTATTGTATGAGTAGCCGAATGTCGTTTCTAAGCCGCCCTTTCCCTTGTGCTCTGAGTGGACCTTCAGATTCTTGTCTTCAGCTGCCCATTTGTCTCCCTTCTGCCATACAGAGCACTAAGCAGGAACAGCTGGGTGTTCATTCCTGTGACTCTTAACTAACTATATTAGTTCCTGGGTCCCTTGACTCCCTCCCACCCATTCTTCCCCAAGCCACGCTCTGCCTCCTGCTCCATTAGCCATTTAGCTCCTCACTCTTGTCCTCTGAGCCTTCATTCCCCCAGGTTAGCTTCTTCCAATCATTCAAAGACATGGGCACCTGCCTGGGTGGTTTGGGAGGCAGCATCAATTGGTAGAAGCAGCCCAGACTCCAACTGGGTTAATGGTCATTGTAACATCACAAATAACCTCAAAACTTGTTGACTTAAATTAATACACATTGTTGTTATTTCATAGTCTCTCGCACTGAGTTTAGCTGAGCAGCCTGGCTCAGGGTCTCTCAAGCTGCAGTCCAGCCAGAGATGTCGGCCTGGGGGGCTGTCCTTGGAAGCCTCTGGATCTGGGCCTGGGGGGCTGTCCTTGGAAGCCTCTGGATCTGGCACATCTGCTTCCAAAGAGGCTTACAAGCAGGACCCTTCCAATAAGCTGCTTGAGCACCATTGCAATGTGGAAGCTTCGAGAAGCAACTGCAGACCATCACCTCCGCCACCTTACATGCTCTGGAAGGCAGCAAGGAATGACAGCCACATTGAGGGAAGGAGAATTAGACTTCATCTTTGGAAGGAAGTTCCAAGGAGTTTGTGGTGGTATGTTAAAAGCCCCACGTCCTTACTCTCCTCAGCCTTGAGAATAGGGCTGGGGGTGTGGCTCGGTAGATAAAAGCACTTGATAACACTTCCATCTCCAGTATCCTGCACCAGGTCTCCTTCCTGCCATCTTCCAGGGAGAATGGCCCTGCATAGGCTCAGACCCCCAGAGCTTCTCTCAAGACAATTTCCATGTCGTATCCAGCCACCTAAGACAAAAATGGAGGAGTGGAATGAATGGGGCTGTGCGAACTTCACTCTCCAGTTAAGCTTGGGCTCTTGTGGCCAGACCATGACCATCTTACGAATCCCGAGTCATCAGGGATGTGTTTCTTAGGCTTTATTGTAATCTGCAAATGAGAAACAGCAATGGAGGGGGGCGCACTAGGGAGAAGTCTCAGGGTTAGTTAACACTTTTGTCTCACAAGCAAAAGGACATGAGTTCACATCCCAGATCTATGTAAAAATGCTGGGCAGATACGGTGGCAGCTTACAATTCCAGCTCTAGAAGGTGGAGCCTGGGAACCCCCAGAGCAAAGCAGTAAGGAGGTAGAGCGATCCAGAATGATTCCTATTGTCATCCTGTCATTCCACAGGCACACCTCTTGCACACATCTGTGCATACACACACACACACACACACAAGAAAAACAGCAATAGGTTTTTTCATTGCTGAGAGAAGCTCTGTATCCTTCTACACACCTGGTTTGTTTTCATTAGAATCACAGCCTAGTCTCAGCTTACAGGGCCCTTGCTCTCAGCCCCTTCCTTACTCTCTTCCCCTCACTGGACCTTGAACTCTGCCCTGGCCTTCACATAAAGAATGACCACAGGCAGTGAGCTCCCCTAAGACTTGAGGGCAGAGGCCTAAAGCATGAGAGGAAAGAGTCACACACAGGATCACGGAGAGGACTCTTGGCAACCGCCTCACTCTGAGCAAGTCAGTTACAGACTAAACGACCTGCATTTCCCATTGGTGGTGGTGGTGGTGGTGGTGGTGGTGGTGGTGGTGGTGGTGGTGGTGGTGGTGGTGGTGGTGGTGGTGGGTGTGTTGATGCGCCGTGCGCGTTGGCTCCAACTCAGCTGCACAAGATTCTGAACCTGTGCTCGCTCCGGCAGCACATACACTAAATTGGAACGATACAGAGAAGATTAGCATGGCCCCTGCGCAAGAATGACACTCAAATTTGTGAAGTGTTCCATATTAAAAAAAAAAAAGATCCTGAACCCTTGAGAGCCAGTCCATGGATTGAGAACTAACTCAGACATGTGTTTGGCTATTTATAAGATAAGTAGTAATCCCCAGAGTCAAACCAGCTGGTACTGCAGGTCATGGATTAAGTCGCTGTGCAGAAGCGGGGGTAAAGGGCTAACCTGGACCATCCCATCACCCACAGAGGGAGAACTGTGAGAACAGTGCGTCACAGAGGATGCTGCGCCCCATTCTTAGGTTAACTGGGAATCTCACTTTCATACGATACTAAATATGTCCATCATCCATCAGGGCTCTACTAACTGCCACTGAGTCTACTGAGCGTTCCCAGCCACAGGTGTCACGGTGGCACAAAGCTGCAGGACATTACGCGCCAGATCCGGTGTGCTCCGGCAGCTGCAGACTTTAGCCGACCCTAGCCTGCATCAAGGGCTCATGGGAGGAACGTTCTGTCACTTTGAAGCCTATCTCCCCCTGCAACCAATACCAATGTCTCTGTCTCTGTCTGTCTTTCTTTCTCTCTCCTTCTTTGTCCTCTCGGTCACATACACACACACACACACACACACACACACACACACACACACACACACACACACAATCACTGGAAACATCCAGACCCCTCTGGGTCCCTCCACCAAACAAACCACGAGTGGCTAAGAAACAACCAAAACAATGGCTGAAACAGTCCCTGGGGTACTTCTTTTTACTATGAAGTCTAGGGAAAATACACTCAGATGCTCCAAAAGTATAATGGCCTCATGTAGATGGTGACTATTGAAGGTAGTGTAAGGCTAGTCAGGAATAGCAGCCCTTGAGGAGCCAACAGGACATGTAGACGTAGAGCATGGTGACCCAATCCATCTTCAGGGTCTCAAGGTTTAAATAGAGGGCAGTAAGGTCTGCAAAGCTCAGCAGTCCTGGTCAAGGGTACTCCCACTGTTGGGGGAGGAACAGCCCAGTCGGTTTCTGGGTTAGTAGTCTGAGAAGTTGTCAGAGCTGGGTGAACTCTTGCAGGGAGACAAGTTCCTCTAGCAGGCCCCAGGGCTTCAGCCTGCTCATCCTCTGAGTCCCATTCTGTGGGGGTTGTTTGCTTCTTGTCTGCAAGACAATGGCAGGCCTAACTCCCCGCTTTGGGAGTAGAGAACTTCCAGATTGTTTGGATCGCTTTTGTTTCTCTTAGAAACTGGCTGGGCTGTTCCTCCCCTAACAGTTCTTCCCTGCTTATCTGAGATATGCTTATGCACGGACCAAGTAACTCTGTTTTGAGGCATACATTCCTTTCTCTTCTAGCAACAAGGCGCCATGCCTGTTTAGCATACCTGGCACGGGCTGGTCCACAACAAGTAAATGTAACCAAATGTATGCGCTTTACAAAATCCTGTAAAGAATTTGGCCCTGCTCTTTGATTATAAAACCCATGTATGTTACAATAAAGTCGGCTTGGATAATGGACATCCTAGGATCCCTCTGATCCAATGCCTGATCAATTCCTACCGCTCCTACTTCTGTTTTCCTGCATGTAAGTCTGGGTTTACGCTGGTTCGTGGGACCGGACATCATCCTCCTCCTAGGACCTAACTGGACATGTTCAGCATGAGATTCTTAGAGAAATTATAATTCCTTGAGGATTAGTCTTTAAGTAGTCATACAGCCAAAGCCAGGGACACGGGTATCTCTCTTTAGCCAGGACATCTCTCAAGCCAGGACTGGTGACAGGGACAGAAGGGAATGTTGTGGGCCTGGGCAGTACCTCGCACATTGAGACCTGACCCCCACACTCCCACCTCCCTAGTGAGGTTATTATTAGATCAGGAAAGGGGCAGAGTGAGCTAACGTCAAAATCCATCCTACACGCAGGGCTTCCCTCGTGGCTGGTCCTGACCCGCTGTGTTCGCGGGAAGATGTCACGGTGATCTTTTAGGAAGAGCAGAAGTTGTCTTTCACTTCTGCCCACCTTGAATTCCTCTGACACCAAACTATCTAAGATGGAAAACTCTTGAGTTGGAGCCTTTTAAAAGGATTCTTACTGGAGCCCCCACCTCTATTTCTGAGGTCATATTTCTTGAGCTTGGTGAAAGCACGCTGCTGTTTACTGCCGTGTTGCACAATGACTTCCTAAAAGGACAGCCCAGGACAGCCCAAGCCTAGGCCCTTGAGCAAGTCAGCCAGTTCTTGGTTACACAACCCAAGGGAGAGAAGAGCTGGGAGAGCCACGCAGATTTGCACCCCAGTGGTTGTGCTCTAACTAGCTGAGCGCATTCCCAGACAGTGGACTCAGTCTGCCTAAGCATCGTGCACATGAAGGGGCAGGCAGCCCAGGAGTAAACTTCTTTTTTCCTCTTTCACTTATTTTTTTTAATTTTATTTTTCTAGTTTTACAAGCATATTGAGTACTTATCCCTGCTTCCCTCCATCCCCCTTCCCTACTATTTCCCTCCCTTCCCTTCATCAATCCATTCCACTCCATCCCATCTTTCTGTCTGTCTACTTTTATGGACACCAGGGTTCTCTCTGGCTTATCTCCTCTTGAGGGGGTTCAGGCCTCTTGTGGCATACAAAGCTGCTTGTTTTGGAGCCACCCCACTGACAGGGGTATTTCCTTTCACTCATCCAGCTTAGTCCCCAGGGTTTCCACTCTATGTTCTTATCTCTTTGAATTCCTCTATAGTCCATGTGGATATGTTGGTATGTCAGTCATTATGCAGGTCTGGTAAGGACAAGTCTTACTGCAGTGAGTTTCTAGATGCAGCAGTCCTGCTTTGTATAGAGTGTCTTGTCCAGCAAGACTTTCCCATCTTTAGGTTCTTGAAGTCTCACTGCCCCCTTCTTCCTCAAGGTTCCCAAAGCCTTAGAGTGAGGCGAGATTAGGTTGGCCTGATTCTGGGCGAGCCTTGCCGAATCACCAGTACTCTGCATTATGACTGGTCATTGTCCATGTCACTGCTCTTCTACTGCTCTAGGCTGCATCCAGGATTAAACTTCTAACCAAGATGGCCCCCCAGGGTGACTGAGCAGACCGTACAAAGTTCAGAGTGGGGAGCAGTGTGTGTTGACTGGCGCCAGCTGTCAGGCACATGGCCCAGCTGAATCAGCGTCCTGAGAAGCTGAATCCCCTGGGGGACCCGCTCTGGGCAGATTTGCCTGTTCTGGGCATGCAGTTGGTAAGATGCATTTCTATGTGTATTCAGGGCAGCCTGGCTGCTTCTCTCAGCACACAGGGACCCAGGGCCAGCACTTCTCCGCTTGGCCTGGGTGCTCACAGTTCTGTAGACTGCCCAGGTCCTGATCATCATCTCCAGCCCTTCCCAACTATGATGGATATAAAAGTTATTTCTTTGGGGGGCTGGAGAGGTGGCTCAGGGGTTAAGCCTCTGCCTTGCAGGCGGAAGGTCCTGAGTTCGGATCCTAGACCCCACGTATAGACGCCAGGCGGAAGCGGGGGCGGCCTGCGCTTCTGGTCCTGGTAGGGCGGAGCCTGTGAATCCCGGGGCTGAAGGAGGTGGAGGCATCCATGGTGATTCCCGAATTCGTCCGTGGTTCTACAGACACACATACACACACACATGCGCGCGCACATACACACACACATGCGCACAGCTGAATAAATAATAAAAATAAAAATAAAAAGTTATTTCTTTGGGGCTAGAGAGATGGTTCAGAGGCTAAGACTGTTCTTGCAAGCAGAAGGACCTGAGTTTGGATCCCAGATCCCATGTTTAAAAAAAAAAAAAAAAAAGCCAGGTGGAAACAGCAATAGCTTGCACTTTTGACACTGGTGGACGGAGCCTGGGAAATCCCAGAGTGAAGCAAAAAGGAGGTAAAAGCAATCTAGAATGATTCCCAAAGTCACCCTTAGTCCTCACAGGAACACACGGTGCCCTCTGATGCATACAGATACAGATAAACACACACAGGCAAAAATAAAATGAATTCGGCATGCTGTTCAGACAGTTGCCACATTAATGCCACCTAAAAATGGTGAAAATATTGAAGGGATGCTTGGGGTATTGGGGTGAGCGCCTTTTCAGTGTGTACGACATCCCCTAATGGTTATCAGTTGCCCGAATGACTTCGCCAGTTACATAATCTCTGTGCAAGCAGGCCTGAAGTGGCTGTTAATATGAGGGTTTCTGAGGCCTTGGTCAGGAACACAGTCAAGTCCTGCGATGAGGGCGGGACGCAGACAGACTTTGCCCGAGAATTCTGAGATCACACAGTAAATGCAGGAAGGAAAGCCCTTGTTCCCAAAGGGCTCTGCAAGAAAAAGCAAAGAGTTCTGCTATCAGGAACCAAAGGTCCTATCTGCTACAAGAGCTCAGATTTTCATATGGAATGGAAGAGATCCTGAAGAGTCCAAACAATCATCTATGGGCTGGGAATGTAACTTAGTGGCAGGGGGCATAGCTTCTATGGATGGACGAAGTAAGATCTGGAATTGACATGTAACCCCGTACGATATGGTCAGTTAGTGAAAAGGTCATCTTTGTATTAAATGTCCTCGAACAACTAGATATCCACATGCCAAGGAAGGCATCTAAACTCTGACCTCACTTACAGCAACAACTAATTCAAAATAGAGCAAATAGTAAACCATAAGAGCCCAAACTACAGCATTCATAATCATGAATTTTCCCAACCTTAAATTGAGCAAAAGTTTCTTGAGTACCACACCCAAAACATAGGTGATTTAGTAGTTAGAAACAGCTGTCAGCTTGGCAGTTGAATGCTAAGCTTTCGGGCACAACTGTGAAGAATTGGTAGTTAAGGCACGCCCGTGGCAGGGTAACTAATTGATGTGCAAAAGCCCAGCCCAGGGTGGATGGAACTATCCCTGGGCAGATGGACGAGTTGGCATTCTTCTGCACACTTTGGCACTCTTACTGTCTGGCAAGTGAGGTTTGCCCCTCTCTCAGCAATCTTGTGAATATGGTACATACGGCCAGTTCCCTTGGCTCCTGGTATCGGTATGAACTCTCCTGCCAAGCTGGACTAAGGACTGTAACCAGAACCATAACAAAGATTAGAACCAACTTGTTCCCCTAAGCTCATTAGTCATGAATTTTTTCAGCAGCTGCAACAGTAACAACATTTAAGATAAACTGAATTTCATCAGAATTAACATTTGCACTTAAATGAACACGATGAACAAAGTACAAACTGCAGAAGAGCTATTTACAAGTCATGTATCTGGTAAGTGATTCATGACTAGACTGAAGAGCTTTTATAATTACCATACAAAAATCAAAATTTTGAAATTGGTGAAGTCAGAGTTTTACAAAGATAGACAAATAGCCAGCAAACCCATGAAAAATTACTCGGTATCATTTGTCAGCCATCAAGAAAATGAAAAACAGATGGAGAGAATGTTCAGGGGGAAAGGCACCTGCTTGCAAACCTGGAGACCTGAGTTCAGTCCCCAGGAGCTCATGGTGGGAGGACAGAGCTGACTTCTGAAGCTGTCCTCTGACCTCCACCCACGTGCCATGACGTGCATGCGCACCTTCTTCACATTCTCTCTCTCTCTCTTATGAATTAATAAAGCCAAGATCACAATGGAAGACTATGTCACAACACAGGACGACTGAAATCAAAACCATTGGTATGAAAGATGCCAGTGTGATCGTATGAAATACATATCTGTTCACCTGAGTTTCCTAGCACAGAACTCCTAAAATCCTTGGACTCTTCCTAGTGATGTTTCTTTTTTGTATGCTAATGAATTCCATGGCTAACACCCCCCCCCAACTCCCCACCCAAAAAGAAAAAAAAAAGAGATGCTTCCTTCAGAGCTTCAGAAGAGCCAGATGTGGAAGTTCCTGGCAGGAGATGGACACGGGGAAGGCATGCAAAGCTCCTTGCCCTCAACCATGTGCCTCGCCCTGTGCATGCCCTCATCTGGTCTTTGGTAGCATCCTTTGTAAAACATCAGCAGGCGTGTTTCTCTGGGTTCTCTGTATCACTTGACAAATCATTACTGTTGCAATTCCCCTGCATAGTTTCTGATAAAGTCTCCATCAAACAGCTTAAGGGATAAGGGGTTTATTTCCTTACGACAGTCCAGGTTACAAGTTCTCAGTCCAGCTTGATGGGAGAGCAGGCACCAACACCAGGGCCGAGGGAACTGGCCACACCATCGCTGTATAACAGCTGAGAGAGGGATGATCCTCACTTGCCAGACCAGCATGTCTGGCCAAGTGTACACAAGGATGCCAACTTCCTCAACCAGTTCTCAGTATTCTGTTCACCTGTTCAGGGCCTTAGTCCCACCCACCATGGCTAGGCCTTCCCCATCAGCTAGACAATATCCTGCAGGTTCTCTCTGGGCTTAACCATTAATTCTGTACAAATGTGCCCAGAGCTCAAAACCCTCAACTGTCAAGTTAACACCTGTGCCTAACTATGACAATTATCATCCAAGGTGGGAGTTGTGCGAACCTTGACTTATAGTTAGTTGTTCAGAAGCAAAACAACCTGGGGCATTCACAGGCACCTAAAGTTGGGAAGGAGACAGTCTTGCAGACTGAACCCTTGGGGTTGTATTACATTGGAGGACATCTGGCTGGAGGTCACTGCGGGACTAATTGCTTGTTACCAGCAGAGCCCTCTTCCCAATTCTTTGGAGGCCATAGAAGTTGTTTTGGTTTCTTTTCTGTTGCTGTGATAAAATACACTGATGAAAGCGACCTAAGAGAGAAAGGACTCATGCAACTTAGGGTTGGGGTTGGGATACAGTTCGTCATGGACGGAAGACCGGGTAGCAGAAGGAGGCAGCCGGCCGATCACATGGTACCTGTGCTCTGGAAGCAGAGAAAGAGAATAGGAAGTGGGATTGGGGCTCTAAAACCCAAGGCCCACCCCCAGGGATGTTCTTCCAGACAGGCCCCACCTCCTAAAGTTCGCGATTTTCCCGAACAGCTCCCTCGGCCAAGCGTTCAAACAGCTGAAGGATGGGGGACACTTCACACTCAAACCGCAACAGAATCTGTTGACCGTCGAGGTGCAGAGCCGGGGAGGACGAGCTTCTCTGTTCCTTCAGAGAAAGATTTGAAAACCTCACGCATCCCTGGTGATGATGAAAAATGGTGAAGCTATTTGGAAAACGGCTTGACCATTCCTAAAAGTTTAGACTCATTGCATGACCCAGCAAATTCTACCCTTGGATTTGTGCCTAAGAGAAATGGAGATGTTGTCCACCTAATGCCCTTCACATGAATGCACACGGCGGCCTTATTCATAACAGCCCAAAGTAGAAAGTGCTCAGTACCCACGAGCAGATGATGGGTTTCCGCACAAGGTGATATTTGGCCGTAGAATTGAATGAAATTCTAATTCATGCTATAGCATGGAGGAAACTTGAAACCAAACAAGAATTCAGTTATAAATGTCCACATATCGTACGAAATGGTCAGAATAGGCAAATCCGAAGGCTTTGGGTGGGGCAGAGATGGAGAACGACTGTGCATGAGCTTTTCTTTCAAGATTTACACGTGTGATGACTGCATAGTTCTGTGAATGTACCAGCTATTGAATTGTACACTTTGCACTGGTGACTTACAGTTCAGTAACCATTTTGTAAACATACCACCCACATGTTTTGGAGAGCTGGGTGGGCTCTTGTTGTGACACCTCTCCATGAGTTCTCCTTCGATCGAAACCTGGATGGCAGGTCAACCATGCACCAGATGATGCTGGGTCCACCTGCTTGGAGGAGAAAAAACATTCTCATACCCCCTGTCTCCTCCAGGAGGATTGTGGGTAGTCAATGTAGTAAAAACACAAAGGTTAAGAAAAAGGAAGAAATGAGAAAGACATGCCAAGCACTTCTTCCTCCTAGGGAAGGGGAGGAGTCTGTGAAGAGGGCAGGCTATTAGATGTTTTAAATTGTGTGTTTAATTGTGTGTGTGTGTGTGTGTGTGTGTGAAATAAGCAGGACCTGAGTTCAGATCTCAGGATCCCATGTAAAAATGCCGAGCAGAAATGGTGTAGGCCTACACTTCCAGCACAAATTCCAGAGCAAAGCAAAAAGGAAGTAGAAGCAATCCAGGATGATTCCCAAAATCACCTTTGGTCCTCCACAGGGATACACATTGTCCCCCTCTTACACACAAAAAAACAAAACAAATAAACAACAAAAAAAAACCCTGCCCCTAAGGAAAACCCCGCCTCTGGGCCTGCAGAGCTTCCCACATGGGAAAAGAGGTGCCCAGGGGAGGGGCATCCTTCAGTCTGTCAGTAGGGAGGCACAGTCATGAAGGCCCCCGGGGGATGCACTGCTGCACCCGTCAGGGGCACAGCCGACCTGTTGGGCCGGGGAGGGGCATTTGAAGCCTTATTGTTTAGTGTAACAGGCTCTCTTCGCTGAAACAGTGCTCGAGGTGACAGACGACGGCCAGGCGGGAGGAGCAAGCTGCACCGAGCCATCTGGAGCCCCGCGGCCTGTCTTGTTCTGCCCTGGACCTGACCACCGATCCAGGGACAGGAAGAGCTTTCATCTTAGAACATCTGGAAAGAAGCAAAGGAAAGAAACCAGACTCGCAAGGACCCCCAACCCCCGGCCTGTCGCTTCTTCCCATGACCCTGCGTGACTCCTGAGAAGCTGCAGGATGCCCCTCTTGACCTGCCCGTGACTCACTTCCCCCTATCGACTCAGGACTCTGCCTGAAGAGAAAACCTTGCTCGGAGTCTTCCTCTCATCAGCGACTCCCAGTCCTGGCCCAACCCCCACCTGATGCCCTTTCTCCCACCTGGGCACCATGCCCTGCTCTTGCCTGGGCCTGCCGCTTCTGCAGGCAGCTCCTCCATCAGCCCAGCACTGCTACAAGACAGGTCAATTCAGGTCGGCAGGCATAATCAACGGAGGTTCACCAGTGCCGGTGCAGCAGCAGGCTGAGCAGCCCAGGCAAACGGGACGCCCCTCATGATGGACCTGGTCAGAAGACAGGGAAAACATAGCCGCTCTGCTGAGCTTGGCCTGCTCTGCCCACAAAGCTTCTAGAGCAACCTCATGAAGCCTGGGGGGTGGGGAGAATGGACCTCAGGGCCAAATGTCTAGTCTTGTGGGCCTGAGGCTACCAGTCCGCAGCATAGCCTAGCATGGCAAGACCTGTGGCCTTCAACTTTCAGAGAAGACAGGTCCTGCCTTATAGCTGGGAGCATCCTCATACACAAGGGCATCTAACTGACCCTTCTGCTGACCACCTTCCTTAACCAGCACATGTGCTCGGTGAGCCCTGACTGTCTTGGTCACTCAGTCAGCACACCGGGGACCGTGTTTTCCTCTGGACCCAAGACAGCTGTCTGGGCCTGGCCCCATCCCTGCCTGGTGCTGACTGGGTCCCGGCCCCTTCTGTCCTTGGTGTCGGTTGGAATTTGTCTGCAAGTTGCCTCACAACCTTAGGGGAACAAGGGGATTTTATTCTTGATTATGATTCTACCTCACAGTTCACAGTCCAGCTTGGCAGGAGAACTCACACCAACACCAGGAGCCAGGAGACCTGGCCACGGCACATCCACAGGGATTGCCGGGAGAAGGGCGAACCTCACCTGCCAGATGTCGAGACTGCCGAAGTGTTGTAAAGTATGCCAACCCACTGAACCAGCTCTCCACCATCTGATCCACCTGTCGGAACGGTCCCATGCATTACTGGCTGGTCCCCCTGCATCCGTCATTGATCAAAGGCTTAACTACTAATTCACCCTCAGTGTGCCCGGACCTCAGTCTTCATTTATCAAGTTGGCATCTGTCTAAGTAGCACGGAGGCCAAGAATCAGCTTTCCTGCAGACCAGAGTAAAATGAAGGCTGTCACACAAGCTGTCCACAGCAGAGATTCATGCCTTCCATTGTTGCTGCCATCGGAAAATAATGTCCTAAAATAGCCAGGGCTGTCAGCTTCTCCTGCTGACCACGAACTATTCTAGGCAGTACGTTGAGAGGAAACTGATTTATTAAAAGCAACGGGCCCCAGATTTTTACTGACCTGCTGTGGGGAGAGACGTGGGCTGTGATCAGCGCTCTGAGCCAAGTCCCCTGGGGTGCGGAGACCTGTTCTTTCCTGCCCCACAGACTGGCCAAATCACTTAGGTTGAGTTCCCCTGTCTATGAAGAGTTTCCCACGCGGGAAGAGTCACCCCGGGGACCTGAAAAGTGGCCAGACAGTGGGACTGGAGGCTTCGGTGTCCTTAAAAGGCTTGAAGTGGTTTGTGTATCAGTGTATGTCACTGGATTTCAAGCAAACAGAAAACAAAACAATCCTCCAATTTCACCAAGAAAAATACAGAAGCAGTCCCTTGGGTGGGTTCGAGTCCTTTCTGTCCCAGCATTCTTTTCCCCTCTGGAGGAGGTAAGCATGTTGACAGACTTATCGCCAGGAGAAAGCACAGACTGTGCTCCAGGGCTGGCTCCGCCCCGCGGCCGAGGAGCTGCCAATGAAGCGCCGAGGAAGGCCATGACCTCATCAGGAGACCCTCTCATTGGCTGGCGTCTCGAGCCAGTCTGCCCACTTCCCTGACCTCGGGAAAGCTGCCTAGCGGAGGGACCAGGGAATGGAGAAGCCGGTCTGCAAACCTGGACCGCGCCTCTGGACAGCGCATCTGGAAGGGAAGCCTGGTCCTTCGCATGCGCCAGAGAGCTGGTCTGCACCGGGACTCGGCATCCCGGGACCTGGCTGGTGCCTGCATCTTCCCCAGGATTCGACAGGGCACACGTGACTTTCCCCCTTACTGTAACCAAACATAACCGTGCACGCGATTTCTCAGGATTCTCAGTGGATGATGATCTCGCGCCCGACCTGACTAGGTCACCCATTTGCCTCTGAACAGTAATTGACGTCAGAGGACCTGACTTCCACAAGGTCACATTTGGCAGGTCAGTTAGAGATTTTTTTTTTTTAAAAATCGAACTTCGTTATCATTAGCTTCCTTCCTCTATTAGCAGAAAAGTGTTTAAAGTGATAATTTCTAAATTGCTCCTACAACTCGGCAGGCACAATCCAGACTCTTCCGTTTCCCTGATTTCTCTTTAAAATTTGGGTGTCCCCTTGAATGTGTGTCCACGCCATAGGAGCGCAGGCACGCGTGCCTTAGGGATTGAAGTAGAGCTTTGTGCATGTGAAATACTCTACTACAGAGCTACACGCTCAGCATCATTTGCCTGGATAACCTCAATTGCCTCTTTTAAATAAAACCACGAATGTGTTCTCTTCTGTACATGTTTCGCTAGGAAATATCAGTTTACTATCACTCTCAGGAACAGTGTGGGCAGTACATTCGCTCTTGTAACAGAATGTATAGGATGTATTTTGTTAGCCTGCTCTTTGCCTTTCTGGAAGGACAGGTGGTAGGTAGAGTAACATTACCTATCCCCCATGTATATATGTGTGTGTTCTCACTGTATACTTCGGACTGATCTTGAACTTGAGGTCCGCTGCCCCGCTCTGAGTGCTGGGGTCACAGGCATGTACCATCACAGTTTTAATCTGATATTAGCCAGATTATTGTGATGTCCAAAGCTCAAAGTGAAGTCGGCATGGATGAGGAGAAGTGAAAATTCAAAGCTAGCTGAGCCTCATCCTGGCCGGGGAGCACAGACTGGGTTGCGTGAATAGCCCCATGTTTCTGCAAAGGTGGGCCTAGAAATGGGACCGAGACGGTCCCCAGAGCCTTCCCAAGACCAGATGACTGACCTTCTCGAGTTTTCCCCTTGAGGTTCCACCAACCATAGACAGTTTCAGTTGAGGACTGTTCTGCTTCGCCCACATCCTGATGTTGACAAGTGGTTCCTTCCAGCATGTACAATGGGGGAGGGGGACTTCCACAGCAGATGAGCGCTGATAAGGATTCAGACAGTGGTCCCTGGTGGGCTTTGCTAGTGGAAGCAGGCACAGTGCCTGGAGCCCAAGCTGCTTCTGGAGTTTCACAGCTGGATGACAGGCTGGCGTCCTCATGCCTGCGTCTGCCCTGGGCATCCGACCAGCTTCCTCCACCTAACTATTCCCAGCACGTGGCAAAAGAAGTCACCAAGCAGCTCCCGCAGAACTCCAGGACAGAGAGATCCGCAAGAAGCAGAGATGTAGTCACTATGAATCCACCCTCAGTGACAGATGCCAAACACCAGGACGTAACTATGATGAACAACAGCATAGTTCCCAGAAGCCAACCTGGGCACTGGAGGCTCCACACAGCCACAGAGGCCAAGTCAGGTATGGCACAATCACATCATGGACTATTACACATCAGAGAAAAAGAGACGCTTCTGTGTGGGAAAACTCAGACATACATAAACGCAAGTGGGACCCAACACCATTTTTCCAAAGCTCAAAAACAAGCAAAATCAAAAAGCACCACATAGAGGGAATCCATAGTACTCACTTCCAAGAAGTAGCAGAAAATCGATTCAAAACCAAAGCAAGGGGGCTGGAGAGATGGCTCAGGGGTTAAGTCTCTGCCTTGCAGGCGGAAGGTCCTGAGTTCAGATCCTAGACCCCACGTATAGATGCTGGGCGGAAGTGGGGGCGGCCTGTGTTTTTGGTCCTGGTAGGACGGAGCCTGTGAATCCCGGGACAGAGTAAACAAGGAGGAGATGGAGGCAGTCCATGGTGGTTCCCGAATTTGTCCGTGGTTCTACACACACGCACACACGCACACGCACAATTGAATAAAAAAAAAAAAAGCAAGGGTACGAAAAGTGCCAAATATACGAGCAGTTAGTGCCGGGATAATCAGTAGCTTCGCGGGTGTTTATCATGCTGTTCCATTACATAGATTCCCTTGATTATATGGATCTTTGAATGCAGTGGGCATCACATAATTAAAAGCCAGCCAAAGGCCTCGTAGCCCTCATCCGTCACGCTCCAGGTCTGCAGCCTGTGACAAGCCTACAGCCCCAGCTGCCAGACGAGATGGATCACGTCTCCCAAGGTGCCCTGGCTCCTGGCTGTGGCCGCCAGATGCCAGAATGCTGCCCTGGCAGGGAAGGGTTATAAGTGGCACTGTCAGTCAGTACAATGAAGGACCTTGTTCCCTCTTTCTAGGTTTTCAGTTCATCCCACACCCAGGCCATCTGCTTCAGCTGGTGGGTGCTTACGCCCCTTTGGGTGTATCCACTGAGGAGTGCCTGTCTAGCATCACTTTCCTTCCTTCCTTCCTTCTTTCCCTCCCTCCCTTCCTTCCTTCCTTCCTTTTCTTTTTTCTTCTTCTTCTCCCTTGCTCCTCCTCCTCTTCGTCCTCTTTATATGTGAAATAGTTTTACTTAGCCCAAACTGGCCTTGACCTCTCTTCAAAGCTAAGAATGACCCTGAATTTCTGATCCTCTTTTTTTCTTGAAATAGCTTCATTTATCCCAACTTGGCCTTGACCTCTTTATAGCCAGGGATGACCTTGAGTTTTTGATTACAGGTGTGCCGGTCTTGCTGGAGCATGCATCCAGGCTTCCTGCATGCCAGGCAAGTGCTCCGCCGGCCCAACCACAGCACCAGCCCATTCTCCAGAGGTTCACCTTGTGCTCACTATGTGCCAGGCACTGTTCTCCACCTTGAGGCACCGCAGTGATGAAAACCATACAAAAATCCCTGCCTGAGATGGAGTTTTCAGGTTCAAAGAAGGGAGGCCAAGGATCACACTAATCAGCGAATGCCGAGCAGCTGGCAGCAAGAAGGGACTGGCAGAGTCGGGTGGAGTGGAGAGATCTGGTCGGTGTGGATGTCATTAATACAGCGAGGCTAACTCTAAGAAGAGGCTTAAGAAAAACAAGTCTCTTAGCGGCCCGGTGACTAAGGGAGCCACGGTTTGGTCTTAAGATGGGAGAGCACTAGAACAGAGGAAAGCCAAAGTCAGAGAGGATAGGGAGAGAGCCTTTGTGGACAGCATGGGGGGGAGGGGGGTCTGAAGAGAGCCCTGGGGTGGGGTGGGGGGCAACCCCCAGAGAAACTTTTTAGAGCCTTCAAACATTGCTAAGGAGTTGCTAGAGAAGTAGCGCAGTATGGGGTGTGTGTGTGTGTGTGTGTGTGTGTGTGTGTGTGTGTGTAAGAGCGTTATTCTGAAGACAGTCCTCTCGATACAGATAGGTGAGGGAATTTGGGAAGAGAAGCCAGAAGCGGATTAGGCTGGCTCCGCGGGTTGACTTCAGGAGCACCACATTTCCGCCATGGTGGAAGCTTTGCAAAGTGCTGCGGCTCTGGTTCGAGCCATGTGGGGATCTGGTGAGCAGCCCAGGCAGGAGCGAGCTCTGGCTGTTGGAATCCACAGCTTGTCCACACTGCTTGTGGCAACCTTTTTCCAGGGGACTCTGCCTCGTGTCCAACTTCCATGTGGCTTCTTTCCTAACTGGCACTGCCAGGCCCTAGGGCTGGATTTAGCCTGGAGGCAGTGATTTTCCACAGCCTTGCCAAACTTGTAATTCCCGAATGCCTGGTGAAGAGGATACTGGTCTAATTACTATTATATTAACACAGTGACTTCCTCCTCCCAAATTGGCCTTTATGCTGCCTGCAGGTGATGTCACCTGGGGCTTTCTCTCCCGGGTCACAGGGGCTCCAGCAGGTGGGAGAGGAGCGCCTCACACGGATGGGAAGTGACTCCGGGATCACAGACCTAGTTCCCGGGCTATCCACGCGGAACACCACGGTTCTAAAGATGGTCATCAGCTCTCCTTCCACCCCTGTACCCACGACCTTGGGCATCAAACAGCTGATCTGAAAGAAACGCTCCAGGGGAAGGTGAGATCCTAGACTGTAGTCACATGTTAGTTCATCTTCTTTGCTGTAACAAGGCAGGCTAAGGTCATAAAACAAAAAGGCGGGTTGGGTAGATGGCGCAGTAGTTAAAGCGCTTGCCACACAAAGGAGAATTCGGGATTCCCAGATCTCCCACATAAAATGTCTGGTGGACATGGTGGCCTGTTTGTAATTCTAGCCCTGGAAAGTGGGGCCTGGGAATTCCCAGAGGACTCTGGCTAGCTGGACAGCCGCTGTCTAAGCTCTGGGTTTCGAGACCCAGTCTCAAGCAGTAAGGTAGAAAGAGCAATTGAGGCTGACTCCCAAGATCTCCCTTGGACGCCTCACATGCGCGCATTTGCATCTGCACACTCATGTTCACCCCTAGGCAAAAAATGTCTATACCCCTGTGTACCCCCTCAAACTCTCCACAAGCACAGGTGGGCATGTTGGGCGGGGAGAGGGGGGAGACAAGCAGCAACGCCAATGTAAAGCAAAAAGGTCTGTTTACCTCACCACGCCAGAGATGCCATAGGAAGGAGCTGGCACCAGTCAAGCTCTTTCGAGGACCTCTGGGCAGGTGACGGGCGTGGAGGAAGGGAGATGCTACACTGGCAGAGCTAGAGCAGTGCGTCGTGGAGTAGGCTGAGCCGTTGGAACACTTCACCTGGAAGAGTTTCCTCACAGAGCTACCTGTCCCTGCCAAGGCCATCTCCCCCAGTGATCTGACCCCGCCCCCCATTTCTCGGTGCTTCCATCTTAGGGACCAAGTTCCCAACACAGGCACCTAGAAGGATAAACTGAACCATATCTGAACCCAAACAAGGGTTCTGTTGTACCGAATCACATGGAATCATGGAAATCACATGGAAAATGCAGTCTTTGGCGATGCCCAGCGTCATTCACATCCATTCAGGCTTCTACGCCAAGTTAGGCCATTGCCAGGTGCCAGGGGGTACTGAGATATAGGGTGGCAGCTCCTATCTATTCCACAGTGAGCTTGTGGGTAGGTATTGGGGTGGGGGACGAAGGCTTGGCGGTTAAATGCCACTGCCCAAACTGTTCCACCTCCAGGGTAAACACCTGCCACGGTCAGGACGCATCGGGGTTGCCCATGCCACCACGCAGGGAAACAGCCAGCACTGTGAGCCCACACGAACTCTCAGAGCTTGTGCAAAACCTCTCAGTGACCTGGGCCTGTGGAGAACCAACAGGACCTGCCTTCTGGACAAGGAGGACATTCCAGAGGAACACAGGAGAGACAGACAGAACTCGCTGCTGGAGTTGGGAGAATGCATGTGTGTGTGTGTGTGTGTGCGCGCGCGCGCGTGCACATGCGTGCATGTGTGTGTGCATGCGTGTGCACACTACGTGTGTGCGTTTGTGTGAAGGCTCCTCTCCCCCTTCTCTTCCTCCAGCAGTGAAGAGACTCTGAGCTTCCGTTTCTCTGTCCTTGGGCGGCTGTGAATGTCTGAGGTCCATCTGCTCTATTTCCATCACCTCGGAGGGCCGGGTGTTGCCTGAACGTTGTGCGGGTCATGTCAGAAGATATCTTCTGATCTCTTTCTACATAGTTTTGACTGTTTCAGTTGCTCCATTGACAGTGGGAGGTCCCAGGATCTCTTCTTCAGTAGCCCACCGTAGAGACCATGAGATACCAGCCTGCGGGGGTTCGGGTGGGGGGAGAGCTGGAGGAGGTAGACTGGGAGGGACTGAAGGTTCAGACAGAGCAGCATTCTGAGGTGCGGTGGGCAGAGGCCAACACCCACATTGCCCAATTATGCCAGGTGCCACAGAGTTCTTTACATGAAGCTACGGTGTCTGTCCCAAAATGCAGGCCACATGATGCCCCTGCCCGGTGTCCATTTTACCAGGGAGAAAACCACCATCTACAATGCCCCACGACCATGCTGTCGCCTCCATTCCCGCCATTGTGAACCGTGTAGGGCTTTGCTGTAACCCCAATCCCTTTGCATTCCACACATACTTCCACCACCCAGAAGCCTCCTCTGCCATAGAAGACCCCATTGCTCTCTGTCTCACCTTCAAGACCATCAAAAGTCACTTCAGCGACCTCATCCATCCCATTCACACTCAGCTGCCCACCCCTCATTCTACCTTCCCCGCAGGACCCTCTTGCTTCTTCAAACAGCATTCTCACCTTCGAATCCACTACTTGATTTTGCTAACTATTCATCCCCGGACAGGACCGTAAGACCATGTTATCTTTTTAGTTCAGGGCTGTTTCCCTAGCTCTACAACAGTGCCTGGCACCGTGCAGATGATGAATATATAGTGTTGACCGAACGCTCAGGGTGAAATAATACTCAACCCAGACGCTCTTCTGGGCTCTCTGGTTACAGGGCCACAAGGAAGCCCCTCGGGGACTTGGCATTCTCCTCTGCAGCGAGGGAGATGGTAGCTGAGCTTGCTTGTCCGTCCCTGTCTGACTCGGCTGCAGACAGACACCTCTGGCAGGTGGATGTGTCGTCTTTCTCTGGGCTCGTGCGGGCTCAGGCTGCCCGGGATGGAGGGAGTCCAAGGAGGGCTGCCCGGGACGGAGGGAGTCCAGGGAGGGCCGAGGCTAGCCCGGGACGGAGGGAGTCCAGGGAGGGCCGAGGCTGCCCGGGATGGAGGGAGTCCAGGGAGGGCTGAGGCTAGCCCAGCCTCAGCGCTGCTAGAAGGCCGGTCGAGCTCAGGCAGGCCGGGGCCTTGCGCCCCCTCGCACAACCCCGGCCCCCCGATTCCCTGCTGGTCTCCAGGGCCGCTGCCCTGGCGCGCCCCGCCGCCTCCGCAGCCTCCACGAAGCGGCGGCCGCGACCCCCTGGGCCTCGACCCTCGGCCGGCGCCCGCGCGCCCTCCGCGCCCCGGCCCCGCTGCGGCTCCGGCCCTGGCCGGCAGGGGCCGCTCCTCGCGGCGCCCGGGGCCCCGCCGCGCCGCCGCCGCCCGCTCCCCGCCCCTTCCCCGGCCGGCGCTCCCGTTACGCCGCGGAGCCGGGAGCCGGGAGCCCGCGGCGGGGCGGCGCGGCGCGGGGCCCGGCGGCGGCGGGGCCTGCGGGGCCTGCGGGGCGCGCCGGGCCGCCATGGCGACCAGGAAGGCGGGCTCGCGGCTGGAGACGGAGATCGAGCGCTGCCGCTCCGAGTGCCAGTGGGAGCGGATCCCCGAGCTCGTCAAGCAGCTGTCGGCCAAGCTCATCGCCAACGGTAGGCGCGGGGCCGCGCGGGGCGCCGCGGCCTCCAGCGGGGCGCCGGGGCCGGGGGGCCGGGGGCCGGGGCGCCGAGCCGGGGCGCGGCCGGGCCGCGAGGCGCAGGCCTGCGGTGAGCGCGGCCTCGGGGACCCCGGGTCCTTCGGAGTCACGCGGATCGGGGCCCAGGGCCGGGGGTGGCGGCGGTGCCCGGAGGTCCCGGCGTCCCGCGCCGGCTTCGACCGACCCCGACCCCAGGGGGCCGGGGCTGGCCCAGGGCTCCCCAGAAGTTGCAGCGGATGTGTGTGGGGTGGGGAGCACCCTCCAGGCACGTCAGTGAGCGTCGGGGTGGGGGGCGCCGGAGGGGGCGGTGTGCTCGGGGGTCGTTGTAAACACAGGTGCTTCCAGGGCCCGGGCGGACGCTCAGACTCGCGGGAGGTGGGGGGGCGGCGCTGGCAGGCCGGGGTGCGAGTCTGCAGGCTCAGGACGATGAGGCTGCAGCCGTGTAGAGGTCAGGGGACAGAGCGAGGGAAACCGAGTCAGGGAGAGAGTAGCGGTGGAGAGAGGGGAGAGTGTGATGGAGGCAGCTGGGAAATGAAGCCGGCTGGGTGGGGGGCTTGTATCTGCAGGGAGTCAGTGGGCAGCTGGTGCCTGGACTTGGTGGGTGACACCCCCCCCTTGACTGAACAGGTTCTTCCAACACATCAGGTCCAAATCACAGCCAAATCTCATTCCAGAGCGTTCCACCACTCCACGTGGCCTTATTTGTTTTGGAAGCAAGTCTACTGAATATTTGCTTGTCTTTTAGGACCCGCCAAAACCGCAGACAGACACGGGGAGCCAGAGAGAGGGCAGAGGTGTTGGTCCTAGGACCGACTGTGGGATGAACAAATGAATGAATGAGCGAATGAGTGAATGAATGAATGACGAATGATTGACACTTCTCATTCAAGGAAGGACATTTGCACTGTTTTCAACTTCTCACCCCAAACTACCTTGAGACAGACAGGAAAGTCACATAGCCACTCTAATGTTGATTTGCTTCTGTTTGTGGTCTTTAGGGAATTAGTTCCTTGAAATAAGAAGTTTTTAATTTAAAATCAACACCTCAAACACATGATGTTGCCGGAGCTAGCCTCCAAGTCTATCTATCCTCCTGCCTCGCCTTTCAAGTAAGTGTTGGGACTACAGGTTTGTCCGCCATGCTGGTGGATCTTGATTTTGCGATTGTGGTATGGTGCGTTGCTTTGGGCAGGTGTTTTCTGGGGGAGTGCAGGGTCGGTGACTTTGTCAGGGGCACGAAGGACGCGTAGACCCTGGTGGGCTCAGCTTGATGGAAAATGGTCACTTGTCTCAGTTAAGTCCACTCTTGAAGGACAGGGTTTCAGCTTGACCTTGTCCTCCTTAGAAGGTTGACACTGTGCCCTCTCCTGTCTCCTCTCCTTACTGAGTCATTTTCTCTTTCTTTGTTGAAGTCCTGGAACTGTCTGTCACTTCCAGCAATGTGACATACGATCTCTTCGGAGGTGCAGGTTGATGCTAGGATTCAGTATGTTGGTTGGTGAGCCTCCTGATTGTTACACATCCGCTCACTCCTTCAGCATGCTGACCACACCCCTGCTCTCATGCACCCACCTCTCCTGAGGGACCAATATGGAAATAAGGTCACAGAGAGGGAAGAGTGTTTGAAAGAATGCAAATGAGTTCAAGGGGCTGAGAATGACCGGCAGGAGAAGGCACTCCAGCTGCTGTGGTTCTCAGCATAGTCCTTGAAAGGGTGGGGTACACTGTGGTTAGTTGAGCCCATCTTACCTTCATAGACCCTACAAAACTTGGCTCCCTATCCCCCGGGCCTGGTCCTGTGGTCTTAGCTGTAATCCTGAGTCGGCTTGGGTTAGGGGCTAAACAGAACATAGTGGTCTGCAGTTCTATGTGCACGTTCAGCTTTGTCCCAGAGACTCACGTGGTAAGTGGCAGCATTGATGGGGAAAGGTCACCTAGTCTTGAAAAGATCAAAGCGACTGCTCAGGAAGATAAAAATAAAGCAGAGAGAAAAAAAAAACGAAAGGAACCCAGTGTTACTGTGTGTCTGCTGCAGGCCCGGAGCACTGTTGGTGTGTCTTCCCCTGGCTGATGGGGCCTCTTCCTGACTGGTGAGTGTTCTGGCGTCCTCAGCCCCTTTGGAGGTACTAGGCCAAGTTCTGGACAGATGGCAAACTGCATCAGTTAAAGCCTTCACCGCTTGGAACAAGGAAAGCTCGACGTACTCTGACAGCTCTCTTGAAGACAGCCACTGGCCAATGCGAGCTGCAGTCCTCCAAGCCAGCCAGTCTGGGGCCTTTTTGCCTACCTGCCACTCCCTGACTCTCACCTCTGGGACAGTTTCCTCTCTATCAGTTCCTGGAACTGATTCAGAGCTGCTTAACATTCCTTTAGAATGAAGGTTAAAACCGTGGACCTCGCAGGGATGGTGACCATCAAAGGAGGGCCAAGGATATAGCTCAGTAGGGAGAGTGCTTGCCTAGCGTGCACAGAGCCCAGGGTTCAATACCTAGTACTACATAGAAACAAGACATACTGGCACATGCAGTTGTAATCCCAGCACTTAAGAGGTAGCGGCGGGAGTATAAGAAATTCAAGGTCATACTCTGCTATATAACTCCTGGTGGGCCCAGGCTAGATGGGACCAGTCTCAAAATGAGAGAGAGAGAGAGAAAGAGAGAGAGAGAGAGAGAGAGAGAGAGAGAGAGAGAGAGAGAGAGAGATACGTAAAGGAGTCTCCTAGGAGTAGCCACAAGCCTGACACTTCAGAAGCACAACATTCTTTTTTCATTCATTCATTCATTCAGCACACTCTGCAAATGTTAAGTACCTGATGTGTGTTAGGCACCGAGGCTGTACCAGTGAACAGAGATCAAAATGATCCCCCGTCAGCTCTGTCGATAAGGGGGTTCCTTCCGAGTCTGTATGTGTCCAGGTTTTTGTGTTCAGGAGTCGAAGAGTGAAATCAGAAAATGCGTAGAGAATTAAGGCAGAGTTTATTAGGGGAGAAAAAGAACGGAACTCATGGTTGTGAGTCCACGAGGGCCCTGGAGAACTCATGAGAGAAAAGTCAGACAGGAACGCATAGATTCTGGGCCTGGAATCCCACGAGGGGCAAGGGAGCCAGAGATGGCTGCCAGGTCAGGACTAGCAGATAGGGTGGGGGCAGAAGGAGGGACGATGGCTTTTCCTCATTGGTTAGCTCCAGTTCCCGCAGGCCTGATTGGAGCTTTCAGTCTTTTGCATCTCATTGGTCTGTTCATATTGGGGCCCAGCCCAGCTGATCTTGTGCAGGACCTCCTGGTGGGGCTTATCCACAGTGGAGAACTAATCTCCATATCCTTTCATGAACTGAGGGTTAGGGGAAGTTGGGGACTTTAGGGTGTATTCCTTCAGTACAGTAAAACTGCATAACTGTAGAGTGTCCTTGGGGTGGGGAAGGAGCGTCGTGGGCGGGCAGAATATCCAGTAGTGGTCAGTACTGTCAGTACTGTCAAAAGGGAAGAGTGTGGCATGGGGTCCCAAGACAGTGATTTAATAGAAGCCCCCCGAGAAGGCAGCAGTAGAGGGGCGGCGCCTGGCAGGGGCATTGGTGGAAGTGAGAACAAAGCGGCTGGGGAGGGCAGAGGTTGAGGTAAGAAGTGGGGGAGCAGTGGAGGTGAGAGCAAAGGGGCTGGAAAAGTGGCTTCTAGCCACAGGAGGGGCCAGGAGAGCCAGCGCCTCTGTGGCAGGGTGCGGCAGCCCCTCCCCATTAAGCGCTGTAGGCAATGGACCCAGAGTGGCCGCGTGGCCTGGCTCTTGAGATAAATGGGTTTAGATATTTTGCCAAGAGGCAGATGGATTTAAAAAAAATTTTGTGTGTGTGTGTGTATCTATGTATCAGAGGGCACTGTGTGTGCCTGTGGAGGCCCAAGGATGATTTCAGGAATCACCCTGTATTTGTTCTACCTCCTCTTTGCTTTTGCTCTGAAGTTTCCCAGGCTCCGCCTTCCAGGGTCGGAAGTCCAAGCCACTGTCTTTTCTGCCTGACATTGTTTTTACTTGGTATCTGGGATCTGAACTCAGGACCTTCTGTTTGCTAGACAGAGGCTTACCCCCTGAGCTATGTCTCTAGCCCAGAGGTAGATGAATTAGAAGAGGTCAGATGCCATGTTGGAAGCAAAACCCAGAAATCCATAATCTTTTTTTTATCTGCACACCCCCTCCTGTGATTGCCATTTCACTCACTGTCTTTTATTCTTTTGTCTCCTGGAGGCCTTGCTGGCCTGGCCTCAGACTTACTGTGTAGCTAAGGATGACCTTGACTTCTGATCCTCTGTACTCTGCCTCCTGTGTGCTGAGATTACAGTTTGCAGCATCATACTTGGTTTACGCGTTGCCAGGGATTGAACTCAGGGCCTTGGGCTGTTATATCTCTAGCTTTTCAATTCCCTCTGTTTTAAAAAATCGGAACCTGGAGGTGGCCGGCCATGTCCCAGGCCTGGCAAGTCTCAGCAAGAGAGCGAAGGAAGTCAGGGAGAGTGGGAGAAAAGTTCCACTGGAGTCTAGGCCACAAAGTGAGGAGTGGGGGTTCCGAGGCGTTTCCCCCCCCCCATGTAGTTGCAGTCGGCGTCTTCTCCAAGGCAAGGTGTTGGGGCTTTGTGGGTTCGAAACCTAAAGCACCAGACTGGAGCCAAGGCAGCAGTGACCTGGGAGTGAAGATGGAGAAGTAGCCCCTAAACTTCGGGGTGCCCACAAGGACCTCCTGGCCCCTGGGAAACCGTCTCACGTGCCCTGCCTCAGAGCAAGCTGCCCGCGTGTAAAGTACGGTGGGCTGGTGTGACCACTGGTATTGAGACTGTGCCTGGAGCCGACGCTCTGTCTGAACCCGCGTTTCCTATTGGTACGATAAGCTTGTCCGCAGGTGAGGATCGGTGTCTGTGCGCCTCCGAGCGGCAAGCTGGTTCCTTCGCTCCATTTGGCCTGGACAAGGCGGGACCAAGCCTGGCAGTACCCTGGCTAGCAGAGCCAGAGTGGAGACCTAGGAATGATGCCCGTGCTGTGGCCGCCTGGCGGGACCCAGGGCATTCCCGCAGCAGGGTCAGACATAGATCCGTGAGGCCGCTCGGGGCGGGTTTCCTTCAAGGGATCGTACCTTGTCTGGTTCAGCCAGATTCCAGACATTTTAATTACCCGTTGCCGGTGAGCTGGCACGTGTGCTAGTCTCATCTTTTTGTTGCTGAATGACCGTAGGCTCCGAACAATGGGGGAGGGGCGAAGGGGTTTATTGAGCTTACTTTCTCGATTCTTGGTTATAGCTGGTCAGCGTGGCAGGAGCATGCCAGCATCAGGAGCCGCAGAAAGTAGCCGTGCCACTTCCTGGGGAATTGCTGAGGGGGCCACACCATCTAGTTGTTAGTCTGCCAAAGTACAAAACTAGTTCTCTCCATCTTGTCCAGCTGCCTACCCAGTGGGCTGGTTCCAAGTCACTTCGATAAGATTCATAGGCCTACTGGGGACTTGCCCTTAACTAAATAATTTTTTAAAATATAAATATTTTATTTATTTTGTGTGTGTATGTGTGTGTCTCAGAGGGCACTGTGTGTCCCTGTGGAGGACCAAGGGTGACTTTGGGAATCATGCAGGATTGCTTGATTCTACCTCCTTCTTGCTTTGCTCTGGGATTTCCCAAACTGCATCCACCAGTGCCAGAAGTACAGGTTGCCACTGGTTCCGCCTGGCATTTTCTTTTTTTTTTTTTTTTTTTTAACATGGGACCTGGGATCTGAACTAGGACCTTCTGTTTTTGAGACAGAGTCTTAATCCCTGAGCCATCTCTCCAGCCCTTAACTAAGTAATTCTTAATAGGTGTGCTTAAAGGCTCAATTCCCAGTTGTTGATACCTGTGTCCAACTGGAGTAAAGGGAAGTATGCTAACTCCAGAGGGCCAGAGCTTGGCTCCAAATTCCTGTAGATGGGTTCTTGCCTCTGCCTGCAGTTAGAAGGAAGATATAGGTGGCACCGTGACTTCCTTAAGGGAAGGGACCTTGAGTTGTTTTTCTAGAAGTCTCTGAAGCCTTCTCAAAGCGAGACAGGGTTATTGGCGGCCTGAGGAGTTTCTTGGAGCCCAGGTGTCAGTGTCTTCTGTGAGGCGAGAAGGTGGCCTTGCTATTTAAGAATGACATCCTAGGACCCGACAGGCCTTGTAAGTCAACCCCCCACCCCGAGTGGGTGAGAACACGAGTGAGATCTCTCGTGATCCTCCATCTGACCTTGCTGGCCAGCCTGCTCCTGAAGTCACATCTGAGCGGCGCAGCACTCAGATTCTTGTCTGGGTCTCAGGCACTGAGCTAACCCGGTGGGGCCGGGACTCCCCCATTCCTCCCGGGCCTCAGGCTTGGACAGACTCCCGGGCTCTGAAGGAGGAGGATTCCTGACCTTCATCTGTTGGTGCAGTCAAGCTCTCCAGCATGCCCTCCTGTCACCTTGGCTCATGGCCTTTTCCCCACATCTCTTGGCTTGGGTGGATTCTTGGACCCCAGGCTCATCTTCCCACCCCTGCTCATGGAATCTTCTCTGCAAGTCAAAGCCTACCCACCTGCCAAGATCTGGGTCAGGTTCTTCCCAGCCGACCAGAAGAGGCATCAGAAGAGGCAGCCTCGTCAGGTGAAGCAGGCAAGACCCAGGAATCACGTCAGACAGCAGCTTCCAGGCCAGTGGTCAGAAGTAGCCGCTCGCCGGGACAGTTGCGCTCTTTGACGGAAGGCAAATAAACTTAGAGACTAAACAGACTAGAAGCACCGGATCCACCCGTGTCCAGCCCCCACAGATGAGGAGCAGGCCCAGAGAAGGCGGTCCCGAAAGCAGCCAGCGGTAGGAGAAGCAAGCAGAGTGCGGGACTCCAGCCCTGGAGGTCGGCTGCTCGAGTGCAGGCGCTCGGCTGCTGGGCAAGATGCTTCGTCCTGCTCCTGAAGCATCAGCACCTCAAGATACTTTTCCTTCTTTCTCCGTTGCAGTGTGTGTGTGTGTGTGTGTGTGTGTGTGCGCGCGCGCTTGAATGTGTGTGGGTCCATGTGTGTACCTGTTAAAGTTTATTATTTTCCATCTTCATATGTGTGCATGCACACAAGGTTGGTAATGGGACTCATCCTCATTCGTTCGTCAAAGTAATCCTTTCTGAGACAGGAGCTAATCTAACCCAGAGCTCTCTTGATAGCTAGTCTGGCTAACCAGCTTGCTCTGGGCAGCCCCAGTATCTGCTTTCTAAGGATTCTGACCGAGGATCTAATCTCTGGTCTTTTTGGCTGCACAGCAAGCACTTTAATCAGCCCCAGGAACACGATAATAGGAGTCGTTATTGGAACAGAACAGAGAGCTTTAAGGTGGGAGAGAATTCAGGCAGGAATGATAACTTAAAGTAGGAAGAAAAATTAACTACAGGCTAATTGGTGTGTGTGTGTGTGTGTGTGTGTGTGTGTGTGTGTGTGTGTCTGTGTGTGTCTGTGTGTGTCTGTGTGTGTGTCTCACAACTGGAACTCTGCATTTTTACTCAGAGTCCCAACTGGTGTTGGCAGACAGCTGCTCACAGTGGTTACAGTGATTAATGAGCACCTACTGTGTGTAGATGTGCATCTGAGGTAGAATGAGTAGGTCACGTCGGGGGTGGAGGGAGGAAGAGTTTACAGTTCAGGCCCATCTCATCCCAGCTCAGATTCTGCAGCTCAGATTCCCAGGCCTGCCCAAGGGAATGTTTCCGGAGGGTCTAGTGGACTTGGGTGAGGAAGCAGGACTCTGACCTAAGTCCCCGGTGACTGCTACAGACCAGCATGGTCCCTGGACCAGTCCTTAGACATGACTGTCCTAGTGGCCAGTGTCAGAAGTCACAGGCATGCTGGGCTCGCTGCAGGGCTACACCAGGATTGTCTTGGGTGGCAGTGGGTAGGACCTGGCGGAGTGCAGGAGACGGATCTTGGGCAGTGCAGTACGATGGCGTCGGTGTGACCAGCTCCTCCTGGTGGCCCAAGACTTGGCTTTAGCAGGGGAAGCCTTGGCAAATGGGGCCTCTGGTGGGCCAGGCATTTTGGCAAGGGGAGGGAGCTCCGGTGCAGGGAAGGCAGTGGGCATTGCCCTGCTAGACTGGGCTCAGGGACCTGTCGGGACTTCCTCAGATGCAGCCCGTCGCTCTTACCACACTGGTAGTTTGGAGAAGTGAGGTGACCGTGCTGTTTCCAGGGAGTCTGGAGCCCTGTGTAGGGAGGGGAGCACTGTGGTCAGTTGTCTGGCTCTTCATAGGGCTAAAAGAGTAGCACTAGTGACCACAGGTGTGAGCAGCCGCTTCCTCTCCCAAATCGTGATGAAGGCCAGCGCCGAAGACAGCTGGAAAGGAAACTAAATCACCTCCTTCCCAGCCTCCAACTGTTCCTCTCTGGAGTTACACTAATCCCTCCGTCCCAGCCCTTCTGAGTGCCCTGTTGTGCCAGGATTCCCAGCTCGTGAGGCTCTGGGAGGCAGGCGGGCTCTGGGTGCAGGCGGGCTCTGGGAGGCAGGCGGGCTCTGGGTGCAGGCGGGCTCTGGGGGCAGGCGGGCTCTGGGGGCAGGCGGGCTCTGGGGGCAGGCGGGCTCTGGGGGCAGGCGGGCTCTGGGGGCAGGTGGGCTCTGATGGGCAGGCGGGCTCTGGAGGGCAGGCGGTCTATGTTGGGCAGGTTCTGGGGGCAGGCGGGCTCTGGGGGCAGGTGGGCTCTGGAGGGCAGGCGGTCTATGTTGGGCAGGTTCTGGGGGCAGGTGGGCTCTGGGGGCAGGCGGTCTATGTTGGGCAGGCAGGTGGACTCTGGGAGGCAGGCGGGCTCTGGGGGGCAGGCTCTGGGGGGCAAGCTCTGGGGGGCAGGTGTGACCCGGGGCTCTGCTCCTTGGGAGGGGCTGTCAGTGCTGAGGGCTGTGTCTAACTAGTCTCTGCAGCTTCCTGAGAGGAGAGTTTCCAGGATACTGGGTGGGTCTGATAACACCCGGTCCTGCGGTCACTTCCTGACCTCTGAGCTCTGGGGACCTTTCTTTTCTTGGGTTGGGTGGATCGCATGTGCGCGTGTGACAGGAAATGCCAGCAGGGTAAGGCAATTGTGTAAGTCCGTGAGGGCAAGTGTGAGCTTGAGTGTGCACGTGCGCAAGTGTGAGAAAGTGTCCCTTGTGAGAGTTTATGAGTGGGGCGCATGGAGTAGCGTGAGCCTGCGCCCCACATGTGCTCTCTTCTGCCAGTGCAAGTCGCTCCATCCTGGCCCTCCCCTTCTGCGCTGCGTGCGGATTTGGCATGAACCCTGGACTTTTCCAGAAGATCCTTCTGACAACTTCCTTTTTTTTTTAATTTTTTTATCATTTATTCAAGTGTGCATGTGTGTATGTATGTATGTGTGTGTGTATGTATATGTGTGTGTATGTCTGTGTGTGTGTAGAACCACAGGTGAATTCGGGAATCACCATGGACGCCTCCACCTCCTCCTTGTTTACTCTGCCCCAGGGTTCACAGGCTCTGCTCTACCAGGACCAGAAGCGCAGGCTGCCCCCGCTTCCGCCCGCGTCTATACATGGGGTCTAGGATTTGAACTCAGGACCTTCCACCTGCAGGGTAGAGGCTTAACCCCTGAGCCTCCTCTACAGCCCCAATTCTGACAGCTTCTTTCAGGACCCTTAACCTTTGACTTTTGCCCTTTTTGCTTTTCAGTCAGGCATTCCAAACACCAGAACAAGTCACAGTTTAAACAGACAGTTGACAAGTTGGCCAGGGTGTCCATGAGGGAGGGAACGGTCAGCAGTCACACCCAGTGTGGGAAAGCTCTGGGGAGCTGGAGACCAAGGTAGTTGGTTGGACCCGGTCCTCAAAGGAGATGAGCAGACTGGCCGTTGCTTCCAGAAGTGCTTTCTGAGCACCTACTGTGTGCCGGGCACTTGAACTAGAGAATGAAGGAGAGCGACAGATTCAAGTGAGTGCTAAGGGAGGGGCCGTGATACAACTCCTTCTAAAACAGGGCTTGGCAACAAAGCCCTGCTTAGTGGTGGAGGAGAGGACGCCCTTTCATGCCCGATGCTGCCTCACCCTGGTCTGTCCCCCGCTGTCCTTTGTTAGCCTGTGACCCGCACTGGTCGCAGACTCGTGAGCATCACTGCTCCTCAGTGGCTTGGCTTCCGTCCTCCACGACATGCTCGCCTTCCTGTGAAGGGCCCCTTCTCCCCCCAGCTCAGCGCCAGCTTCCCCCTCAGAGGCTGACAGGCGCCCTTCCACTCCCCCTGTGGAGCAGAGCGCCCCGTCCTCCTGTGCAGGACTGTGCCTCAGTGCACCATGTCTTGCGGCCTCCGGAGGCTCAGTACCCAGCTTTCTCCCCCTTTCTCAGTAGTGACTTGCCTCTTCGAGGAGCCTCCTCAGCCTCTGCACCCTTCAGCCCCAGGGTCGGTGTGATCGTGATGGCTGCTTCGTGTGGGTTGTGGTGCGCCCGTCCCTTCCCTCTTGACAGAAACACGGCTTAGTCTTGGTTTCTCTGGCAGACATGCCCTGGTTTCTCTCCGGTTAGTGTTCTCCAGCTTTGATTTGCACTGTTTGGACACTAAATATCATGGCCTGTTGAGTTTGGCCAAAAACAGAATTCTTGGCTTTGCTGCTTCTACCATGTAAGTCTGTAATTAATTGTTTCCCTTCTTCGTTTGCTGTGTGTCATCTTTCATGCTGTTGTAACTAGCGAGTCTAGCAAATGTATCCTCTTAGTGTTCTGCAGGCTAGCAGTTGGAAAAATGGACCTCCCAGTAATCAGGGGTCCCTGGGATCCTTCTGGGGCTCCAGAGAGGACAGTCCTGCCTGGGACCTGCGTCCAGTGTCTGGCTCCTGACCCTTCTCCAGCTCTGGAGCCAGCAGTGTAGCCTCTCCTCTTCTGGCTGCCACCACATCTTGTGACCCTGCTGCCCGCTCAGACCATCCAGATCACCAATGCAGTCACCTCTGCAGAACCCCCCTTGCCACCTAAATGTACATTCACAGCTTCGGAGATTGGGGTGCAGACTTCTGTGGGGAACGCTTCTGCAGCCAGGTCCGTTGGAGGCCTGGCTTCTTTTGCCCTAAACTGTGTCCATATTTGGTATGTTCCTTGCTTTCTGCAGTTTCTCACCTCATCCCTGTCCAAGTTGCTGTCACCTCTCACCTGACTATGGTAGTAACTATTTCTGCCTTTGCCTTTGCCCCAGCCCAAGTCTGTTCCCCATACTGCAGACAAGAGGAAGCATTTAAAAGTTAGACCAGAGCACTTAGTCCTCTGCTTACAAGTCCTCCTGAACTTCCCTGCACTGAGGTTGACCCCGGCATGTCTGCCCTGCCCCAGGCACCTCCAGTGCCAGCCTCTGCTCCAGCTGCAAGGCCTGGCTGGTGCAGCCATGCCAACTGGATTCCTGCTTGAGCCCTCTCTTGCCTGATTCCAGGCTTTTCCCGTGGGTTTTTACATGCCTCATTCCTGTCATTGTCTCAAGAGCCCTGTCCTTGGAGACTCTTTCCGTGATCTGACCCCTCAGTCTAAAGAAGACACGAGTCTCTCGCTGCCACTTCATTTGTTTAATTCTCTGCACTCTCTACTCCTGGGCCCTTTTCTGGCTTGTCTGTCCTCCTTGTTTGGGGTGTGAGCTCACTGAGGACAAATGGAGCTAGAGTTGAGGAGTGTGTGCTGGCCCGTTGGGGGTGTATAAGTGCTGTGAGGAACCTGCGGTATTAATTCAGATAGAGGAAGTTGGAGGAAGCCATCCCAGGTGGTTAAATGTGCTGTCCAGTGCACTGGGATTCTGTAGAGGGAGGAGGAAGGCTCAGTATGTCCAGCTGTCTCAGGAGAAACTGAGGGCTGTCGCCCCAGGAGGGGCCAAGGACCTGCAACGTGTGTGTGTGTGTGTGTGTGTGTGTGTGTGTGTGTGTGTGTGTGAGAGAGAGAGAGAGAGAGACACACAGAGAGAGAGACAGAGAGAGCAGCTTGGAGACAGCACAAGGTGGGAATTCAGAGTGACCATAGCAGTGATACTCCCCACTCAGTCCTAAGAAGATGGTTGCGGTCATGTGACCCCCTCTGCGGGCAGCCAGAGCAGTCATTCAAGATTCCAGGCACATTACAACACATGTCATCTTCCTTCTTTTAAATTAACTGCCTGATATTTTGTACAGTGAATAAATGTACGTGGTAATAGAGATCAAATAATTCAGGAACATACTGAAGTTTGTTGGCTTCTGATTGTGTATATACTGATCATCCCATTATATTAGTTGCTTTGCTCATTGTGACCAACTATCTAACAAGAAGCGAGTTAAGGGAGGCAGAGTTTATTTTGGCTCCTGGTCTAAGGAGGTCCAGCCCATCATGGTAGGGAAGATATGGTGGCAAGAGCAGCTTGTGGCGTTGGCATTGGGCGCTTGCTCACTTCTGCGTGCACCCGGGAGCAGAGATGATTGCTGGTCCTTATTCAGTTCAGGGCCTTAGCCCATGTGTCGGATACAGTCAGGTTGGACCGTCCCAGCTAAACGCAGTCCAGTCTCTCTAGAAACACCCTCACAGACATGTCCAGAGTATATCTTCTGGGCGACTTTTAATCCATTCGAGTTGCTGACGAAGATCAACCATCGTCCCTCTCCTAAGCTGAAGGCAATGCCAAGGTGGAAATGTATTACATATGTCTAGGAACCAAGACTCGTACATAGCTCAACCGAAACATGCTAAAAATGCTCAACTTAGCGTAAAGTTGGGTAGAATCATCTAGCAAAAAGTCTCTTCTTTTATGTATATATGGTTGCCTGACTGGCCCAGAGCTGCCCAAGCATTGTGAGAAAGTCTCCTGCTTCACTATTAGTGGCCGTAGAAAAGAAAACTCATGATCCAGAACATGGTTTTTCCTGAGCGAATTTCATCTTTATAGCATTGTAAAGGTGAGAAGTTGTGAACTGAACCATTGTATATCAGGGATCTTCTGTAGTTTGAAAAATAATTTTCCACATCATCTCTGTGTCATTTCACAGCGCAGCACCACCACAGCCACCCTCAGGACTTGGTGGGGGCTTCTCTACTCTGTCCATATGTGTATTACAGGAAAGTATGTCATTGTATTTCCTAACAGATAGTAATGATATTCCACATTTCCTCTTTTTTTTAATTTTTTTATTATTATTATTTATTCAACTGTGTGCATATGCGTGTGTATGTGCGTGTGTGCGTGTGTGTGTGTGTGTGTGTGTGTGTGTGTGTGTGTGTGTGTGTGTGTGTGTGTGTGTGTGTGTGTAGAACCATGGACGAATTCGGGAACCACCATGGACGCCTCCACCTCCTCCTTGTTTACTCTGCCCGGGGATCCACAGACTCCGCCCTACCAGGACCAGAAGCGCAGGCCGCCCCCGCTTCCGCCTGGCGTCCATATGTGGGATCTGGGATCTGAACTCAGGACCTTCAGCCTGCAAGGCGGAGGCTTAACCCCTGAGCCACCTCTCCAGCCCAACATTTCCTCTTTCATATCTTGCTTTTTTTCACCTTCTGTATTTGGTTACTTTTATGTAAACGATCTCAAAATGCAGTACCAGATAATGATCACCTGAGATTATTTATCAGGACCTCTAGATCTCCAGGACTAGGACCACTCATGCTGCTGTGGCCTGTGGCCTCAGCCTGGGACGTCGCTGCTCGTAGCTGGGTTCCAGTGCATGGAACCTTGACTACAAGGACTCCGTGCTTCATGTGATCTCTCATATACCAGTGGTTTAGTCTGGGCCAGGTCCACACAGGCCCGGGCAGGTCCTGATTGTCACCACAGAGCGCAGGAAGGAAGAGGACGTCAGTCCCTCCTTTCTGCTCTCTGTGCACATCAGAGTCGCCACCGTCCTGTTGACCTGGTCAGAGTAACCAGCTCAGGGTCAGGGCTGCAGGTACGTGGACGCAGGAGGCCTGAAGACATGTGACATTCACACGGCCAGGCTGCCACCCAGCTGTGCGCGGCTGGCTCCCCTCGCTCAGGGCCGCCCTGTGTCCCCTTGCATGAGCACATCTCCGTCCAGCAGACAGGTCTCTGTCGAGGACCCTGCGGGTTTTCTGCCCTTACAACATCAGTAGGGCTGTGGCTCAGGGAGCTCTGGGGTCGGATGATACAGGTGTCCACTTGTCGTACACACTCGCCAGATCGCCCCTGGAGCCACTCGTGCCATTCCGCTCCTGCAGCAAGCTGCCACAGTGTCACATCAACACGTTAGGGTGGCAGAATCACAAGTGCTACAAATGCTGCTACCTGGCACTTACAAAAAGGCAGATAAGGGAGGGAGTGGAGTCCATGTGACATTTGGGAAATGGAGAACTCAGCTGTCTTTACTGTATGACAAAGGGGCCGCTGAGGAGCCAACTCCTCTTGAATAAGGGTTTGTCCTTTTCTTCCTGGATCAGAGCCACACAGGAAAGGCCTGAAGAGAGCTAAATGTCAGATGAACCCAGTGGTTGAGATTTTTGTGTTTGTATCAAGGACTCTAGGACAGAAGGCCACCTAAGCTCTTTCCTGTTGTTCGGCAGCCGCGGCTTCTCTTGCAAGGGACCACTCTACGGAAGACAGTCCCTGCAGGAGTCACAAGTCACAGCCCCGCCAGTACTGCAGCAGCCAGGGGGCTCTTAGGCCGTCTGTATCTCTGTATCTCTGTATCGAGCTGAACCAGGCCCCACCTCTTCCAGGGTCCTCTCTGGTGGTCTCTGTCTCAGTTTTCAGTTCTGTGTGTGTTACCTCCACCCTTGTTTGAACTAGTTGGCCCCTGCCCCTTCCCGCCCCTCCTCCCTCTGCTCCCTAGAGAGTTCTAGCAGATAGAATGGGAAGTGGATTCCCTGCTCCCTGTTCAGGGGTCAGGTGGCTTGGGAGGGGAGCTGAGCTTTTCTGGATGCCTGAGTGATTCGTTCCCTGGCTTGTTGGAGAGATGGCAACAGGGACTGCCTGGGTTCAACTCCCAGCTCAGGGTGACCAGCTGTGGGCTTGGGCACGTTGATTCCCTTCTGTGCTTGGTTCACTGCGCAAGACGGAGACTTTATCCTCAGCATCTCAGTGTCATGTTCAGGACTGTGAGAATCGTGCAAACTGCGCAGCACTTGGCCTTGTGCTCCGTAAGACCTTGCTGTGGCTTGGCTCCTAGCCACTGGTGCTCAGTGTTCGCCTCCTGCGTCGTCACAGACCTTTTGAGTACAGGGAGTGTGGTTCACGGAGTTTTCTGGCTCTACGATATCTGACATAACCAAGAAAATCTCACTTACAGCAGTCAGTGTGTACTTAGCACGCTTCAGACTATATTCATGACCATGTAGGTCATCTTCACACTTGCAGGTGAAGAAACTTAAGGCCCGAGAGCGGATGACTTGCCTGGGGACGCTAGAGAGGACCAGGTTGTCCCAAGCTCTTTCGTTCCCCTGCGGCTGCTTGGGCTTCTCCATGCTGGAAGCCATGTGCTTGGCCATGCCGTGGAAACCTCCCGTGTCCCCTGCTGTGTCCGGAGAGTGGACTACGGCAGGCAGGACGATGCTCAGATGGAGCCTCCTGATGCCAGGACCTGCTCCCGAGTCACACGCGAGCTCGGGTCAGTCACTCCGCTCTCCGTTCTGTCCTCTGGCTCTCAGGGTTTTGGTCCCCTGCTAACTATGTCCAAAATCATGAGAACCATTTTTCCTTCTTCTGTCTTGTTTTGTGGCTGACTCAGGAAAGGGAAGGTCCTGTCTCTTCCTCCCCATCCTCCTGGGACTGGAAACCTATGTTCATACTTGATCCTTTATTCTTAATTCTGGAATTGATACTGGTGTTTGGGCTAATTCCTTCTCCTTGCCTCACTGTCCCAGCATGCACCTGGCACAGGGCTGGCCAGCAAGAGCTGCTCAAAGCTGTCTGCTCCTTTTCTCGCTGGTAGATTCTGAATAGGGGCTCCAGAGTTTCCCAACAAAAACACAGATCAAAGAGTGTGGGTCTAGCCACCAAGGGCCCCCATCATTAGGACTGAGTTTTGTACTCTGAATGACATTTTGGCAGGAGTTGCTGATGTCTTTAATTCTCGGCCCTCCTGGTCAAGAAAGCAGGCGTCAGGAAATTCACCCCCTTTTTTTTTTTTTAAGAGGACAAAGAAAACATAACTTGCTTAGAAGATTAAATCAGAACCTAGACATTCAAAAATCTCCAGAAAGCATCAAGGTAGATGGTAAGCCCTCTGCCCAGAACATGTAGTTCTTTCTGGAATCAAGGAGCTGATCCTTGCTCACCTGGCAGTTTCCTCATTCTTTCCAGTACTCCAAGGTTTCACTCTCACAAACCACGTGGAGCCCTTGGAGTGTGTGAAGGCTGTATCATGCCTCTTAGCAGTCTATTCCGGCTGCCTAGAATACTGTTTCCTATATTTTCTCCCTTTGAAAAGTACATTCATCACATTTCTTGTGAAATTTTTGTGCTCCCCTATCTAGCACCCACCTACCCAATACCATGTACACATTCCTTTGAGCCCATGTCATGCTGAGTAGTCCCAAGAGACTGGGGCCTTTATGCAGAATGGGACTGTCTCCCAATTCTGGGGAAACTCCTTCCTTAAATGTAGCCTTTTCCCCGCTTCCTGGCTGTTTGTTGGTGTCAACTCTGCCTGTGTCTTGGCAGCCAGCCCTGTTGCCTTCCCTAGGGACGGGGGACAATCTGTGGCCTTTAGAAGTAGTTTCTACACACCTCTTTCACTGTCGCAAACCTTGTTTAAGAAACTATTTTGTACACTGTTGTGTAAAAGTGTGAACTGGACTTTGCAGCATCCCATTTGTAAGCCAGTGGACTCCAGGGGTGGGGTGTTGGCAGGCCCATCTGGTTAGGACATCAGGGTGGTCACTGGGCAAAGGCCAGAAGAGCAGAGACTCCACCCAGAGCCAGAGAAGTCGAGCGCATCCTGTGAGGAGGCACTGCCCCGAGCTTGCCAGCAGCTCCTGGAGTTGGGAGCAAGGGGCTAGGAATGCTGCTCAGCCTCTCCCAGCCGCATCCGCCTGGCGCCTGGGCTGCGCGTCGTCCCTCAGGCCCCGCTCATTCTGTGCCGAGGGGTTGGGTGGAGAGGATGACAGACGGCGCACTCGAGCTGGAATTCAGGAAGAACTGACAGGCCCTTCCTGTAGACTCTTCTTCACAGTCTAGAAAGGGAGGACAGGTAATCCAAGGCGGCTGGGTGGATTGGCCTGGGCGTGAGGTAGGATTAAGGTCAGCGACATGTTGGTAGGTGTTTCACTGAGCAGTGGTGGCTGCATCAGCCCAAGGCTGAGAACTGGCCGATCCCTGTGGAGATGTAACCCGAGATCCCCGATGTCATCCCACATCTCCCGTGATCCCGGCACGATGCTCCGGCCTTGGCCTGAGCTGCTCCTGCGCTCTAGTCTCCAGCTGCTCTGTTCTGTCTCTCCAGCCTTGGCCGCCCACGAAGCTTGCCCCCCTCAGTCTGGTGCCCTTCCTGCTAGGCTGGTCAGTCTGGCCATTGGTACTGAGTCCCGCTGGCAGTGGGCTCACATAGGTTCCCTCAGGGAACCCACTAGTCCTCTTTCCAGACGGGAATGTAGCTCCCGCTTTATAAATGGGGGATCGACTCACAGCTGGGTGAGCAGTATGTCTCTACCCGTCGCTAAATAGGCGGGGTCTTCCTTTGCTTTCATTTCTTATCCAGGCCTGAGATCTTTCATTGGGCACCTGTTTTCTGCTCTTGAGTCTAGGGGTCCCGTAGAAGTGAGGCAGGCAGACAGTTAGGGTACAGGAAACAATAGGAAGAATCCTCGGCTCAGGAATCCTCAGGTAGATGGAAGCACTTAGAACGTTCCCTGATCAAGCTGAGGCTAAGGCAAAGACATAGGGCTCAAGAGTATTTTGTTCTGTATTACTTGATCTTTTTTTGAATTAAAAATACACAGAAAAAGTTTGTCAGATTGAAAATTGATAAACTTATCACTTACAAATAACCGTGATTAATAAATGTTTTGACTTAGAAATACCCAACTTTCAAGGAAGAATTATAATATTTTTCATAGAAATAATGTAAGTGATTTGCTCAGCCTAGTCTAATGGTGCACTTGAGCTGCTGAGGCAGAAGATTTTAACAACAAAGGATTCTGTTCCATATAAACAAATCAAGCTACAAATATAAAAAGTTAAATGTTATGAAATTTTATTGAAGCATTCCTATCGATAATAATTCTAGACCACCTGTACCCTGGAAGTAACTGCGAGTACTTTCTAGACCTTTTAAAACTGAATTTTTTATGTTTCACCATAGAAAATCCTGTCGCACTCATACTGGTGAGCTCATTCAGAAGGGTCCAGGTATGCGAATTCTAAGCAGACGCACCTGATGTGAGCTTTTTATGCAAATGAATAGTAGCACAGATGCCAACCCTCGTAAGTGCTTCATGTAATATATATACTCTTAGCAATAAGAACATCCTATAAACTATGTAAAAGTCGGGTCTGTGTAGTTTTGACCTTTGGAAACTCTTTGCTTGGATCATCTTGGCACAAACTTGCACCCAGAGTCTGTATGGACGTTCCTGAGGTTCATGCCCGCGGCTGGGGCCACTTACCACCATCTCACGTGTTTTGCAGATGACATGGCTGAACTCCTCCTTGGGGAGTCGAAGCTGGAGCAGCACTTGAAGGAGAAGCCCCTGCGGCAGGGAACCAGTCCCCGGGGCCCCAGGCCCCAGCTGAACGAGGTGCGCAAGCATCTGACCGCTGCCCTGGACCGAGGGAACCTTAAGGTATCGTGTGCCTGTAGGGTGAAGAATGATGCTGGCATCATCCCCTGGAGACAGCGTGGGGTTGGCCCGGGGTACGCCAGGCCATGCTTCGAGTAGCCGTGCACAATGCCAGGGTTGTCTTCTCCAGCAGGTACACTCACACTCCTGGCATGACCATGGCATCCATGACTGGACTTTTTCTGATCCAGGACCCATGTAAAAGCTGACAGGGGTGGCGGCCACCTGTAATCCCACCATTCAGAGACGAAGATGGGAATCTCCAGGGCAAGCTAGCTAGCTGATCTTGCTGATTGGTGAGCTCTGAATTCAATTGAGAGACCCTGCTTTAAAATAATATTGGAGAGTAATAAAAGAAGACTTTTGATGGCAATTTGTGGTCTCTCAATGCACACACATGCTTGCATGTACCTGTGCATACAAGCCAACATGTATAGATACATGTATCCCCACTCATATATATGCCAGTTTTTTTTTAAAGTGCTGTGTATTAATGCAAAGATTTCTGTTTTCATGTGTGGCCCAATAAAGGTCACAGGCCTCTGAGACCCAAAGTTGGTGCCAACAGGTGTGTCAGTGGCTCAGTGTGGGGGGAGCAGGGACCTCCACAGTCCGGGTGCTGCCTCCTCTCTCCTGCTAGACCATCCTGGGTGCTACCTCTCTGTTACCTGCTGTTTCCTGCCCCCATTCCTGCTTCGTTCCCTTCCCTTCTCACACGCTTTCCGTCGTGGTTCTCATGATTCCCTTGCCTGTCACGGGGCATCTCTCATGGGCACTGTCCCTTCCCACCTGCCAGCTTGTCCTTTCTGCCCTGGACACTCACCACCCCCGAAGTCTAGCCCCTGCTGCTTTCGGGGCCACTCTTGCTGAGGTAACCAATGGAACCCCAGCCATCTGGTCTTCAGGCCCTGCTCTTCTCAGGAACAGCTTGGGGGAGCTTTGAAGCTCTGCTTTCCTGTTCCTTTCATCTGACGAGCTCCCTTATTTCTCTCCTCCATCTTGGGATCTCAGGGCTGCTGCTCAGCCTTTAGCCTGGTATATTACCCCCATTCCCCAGCCCAGCAGAAGTATGTTCTGTCTAGCTTTACTTTCTGCATCTGTATTGGGAGTATACCTATCGCCAGCTTGCCGTGTCACCTTCCTTTTCTGCTCAGTTTCTGTAGATTTGGGGTGGTCTCATTGGACCTTACCCCGCTCCTGCGTGTGTCCAACTGTCAATCTGTCTTCTGAGCTGTTCTTCCTCTTTGTCACGGCCACCTCCCCAGCCCTGTTGTAACGGAAAGCTTGGGCAATGCTGGCATAAGTCTCAGTCAGTTGTCATCCAAAGGCTTCTGGGACCTCAGGCAGCAGATGCCTTTCAGAGTGGACAGTCTGTGCAATGTCTGTCTCGCAGCAGAGCTCTGTGGCTGGCTTCTGGCTTCGCTGCCTCACGGAAAGCCCAGGGGACCCGTCTCTGTTCACCACTGTCTTCTACAGGCGGCTGTGCCTCGGCCAGCAGGGCACAGTGGTCCACACGTCATCTTTCTTGGTCAGAGGACTCCCTAGTGACGGTGGCAGTTCTTGGTTCACCAGATAACAGCTAGCAACAGCGGGTTCCCGGGGCCACAGCCCACAGGGACAGCTGATCGGGCTCAATGTCTTGCTGGGGGCTGTGAAACCATGGTAAGGGGACCCTGGTAAGCGTATTTCTTTCCCTACCTTCATCTTGAAAGATTAGCTACAAATCTCACCACTCTGTGCTTTTTATCGTCTCTGTCCAGTGTGGTATAAGAATGCTGACTTTCAAGTTACAATCTCAGAATTTAGGCCTAGTTGTAAGTTTTTGTGCTCTGTGATCTTTGGAAATTACTTGGCCTCTCTGAACTTCACGTTTCTTATATAGGCCTGTGTAGTTCAGGAGCGCTCTGCAGCTTGAGTGGAAACACCGTGCGGGACATGTGCTTTTCACTGATACTTTAGTCTATCTAAGATTTTTTTCTCCAGTCACCAGTTTTTTACTTCCTCTACCTTATAAAGAATGTTCTAGAGTCACACACTTTTGCTTGGGTATGTTCTCTGCTCCCACTGGCTGATGTGACACTTCTTTCTGTGACCGTAAGTCAGCAGGTCTCCCCGACCTTGAGACTGGACCGTGCAGAGCCGGCCAAGAGGCAGCTGAAGGAGCCGCGAGCAGGAGTCAGGGCACTGGCCCTGCGTTGGGGCTGTTCTGCTCGGGCAGGCAGCTGAGCGGCCTTGGCCTTGGCCTTGGTCTCTTGCTGTATAGCGCAGGGATGAGCTCAGGATTGTAACTTCCTCCACTTTGATTTTCTTGCTGGCCTTTCAATTCCTTTTTTTTTTTTAAATGTGAACTCTTGTTCTTTGTGGTAAAACACATGTAGCTTAAAATGATTGCTCATCTTGACTATTTGTATGCACATAGTTGAGTGACATTAAGTGGAGTGGCCACCAACCCCCTTACCTCCAGAATTCTTCATCTTCCCAAGCTAGACTGCCACCTCCACTAAATACAAATCTCAAAGGTGAGGAAGGAGGGAAACAGAATCCTTCTCAAAGTGCCCACGGCACTGCTGTGATGTGTACAAACCTGTGGTGGTGACTTTCTCCATCGCCTTCTTTCCCGTCCAGTGTATTTTAGTCGGTCTTCAAATAGAGTTCTGATCTCTTACTTAGGGGTCTCTCCCTTGGACCCCTCCCGGACCCTTCAGCTCCCCATAGCCCTCATTGTCCTCCCTGGCATCCTCCCAGGGCTGCCGGCCCTCTCTGTGCCTTGTCTTCATCCCGTCAGAGCTACAGGTTGTGCGTGCTTCTCTACAGAGAGAAACTCCGCCTTGGGCGCGGAGCTTGAGGATGAGGCCTGGAGGCCAATGGTCGCCCTCCCGATCCAGCTGACTGGGTGTCTCTTCTCTCCCCAGCTGATAGTGTGCTGGGGAGGCAGTGAGGATGGGGCGGGGGGGGGGGTGAACCGGGAGGTGGGGAGGAAAGGGGCCACTGGGAACTGTCACAACCCTCAGCTTCAGGAAGGGCACCATGGTTGGTGACCTGGCTCATGGGAAAGAGCTGCCCTGATTCTTCACCTTTTGGAAGCTCATCTTGAGTCGTTCAGTTCAAGGCTCGTACGCAGCTTCAGTGGCTGGGGCAGCTTCTAGCCGGACGTCGGGCTCTTGGGCAGCAGTGACATTCTCTCTGTCCTCCAGAAGCATTCCTTCCCCCTGGGAGCCTGGCGCCACTGTAGAGCCTGAGGGGACTTGCAAGGGGATCGTTTTTTTCATAGCAGTTTTTTATTTTTGAGATAAAGACACAGACTGTGCCATCCACCCATTTAAAGTGTAACAACACTTAGTGGCTTGAGCGTATTCATGAGGTTGTGTCATCCCCATGGTCAGTTCTAGGACCTGTTCACTACACCTCGAAAGGAAAGCCCGTAACCACCAGCAAACAGTCACCCCTATTCCCTGGCGCCAGCTTCAGATATTTGCATGGTTACGATTCTGTAGATTTGACTGTTCTGGACATTACATATCCCTGGGATGCTGTGTTACATGACCTTTTGTGAGGGACTGTTCCCCCTGGTTTGTTTGGGTGATGTTGGAGCATATTAGAAATGTATTTTTATTTTTTTACTAATATTCCACTATATGACTAGACCACATTTTGATAGCTTTTTGGGTTGCTTGCATGTTAGGGCTGTTATGGGTAATACTGCTGTGGATGTTCATGTGCAGGTGTTCGTGTGGGGAGCTGTGTGGGGTTTTTCTGCAACCAATAGAGGGACCAATGCACATAATATTGTAGGAAAATGTTTCTTCTCTCCTTTTCCTTCTAGTCAGAATTCTTACAAGAATCCAATCTGATCATGGCCAAGTTGAATTATGTGGAAGGAGATTATAAGGAAGCTCTGAATATTTATGCTCGGGTGGGCCTCGACGACCTGCCGCTGACAGCCGTCCCTCCTTACAGGTTGCGCATGATCGCTGAAGCCTACGCGACCAAAGGTGAGGCTCGTGTGCTCGCCCTGCACCCCTCGTTGACCCTGTGCTCTCAGCTTCTCATTAACCTGGCTGTTGCCAGCAAGGCCCCCAGCTCCGCCCACCGCACACACTGGGTGATGCTAAGCCCAGCGCTTCGTTTTCTTCTGTTATTGCTGAAAGGAACAAAGGGGGAACATTTTGGCCAAGTTTCTTGACAATATGTAGCCTGAGCAGGGCCTTTTCCTCGCAAATGCAGGGATTCGCGGCCTGCAGTCACCTGGCCATATGGTTTTATTCATTAGTGCCACCTTTGGTTAATCAAGGTCAATTGATTAGTCCGCGACTGTCACTGTAATAACCAGTCTTAGAAAGCTCCCTCTTCAGGGGATGGAGGAAGTCCAAGCAGGCCCCAGGAGGAGGGTCGCTTACAACTGGACTTCCTAAGGTCATGACAAGAAGTGGGCCGCGTGAAGCACCCCCTTTCCTTTCTGCCATATGCTGTCCCAGGCACACGTGACTGTGGCAGGCCTGGGGCAGTGAGCGGCTGCTCCCGTGCACCGAGGTGCAGGACTGCTGGTGTCCTGTCTCCTGGCTAAGTCGTTCATGCAACACTGGACAGAGTCCCTGCACAAGCCTTATTTCTCCAGAGCTTTGTGCCGGGCTTGATGTTTTCTCCCAGTTCTTTGGGAGCCTCAAGGACTTCTGGGCTTGTCTCATTAATCCAAATGTCCCTGCGGCTGGGAAGGGTGCCATTGCTCTCAATGCACTTGGAAAGTGTAGTGGGCGTGGCGCTTTGAGGCTGTCCCAGGGTCTGGAGAGCATCTGCCTTTGCTCGCCTCTGTCCTGAGCTGTGTTGATTCTAGGCGGAGCCCCAGCTGCTCTCTTCTCTTTCTGGCGCTCCATCTCCCATAGGTTCCGGCTGCTGGAACTTCTGTGAGTACATGCTTGCCACATGTATGTTCCTTCGGGAACAACACTGCAGAACGAGACAGAGCTTCATTGGGCGATTTCCACATGATTGGCCTGGGGCTGGTGGCCTGTAGCTTTGTAGGCGATGGTTTGTGGGTTGCAGGTAGAGGCGGTTCTGGGCCTGCTCACCAGAACACAGACTGCGGGTGGCGCCGCCAGCTCAGCGTTGTGGTCGCTGAGTCTGGTCCTGAGTAATATGTACTCAACAGTGGGCCCTAGTCACAGATGTGACTATCATGGGACATGTAGCACTGGCTGGTTTCTGACTTCTGCAGGCATGTGCACAGTCACGTGCATATAAGAAGAGTGAATGGTCATTTCTTGGAGCCTTGAAAGCATGCTTGGCCAGTGAGAAGTCAGGCAGAGTAATAATCACGAGTAACAGCTCTGAACCATTTGCCTGGGCCAAACTTCAGTCTCTGTCACACGCTGGCCGTGTGTCTATGTGCAAGTGTATCTGTTTCCCCATTCATCAAGGGCTCTGAATTTTCAGGATTCCATAACATAGTATATCTAATGCTTATGCTGTTGCCTACATAGTACAATGTAACTGTTAGCTTGAAAGGTTAGTGTCAGTGGAGAGTTGGGAGGACGATCGGAATGACATATAAGGGGAAACTTGTGAACCTCGTTCATGAGAATGACAGAGGACGGGCCAGTCTTGAACTCAAGAGGCTCTTGGCCCTAGTTTTATTTCCTCGGCAAGATCCTAGAAATCTTTATGGCACATCTGCTGACTGGGCAATCCATGGTTGTCAGTGGACAAAGTACCCTGAAATCAGTGTGTCCCTGGTGACCTGTGGCCCAGTCAGGGTCTGTTTTGTTGGTGTGATGATTATTACTCTCCCAAATCAGAATCCCTTAGACATTCAGTTTTCTGGCTTCTCTGGAAAGGAAGGAAGAACCGTCTGCTCATTCTGTAGGGCAAGACCAGACTGCAGATGACTGGCAGCTGCCCCGTAAGTGACACGCCCCCCACCTGCACCTGCCCTCTGTGCTGCCCGCACGCTGCTGCGGGCAGAAGAATGGTCCTTTATAGGGTCACATAAACTTTCCCATGGTGACGTGAGGGCTGACTTGATCAGCGTTTCCCTGAGCCTGGAAGTACCACCGAAGCTATGGCTGATAGCCTTCCCTGAGCGGAAATGTCAGCCTTCACTAACTGAGAATCAGAAGCTAGCATCAATTCCCATGAGCCTCTGCGGGCCATCAACTACAAATTTACAGACCAGAGGAACTGGACAGGGATCTTAAGAGTGATACCTGGGGGCTGGGGAGGCGGCTCAGGGGTTACCTCTGCCTTGCAGGTGGAAGGGCGGCCTGCGCTCCTGGTCTTGGTAGGGCGGAGCCTGTGAATCCCAGGGCAGAGTAAACGAGGAGGAGGTGGAGTCCATGGTGGTTCCCGAATTCACCCGTGGTTCTACATACACACACACACACACACACACACACTTGAATAAAAAAAAAAAAAAAAAGTGATACCTGGCCAAGAGGTTCAGAGATCTATCTGCATCTCTTTCGATCTTCATAGTAGCCCTTGAGGTTGTACCAATGTTCTTTCCACATATAGACAGGAAACCTGAACACAGACAGGTTAAATCGCTTCCCAGGGGCCTCAGCTAGGACTAGCTTGAGCTAGAACTCGGGCCTCAGAGACGGGTTCAGAGCCGTGCCCTGCCCCACCTGCAAGAGGGACTCAAGCTGGCCAGGAACGGCAAAGTCCATGGTCCTAATTGTCCTGTTGGCACATGGACTAGATCTTGCTCAGCCACATAGTTTGCCTCAGGAAGAAATGCCCATGTCTGTAGGGTGCCCTGGGTTTGCACCTGTTGCTTTTGCCCAGTTCCTCTGCTTTGACTTTTCCTCCTTGTCTAGGTTCATATGTTCATGGAAACTTTCTCTCTCTCTCTCTCTCTCTCTCTCTCTCTCTCTCTCTCGCTCTCTGTCTCTCTCTCTCCCCTCTCTCCCCCTCCCTTTTTCTCCCCTCCCCTCCTTTCCCCTCTCGTCCTTTTGCTCCATGTTCGTGTATGTGGTCACAGGTGCCAGTGTGCACATGTGTCTTCCTTATTTACTTTCCACCGTAATTTTTTGAGACAGAGTCTCACTGAACCGGACTTCGCGGTGTGACCAGCCTGGCTGTTAAGCCGCAAGGATTCTCCTTATTCCAGTGTTGACACTACAGGCGTAGCTGCTGCTTCCGGCGTTCCTGTGGGTGTTGGGGGTTGGCTGGGTCCTCATCGTTGCATGGCCAGCACTTCAGTGACTGAGCCATCTTACTAGTGCTTCCTTTCTTGCTTACGTAGAGAAACCCAAGACAGGAGTGGAAGTGGAGTACTCTTCAGCTTCCGGCATGCGTGTCAATCCCATGAGTGGAGGAGAGCCTAGCTGTGGCTAGAGCCTCCAGGAACAACTGTAGTTGTTCTTTCCAGGGAAAGCGAGAACAGTAGATGGCAGTCCCAGCTAGTGCTGAAGAGCTGGAGGTTCCTGTGGAGTCGCGGAAGGAGCTGGGAGCTGACGTCAGGGAGGCCGGCAGCAGCAGGGCAGACGCACTCAGCCAGCAGGAAGCCAAGACCAGGAGTCAGGCAGGGCTGCTTGTTCCTGGGTGGAGCGTGGGTCAGTAGTGCCCACTCTAAGGGAGGGTCTCCCCCAGGCTAGTCATTCCTGGAAGCGTTCTGGAGACCTGCTGAGAGGCCTGTCAGTTGATTCCAGTCCCGTGAGATTACCCATCACAGAAGTACAGGCAATTTGTTTTTCGCTGTAAACATGCTGGTACCTTGGTGGACCTGCCCTTCTGGATGTGGGATCTTGAGTGCGCACACCGCGGAGTATACAGGGGGTTTGGGGTCAGTTCCTTCTCTAATACTCCACCTTATAGACACATTCTAATGCACGTTCTGGGGAGTGCACAGCGGGCTTTGGACCAGTTCCATGCACAGAGGCAGGTAAAGGAAGCTGACACTTCCTCCTGGGGAGGGATGGGGGATATACAGCCGGTTACCATCTACTCACTGCCATTCCACCACCCACCATTCTAAGAAACCCAGTTCTGTTAATTCTGCCATCTGTAGAGGCCAGTTTCCCAAGAGGACCCCAGGCCCTGGTAGGGGATCCAGAGCAGAACAGGAATGTGTCTGCCGGGCGGGTTGTCTGAGGAAGAACCAACCGAGTAGCCTGCCTGCCCCAGGGGGCTGCCCCCAGGCCAGGGGCACTTTGGGGCCGGGCTTTCCAGAATCTGGTGTGGAAGCCACAGTATTTACACAGCGGTCCATGGCTGCGAAGGGTTCACTGTCAACCTGTCCCCCCACCCACACTTCTCTACTAAGCACCATCAGCCTTCAGGCCAGACCAGGATTGTCTGCAAAGCTTTGGGGTTAGAGGCTCCTTGGAATTGCTCTGTCTTTGACCACCCAGGGCAACAGGTGGCTAGATGGGCACCAGGGGCGTGACCCAAGGAAGACTGGCTCACCCATCACCAATCCTGTTCCCCGCCACATTTTACTCAGTCCTGGACATGTGGATGCTTTAAAAAATGATCTAAATGAATCCAATTGGGAATTCTCTAGATAGTGCTCAGTTGCACCTTGAACATCGTCAGATGCCCAAAAGACAGCTTTCATATTGAGACCCCCTCGGAAGGGTGTCTAACTAGACGGTTCCTCCTGTGTGACATGAAAGAATGTCTACAGTAGCCCCCTTCCCAGCCCCACGCCCCTGAGCCCTGCTTGCATGCATTTTGCTGTTTAGTGACGTCTGACCAGGGCTAGAAGTGATGCTTCCAGCTCTCCCTGGGGTCGACTTCTCATCCATTTGTCACACTTGCAGACAAGTGGAAAGAACAGAACGGCATCTTCCTGTCTCTGGAAGCCAGTACCATCAGCACTCCAGTCTTCCTCCCACATCTTCCCTACGCCTATATGTGGGGAGTTTTGGTAACAGGTTTTTGCCACACCCTGCTTTGTAGTTTATTTCTACTTTACTAGAGACCCTGTGCACCTCCCTGGAAATATATGTGTTTTTATAACTTTAGGAACTGCATATGCTTTTGGTGTAATTTAAGCCTCTTTAGTGGGCATGTTTTCACTGTTTTGCACAGGCTGTAGGCTGTACCGTCCTGGCCTGGTCCTTGTGCTTGGTCCTCATGTTTTCCATGGGCAAGCTTTCTAGAGTTTCCATGTCAAAAGAGGATTTCAGGTTGTTCTGCAGAATATCTGGACCTGTGTTATGTTTCAGATATGAACTGCCCTCTAGACCCAAGTGTTGAAAGCTTGGTCCTAGCTGGTGTGCTGTGTTATAAGGAATGGAAAGTAGGAGATGGGGCCTAAGTTGTGGGGAGTTGGCGGCTGGGAAAATGCTCTGGAGAGACGCACCTTGGGGCCCCAGAGACGGCCCAGGCCATAAAGTGCCTGCGACACAGAAAAGCTGGGAACGTGCAGTTTGTGTCGATAGCCCAGTGGGGCGACATAGGAGATCATTGGAGCGCATTGACTAGCCAGACAAGTCGAGTCAGGTGAGCCCCAACTCTCAAAAGAATAACATGGAGAAGGATAGAGAAGGACACCGGATGTTGACTTCTGACGTGATGAATATGCACACGCGCGCACATACACACACACAGTGCATCTGCATGCACATGTGTACACACCCACATGAACACATGTGTATACCTCTCAACCACACAAGCACATCTCTCTCTCTCTCATGCACACACACATACGCATGTAACAACAGCACACACATGTGCACTTACACGGTACATACACTCACGTGAGTATAATGTATATACTACACAACCACCTCTTTCTCTCATTCCCACACATATCCAGAACAGCACATGCACGTGCGCACACACGCACACACACACGCATACACACACGTGCACTTGCTCACACACGGTACACATGCCCACATGAATATAATGTATATACTATACAACCACATCTTTCACTCATACACATAATAGCACATGCATGTACACACTTGCGTGTACCTTGTACATATATACATATAATGTATATACCACGCAACCACATCTTTATCTCACTTTCTCTCATATACACATATGCACCTGCACATACATGTACACAGACATACTCACATGAACATATGTATATATGCTACAACTTCCTCTTTCTCTCTCTCTCCCTCTCTCCCCCTTTCTCTTTCCCCCCACTCTCTGCTCATGGCCCTGCCTGCTTTGTGTGCTGCTTCCTGCCGTCGGAGGCGAGCAGCTCTGCTGTCCCATCTCCTGTGATGCTGCGTTTCACGGTGCGCCCACAGCTGTGGGACCAGGTGACTCTGCACTGAAACCATGGAATTGTGAGGCAGAAGAAAAAGGAATCTTTCTCCCTGTGCTAGTTACTCCTAACTATTGCTGAGAGAGAGCACCCAAAGTTAAACAACTTGAGGGAGAAAGGAGATTTATTCAGCTTACGGTTCAGAGGGGAGAAACAGTCTCTCATGGCAGAGGCGGCATGGCTGGCCGAAGCTGGAGGAGGCTACGTCACTGCACACATCTTGGAGGCCAAGAGCTGCAGACTGCTTGCTGCAAAGGCAGACTTCTCCTAGAGGTAGGGTGAGACTAATCCACCTCGACACCCACCCCCTGTGACTGCCTTCCTCCAGCAAGGCTCCACTTCTCAAGGTGCCATGACTTTCCCAAACACATGAGACTGCGGGGGACACATTTTAAACCATGACCCTCCCTTAAAGTTGTTTTCTTCAAGAGCTGTCCAAGATCGCCTGTGTGCCTTCCTTCTCACGGTGCAAGGGGCCAGTCTTCTCATCATGGCCCACGCTGAATTGGGATCCCTTTGATTTAAAACAGAGCATTAACATGTACAAGGAAGCTTGTTCTGGTCTCTGCACATGGGAGGCTGAGGCAAGGCCTCAGTCTGAGTTGCACAGCAACTCTTTTTTGCTTTGCCCTGCGGTTTCCCCGACTCAGGTCTGGAATCTGAACTCAGGTCTTTCTGCTTGTGAAGCAGAGATATAACCCCTGAGCCATCTCTTCAACTCTAGCAATATATATTCTTATATGCAAACATTTATTTAAAATGTATGAATATAAAACTAGGTACCATACTTCCATTTGAACTAGTTAACCATGGTTAAGTGCATATATAAGTATATATAATAAATACAGCTGTAAAATTTCATCTGTAATTATAGTTATGCTGTATCCATTGTTTTCTTTTTCAACATATATAAAATATGAATATCCTTATGCACAATTATTTTCAAGTACTTCTCAAATGCAGTTTTTAATGTCTGCCCGTTGGTACATTCACAGTCATTTTGAACCAGTCTCCCACGGAACATCAAAGTCATTTCAGTTTTCATGTTGCAGTCAGTGCTCTGTAGACTTCCCCCAACTCTTTTACTGTAGTCAAATGCAGATAACACAGCATTTACCATCGTGACCCCTTTTCAGTGGATAGTGCTGAGGAGGAAGACTCTTCCATCTTTTAAAACTCAACCCGTAGCCGTTGGCAGACAAGTCCTCCTTCCCTGCTCCCAGGGCGGACAGTTGCCCTTCTGTCTCTGTCTTCGTGATTCTAGCCTTTTGGTCTTTTGTGACGACATTTCTTTCGCGTTGCTCGAGTATGTTAGAATTTCCTTCCTTCCAAAAGATGAATAATATTGCACTGTATGTGCGCCCTGCATTTTTTACTTAACTGTGGCTGATGTATGGTCCATCCGGAAAATGTCCCTTGTATACTTGAGAAAAATGTATATGAAAAATGTTATGTTGAGTGACAGAACGTATCAGATCTAGTTGCGTTGAGAGGAGTATTGAAGGCTTCAGGTCCTGTTATGAAACTATTTCTCCCTTTGATTCTATTGGGTCTTGATATTCTGTTATTAGGTTTGTAAGTACTACAAATGCTGCGTCTTCTTGCTGGATCAAACCTTTTATTGATCTATAATATCAATAAATTTGTAAATTTGTCTCTCATTACCCTTTTTGATTTAAATTTATTTTGGCAGATATTAGTTTAACCATTCCTGTTCTCTTGGTTAGTATTTGCACAGAATATCTTTTTCCATTATTTCATATGTATGTGCATGTATTTCTCGTGCAGTACAGGCTGGCCTTGGCCTCTCTGTGTTGGTGGAAATAACCTTAAGCTTCTCATCCTCCTGCCTCCTCCTTCCAAGAGCTGGGATCCAGTCCTGTTGCACGTGCTGCGTGCATGTGGTGCTGGGGGCAGCCAAGGGCTTACCTGTGTGCCGGGCAAGCACTGTACCGACTGAGCCACATCCTCTCACTTTGAATCTGTGTCTGTGGATCTAGGTCGATTAGAGATAGTACATAGTTGTGTCATGTTTTTTCAAATCTATCCTGTCTTTTGATTGGGGGATCAAGTGTCTGTGCACCTCATCTTCATTACTTTATTCCTCCAATGGCCTTTGAGTTAGTGCAAAGCCTGAGTATTTCTTGTAGAGCAGGTATGAAAATGAGTTCCCTTAGTTCTCTTTGCCTTTCTTAATATCTTATTAAAGAATGATTTTACTTAATATAGGATTCTTTTTTAAAAAAGAATCTCCGCCCTTTTTGATTCTTCACACTTTCACATAAATTTTAAGACAGATTGTAAATTAGTGTTGGAACAAGTCTGATGGAGATAGCAGTGAGGCCGTAGATGAACTTGGGGGATACTATCCCCTTGACATTTAGCTTTTCTAGCCCGAAAACATAAGATCCTTCTTCCATTAATGTTTTTGAGGGTGGGAAGCGGTCCAGGGAGGTGGCTCAGGGGTTAGAGTGTTTGCTGCACAAACCCAAGAACGAGGATTTGAATTGTAAAATACCAAGTGGGTATGGTTCATTTCCAGCCTGGGACCCCCAAGAAAGCTGGCTGGTCACATCAGCCCTGCTGGGGAGCTCTGGGTTTGACCAGAGACCCTCTCTCAAAAGAATAACGTGGAAGAGGGATGAGTCATGCTCAGCCACGTGAGAACACACATACACACACATTCCTCCTACCACATACATATGAACATGAAAAAAATGTTTTGTAGGTTCTTTTTTGGTATATACACCTTATATTCCTGTGTCAGTTCTTTTCAGGTCTCAAGAGAACAGAGCCTTCAGGCACCCCTATGAAGCATTAATTAAGGCAAGCCTCTGAGCAAGTCTGTCAGTTGGGAAGACAAGTCCATAGTAGGTGGGGCCATTCCTTAGGCCAGTGGATAAGATGGAGAGAACTGATTGGCTTCGGCAGACTAGCAAGCTAGAGAGTCTGCCTCTCTCTTGGGGACTTGGGGGGACATGGAGTGGTCAGTTCCCTCAATCCTGGTGTTGAGGCGAACTCTCTTGCTATCGTAAATGTAAATAGCCTGTAGCCTAAAATTAAGTTTGAATAAAAAGCTCTTTGTTCCCCTAAATTGTTTGGGTCATGTATTCATTACAGCAACTGAAATGTAAGACTAAGACCATCCCTTTTTAGAAATTCATCCTAAGTATTTTAAGTAGGGAATTATTTCCCTGTTTTTTGCCTTGATGTTGCTCAGGGCTATGGAATTGCAGCTGGGTTCCTGTGGCACAAACCTCGACTCACTGAACTTCACCAGCTCAATGGTTTCTCTAAAAAGGTGGTTTAGAGTTTCCTGACTGTGATGTCCCGCCATCTGCAGACGCAGGCACTTCTTCCTCTCCGGTCTGGACATTTCTTTCTTTCTGTGACCTACTTGCACAGGGTGTGGGATGGAAGCAGATACTCTTGTTTAGGGGGAAGTTGTCTGTCCTTTACTCTTTATCTGTTGATTTTTCTTTTATGATCTTTATCAACTTCAAGAAGTTCTCTTACTGGACTGCTGATCTTTTAAAATAGCTGCTATGTATTAGACAATGTTAAGTGGTTTTTGCCCCATTGCCATGTTCGTGTAATTTGTGTGCTTCACTGCTTTAGTATAGTGTTTTACAATTATTTTCGTAAGCTAAGTCAAATTTGTTTTCCAGGGATAAATTCCATTTTGTCAGAGTATATGATTTTGTATGTAGCTGAATTTGGTGTGCTAATCATTAGATAGATAGATAATAAAGCCAGTCTGAAATAGAATGTTGACATTTGAATTTGTTTTATTATTTTTAAATTTTGGGGGAGGGGTAATGCACTACTTGTTTCCACAGCTCATGTGGGTTAGAGTGATGCAGGAAAATGGTCTTTCGGCTGGCCCATCTGGTTCGCCAAATGTTGCAGGGACAGAAAACGACCATCCCAGTGTTGCAGGGTTCTTGAGTTCCAGAGTTGAAGACTGAAACCAGAACACATGTAGAGGATTAAGGTAGAGTTTATTAGAGAAGAGAAAGAGCGGAACTCATGGACTCCGGATGTGGAGTGCCGTGAGGGGTAGGACGCCCTGGAGAACTCGTGGAGCTAGAAACGGACTCATGGCACTAATGCTAGAGGGGCTAGGGTGCTGGAGAACTCATGGCGCCGAGGCATGGAATCCATGAGAAGCAAGGAATAAGAAACGTACTCGTGGCACTGAGTGCCGTGAAGGGCAGGTGCCCTGGAGAACTCATAGCGGATAGCTGGAAATATAACTCATGGCACCTCGAATGCAGTGAGGGGCTAGGGCACCTCCATGAGAAGCAGGCAAGAAACAGAACTCATGGCACTAATGCCATGAGGGGTGAGGGCGCAGGAGAACTCATGGCGCCTAGGCATGGAATCCATGAGGAGCAAGGCAAGGAGCCAGGAAGAACTTGTGGCACTTGTGCCAAGAGGGGCTAGGGCATCAAAGATGGCTGCCAGGGCCAGGCATATTTATACACCTAGACAAGTCCTGGAGACTGGCTTTTTCTCATTGGTTAACTCCCATTGGGGCCCAACCCAGTTGCTCTTGGGCCTTGTGGGCTAGAGGTCAAGTTGTTTGATATGGAGAGCTCCATAATCCCTTCATAGGGAAGCTGGCATCTTATCTCTGGGAGGATTGGAGTCAGTTCCTCAGCAGGGGTGTTCCCTCAGGGTGATTCCAGCAGTGGGGGAGGACCTCCAGGAATTCCAAAGACCTTGAGAGACCTTGAGAGACCCATCCCAGCATAGTTGCTCTAATCCTGCCTTAAGAGGTCAGAGTTCAGAAATCTGTTTTTTCCTTACCATGTGACTCCAGGTTGGCATGCAGTCATCTTTATCCACTGGGCCATCTTGTTGGGCCCTGGCATGCTAATCTTGTGGAGGATTTTTGCCTCTGCATCGCAGTGGATACTGGTTGTGGGTTTTGTGTGCTGGGTTTAGCTTTGTCATCAGTATATTACTTCTGTCAGAGGAAAGGCTGTGAAGCCTTCCTTCTACTTAAGTTTACAAAGGATTTATAAGTTCTTTCTTTAGACATTCATACAAACCTGGGCTTTTCTTTTTAATTTTTTAACAATTTCCAGTGTAGGTGTATGTGCATGTAGGTGGCTGTATGCATGTGGTGTAGATGCTGATATGGGCTATCGTCCTCCATCATCTCTCGCCCTAGAGCCTGGCTATAGGGCTAGTTTGGCTAGCCAGCTCACTTTGTGGATTCCTAGGCTTTACCTTCTGGGATTGGAATAATAATAGGTGGACCACCACGACCACCCCAACATTTTACCCAAGATCTGGGAATGTGACCTCTGATCCTTATGTTTGGCAAAGTGCTTTAGTTGCTGAGCCATTTTCCCAGCTCCTCCTTTATAGAAGTTTTTTGACTGTCCATTCAATCTCTTGTTTCTCCAAAGTTTTGTAGTTTGTAAGAGCCTTTATGTGCTTTCCACGTTGATTTATGTGAACCATCTGTTGTACTGGCAGATTTCTTTATTGTTTTTCTGTATTTTAATATTTATTTGTTTATTTTGAGATATGGTCTCAAGTCAGTGACTCAGTTCACCTTGAATTTGAATTTCTTCTGATACAGGGTCAACCTCCTGGCTGTGCTTACCAAAGGATGTGGGAGTCCCTCTCCTGGGGTCTTTGTGTCCAGGTTCTTGTGTTCGACAGTCAAAGATTGAAACCAGAACATGTGTAGAGGATTAAAGCAGAGTGTATTAAAGGAGAAAAAAAACAGAACTCATGGATATGAATCCATGAGGGGCAAGAGAGCCCTGGAGAACTGAGCGACAAGGAGCTGGAAAAGAACTCAGGGACTCCAGACATGGAGTCCCCGGGAGGGGCAGGCAACAAAGATGGCTGCCAGGGTCACGTATGTTTATACACTTAGGCAAGCCTGTGAAAAATGGCTTTTCCCATTGGTTGCTCCAGTTTCTGCAAACCTGATTGGAACTTTTGATCCTCATTGGTTTATTCATATTTGGGCCCAACCCAGTTGATCTCCTGCCAGACCTCTTGGGCTTATTTACAATGGGGAACTAATTGCCATATCTTTTCTTGAAGGGAGGGTTGGGGGAAGTGGATGACTTTATCTCTGTGAAGGATTAGATCACTCCCTCTAGGTCAGGGGGGTGTGCTTCTTCAGGGCAACCCTATCCGTGTAGATGACCTTCTGAAGACCTTCAGAGTTATCCCAGCTTGGCTGCTGGAAAACTGCCTAACTTCCTCCTGGGCCCCCGTGTAGGTGACAGATATGCACCACCATGCCCATAGTGTGACATCTTTCATCAGAGCCCTGAGCCTGTGGATCGTGATGGCAAACAGCCCTCATCATTTTTAACTGGGTCCAATTTCAGAGTCGGAGACTTTGAGAACAGGCAGTATTTCATTCTTCAGTGACAACTTGAGCAGCAGCTTGCCTAGTACTGACCTAGTACAGGTCCTAGTCAAAGCAAGCAGTGCTTCCTGTGCATGCAGCTGATTGGCAAGCATCAGCCCGATAGACAAGTCCTGCCTTTTTCTTGCCAGGTAACTGTCAGCCACCGCCAGATTTTAAGCAGGAAGAATGGCTTACATAAATGTATAGGGACGATTTTTCTGGCACAGAACAAACCAAAGATAGGAAGGAATTGAGGACTGCAGGAAGGAGGCTGGTGGGAGGCCTTGAGCTGCTTTGGGCCCTGCCTCTTCTGTTTTGCATTTCGGGATGGAGGGTTGCTGACATCTGAGGCATGGTCCTAGATTTGTGCCTAGGTTTGGCCACCAGGAGGCACCCGCAGGAAGTCAGAGGACAGGAGAGCGGGCAGAGTGTGTCCAGCTCTTGCAGATGGACTGTCCCTCTCTGGTTTCAGCTCCCACACAGCACACAGCTTCTGGGCTCTTCGATTCCATCTCTTCCCCCAGGCTTTGAAGCCTTTTGGAAGGCAGTGGCCTCCCACTGGCTCTGATTGCAAGACCTGAAGTCCTCTTGCTTTTCTCTGGCCTCCCCATGTACAGACAGTTCCACACACCGAGTTCCCTCCCTTGAAAGAGCTGCGGTGCTTCCTCTGCCCTCCAGAGGGCCCAGACAGATAACAGCATCAGCCAAAGCCTGGACTCTAGGTATAGAGGGCCGGGGCCGTGCAAGCCAGAACTGAATTTCTAAGAAGCATCAGGTGCGCTCTCTCCATCTGTGTGTCTGTGTGTGCGCGCTGGCGGGTGAGGTAGGTGAGTGGGGAGGAGTAGTTCATCTCACTCGTCTGGGAACAAGCTGAACAGGATGACAGCCAGTTTCCAAAGGATTGGAGTTGAAACAGCGAGCTGTGTCCACCAGGGGGCGCTGTCCCAGGAACCACCGAATTCCAGGGCTACCTAGACTGTGCTTATTGGCCAGGATTCGGGGATTCTCGCATAAGAGTAGGCGTGGCTGGCCCCACAGGGAGGAGGAGCTCAAGGACAGCCTGAGGCCATGGGCGCTCCTGGGCTATGGATCAGGCGTGTAGATGAGTAAGCAAATCCTCTGAGCATTTGCACGGGTGAGAATGATGTTCACACGTGGTGAGTGTCGGACAAGTCAAGCTGACGTTTAAATGCGCCATGGAAAAATCCACAGCCAGCCCATCATGACAAAAAAAAAAAAGTCATGTTTTACCCCTTATATTCGAAGCTCCGGTTCCCAGTGCATCAGCCTTGCTGGTAGACATGACCACACATTTCTTCGGATTTCTGGACTGTAGTTCCCAGATTGCCAACTGGCCTCATGTCCTCTGTGTCCTGCCCACTCTCTTCTAGATTGCCTGCCTGCCCGCTCACCTGCTCTCAGTCCCCAGGGCCCACTCCTACCTGTGTTTATTGACTTCCTCCAACTTAGTGTCATTCCCTTGTCCCTGAGCTGGGTCCAACCTGGGTGACACTCTTTGTCCATGCAGACTCCACTTCTCCCTCTTCTGATTTATAGTTGGCAGCATCTTGTTTGGCACTCGATTTTTGTTTAATTAGTTCACATCTGTCACTTTCCTCTCACAAACTAGATTGCATAATTAATTAATTCATGAAACCGGCAAATGCGTGGGCGCGTGCTCTGGGCCGAGCAGAGGCTGTAGCTCAGCTGCTTCCCTGTCTCCCTGCAGCGAGACTCCTGGAGACGCGCTCCTCTCAGTTAGCACACGGGCTGCTCAGCACACTGCAGGTGCTTGAGATCCTGTCCATTTCAGGTGGAAATAGGTTTGATCTCAGGCATGCTTGTCTGTAGCTCCTGTCTCGCTCGCGCTCACCTCAGGGTGGCTCGTCTTACCCGTAGACTGCCTCTCACCCAGCCCCTCTGCAGGGTCTGTCTCTCCTGGCAACCTGTTCTTGAAAGCCAGGGTCTCCGTGCTGCAAGCCTTCCACCCCTGCAGTGCTCAGCTTGTATTCCTGGGATTCAGGTCTGTCCTAGGACCTCCCTAGGGTCTGGACTAACACAAAGCTGGCTCCTGTGTTAATTGGGTCTCGAGTGCAGGACTTGCTTGCTCACAACCCCTCCATGGCTTCCAAACTATATCTGATGCTCGTTTTCTTCCTTCGATGTTCAGGACACTTTGGGAATGAAAAAAAAAAAAACCCCACATCCATATTTGGAAAGCTTCAAGTTCTGTCGGGGGTGGGAGCAGAGCACAGGCTGTTCTGTGGAAAAGGAGTGTTAAGAGTGTGGCTCTCGTAAGTGGCCCAGGAAGGGCGAGGAGCCAGAGGAACTGGAGGCCGAGGTCGTCTTAAGCCGGGGCATTCCTGGGCAGGGCCCTGACCCAAGACCAGTGGGGTGGGGAGGCACAGGTAGCCTCCCCAGACAGGGAGAAAAGCGGGGCTGAGGGCTGAGTTCTTGATACCGGTTCTGCAGTGTAATCGAGTGAGGCGTGATGATCGCAGCTTTACAGTTTCTTTCTAAACACCGTTCCTAGCACTCGTCCCTCGAGCAACCTCAGAGACCGCTTGAATGGGGTCTTCGCTGAAGTTGGTTCCCTAAGCCAATCCCTGGCTCTTGCTATCCAGACTCTCCGGCCCCTGTGCAGTTTCAGATGCTGCCAGTTCTGGATCAACAGAGGTGAGGTTGATCTTGTTTGCCATAAGACACCTTGCTTAGTTTGCATTGTGCAAGGCTTTTGAAAAGACACCCTTCTCTCCAGTGTAGACAGCGCTTTGCGCCTGTTCACATCCCAGAACTTACCTCTTGGTTAGTCAACGAACTTGAAAGTTCCAACTCCCCTTGCCGGAGGTCGTCCTGCAGCCTGCGTGCAACCGCCACCAGGGGTCGTGGGAGCTGCATCCCCGGAGGCGAGCCACCGCTGCACATGCGCAGATGCTCCCCGAGAGCCGCCAGCTCCCTACCCACAGCGTGAGAGCCACCGGTGCCCTGGCGTCTGGCCTTCACCCGCCGCATCGTGGGCAGATGCATGTGGTGCCCTCTAGAGGGCAGCTTCCCACGCATTTTCCTAACCAGGGCTCATTCTGTGGTTGAAGTCGATGTCAGGGATGCGAGGAAGAAGAGGCTCGAGGGACGCAGGCCTGTGTAGGAGGCCAGAAGCTGGTCTTTCGGGACCAGATTTCACAACAGGCGCTCTGCTGAGCCCACCACAGCTCAGATGCGCAGAGACAGCGGATCATTCAAAAACAGAGGGGATGTAAAAGTGTGGGTCCAGGTAGGGGAGCCGTGGCTGTTGCACCCTGTTTCTTCTTGAGCAGAAACTGCTGGGAGGACTGCAGGAGTCCACGGGGGATAGTTTTACAGGGTTTTTTTCTTTCCTTTTTTTTGGGGGGGGGGCAGGGAGTAGACTTTGTTTTTCAAGCCCTATATTATCTTAAGTCTCAAGAATTGGGTGTTTGCAAATGACCATGCTCTTCAGGTGAAGGTGTGGGGCTGCGGCCACCATCCTTCTTCAGAAGAAAAGTGCTGGGCCGTTGGGGAGCACAAAGCCCTGAAATACCTGAGCGCATCGTGAGCCTTCTCTGCACTGCAGTTCCTCATCTTCAGAGGACAGAAGGACCACCCTAGTGTTTTTCCTCAAGAAGCTGCTTTCCAGTTTCTGAAACTTTGAAATCACTTTAGTATTCTATTAAAGTCCATGTGTGGAGAGAAGGGGGGTGAAGGTAGTTAGGGCAGCCCGCACTGTCAGATTTGTGCTGGGGGGAAAGGCAGGCAGAGGGAAGGGAGAGCTGGTGGGAGGGGCACCGCGGAGCTGTCCGTGGATTCTGTGGCGGTTCTGCCCCTGCCCACTCTGGAGTTCGCCCTTCTGCCTCTGTGTATCTGATGGGCTACGCGTCTCAGGTTGCTAGTCAGAGCTTCCTGTTTATATTTAGATGGTGTAAGAACACCGAGAGTCTTTTTACTGCCGCTGACCCATATTCATATTTAATGTCGTATCAGTTGGCTTCTCATTGGTTCTTCCCTTGGAAGCAGCAGACACTCAGGATCCAGAGAAAGGTGGGGGAGCAGAGGCTTAGGTGAAGGTCTGCCGCGTGCCAGTTCTGAGGTCCTCGGGTACCTGTCTGGTGCACTTGCGATGCTTTGTGCTGTTCTGAGCAGGTCTCTGTTCACTAGACAGGGCTGTTCTAGAAGTCACCAGTCACAGTGCTGGACACAGTGCTCCTCAGCGAAGCAGGGGCAGGCACTGTGCGTCCTTGATGCTGTCTGCACGGCTGCAGTGGGATGTGCAGGGCTTCCTCTCCAGCCACAGAGGAGCTCCTAGTGTACAATCATCTGCCATTAGGAAGGAGATGAGCCAAGGCCCGAGCGACCTGGCCTCATGTGCCCGTGAGGGTCTGTGTCCGCTGTAGACTGTGCCTGACTCTGAGGAGCGGGAGTGAGCATCTTCCGTTTCTTCACTTGTGATAAAACACCCTAACAAGAACAACTTTGGAACAAAGGCTTTCTTTTAGTTTGTGGTTTCAGAAGGATGCAGTCCATTGTGGTGGGGAAGTCGAGGCAGAGGAGCTTGCAGTAGCAGGTCGCAGTGGCTTGCAATCAGGAGGCAGAGTGATGAGTGCATGCTTTAGCCCAGGACCCCAAGCCTAGGGGATAGCGCCATGCAGGTTTAGGCTGGATGTTTCCATGACACTTGAGGCAAGCAGATTGTCACAGGTGCGCCTGGAGGCCTGTCTCCCATGCGTCAAGTTGACAGTTAAGCCAACCACCACAGTGGGCGATGATATTTGCTCCTGGAGGCTTTTCTATGTTTTTTAGATTCCTCTTTAACAAAACCAAAAAATTAAAACAAAAGAAAAACAACAACAACAAAAGCACCAGCAAAGGTGCCCGGAAGTAAGGCTGTTTGCTGAGTATACTCTACTTGCCAGACATGAGCTATAACTTACTGGAATAAGTTCTGCCCCACACCTCTGCTTGAGGAGGAGACAGAAGCGCAACAGTATCCCGGGGTCAGTGTGTGGAGAAACAAGGGTCTTAAATCCAGCTGTCTGCTCAGAAGCCCAGCATTTTACCATTAGATCAGTGGTTACATGGTAGCTCTGATTTTGTTTCAGGCAAATATTAAAATTATGGCTGGAGAGATGGCTGGGGGGTTAAGACTCTGTCTGACAAGCAGAAGGTCCTGAGTTCAGATCCCAGGTCCCATGTAAAGATACCAGGCAGAAACAGCAGTGGCCTGCATTTCCAGCCCTGGTGGGCGGAGCCTGGGAAATCCCAGAGCCAAGCAAGAAGGAGGTAAAAGTCATCCAGGATGATTCCTGAAGTCACTCTTGGTCCTCCACAGGGACACATAGTACCCTCTGACACAGACACACACACATACACACACAATAAATATATAAAATATTAAAAATAGTACAACAGAAAATAGTTTCCCCACATAGTTCCATTCCTTGTTATCTAGCTAAAGAGAACTGAAATTTATGTCCGCATGAGAACTAGTGCATGAAGATTCATAGCAGCCTTCTCCATATATACAAGAAACAACTCAAAATTTAGCTGATGAATAAAGTGTAGTATTTATACACAATATATTATTGTTGGGCAATAAAAAGGAATGAGACTTTGAAAATAGATGGTAATAGTTACACAATTTTGTAAGTGTACTGAATGACACTTGTAAATAATTTTATGTCTTGTACATTTCACTATGATCAAAAAGGAATAAACTCTAATACTAAACATCCGTGGTCTTGAAAACATATGTAGCATTATTACATTTATCTGAACTGTCTAGAATAGGAAAAACCATCAAGACAGAAAGTGGATGATTAGTTATGCCAGGGTCTAAGAGGAGGGTAGAGTGGGAAGTAACTGCTCATGGGCACAGGACTTCCTTTTGGACTGGTGAAAATGTCCTAAAATTAGTTAGTGGTGACGCATATGTGGGTATACCAAACCACTGAATTATATACTAGAAATGGTGCATTTTATGATATGTGAATAGCATCTCAAAAGGCTGTTGTTCAAATATAGATTAAAAATAACAGCAAATGAATATAATTCTCTCACTTAGAGTCTCAGCAGCCTGTACCCTAAACACAATAGTGATGTAATGAGCATCAGAATTACTTTTTTTTGGGGGGGGAGGTGGTGCTTACCATGTGCCAAGCACTGTTCTAAGCATTTGATATTCTTGTAGATAAAGTCAGCAGTGAATTACAAGCTGGGGAGCCTGACTTCAGAACCCACATTCTTGCCCATTATGTTTTATAGCTTAATTAGTAGAGACAGATATGCCAAAGGTAGTATAGGGCCACGTAATCCTGAACTTTGGTTCAGGAATTAGACTGTCTGGGTGGGTCTAGCTCTGCCATTTCAGCGTGATCTGGGGTGATTTATTTAGCAGGTTCCTCTGTCATGAGGCTCTCAGGTAATTCATATTAGCCTCTGGCATATAGATAACTCTCAGTACTTATTATTCTTATGTATTATTATACATGCTATTATGTAGTTATTATACAGATACTTTAAGAGTATAAATTCAAATTGCAGACTCTCATTTAGTATTTCAGGTTAACTTAACATCTCATTGGCTGACAGGATATCGAGCTGACTTTATAAGAGAAATTCTAGAAAGAACGTCCACTCCAGCAGGTGACTGTCTTATCCAGCGCCTAGCATCTCTTCTCTGGGGGAAGGGGCATGGGCACGTGTGTGCATTTGCACATGTGAATGTGTGTCCATTCACCTCATAAGAGGCGGTACTGAGTTTCAGAAGGAAAGTAATTCATGATGGTACCCAGAGAAGGCCAACCATGCTTACAGCCAGAGGTTGATAAAAGTCACAGGTGCTGTGGCTTGGCAGGACATGGCAGGAGTTCAGGCCAGCTCCCCACTCTTCTGTCCCCTGCGTTTGGAGCTTTGGCGAGATCTCCTGCTCTCAACACCTTCTCCCTTCCTCCTCTTCCTCCTCCCCTGCCACCGCACACCGGATCCTCCCGCTGATCTGGATCTTCTGGCGCCTGTGGAAGCCTCCTGGGTCTGGACGTGAGACACTAGCGATTCCAGGCTGCTTCACCAGGCTTTGTGGGGCGTTTTGAGAGTCCTTTTTTCTGGGTATTTTTCCAGTCTTGGAAACTGAGATTCCTGGAAATTGTCTTTCTGCCTTTGAAGTGCACATCACGGGGCTTGGTTATCAGAGACATGATATTAGGTGGCACTTGCAGTGATAGCTCTCCTGCGGTCCCACTTCAGCGAAGCAGCAGGACGCTCCTGTCCTGGGCCTCGCCTCTCGAGATGTGCTGAATAAATGAGAAAACAATGGGTAGTGATGTCATGGTTTGTGTCATTACATTTTACAGCATTTTATTACATTGTGTGACTTTATAAGAAATTGGTTTCCTATTCACTTCCCTGTGATTTCCGTGTATGTTGGCTGCAGTCTTTATAGCTGCAAGTTGGTGCCCTAGCAGTTCGGTGCAAGCAAGGAACTTGAGGTGTTGAGATCCCACAGTGGTCTGAAGTAGGCAGCTCTTGGGGGGAGGGAAAATCAGCGCCCTACGGCTCTGGACTTTGATTTGTGTGGTTGACAATTTGAAACTCATTTTTATTGCCATTGCTTTTATCAGTCACGGAATTTGCCTGTCAGCTATTCAGGGAGGAAGGATCTTGCTAGAGGGCTTTGTAGTTACATAGACTAAAGGTCAAAACCTGGCCTTACCTTTGTTAGCTGTGGAGCCACAAGTAATGTCTTTTCTAGAGGATCCTGGGATACCTTCCTTGCAGGAGGACCGTGGAGAGTGGAAACCGCCCAGGTTAAACCTCCGGCATAGTGCTGGTGCTGAGGAGGGCTTGGCTAAATGCGTCTTGAGTAGTACTGAAAGGGCTGTCTGCACCCAGCTGAGGCTCCTCATGAGGGATCTGTAGCCAGACAGGAGCAAGTTTAGGTATTAAGCCCTCCATGATCACTGGATTTTCAGGAATAAATTATGTAGCTCTCCAATTCCTTGGCACATCCTCAGGGAAGATGCAGGGAGGGAAGATGCAGGGAGGGAGGAAAGGAGCGTCTCTGTGGGATGCAGAAGGAAGCAGTCCAGCTAGGGATGTCACTTCAGCAACCTCTAAACAGAGCAGCAGAGGCTGCACATGCTGAAGCTTCCAAGTGTGGAGACGCCTCAGCCTGCTTCTCAGCTGCCCTGCACCCCTCCTGTGGTGACATCCCCCTAGTCTCCTGGCCACTGTGGAGCACCTCAGCTTCTGGCACTTTATCCTGACAGCTTCAGCTGTCCTCATGACCCATGACTTCCTACCCGGGTCATGGACTCCCGTGCAGTGTCCACTTCTGACTTCTGCACCGAGCTTGGGCAAGCCACTGGCCGTCTCCGGGACTCCATCTCTTTTTCCACACATCCAGGAGGAGATTCTCTAACGAGCAGACCCAATGTCCATGGAAGAGCTTTGAGAGCAATGCAATCAATGCAATTAATGTCATCCTTCATTTGTATGAAATGTGTTCTTAGAAGGATCTTCCAGAAGCAAATCTCTCTGTGGAAACTTCATTCTGTACAAGGACATAAACTTGGGGTTTGGTGGACAGTCTGCATTTTTCCAGTCATAACAGCATAGTTAGTCATTTTTATTACTCCTGCTCTGAAACTGGCCTGGATTTCAAAAACATTGTGCTGTTCCTTGCAGGATACTGATAGGAACCTCTAAAAAATGGGGACCAGAGGCAAGTTATTAGCTCACTGGGGCACTGTCCTTGCATGGTGTGAACTATGTTATTTATCTGGGCATAAGCAGAATGAGCTTGCTTCTTGATTATCTTCTGCTTCTTATCCCACCATGTGATCTTTCCTTGTACATTGGTGATTCCACCGGGTTTTTATTTAATGTGCAATACAGCCAGAAGTCTTTCATCTGAACCAAGAAAATACTAGCACTGTATTACTGAACCTTCAAGCTAAATAGACCTCCTTTCTTTAGAAAGTACCCAGTCTTGTGTTTTGTTATAGCAGTAGAAGGCAAACTAATCCACAACTTAATTTCTACCCTTTTTGTACATAGCTTTGATTTTGGAGACACTGATCTTACTTCAGACATGGTGTTTTAGAAGATAATTAGCAAATCTGTTTTTCACCTTTCTTTTTTGTTCATATACTCTCAAAAAATACAACTAAAAACATTATTATAGTAGACTTCTAACTGACATGGTATTGTCTCAGATTTTAATGGAGTTAGTCTGAGACTTGACTTCAGAATACTGCTTCTCAGACAGTGTTGATGTGATCCTGGATGTTTGAAAATTTATGGGCCAGTCCAGAGAGCCTGGATACAGCTTTTAACAGAGAGCTAAATATTCTGGAACTGAATTGCACAGGCATGGATTCATTGTGTAAATCAAGATCCTGCCATTGCTCTGATATGTGCCCAGAGGCCTGTGGATGTTTGAGCGAGTTTTGGGAAGGGCTGGGAGCTGTTCAACAGGAGCTACTTTGTGTAGCAAGGAAACAGTGTGGTTTATCGTCTAACATATTTGATATCATAGAATGTCCCTGCCTAAGAAGAGACTCACAACTGTAGACTTACTTTCCACCACAGCGTCACAAACATGCCTAATTACCACATAAGCCCACCCAAAACACCTGCCTGTCTTCTCAGACTCCTCATGGTTTCTCCTCAAAGCAATCCTTGGACTGAGTAGAAATATTTACAAATCATATATATGAATCTGAGCACTCATATCAGAAGATTGGGTTGTGAGCTGGTTCAAATAATCTTACCACCATTCATGACTGGATTGCAGCTCTAGGCAGCTGGATTTCAGGTATTTTGGAATCTAGTAAAGCACAGGTGACAGCCAGGTTGTGTTGAATTAATCTAACCTTTCTTTGACTTGGGACCTTGTCTGGGGACCTTGGTTTTCGTCAGGAGCACACAGAGGGACATTGTGGTGATGAGTAGTATCAATTTTTCTTGGCCTTCTGACATACTCTGGAAAATCAGTTTTCCTTATTTTAAACCCTGATTTCAACTTGAACATTGCCTGGGTGTAAAAAATAAAGTTTTTATCTTTCTTTTTCTCCTGCTGGTTTTAATTTTATAATAATGAATATGTGGGAAGCTCCAATCAAGTGTTTGCTTTTAAGTAATTCTGGAGCTGCTATGCTAATTGATGAATTTGTTCATTTTTATCACATATCCTCTTTTAAAGACAATGTCACAAGATGATAACAGAGTAGTGATGGTCACACAGATCATATGGCACAAGGAAACTTGGTGATGCTCACACAGCTCATAACTATGTTTGTGAATATATATTAGTAAGAGTTGTTCAAATATATTGACTATTTAAAGAAAAATAATGGCTACCTAAGGGAAAATGCCTGCAGTAATTCAATAAAGGCTAGAAGGGGAGAAATGGAAATGTACAGTTGTAAAGGTTATATGCATCATGTGAAATGGTATAATGTCATTTGAAGTAGATTTTTAAATTTTTTATTATTATTATTTATTCAACTGTGTGCATATGTGTGTGTATGTGTGTGTGGTGTGTGTGTGTGTGTGTGTGTGTGTGTGTGTGTGTGTGTGTGTGTCTGTGTCTGTGTATGTGTAGAACCACGGACGAATTCGCGAACCACCACGGACGCCTCCACCTCCTTCTGCCCCGGGGATTCACAGGCTCCGCCCTACCAGGACCAGAAGTGCAGGCCGCCCCCGCTTCCGCCTGGCGTCTATATGTGGGATCTGGGATCCAAACTCAGGACCTTCCGCCTGCAAGGCGGAGGCTTAACCCCTGAGCCACCTCTCCAGCCCTTGAAGTAGATTTTTACATGTTAAATTCTACAGCAACTGCTGATCCAAGAAAATAGAGGTTTTGCTAGTAAGTTACTAAGTAAGAGAATATAAGCACTCAGATAGTAGGCACAGAAGGAGGGGCAAGAAAATACGGAACATTCGGACATATGGGACAAATATGAATCACATTTAGAGTAAATGTGGAGATTATTTGTTTTGAAGGCAAGATTTCACCATGTAGCCCAGTCTGTCTTGAAGACTCTCCTCAGCCCCCAAAAGTGCTGGGATTAAAAATGTGTACCAAACGCCTGGCTGAAAGTAAATGTTCCTTTCTGAAAGGTAGAGACCAGCAGTCTGGAAAGTAAGGAAGGTTCAACTAGGTAAAAAGGATGAAAAATATGCCATATATATGTATGTGTATACACATAATATATAGTAACAGAATCTTAAAAACCAGAAGGAAAAATTGATAAAACTTCAAAGAGAAATGACTGTTATGCTCTGAGCTTCAATACTCCTGTTTCTACAAGTAATAGAACAGGTAGATAGACTGTCAGTGAGTGACTTTGGAGCTGCAGTGTGCTAACGACCTAACTGGCACTGTGAAGTTCTACTCGACATTTGCCAAGATCAACTGTATTCTGGGTCAGAACCAAATCACAGCCCAACTAGAATTCAAATATGTTGTTCTGATTTGTGTCAGAGTTTCCCAAGACCATCTTTAAGCTACTGATACATTGGAAAGATTCTCAGAAAAGCCATGTCGCTCAAGGTTAAAGTATATTACAGCAAAAAAGAGGATACAGATTAAAATCAATGAAGGCAAAAAGCAAATAGGGAAGAATTTAGGAGAAAATAGGCTCAAACTGCCAGTAGTCTTGTAAACAACACTTAATTCTCTTCACATGGTACATGTAAATATAGACAAGTAATTCTTGTACTAGAAAGCAGCCCAAATAGACTTCTTGGTATGTTCTTCTGACTTCTTACAAAAGTATAGTTCAGTGGAGAAAAGGACACCTTCAATAAGTAGAAATTGAACAATTGGGTTTCTATTTGCAAAGATGTAAATTTCAGTCTGTACCTTATAGCACATATAAAAACTGTGTCCATATGGATCATTGTCTTAGTTCATATTCTGTTGCTGAAATAACTCCTGATCCGAACATCTTAGGGGAACAAGGTATTTTTACTCATGCTCACAATTCCGAGTTACCGTCTGTTGCAGTTACTCTTTCTGCTGCTGCGAGACACCACTCAGACTTAGAGAACTTAAGGAGAAAAAGGGAGATTTATTTGGCTTATAGTTCCAAAAGGGGGGCATAGTCCATTAAGGTGGGAATCCTGTCGTGAAAAGCATGAAGCGGGCGGCAGAAGCTGGAGGCTACTCAGATGACTGCAGCCGTCATCCCGAGGAAGAGAGAGCCGTGGCAAACTGCGAGAGCCGACTGCAGTTGAAGCAGGGGGGGGCTGCTCAGCCTCAAAGCCTGCACACTGTGACATGCCTTCCTCCAATGTACATGCCCCAACCTTCCCAGACATTAAGGTCAGCTAAGGTTGCACACGCATGATCCCGTGGGAGACAATTCACATTCAAACCATGATACCGTACATTATGGATGGAGCTGAGGGAACCATCCCTACCATGTGCAAAGGAGAGAGAACAAGAACAAACGCACATCAGCTTGCTAAGCTTTGCCGAATACCAACTAGCTCTCCCCTTTTATCTGCCTGTCCATTCCCACCTTGATTAAAACACTTAAGACAGTCTTCCACAGGCTTGCCTGTAGACCTGCCTTAACCAGATACTTCCTCTCAGGTGTGCCAACAGGCTTATATTCGGATTGTCAAGCTGGCGACCGAAACAAGGGGCACAGTTATAGTCCTGTATCTAAAGTATGAAACCATAACAGTTTTAGACGATTAAACCATTTCAGTTTTAGATTAGAAATTTTTTTAAAATATAAAACTGAAAGGATAGTCCATTAAAGAAAGCATTGATATATTGATAAAATTTGAATTTTTGATATTTAAAAAGCATGTGAAGAAAATGAAAAAGCAATCCATGGACCGAGTAGAAATTTTTATAAATCATATGAACATATCTGAATTATATCCAGAATCCATGAAAAGCTCTCAATGCTCAATAAGAAAATAATCAGCCTTGGGACTGGTAAGATGGCTCATAAGTAAAGGTGCCTACGTCCAAGCATGGCAACCTGCGTCACTCCCTGAGATCACATGCTGTTCTCTGGTTTTCACTTCTGTACTCCCAAAAGGAAATAAAAAATTTGGGGCAATCGAAATGTTCTAAAATTGAATTGCCAGGTGTCTTAGCAAGTAAGGCATTTGTGCGCAAACCTGGTGACCCGAGTTCCCTCCCCAGAGCCGCCCACATGGTGGAAGGACAAAACTGACTTCCAAAAGTTGTGCTCTGTCTCTGTCTCACCTGTTTTTTTCTTTCGCTTCTCTCACAGAAATAAAAGCCTTTAAAAATGAAAAAAAAAAAGCAAGCCTATAAAACAGGTGAAAGATTTTAATAGGCACTTTGCCACAGGAGAGATGCCATTTCATGCCCTGTAGGACAGGTACAATTTGAAAGTCGGACAGTAACAAGTATTGATGACTCTGGAGAAACTGGAACCCTAATATGCTGTTGGGGGTCTAAAAGGGTGCAGTGCATTTGGAAAACAGTGTGGTGGTTTAAAGGTTCAAAAGAAACTTAAAATAGTTTAACAATTCCACTCCTTTGTAATCATCCAACGTTATCAAAACCATCTCTACACATAAAACTATCCATGAATGTTCACAATAGCCGAAGAGTGAAATAATCCAAATTCCATAACTGACAATCAGATAGATAATGTGCAACCTGTCTACCTAGTAAAGAGTACTGGTGCTTGCTGCTTCTTGGGTAAGTCTCAAAAGTGAAAGCGAAGAAGGTGCTACCAAAGGCCACATAATGCTTCTACTCATGTAAAGGATCAGAAAAGGGTGAAGCTGTGGAGATAGCAGAGTGACGGTTACCTGAAGTTGAGGGGACTTCATTCTAAAAAGTCATGTGGGGTGATTGAAATGTTCTAAAATTTAATTGTAATGAAGTAGGAACATTTTTAGCTTATGTGTACTGTGTATCAGTAAAGGTATTAGAATAGCATCTAGTAGAACAGCACAGTATTGACAAAAGAACAGACAACTAAATCAGTGGAATGGAATAGAGAGTCCCAAAAGAGATTTTTAAACTTCAGTTAACTATTTTTTGACAAAGAAACAAAGGGGACTCAATATAGAAAGGACAGTCTTCAGCAAATGATACTAGAACTATTAGTCATATATAAAAATCTAAAAAAAAGAATGTAGAAACAGAAATAATAATATGTCAAAATGGATCATAGAATACAAAGCCACAAGACTTTTAAAGGATGACATAAAAGAAAACTAGGCGACCTTGTGTTTGGCAGTGAGTTTTAGTGATGATACCTAAAGCACAATTGAAGAAAGAAAAATTGGACAAATCACTCGGTTTACCAGTTCAGATTTTGTTCTCATTCAGAAACATCTCATAGACACACTAGAACCTTGTTTCCAGATGCCCTGGCGCCCACAGCCTAGGTCGACACATAAAGACCCACATGCTCCTTAGGTCCAGATGGGCTCATGGCGCAGGGCCTATCCAGGTGTTGAGCTGCGAGTCTGCACAGAGGAATCGCTCCTTTTCATCTGAGTGGATTTCCTTTTCGGTGCTGCATTTCCATCAGAAGCAGAGGGTTTGCTTGCAGATAACCCATTACAGTTTAGAACCTTTCTGTGTTCCGTTAAGTCCCGTGAAAAAGAACTTACCCAGTTTCTGTGTAACTTGCTTTGTTTTTAGGACTTTGTTTAGAGAAGCTGCCTATTTCGTCTTCTACCAGTAATCTCCACGTGGACCGGGAACAGGATGTCATCACCTGCTACGAGAAAGCAGGGGACATTGCACTCTTGTACCTCCAAGAGATCGAAAGGGTGAGTGAGCGTCGTTTGTTCATCTCGGCATATCTCGTGGACAGCAGCAGGCAGCTGCAGAGCATGAAGCTCTCCTTACATCCCCGAATGCTAAGGAAAAAGTGGCATAGCTGTGGTGTCCCGTGAAAATAAAACGTGTATGAACAGATGTGCAGCGGGCCACTGTCCCTCCCTTACCAGCACCCCGAAGCCAGGCGATCACTGCTGTGCTGCTAGCTTGAGACTCGTCTTTCCGTGGTCTGCATGCCAGCGAGTGAGCATCTGGATGGAGAGGCTTTCCCTTAATGGGCTGGCCAAGCGCTGCTGGGAACCGCCCCCACCCGCTTGGACCCTCTCTCCTCAGGTCTTCCCAATGCTCAGTGTATGTGGGGAAGGAAAACTAGCTGCTGACAAGGAGTTCTGGGGCAGGGAATGAGAGAGTAAGCAGTCCCGAGGCCACACCAGGCAGAGCAGGCTGCAGGCTGAGGCGGGCCAGGTGGATCCTCATCTGTTCAGAAGGGTCCTTGTCCTTCTGTTCCGCTCTTTCCTAAGTTCCTTCACATTTCAGCTTCCATTTTTACCATCTGCGAAAGTCTCACACAAGCAGGTCCTGCTCATAGAATTCCTGTAGGGATTCTATAATCCCATGTGGATAGAGGCACTTCACCTGGATTACAGAGCGTTTTTGGATTATTGGTAAATGTCATTTGCAATGACAATAGCCCTTAGTGGTTTCTGTTGTTACAGAGTTTCCTAGAAATATAGCCAAGGTTGGACTCTGATCTTAGCCCTCTGTGGTCCAGATGTGCAGCTATAGCATTGTTTGAAATGATGCCTAATACTCTAAGACTTGAGCGTGATCAGAGTTGTTCAGTTTTCTGTTCTCTCTCTCTCTCTCTCTCTGTGTCTCTCTCTCTCTCTCTCATGATTAAGATATAGAAGTACTATCCAGTTCTTAACCATGGGCCGAAAGACTGAGGTTCACCATGTCTGGGAATTCAGGAAGATTCTGGCTATTTGGCTAACCTGTTGTTTCACTGGAGGAGGGGATTTTATTGCTGTTTTGTTGTGTGGAATTACAGAATATGATCTTTAGAGAAGAAACCCACAGACTGCTTTTGAGAGCTGCATACCTCACCTGCCTGCCTACTGCGGCAGGCCTTGGCAGTGACGTCAGCTCATCCTCACTGCACCGTTCGGCTTGCTCAAGGCCCTTGTTTCTCTCAGCTTGTCCGGCTGTGTCACCTTGGAGCTGCCATTTCCTGCCTGGGGGAAAGAGGTTCTTCTGTCATGTTGTCTTCAGTGCTACAGGAACTGGCAGATTGAATGCACTTCCTGCTGTGTTTGTTCATAACTTCTCAGATACTGCTGGTTTCCTCAACTGACCTGTCAAGGGCACTCATAGGATAAGGAAATTTAGAAAAAATCTGACTCCCTTATCATCTCCTCCTCCCTTCCCCCTCCCCCTTCCCGTCTCCTTTCCCCTTTCCCTCCCTTTCCCCTCCCTTTCTCCCTCTCTTTTCCCCTCCCCCTCCTGTTCTTCCCCCTCTACCTCCTTCACCCCCTCCACCCCCTTCTCCTTTTCTCTCTGTCTATCTCTCTCTTTTCCTCCTCCTCTTTTTTGGTTTTAAGAATACAACCATCAGAATTAATACCAAGGGTGTAAAAACAAACCTGGGGCTTCAGGACCCTGGGAAAGTTAGATCAGAGCTGAGTTAGTTCTGACTCTTTCCTGACACTCTCTGTGCTCTCAGCTCTTTGTCCAGGCCACTTCAGTTGCCTCTCGTATCATCCCCCACGTGCCTCACAAGTATTAATCTATCTTTCAGGGATTTGGGGAAGCACCTTCCTATCCTATATTTAAATCTCTGCCTGTCTGTATGGCTTCTGTCATTTTTGACTCTGATTTTTTAATGTGATTTTTTTTTTTCTTATGGAAAACTTTGAGTCTGCCCGTGTTTCATGAAGCCAGGGTATTAGCAGTGAGAGGTGAAGTGAGCCAAATGTCTGTTTTGACTACAATAGCGTCTCAAAAAACTATGTGCTAGTCAACTAGAATCCAGGGGAAAAGACCTTCCTTAAGTGACCATGGTTGTATAGAAGCTTGAGAGTTTGTGTTTGGCAAGATAACTTGGGAGCTAGACTGAAGGTACTTGATAGACTTTTAAAAAATTATTTGACATTTTCATACATGAATACAAGGAATTCATGTCATTCCACCCTGTTGCATTATGCAGCCTCCTTCCTTTGCCCAGTGTAAACCTAGAGCAAGTTTCCCTCCTTCTTTCATCTTTTTGTGTGTGCAGCCGACTGACTTTAGTTTTTGTACTTTAAAGAATTACACTGAATTGAAAACAGGAATGCTGAAGAAAGTAAGAGCCTCGGGCTGCCTGGGCTTTCTGAGCAGCTGAGGAAGAGAACCTCGTGCTCTTCCTGCGCTTGTCGCTGCTGGTGGTGGGGACAGGTGCACGGTGGCTTCCAGGACGCCTGCCTGTTGTCTGCAGTAAGGAAACTTCTAGTAGCCAGGGTTGGCATCAACTTTTCATTCATTAGCAAGTATATAGTTGGGAGCATTGAGGGTAGTTTAGTGCGTTGACTAAGGTTTGTTTTTAAATCTGAAACTGCGCCATTCTCTGGATTTGTCCATGTGGACCTATTTGTTCACCCCTGCTGAAGCTGGCGTGGAAGGACAGTGGTCCTTTGGAGGGCGCTGACTTTGCCTCCCCACCACCACCACCGAGGACAGTAGCTTGAGCCATGCCGGGCACCAGAGCGGTGCAGCTGGCGTTGGCCCCAGCGGGCCGTGTCCTGGCTGCAGACTCTGAGGAAGCCACTTCCCGGCTCAGTGTTCACCTTGCCGTCTGTAACAGCAGCTGTAGTTGCCACGTGGCCACTGAGAGGATAAAGTGGCGACTCCTGATAGCAAACATGGGTCACATGGCTGTGGACTCTTTCCTAACCTTTGAAAATTCCAAGTATTTCGATAAAGACCTAGAATATTACAAGCACCCTGTTTTATTGGGAATGCGAAGATTTCTAGGGAACTGATGTAGCTTTCAGGAGCGTCTGGCTTGCGGTGCCTGTGTCCGGGTCCTGAACTGGGTCCTGTTCCCTCCGGATCAGTCGACCTTGGCTTGTTCATTTGTTTCTGTGAGCTTCAGCCTTCCATTTGCATGGTGCCATAGTGGTGCCTGTCGTCTAATTGGCAGACCAGATGGAGAATCAGTGCATACTGGGCAGTCACCCTGGGTCATTCTTCCCCCTGGTGAAAACATGGAGGCGGGGCCAAAGAGGTGTGCGCCAATGAAAGCCCTGTGTATTAAATGTCTGTTTAGTGTCGCCCTTGTTTTATTAGGTTTCCAGAGACATGGGCCAATGATCTTCTGTGATAGTTTGTTTTCTGAGAGGGAATCAAATTAACAAATCATTGTCTGCATAAAATAATTTCACCAAATCGAATAGAGCAGATAGCATTAGCAATGATATGGGGGTGGCCTTGATTGGTTTATTGGATTAGTTTATCTGATGGTAGCGTCACACCAGCAGTGAATAATGTTTTCTACCCCTCGAGGTGCTTCTGCAGTGCAGCAGTAGGAAAAAGGATGATCTCATCCTGGCCGTCACAATACAAGTCCTGCTTTTGGCACATGAAGTCATCCCGTCTCTGGTCTTTGTGTGCATCAGTCGACCAGATGGTGGTGGCGTTCTGAGCAGGAGCAGGGCCAAGGTGGAGCTCTTCCTTCTGCTGATAGACTATTTCTTTGCACCCAATTTTAGGCGAAAAGCCTAATGTTAAATTATGAGGCAGGCATAATTTTTTATGGACTATTAGTATAAAAGACCCAAGAAGAAACCAGGTCCCTGGGTGTCACGGTGTCCAGCCCAGCTTCCCTCTGCTCCTCGTGAGCTGCCCACAGGCTGGAAGGTTGCGACTCGAGTTTATGATGTTTCTGCAAGGGAACCTGAGCAACACTGCTCAGAACAGATCCAGAACTCCCTGGACCAGGTTAAGGTCACTGTGTGTCTTGACCTCAAGCCAAGCATCATGGCTGCTGGTGCTGCTGTTGAGAAATGCAGGACTTGTGTTTAGCCAAACTCATGGCTTTCAAATGCGAGACAGTGAAGAGGTGGTTCCTCTGCCTTCGCCTTCCAGGGCTTAGCTTCTCATTCAAGCAGAAGCAGCTGGTCTCAGTGCAGACCACGGGTCAGTACATCTGAACAAACGCTCCTTACAGAATGTCCACAGATGAACTGACAGCTCCACCTGTGTCCAGCGCCGCTGAGTCTTCACCCAACTCACTGCAGCACTCTTAGGACCTCAGAAAAGTTGAGTAACCAGAGGGGAGCATCACTTATATTCAGTTTTGTATATTTCTGTCAGTCTTTGCCTCAAAACATAAAAGGATAGTTATTATATGTCTTGTTTTGACTTATTAAGTCCACGTTCCTTTCATGACTCTATAATACTCCAGTGAATGCCTCTATGATATCACTCCTCACTGTTGGGTCTAACTTGCCAACTCCCTTCAGGTCACATTTTCTTTGCTTTCTCCATTATTTCCTCAGAACCAACTGGGATAGTTTCACCATTCTTGCTACCTATGCTGGGTCCAGTTGCTTTCTATGAGACATACTGATGTCTTCCAACTTGGGCAGTGCAGGAGACTAGGTTTTGCTTGGCAATTCTGGCAAATTATTATCCAGTGAAAAATACTGTCTTGTAAGTTTAGGTTACCTTTTTTTGGTTATTAATGAATGAGATTGACATTTTCCTTGTACTTGCTTATTATTCTTTTTTTTAAGACTGAGATTATTGAGATATAATTCACATATTGAGCATATCACCCATTTAATTGTACAAGTCAGTGTGGTTTGGCTTTTATTTTTGTTATTTGTTTATTTACTTGAGATGATTTCTACTGTGTTGCCCAAACTGACTCTGTTTTCTGAGCTCAAGTGCTGTCCCATAGTAGCTGGGATACAGGCACGCATCATAGTTTTTATTATATCCAGAGAGTTGCATAAACATCACCAATATTTAATTCTGAGCATGTTGTCACTCTGAAAGTAAACCCTGGATCCATTGGCTGTCATCCATTTCATCCATCTTTCAGCTCTGAATTCTTTCTAATCTTTCCATTTCTGTAGAGTGCACATTTCACTTGGATATCACAGCACATGTGACCTGGTGTGGCTGACCTCTTAGGTTCAGCATGAGGTTCTCAAGATTCATCTGTGTCAATTAAATAGTCCTTCGTTATATGGACTTGCTATGTTATATTTTGTTTTATTATTTTAAAAACTTGAATGTTTGAATAAGTACCTTCTAGGATTTATAAATTTTTAAACTTTTCCATATTTCAAGAAATCGAGCCTGAGATCTGGATTTATGTTTGTATATGATGTTAAATGTGACTAAATTATTTTGCAAATTTCAGTTTCTCTTTTAGTTGATCTTATCTATCCTTTTCAAATATGTTGCACTTTTAAACATTATGGCAAGTTTTGGGTTCCTTTTTGTACCAGCTACTCTTCTCTGTTGTTTTGAGTCAGTACTCCAAGTCAAGCAACTTAAGGAAGAGAGGACGACTTTGTGGAAGGGGCATGGCTGGCTGGCAGAAACTAGAGGAAGCTCAGGTCATATCCATCAAGGAGGTTAAAAGCTGCAAACTGCAAACACTAAAGCAGACCGCCTAACTGAAGCCAGGCGGGGCTAACCAACTTTAAGGCCCAGACCCCTGGGCCTGCCTTCCTCTACAAGGCTTTCTCTCCTAAAGGTGCCATGACCTTCCCAAGCAACTAAAGATTCAAACATAGGAGTCTGTGGGGACAACTCACATTTCAAAGCATGACATCTATTTTCTTTCACTAATGTCACTGAGCACCAACATGACACTATATAATAAGTACTTCAAAAGAATGGCTTTCGCAGCTGAAGATTAGTGACTCTTCCTTTTGTTTTCAAGGTAACCTTTGACCTTTTTTTCATACTTCTATATAACTTTTAGAATAATCTGATGACCTCAAGAAAAATCCTCTGAGGAGATGGGGAGATGGCTCAATGGTTAAAATCTTTGCCTTGCAAGCCAGAGAACCCGAGTTCAGGTCTCAGATTCCATGTAAAAATTGCTGGACAGATATGGCGGCATTCTGAAATTCTGTCCCGGTAGGGTCTGGGAGTCCCCAGTACAAATCAATTCCTGATAGCGTCCTTGGTCACACACGCATACATACACATATACACGTAAACATGCAAAACATCCTTTGGGATTCAGTGGAATTTTTATTCATTCAGTACATTATTTTGAAGAATTATTTTTAGTCTTCTCTCGTTTATGATCCTTTTTCCATTTTGACAATGCTTTTTGTATTATTTTGAGCCAGGATCTCGCTATTTGTAGCACAGGTAGGCCTGGAAGTCCTCCGCTCTCAGCCTCACAGGCATCAGGATTTGCAGGCAGGCACCTTTTAATCTACAGATTGCAATAGGCCAATTTTAGTCCCAGATCTTTTTCACTTTTATTTAGTTGAAGGTCGTGTCAGTTACTCTTTACTATTGCTGTGAGAGCACCCAAAGTCAATCAACTTAAGGGAGAAAGGGAGGTTTATTCAGCTTACGGTTCCAGAGGGAAGGGACAGTCTCTCAAAGCAGAGGCGGCACGCTGGCTGGCCAAAGCTGGAGGAGGCTGAGAGCTGCAGACTGCTTGCAGCAAAGGCTGACTTCTTCTGGAGGTAGGTGGGACTAATGCACCTCAAGGCCCACCCCATGTGACTGCCTTCCTCCAGCAAGGCTCCACCTCTCAAGGTGCCATGACCTTGCCAAACACATGAGACTGTGGGGGACACATTTCAAACCATGACAAAGGTAGCATTATTTTTCATGCTATTTGCCCATGTAAGAGTCTTACCATTTCTTGAGGACCCACCCGGTCAGTCCCAAAGCCAGCACAGGGAACACTTCAGTGGGGAGCACTTTGGTGGGGAACACTAAGAGAACTCTAAAGTCAGAGAAATGAGCCAGCATGAAATTCAGGGACAGATCCAAAAAGAAATGACGCCTTAGTGCAGTCAGGAAGGTGTGAGGCACGCAGTGTGATTATTACTCTACTTCTGCCGTCTGCTGGAGAGTAGTGTCGATGTTTTCATCGTTCTGAGAATACGAGTCTGCGGCAGTGGAATAGTTTTTATTTCTGTTTCTTCCTTTCTGATATTTTCTGTTTTATATCTCTCTCAATGCCTTTCAACCTGGATTTCCAAGGCAGCATTAAGAAATAGAAAGGATGGAAAGTACTTTTTATTTATTTATTTATTAAATTGAAGGCAACTCTTGAGGGTATCTCCTTTGGAGATGATCATTTCTGTATGCTTGCTACATTTCTCACTAGTGACTCAGGGAGATGTTATCCCCATTATATAGATGAGGACAGAAAGCTCTGTAAAACCCTTCAGACAACTTCAAACATGGTGTGTGTCAGAGCCTGAGTCCTTTGAGCTAAAAATCTTTGGCGCCTTCTCCTATGTTGCGATAACCCTCATCCTGGGAGGAGAATGTCCACGGGAAGTCCTCGCACAGAGAAGTGCTTGTTCACACAACCAACCACTTCAACACTGCCAGGCAGTGCTCCTGCCCTGACCCCCTGTGTAGGAGGCTCTTTGTGAAAAGGGATTAATTTTAAGGTGCTCAGAGTTCTGGGCGAACCTGAGTTGTGCTATTCTCTCCCTCTTCCTGATGACGCCTTTCCAGTTCTTCCTATTCACAGCCTAAAGTTGGTCCTGCAGCCCTGGCCTCCTGCTTTGGGTTTACTGCATGAACAGACGTGGACTGACAGAACAAGGAAGGAGCTGGGTTGTAGTCAGACAAACCTGAGAGTCTCTCATTTGCAACCTGTACAGTCTGGACAGGTCATTGTCAGCAGAGAAGAGGCTCAGCTTCTTCAGTAAAAAAGAGTCACAGTGCTGAGTACAGAGTACTGTTGTTTTAGTTACTTATCTCGTTGGTGCGATAAGGTACCTGACAAGAAGCAAATTTAAGGAGAAAGGTTTATTTCAGCTTACATTCTAGCTTATAGTCCATCATAGCAGGAAGTCAGAGCAACAGGAGTGTGAGAGACCCAGTCGTAGTAATCCGCAGTCAAGAGCAGGAAGCAGTGGGTGAAGGCACGTCCTTGCTCTTGCTCAGTGAATTCCCTGTGTTTTTTTTTTTTTTATTCAATTGTGCGTGTGTGTGTGTGTGTGTGTGTGTGTGTGTGTGTGTGTGTAGAACCACGGACGAATTCGGGAACCACCATGGACGCTTCCACCTCCTTGTTTACTCTGCCCCGGGATTCACAGGCTCCCCCTACCAGGACCAGAAACGCAGGCCGCCTCCGCTTCCGCCCGGTGTCTACACGTGGGGTCTAGGATCTGAACTCAGGACCTTCCGCCTGCAAGGCAGAGGCTTAACCCCTGAGCCACCTCTCCAGCCCCCACTCCTTGTGTTTTTATACAATCTTGGGCCCCCTGCTTAGAGAATGGCTCCACCTCAGTGGAAGGATCTTTCCACTATAAAAGCAAAGCAATCAAGACCATCTCCTTTGAGCATGCCCAGAGACTGACCTTAATTTAGAGAATTCTCAAATGTGGCTAAAAGCCCTGCCTCTATCACAGTTACTTGTGTCTGCTTTCTGTTCCATCTGTGTTTGACCTCAAGATTTCATTTGTTCATTTATTTACTATGCATATTGAATGCTTGTCCTGATGCTGGGTATATACATATGTAGTGTGTGTGTGTGTGTGTGTGTGTGTGTGTGTGTTTTAATAAATAAAGTAGATCTGGATTCTGACGGAATTATAGCACAGTGCAAGGAGACAACCAGCAATCCAGTGAATAGTGAGTGCATCGGGGGTGCAGTGAAGAAACAGGAACGTTTGCTCTGAGAGGGAACATTCAGGTCAAGCCAGCTTTATTTTGGTTAAGTGGTTGGAGGAGATTCTGCTGAGAAAACCATCAAGCTGATGTCTGAGGGACAAGCCTGCACATGCGATCCGCAGTGGGCTGTAAGAAATTACTCACACTGCCTGTGACTCTTGAAGAGGGAGCAGGGAAGCAACAGAAGGCAAGAGACCATTGTAGAAATCTGCCGTGATGCAGTGGTCGTCTGCATGAGTAATGGTAGCAGAAGGGTTGGGCCTGACCACAGCTCAGACTTGATGGAGAAAGGGTGTAAGGCTCCTTCCCTGGGTCTGAGGAGGGCCACTGAGTGGATGATGTTGCCATCTATTAAGGTGTGATGGTCACCTCAAGTTCAGGTTTCTCCTTAACCTTGGCTTCTATGATTCTAGTTAGGCTCAAGGGTTTCCTAGAGCCAGGAGATTGGTAGTGTTGCCTTAGGAAGGCATTCCAGTAGCTAAGAGGGAAATTCCTAATTTCCTTTGGCCTTTGGCTAGCTCCATCCCTGAGTCAGAGATGTACAGACTCAGCCTATGACTGAGGTAGACCAGAAGAAACAAGAATTCTCCTCCCCCTCCATCCCATGACAAACAGAGGGGTGGCAGAGTGCTTCTGGGGAAGGGGTGTGCACACAGAGAGGTCCTCTCTCTAACACAGCCTGGAAAGAATACTGAGCGGGGGGGGGGGGGTCGCAGAGATATGGAGAGCAGCTATCCAGTATCCTCGAAGCCCAAAGATACTCCACTGCTGGAGGATGCTGAATTCTGTGATGTGCCAAAGAGAACCAGCCCCAGCTCAGCCCCTAAACAGACTGACTTAATCCCCACAGTTTTTGGGGAAAGGCTCCCATTTGGTGTATAGCTATTGTTTATCTATTTTTCAGTATACAAGGAGTAACAGTTACTTTTAGCTAATGCTGTGAGAAAACGCCCAAAGTCAAATAACTTAAGGGAGAAAAGAAAATGTATTCATCTTACAGTTCCAGAGAGGAGAAACAGTCTTTTATGGTGGAGGCGACATGGCTGGTGGCTGAAGCTGGAGGCTAAGTCACTGCGGACATCCAGTAGGCTAGTGGGTGATGGCTGAAGGCTGGAGGATTCCTGGAGAGTCTCTCTTCTTCCAAGTCTCCTGTTCTGTGGTTCCTGTTATCTGGTCTGCTACTGGGAGGTTCCAGTCAGATCTAGGGAGGTTCCAATCAGATCTAGGGCTGGTCTTTGTATTGTAAATATATTGATCCAGATGATCTCTTCAGGTGGTCTCAGCTGATCTTAGTTAATACCAGGTATGGTCAAGTTGACACCCAGGATTAACTATCACATAATGTTCAATATTAAATAGAAATTTAGGACATATACAATTGTAAAGAAAGAAATCAGTCAACAAAAAACAAACTCAGAAATGACCCAGCTGTTGAAACTGTAAGATGGGACTTAAAAATAGCTTCAATATCATATTAAAAGAAGGAATGGACAGATTGAAATTTCAGCAGCCAGTTGGGAAATAAGTATGATTGAAATGCTGGGAAAAAAAAACAAAACATGATACAAGAAATGAATATTTCGGTAGACTTATTGCAGACCAGAACAGTTAGGAAGAGCGGGGCTTTGGTGAGAAGCTGGGCATTCCCTCCCTCCATGAGGGGTTGCCTTGCTCAAGGGGGCAGTCACCAGATACGGCCTTTTTTCCTTTGTCTTGAAGTCCATGAACTTGCTTCAGTTCTGTTGGAGAATAATTTCAAAATCTCTAGGATATTGGGGCTGGCTTAAAAAGTGAGTCTTTTAAAGAACTGCTGCCTTACAGCAACTATGGGCGGCATGCTTAGAAAGTAGTTTCAGTTTTCAAATGGGCCTCAAGTATGTTTTGCTTTGAGAAATGTTTTACTTGAGTAGCACATTTAGAGAAGTAGCCGATAGCTACACTGCACGCTAATGACTTCTGCTGACAGCCTCATGCCCAATGAGCCGGCAGCCATTTTTATAGGACTAAATATCTAAACCTGGTTATCTGTTGAGATGAGACCGAGTTTTTGGGGTGAGGGGACATGGGCTATTTGCTTGGCTCTTTCCGTGAGGGTAGTTCTACACTGCTGAGTCCACTAATCTAGGCACTATAACCCGATGAGTCTGGCTTCTGGTTATTTCTAGGACGAGCACTGGTCCCTGTTGGTGGCCCCTTCTGGCTCATGCAGGGCTGCAGCGACAGTCTGCTGCTGGCGACCTCAGCCATTGGTGGACACTGACTTTCTGTTCTTTGCTGAGACTTGATTCTGCGTCACTCAGCATCCCAGGCAAAGTCTTGGCATTTACTGGCACACTCATACCTGATGCTTCTCCTGCACCACACGCTGAGAACACACCACCTGCACCTGGTTCTCAGACCAGGAGTGTGCTGCAAGTGCATCTGGACACTTGTGCTGGTCTTTGTGAAAGGAGGGTGGTTGTTAAGTCACACAGTGAGGAGCTAGGGTTTAAGGAAGGAGGCACCAACCTGTATCTGATTAGTTTTCCTGTTTTCTCCCTTTCCAGGTACTACTTGCTAATATACAGAACAGAAGCCCCAAGCCTGGCCCTGCTCCCCACGATCAAGAACTAGGTTTTTTCCTAGAAACAGGACTTCAGAGAGCCCATGTCCTCTATTTCAAAAATGGGTAAGCTTTCTTTCTTTCTTTCCCCAAATCCACTTCCAAAGAAAGAAAATCAATAGCCTTATGGCGCTATCTCCTGTTATTATTATAACAAGGCAGTTTTCAGTGTCAACCACAGGGCTGGGGAGGTGACTCTTTGGGTGAAGTGCTGTTGTATAAGCTTGAAGAGTCAAGTTTGGATCCCACCCAAGTAAAAGCCAGGTGTGGCAGCATATGCCTAAAACCCTAGCACTGAATGGGGGCGGGCGGGGGTGCAGAGATAGATGGATCTCAGGGGCTCACTGACCTGCCATTGTAGCCAAAGTGGCAAACTTCAGGTTTTGTAAGAAATCCTTTTTTTTTTTTTCCAAACAATAAGGTGGGGAGTGGTAGAGGAAGACACTTAATGTCAGCCTCTGGCTTCTGCATGGGTGAGCACCCCACATGTGTGCACCCTCTCATACACATACAAAAGATGAATTACAACTAGAATATTTCTAAAAGAAATTATTGGCTCTTTTTCATGTCCTTTCCACCTGACTCACTTTTCTGTGAGATTTGAAGGTGGAGGGATGGGCCAGAGGACCCTTGGGTGTGAACCCCCATGGGGATCACTAAGACAGACTGGCAGCTCTGCTGAGCAGTGCCTTGAATGCCTTCCTTCCTGTGAATGGCACTGCCTTGAACTTGGCCAAGGGAATCCGCCCCGCAGGGCCTCTCCCTTTCAATGGCTCACCAGTCCAGAGTCCAGGATTTGCCAAGTCTGTGGTTTTTATGAAAGCAAGTGTTACTGCAAGAACCCTGTCTCCTTAAGCTGCCTTCAAGAGGGTTGGGCAGCATGGTTTCAGGGGGAGGGGGAAGGCTGTCTGATGTCCTGATGTCTGTTGGTTGTCCTCTCTTGTGGCTCCTGTGCAAAACGTGCTGATTCTGTTCCACATCTCTTCAGTTGTCCTTGTTTTGACATTGTGCTGCAGGATAGACGTGCATGAAGACCAACAGTAGGTATCTGTTTCTCCATAGCTCCTCCCGGGCTTTGCATGGCAGGCCGCAGAGGCCTGTCCCTCCCTCGAGCAGCAGTAGTCCATAGCGCTTTGAATGCAGAGAGGACACAAGTCCAGCCTCTGGCAGTTAGCAGTGGAGCTGTTCTCGCTTCTTATCCAAGAGCTTCAAACCTTGGGGCAAAGCTCACAGAAGAGAGATTTTACATCCATTTTTCATTTGTTGAAAGTAAATGCTTGGCTTGCAGAGTGTTTAGTGACTCTCTGGGTAAAAAGACCTGTTTTGCTCCAAAGGTCACTGGTTCAGCTCAGTGTGGTCCACAGAGGGTCACAATAAACAGCCCAAGGTTTGGAATGGCTTGGTGGCTTTCGCACAAAGATGCTCTGGAATCTGATCTCATGGCCACTGACTGAGACCTGAGCAGCGGTGCATGTCCCAGGCTGATGCTTTCTGTGCTGTTATAAGTATAGGAGGGAGGAGGGAGGGAATGCGGGATGTTTTTCTAGTCATCGCAAAGGAACCCCTAACTCTTGTGCTCTCCCTTTCTCTAACCTGTGGGGATGTGTTGCTATGGAAATCAGGAGGGAGAGAGACATCAGGTCCCTCAGAAGTCTCAGGAAGCCAAATCGATACCTTCTGTTGGACACACCTTCTGTGAAGTTGACCAGGCAGTTGGGCAGCTGTCTTTGTCTTGGAGGCCTGTTCCCTGGGAAGTGGGTGATCAGGATGCTGGGCTCTGACCTTATCCCCTGGGGGCTGGCAGCCTGCTGGGTGCAACTGAAGTGCAGTAATGAGCGGTTTGCCCTGGCTGGCGGGTTACGTGCTGTTGGTGCCTTCTGACTCATCCTCAGCATTGTGCTTTACCGTGGAAGGAGCACCCTTGGCGTCGCGTGCAGGCGCTCGGCTCTGAAGCCTTTTCTGCTCTGGCCCTGCGCGCTTCTCTGTTCCCCAGACAGGTTCTCGCGGGCTGCAGAGCTCTAAGGCTAGGCTTAGCTGCGTTGTGGGCGAGTCCGGTAATGAGATGGGAAACAGATAAAACATTTCTCTTTCCTCTGACAACAGACTTCGGTGCATCCTTATATCTGGCTTATTCCTGAGGACGTACATAGGAATGAACACATTCTTTATAACTCTCCAGTCCCGTCCAAAAGCAGCTACTAAACTAGTGCAGTCGAGCATCTTAAGATGCTGTGACCAGGCTGTGCTCTGTCATGCCGGGGTCTTCACTGGTCTTCACGGCAGCTCACCTACAGTGCCACCCCACGCGCTGGCAGTGTACGTAACACTGCTGCAGTTTTACTGCAGGGGACACAGTGGCCCTGGTTCACACTGACGTCAGCCCTGTCACCCCTCTTTCCGAGGAGGTGTGCTGTCGTGGTGTGAAGGGTTGTCTGCTCCTGCCTCTCTGCGGGGGCCCTTGGCCTGGGGGATGGACGAGTCAGCATGGTGCCGGCCTCAGTCTGTTCAAGTCTTAACTGCACTTGTTGCCACAACTCTTTTTTTCTTCTCTCCCTCCTTCCCTCGCCCTTCCCATCTGGCTTCCCTCCTCTTCCGCTCCTGTTCCTTCTCTTTGCCTTTGTTCTCCTCTCCCTCCTTCTGGCGCGCTCTCCTTCTCCTTTGTTCCCATCCTGGTTGCCCTCCAGGCCCGGGAGTCCCAGGTGTTTCCGTGATTTTTCTGGGTGGCAGCAGCAAGCCTATGAAAAAAATTGTCAGTTGTGTGTGCACATTTGCAGCCACGCTACTGTGCAGGCTGAGGCAGTTTGAGAGCAGTCTGGGCAACTGAAAACAGAAAGGTGGGCTGGGGCTGTAACTCAGTCGTGGAAGAGTGCTCGTCTGACATGTGACACACCTGGGTCCAATCCCACCAAAGCACACACACATTCTCTCTCTCTCTCGTCAGCTCTACAGAGAATGAAACCAGAGAGCTTGCACCTCACAGGGCCCTTCTGCGATCCCTACAGGAAGCACTGAGAGCAGGGGTGGGAAGGGAAGGCGTCTGCCTGTCTGAGGGGCTTCAGCAGCTTCGGAGGTGGTTTCTGGTGAAGCAGGAGGTAGGTAGGGTTCCTTCCTCATCCCACCAGCCGGGGTGACCCTAGGAATGCCACAAGTCACCCAGGCGCCCACATTCCTGCAAGACGTGGCCAGTCCATTCCCGTGCGATGCCCTTCACGTGGGTTGTTTCTAGTGAGGGCGGAATGATGGAATCGATGGAGAGCGATTGTTCTGGCAGTTCGGGAGCCAACAGCAGTCAGAGCAGCTGAAGTTGCTGCCTGTTTTTGAGCAGTTCCATTCGGTAATCATTTGCTGTGGCCTCACGGGGCACTCACTGGTCAGGGCCAGTGGCCACGCAGTGTGGTTTTGCAGTTGCAGAGGTTTGTGTAACTGACGGGCAGCAAGGCTGAACCTCTCCCACTTGCTCTGACACCAGCCCAGCTGTCCCCTCACAAGACTCTAATGCCCATGTCCACAGGTACCTTCTTCTCACAAATGGAGTCCCAGGAGCATGGATTATGTTACACCCAAACTTGGAGATTTTTTAAGCCACCCCAGATGTAATTATTTATATAGTGGAAAGAACCAGCCTTATCTGTTCGGTTTAGATGTGAGCATTCCCTCATGCTATCAAAACAATTCTTATCAGGAAAGTCCTCATCAATTTCAATTATGAAACTTGAAAACCACTGTTCTCTGATGAAGTATAGCGACAGGAGTTGCTTTAGCGTTTCAGAAGTGCCCATGCTTAATAAGTGTAGAATGCTGCACTACCAGAGAACTTCCTCAGCCCTCCCTAGGAGGGGCAGCTGTGCTGGCTTCAGGAAAGGTGAAAGGTCATGGGAGGCTTCCACAGTAGGGAGCAGCCTCACGAGCTAACTGGCAGTTTAATTACAGCTCATAAAAGACCCTTCCTGAGTGGTTTTACCAAGCCTCTTGCCTATCATGAAGCATCTAAAATTCCCTGAAAGATGAGCTGTCCTTGAATGTGCGTAGGGTGTTTTCAGTTTTAAAGAGGCAGAGGGAGGGAAAGATTCTTCACTTCTTGCTCTCCGTTCTCTTGTTTATTCGGCTATCAAATATTTATGTGGTAGCAACTAAATAGAGATGGCAGATTGTCCTTGTGGATTTCCATTGCAACAGAAAAATAAATAATTATAAGTGGACTAAGTCTTTTAAGAATGGGGGGGGGACAGTACTGTTTCTTCTCTTTCCTGTAGCTTTTTGCAGCTTTTCTTTTAAAATACATAGCAAAACAAAAGTTCAGAGTTACCGCTCCCTTTTTGAGCAGCTCCCACTAACTACCTCTTGGTCTAACTGGCGGTTGATTCCCTGGGAAGCACTTCTGTGAGCCCTAAGCTGTGGTGGTCTTTGCAGCCCAGCGCCATAAGTAAACATCCTGATGATGTGGGCCCACAAGTGCTGCCCGCTGTCACTGGGTTTCAGAGCTGTTGCGATGATCCCTCGTTTGCCTGGGCTGATCAGTCCGGTGCGCTTTGGGGTAAGATAGTGAGAGGCCAGACCTGCCCTTGCTTTTGGAAAGTCCATCCGCCCAGCCTAAGATGGCTTCAGTCCTAGAGTCTGTTTTCAAATGAAGTGGGCCTAGATTTAGTGGTTCTGGGAATTTCCTTTCTTCAGGAAGAGAGAGAGCACAACCCTGAAATGCATTGCTGACTAGTTGCCAACCAGCCCAGCGAGGGCACAGGTGACGAGGTCCTCAGAGGCATTTTGTCCCTCCAAGTCGACCTTTTTCCTCTGCTTTATTTATTTATTTGTTTGTTTACTTACTTACTTACTTACTTATTTTGCTCTTTACTAGCAACAACATGAGCAGTATCTCCAGGGTCTCCTTGGGTTCTGTTAAACACTTACCTACAGGAATGTCACAGACCACACTTGGTGCCCGTCTGTCTAGATGGGTGCAAAAGAATAGCGTGCGTCTTCATGTCTCACAGCAGCCTCGGTCACCCAGGGCCGCTCTCTGTCCCTCTGCATTCGGGACAGCTCAGGGATGGCACAAGGCTCACTGAAGAGATGCGCAGCTTGCCCTCCCCAGGTTCCTCTGCACGACCTTTTGGATCATGGGATTGGTCACACACGACTGGAACCCAAAGCTGTTGTCTCCATCGTGTTTCTGTAGATTGTTTTACTCCAGATGCAAGACATCAATCAGAGGTCATTTTTATAGTAAGCAATGTTGCCTAGAAACGTAAATGACATTTATCTTCATTAGGTTTCCAGGGTAACAGAACTAGAATGTTAACCCGAGGTCAGATTCTCAAGCCGAGGAAGACAGGGTTTGTTAGGTCTTTGCCTACATTGTGGTTTTTCTCTTTCTTGTTTATGTCTGTCTCCCTTCACTAAAACCTACGTTCTGCTAGGGCAAGAACTTGTCTGTTCTTTCTGGGGACAGATCTGTACCTTGAACACTGCCTGACATGTGATCTTGCATAAATGAATGAACACAGTTCTCCTTTTTGGCTGACATGTGGCTCATAGCTGCCCAGCTGAGGTTGTATGTTTTCCTTCAAATTAGTTAATTTAATGTGTATTTATTGAGAGCTGAGGGTGCTGAACTTCCAGGGGCTGGGTTATCAAAAAGAACAAGTGGCCCTGAGCTACTTCCTGGCAGCGAGGCTTCTGCGCTTGCCTCTGCATCAGTTGGCAGGGAGGTGTGCTGAGGCCATTAGGAGGCTTCCTGCTTAAGGAGAATGGAGGGTGCCTTGATCCTAGCAAAAAGGAGTGTGCTTTCTGTCCAGAGCCGGGGCCTCTGCTTTCCACCGCTTCTCTGAGATTGGAGGGTGTTGATGATAATGCTGGTGTTCTCATAATTCAAGCTGGACCTGACACTGGCTTTTATTTCTGTGCAGTTCCCAATATGGTAACTTTTGGTGCTTGTCATTTTCTTTATTAAAGGCTATGTATACTTCTGGATCGGATTCCAGAGCTTCGGCGGCAAAGAATGTTCTTGTTTAGTGGATGGAACTTCCCAGATCTGATTTTTTTTTAAGACTGCAGGCATGTAGCTGAAACCTCATGGGGTGAAGTTAGAGCCAGAAGCACATGAACATTTAATGGAGCCTTCACAGGCACGCCTTAAAGGTAGAGCATTGAAATGGCACGTGTGTTGGGAAAGAGGAATTTACGTCTTGTCTAGGCAGGAGGGAAGCCAAGTTATCACTCTCTCGAGCTTGCCAGACCCTAGAAAGCTGTCTCAGTAATTTAGATTTGTGAGATAAGGCCTAGAAAATGACTGAGACCAGCTTGCCAGAATTTATGACTCTCTTAGAAATGTCACTAGAACCTTCTATTTGAAGAGGTGGGGACTGTCCATTGTCTTCCAGTACCTACATTTGTATGGCAATGTCTGCCATAGATCTGCCAACCAGGAAACAAGTCTATTGACTATGTTCTTCTAGCAACTCTTCAATTCAGACAGAATTTAAAGACTAATGAATTAATGTTTTCAATTGACATTTGGTTTTTCTACCTTCCTCTCTATTTTAGGTTTAAATTTTTACTTGCTCTACACGAGCCTTTAGTGACAATGCCCTCTGCTTGGTGGCATGAACATGCTGTACCTTTCTTCTGCTCGCTCTTCTTCCTTCTGCCTCCTCCTGGCATGATTTGTCCTCTGCCTCGGTGCTGCTAGCTGAGGGGCCCTGGTGGCTCTGAATCTTCCTGGAAAAGTAGCATGAGAAGAAACAGATCCAAGAAGTTACGACTCAGGAAGAATCTGAAGACCACCACTTCTGGGGGGATTCCAGAGAGGTGCATTAGTAGACCCAGTGGAATCTGACGAGGGTTCTTGAGAGATGCGAGTAAATTGCTTTCTAGCACATTTTGAGCTAGTAAATTAAAACAAACAAAACACAAAACCCCTAACATTTCCTACTCAATTCTGCAAGCGTTCATGGGAAACCCACTGTGTGAGCTGTGGGCACATAACATGAATGAACAAAACATGGTCTCAGCCTATGGAGAAGACGTGGGTGCCAGTGAAAATGTTCAGCCTGATGAAAGTGCTGTAGTGGAGGGTGTCTGGGAAAGGTAGGAAGGAGAGAACGCGGGTTCTCAGAACTGACATTTGAACTTTGTATTGGATGAGAAGTAAGACCTACCATCTATCTAATGGAGACCTTAGGAGGCAGAGGGGCCAAGTCAAGGTGAAAACTGGGTCTATCAGGCCGACACCCTTGGTGTGCTTATGAGAGGGAGGCAGCATTGTCCAGCACTGGCTCTGGATCCAGCTGCCTGGGGTTGGACCCTGGTGTTTTGTGTGCTATCATGTGACATAGGCAGTCCCTTTGTCTTCTGTCAGGATAGTAATAACAGTACCTGCTTCACAAGGTGGGTGGGGGACATAGTGATTATTATATCTTGAATACTGCCTGGCACACAGTGGCTGTATAAGGGTTTGATACACGAATAAGACCCTCAAAGTAGAGGGGTTGTCAGCTCTCAGAGAAGGTGATAAGGATGGGCTGCTAAGGAATGTGGGAAGATAGCAGCGATGTGGCAATATAGTTTATTTTCTCAAATACTCAGATGGAGAATACGCAGCAACTAGATTGCAAAATCTAAAACCCTGAAGCAACATTTACAACCAAATTGGATGACAGGATATTCTTATGAGCTCCAAATACATACTGCAGGAGTGAATGACCAGTAACATTGTGTCCGCATCTTACTTGCCTTTGTATGGAGAAAACAGCCGGAAGCAATAAGGCATCTAATGGGCCTAAAAAGGACCCCCAAATAGGAACAAGTATTCTCCAGAGAGCTAGCCTGGCCAGTCTGAGGGTAGCGACTGAGGCGTACGGACTAGACCAGAGCAGTTCAGCCCTTCTGAGAGCTTGAGACTCTTCCACAGCTTCTAGTCCGTCTGCAGCACCACCCTAGCCACAAGCAATGCCTGTGTGGAAATGGCACAGAAATGTAACCACAGAATATGTAGTCCAGTGTCTCTCTGTCTCTCTGATGACTTTGAGGTCCATCTCTAATGTAATGTGTAACGTGGCACATACACTTGTGTGTTTAAATGTTCATGCGTGCAAGTGCATACATATGCATGTGTACTCATTTCTTGGGGAGGTCAGAAGACAAACTCAGGTATCCTTCCCCAGGCATCTTTTGTTTGAGACAGGGTGTTTCATTGCCTTGAAACTTTGCCAAGTATATCAGGCTAGCTGGCCAGCAGGAGTCCAGTATCTGCCTGTTTCTGCTTCTCGCCTTCTCCTCACTGGGATTATAGGTGCATGCCACCATGCCTGGAGTTTTGCATGGCTTCCAAGGGGTCCAAATTCAGGTTCTCATACTATAAGGCAAGTACTTTGCCAACGGAACCATCTCCCCAGCTCGGGACACTGCGAGTTGTTCCATGGTGTGATGTAGTTCACTTCACTGATGGTTCACCAGCTGGTGATATGACTGTCGCCACTTAGCTACTGTGGAAAGTGTTGCTGGGACTATTCACATACAGACGTTTCAGGAGGATATGTTTTCATTTCCTTGGGTGAATTCAGAGCTCTACTAATGAATTAATGATTGCATATGGTGTGAGGTAGGGAGTGAAACTGATGGCCACGTGGTAAGTTTGTGTTTAAAGTTTTAAGAAATTGCTTATTCATTTTTCACAGTGGGTGCCGTTTTAGTTTTCCTCCAGCAATGAATGAATCCAGCCTTTTGTTCTCTGTAACACTCGGTCCTATCAGGTTTTTTAAATTACAACCATTCTAATAAGTTTGCAGTATCACTCCTTGAGTTTATGTATGGATTTACCTTACAATTAGTGATGTCATCAGCTTCCCACATGCTTGTTAGCATCTCTGAATCTTCTGAGGTTGAGAGTTCAGATCTTTTTCAGTTTTCAATAGGGTTGTCTTCTTATTGAGTGGTAGAAGTTCTCATGTTCTGTGTAGTGATATGGAGATGGGTTGAAAGAAGCAGCCAACAAGAAGGAACAACTAAAGAAGCATGAACTGTTGTGAAACAAAGGGGCCGTCATTGAGCTTGGGGGGGGGAGAACACTAGAGCAGGACACTAGTTTAAAGAAGTAGCATGTGGTAGAGCTGAAACTTTCAGAGAAGTTTCTCCAAAGTCTTAGACTCCGTAGAGCATCTAATTTTTACTAGCTATGCAAGGAGAGGGAGGAGAGCGCCAAAGCAGTTGAATCCGCCCTTTTTCCTGGCGGCCCTGCCATCAGATGTTGCTAAGGGGCTGTCCGGGAAGAGAAAGACTGTGGAAACCGATGGTCATCTCTGGTCTTTCATTCTCTGATGGGTCAGTGGGGCTGGAGCAATGAAGGGAGGCAAGTTACTTCAGTTTCTGGAGTGGCTGTTGTTACCCAATGTGGTCAGTTTTGGGAACCGCTACCTTCTAATCAAGAGGGAGGATTTTACGTGTGTAGCTGGGGCTAACATTCTGGACATCAGAATTATATCTTTTTTGACTGTTCTGGTAGTCTATGGCTTATACCTTCATTTTTGGCATTACATAGAAAAGGAAACAATTTTCATTTTGTAAAGTCTAGTTTATCAGTTTTTTATTTTATAGAATAGTCATTTAATGTTACAGCTAAGAAATGTTGCTTAATTGTTTTAGATTAAGATTAAAGAGTTTTTTGTTTTATTTCAGAATTTTTATATATTTAGTCTTTATATTCAGGCTCTACTAATGAAGTAATGATTGCATATGGATATCTGTTAGTAATGATTGCATATGGATATCTGGTAGTTCCAGTGCTATTTGTTGAAAAGTCTACTCTTTTCCAATTGAGTTGCCTTGACACTTCAGTGAAAAGTAAATCAATAGAACAAATGTTCATTATTTGTTTCTGGAATGTATTTTTTCACTTATGTATGTCTGTCCTCAAACTAATGCCGTACTGTCTTAAATAGTATAGATTTATAGTAAAGTAAGCTTTGAAATTAAGTAGTATAAATCCTCCAACTTTACTCTTCCAAAATTATTTTGGTTATTTTCAGTTTTTGATATATTGCCGTGTGAATTTTAAAATTAGTTTATCAATTTCTATCCTTAAAGCATCTGTCAGAATTTTGATAAGGATTATAGTTAATTTTTGGATCAGTTTAGGAACATGTGTCCCAATCCTATGACTCTGTTTTTAGGTGGCTTTGATTTCGGTCCGTTATCTTATAGAAAGCTGAGGGGTGGTGCACCCTTCGAATCCCCACACGGGGCCAGGGGGCAGGGAACAGGATCCCTGGGGCTTGCAGGCCATGAAATAAGATGGAGAGTGAGAAAGACACCTCCATTTATATCTGGCTTGTACGCACATACATGTGCACACACATACATGTGCATGCTGACACACACATAGAGACTCACACTCACATATTCGAAATAAGTTAATTAAAAGTGTTTTGTAATAGGTTAAGGAGATGACTCAGTCTATAAAAGTACTTTCAAGAAGTTTGACCCCTAGAATCTATGTGAAACAGCCAGGCACAGAGCACATGCTTGCAATCCACCACTGGAGAGGCACGGGGTGGGTCTCTGCCGGCCACCCCAGCTAAGCCCCAGGTCCCAGTGAGACCTCAAAGATGGGTGGCTCCTAGGGACCTCCCCTGAGAGCGTCCCCCAGCCTGCATGTGCACATGAACCAGCTCACACGTGCGCACTTGCTCACGTCCCCACACCCAGTAGTTAACATTTTTAGTGTATGGGTCTTACATTTTGAAGCTATTCCCGAGTGTTGTATTTTATTTTTATGTCACTGTAAGTAGAATTGTTTTATTAATTTTAAAATTAATTCTCGTGTATGGATTTTGCATCCTGAAGGCTTGCTAATCTCATTAGCTGTTTTTTTTTAAAGAACACTTGATTTTTATGTATACGATTGTGTCATATGTGCAGATAGACAGTTTTACTGCATCGCAAATCTGGATGCCTTTTATTCCTAAATCTTGCCTTATTGTGCTGACACCCCAGTACAGTGCCTAACAGAAGTGCCCAGTGTAGACACCTTTATCTTATTTCTGATCTAAGAGAGTTTTGGTCTTTCCTCAGTAAATCGATGCTTGTCGTAGCTTTTTGTTAGAGGCCTCTTTGTCTTTATTATTTCTTGACTTGAAGTCTATCTTATATAATATTAATGTGGCCACTCCATTTCTCTCACAGTGACAGCTTGCAAAGCAGTATGTCTTTACATATCTGACTTTCAGCCTGTTTGTGTCTGTGAATGAGGACCTTGCCATATCTCTAACAGGCAGCACACTTGGACGTTGCAGTTCTAGCTTCATAAAGCATCTGTCTTTTGAATGAACTATCTCATCAGACTCATCTAACAGAAGTACTGAAGTACTTGGTTTTGTATTTACTCTTGGTGTCTGTGTGTGTCTTGTGTTCATTTGTTTGAGACTGGTCTTATTGTATGACTCAAGTGGTCTCAAATTGGTGATCCTCCTGCCTTAAGCCACCTGAGTACTGGAACTACAGGTGTGCACTTCCACGTGTAGCTCCTCTGTCCGTTTTTCAACTTTTTAAAAAATTGGACTCCTCTGTGGATTATAAAATGCATCTTATTCATCACAACGTGCTTCAGTAAAAGCAGAACACTTCTGCTCCATATGACCCCATTTCTCCATCTTTATGCTGTAATACCTTGGTGTTTAAAATAAAATACAGCAGAGTAGTTTTCCCTTCCCACCAGCTTTGTAAAGCAAAACCCTTCACATGAAAAGATAGTCTTTTATATTTACCCAGGTGTTAACATGTTGGACACTGCTGTCAGCTTATTCCTGGAGTCTTTATCACCACCAGTGACATTTCCTTGGGGTCTGAGGGACTCCTTAAGATTTTGGATTGGGCACATCTACAGTTTGTAAGTTTTCTCACTTTATTTATCTAAGAATGCTTTCATTGTGTTCATCTTTGAAGATGTTTTTCCTGGATATAGAAGTCTTGATTGACAGGTGTTTTGTTGTGTTTCTTTCAGCATTTCAAGTATCTTCCCTGGCATGTGACAAGAAGTCACTGTTAATCTTACTTTATTGCTTTGGGATAGTGTGGCTTTCAGGATTTTGTTTGGCTTTAATCTTTCAGGGGACTTTTATGTCTCTTTTGAATTTTCTTTAGTCTCTAGTCGATAGATTAGATATTTTTTATTATTCATTTAACATTAAGATCAGATATTCTATATCTGAAAACTGCTGTCAAGCCCATTTGACAGCTGTTTACTTGGGTGGTGTTTTTTATTCATTTTTAACATGTCTGTTGATGGAGAAGTCCTATTTGTTGAATTTTAGTCTTCTTACATTTTTCAAATTTTTAAGATAGTTTTCATTGATTCTTTGGTTATACAAGTGCTTGGAAGGCTACATGTTGGCCCAATTTGGAATAAGTGTGTCACTTTTTCTGATGATGGATCATACTTTCCTACTTCTTTTCATGTTTCATAGCAGATACACTACAATCTGGGAATATACATATTTTGTAAATTAAGAAAGGAAGGAGGGGCTGGAGAGATGCTCAGGGGTTAAGACTGTCTCACAAGCAGAGGATCTTGAGTTCGGATTCAGGGTCCTATGTAAAAACACCAGATGAAAACAGCAGTCTGAACTTCCAGCCCTGGTGGACAGAACCTGGGAAATCCCAAAGCGAAACAAGGAGAAGGTAGAAGTAATCCAGGATTCCCAATATCATCCTTGGTCCTCCACAGGGACATACAGTGCCCTCTGATACACACACACACACACACACACAAAATAAATAAAATATTTTTAAAGAAAGGAAAGAAAATGCTGACAACATATACAAGAAATAAATTGTTTAATTTTTCAGTAATCACAATTGATGGTAGTGTTATTAATATTGTTACCCTGAATCTTATGCAACATGGACCAGAGTGGTTGAATGATATGTGGAATGTTCCAGTCCTGTCACCCTCTTGTTTTCTTCAGAATTAGGATTCTTGGCAAATAAGAAATAAGCTAATAAGAAAATAAGGCAATAAGCTAAGAAAAAACTGTATTCCTGAATTTAAGTGATTAAGTCGGAAAAATTAGTATGAAGTCATGAGGTATTTGTAGTGTGTGCGGGGAAGGGGCCTAGCTGTGGTGACTAACCTATCGCCAGTGAGCATCCTTGACTCCTAGATGGTAACTGTGAAATTTATATTCCAGTAAATGGAAACTTCATTCCACTTCTGCAACACTGTAGGCAATGAGTCCGGAACACTTTACATGCATCTAGATGGCAAGGGAGCTCTCACAGGCTTCTTGCAAGGGCGCAGGGCAATATAGAGCAACTGGAATTTCACAAAAGATTAAAACTGCTGCAGGCATATCAAATATGTTTAAATCATGAAACCTAATTCAATATCTTGTAAACTAAGAATAAATGGGAAAAAAATCAATCGTTGTGCTCTATACCCAAAACCAATAGAAAGCTGAATAGTGGATGGAGGGAAATGCCTCATCCTATAATCTCCCGAGTAATGCTAGACACTGCAGTGAAGCAGCATGTCTACAGGATGGGACCCTCCCCGCAGTGGACCAGTGCACTGGCTGCCAGCAGCTGTCAGCAGCAGGCAGGAGCAACCACTGCTAGGGCCCTGAGAGACTGTGAGTCCTGAGTGATCAAGCCTCAGCATCCAGCGCCAAAGTGCAGGAAGTACAGAGAACAGAGGAATGAACACCGATCCATGCCATGCGTGTGCAGCTCTCTAGCCTGTGGGAAACTGAAGGTCAACCAGATCCACTCTGAATGGCCAACCGTAAGGAAAAGACAGAGGTCACATAAAGTGAAGAGGTTCTGAGGGACCATCAAGTGGAAGAATGAAGCAGGCAAGCCCGGCCTGCAGTAGAGGTGCATACCTGAATGGCTTGGCCGGAAGGAATGTCCTGAGGCAATTATAAACATCGGAGCTTTAGAGGCCTGTAAATTGGGGAAGGGTAAGTAGTAATAATCTCCCCGTTATTTGTTTGGGGAATAGTTAAAAGGATACTTGCCCTTAATAACCCCCTAGATGATAAGTTTGTTTTATGTGGTTTTTGCCTGTGTATTTCATACAATAAAAAGATTAAAGAGTAATCAAGGAGCAAATAAGATACAGGGCAGAGGAGTGCCAGGAGGAAAGCAGGATTCAAGCTGCAGCTCTGCTCACCGATGGCTCTGAGTAGCGGCCGATGGCGGTGCCCAGCAGACCCCACCAACCTGTGGAGGTGGACAGCTGGCCTGCTCCTGCCTGGGGACCTGCTGTGTCCAGAGAAGCCAGTTTCAGTTTACTCCCTTCAACAAAGAGGCATCAGTGACAGCTGGAACTTAACTTGTTCTTCTAAGCAAATGAAATATTCTCTTCCAGACCACATCTGTCCACTCTGCACGTAGTGAGCCTGGGGACGACTGTGAAGTCCTTAGGGAGCCGAGTGTGCTGTTGCAGACCATGGCCCCAGGAGCTGGAGGCAGGAGGACCAGGAGTTCAAGGCCGTCCTTCTCTACATAGTTAGCTCAAGGCTAGTCTGAGCTACATGAGAACCGCCCCCCCCCCAAAAAAAGAGTAAAGAGGGACAGGATTGGACTATAAGAGGTAAAAATGGCACCGATTCATGTATGAAATTGCCAATGAATAAGAATAAATAAAATTTTAAGAGTCACAAAAGAAGGAAAGAGATGAAAGGGAAGGAGGTAAAGAAAGAATGATCAAAAAATGAATAGAGAACAAAGAGAGAGAGAAAGAGAAAGAAAGAAAAAAAGAAAGAAGAAAGAGAAAGAAAGAAAGGGAAGGAAGGAAGGAGGAGAGAGGGAGGGGAAAGAGGGAGGAAAGACATAAGAAAGGGAACGCAAGAAGGGAGAAAGAAGATCAGTCAATCAGTCTACCTGGAATTGCGGAGCGCCAGAGGCTTTGCTGGTGCCTTCTTGAGAAGCGCCTCCTGTGTTTTAACCTGGTTAAAGCTCAGTGGGTAGGCACCTCTCTCCCTCCCCCTTTCCCTCCCTCCTTCGAGCCCTGAAGTCCCCTCCGAGTCGTCTACACTAGGGAGGCTTCAGGACTCTGTGGCACACCTTGGAATCCCTTCTCGGGCTGCCCACTAATGTAGGAACTGGGTTACATCTGTTTGACCCCTTTTCTCTAAGGATCCTACTGCCCAATTCCATCTCCCCTGAGATCTGCTCTACGGGGTCTGTTGACTTGCCAGGCATCGTGCAGTTCAGGTCCAATCACAATGCAGTGGGATGCTGGCTGCTGAAGCCCAGGCTTGAGTGGAGGATCTTGCTCATCCGTGGACCTTCCCACCTTAGGTTCTTACAATCCTGCCGCCTCCTCTTCTGCGAGTTGCCTGAGCTTTAGGATGGGGAGAGATTTGGCTGGTCTGGTTTCTGGTGAACACTGGTATTCCGAATTAAGATTGGTGGTTGTTTTCTGTCTTGTGGTTCCTGCACTGCTTAGCTGCATCCTGTTTGGGTGTTGAGGTCTTCTCCTAACCAAAGATAAAAGATTGTTTAAAAGATGGTCTTAATATAAGAAGAGGCTTAAAGTTAGAGGAAAGAATAGGAATAGGGCACAGTAGTGGGGTCAGTCACTATTACCAGTTGGCTGCCATCTATCTGCCATCACCGATCCCCTCGATGACTGGGGTATGCCCAGCTCTTCAAAGCCGACTAATCAATAGTGAACAGGAAGGGAAGTGAGAGAGCTGTATCAGATGTCCTGCTACGTGCCTGCCACACACGACCGTGACCTAATCTCTCTATTGACTGCTCATTTGTCTCCTTTCTCACGAGGTCTTTTCTCCCTTTCCCTCCTAGTTGGAATCCTTTGCTGTTATAATGGATGTACATGTGGCGTCTAACTTTCCGTGCCTGGGATACTTCACTCAGTATCATTTCTTCTAATTCCATCTATTTACTGGCAAATTTCATTAATTCATTTTTTTTTGAAAGCCAAAACCATGAAGGAGCATACCTTCTTATATCTGATAAAGCAGACCTCAAGTCAAAATTATAAAGAGATAATGAAGATCACCACATATGTATAAAAGGGAACATTATTAAGAAAATATATATGTAAATATACATTTCATAAAACAAACACTACTGGCATAAAGGGATAGATAGGTCCAGATACAATACTGGCTAACTTTAATACTCACTTTCATCAATAAATAGATCATCTAGGGCTGGAGAGGTGGCTCAGGGGTTAAGTCTCTGCCTTGCAGGCAGAGGGTCCTGAGTTCGGATCCCAGATCCCACGTATAGACGCCAGGCGGAAGTGGGGGCGGCCTGGGCTTCTGGTCCTGGTAGGGCGGAGCCTGTGAATCCCGGGGCAGAAGGAGGTGGAGGCGTCCATGGTGGTTCCCGATTCGTCCGTGGTTCTACACACACACACATATACACATGCGCGCGCACATACATACGTACACACGCACAATTGAATAAATAATAATAAAAAAATTAAAAAAAAATAAATAAATAGATCATCTAGACAAAAAAAACCACAAATTCTAAGTTTAAATTATATCACATATCAAATGGATTAATAGATAACCACAGAATAATCCCAACAGCTGTAGAGACCATATTCTTCTAATAAGCTTTTTTTAAAGTAGATTACATTTTAGGGAATAAATTCTCTTATCGATTATAGTGCAAGAAAAACTAGATGTCAGTATAAAGAGAAACTACAGAAACTATAAAATACATGGTTAACAGAAAGTAATCTGAGAAGTCCTCGCAGATGGCAGTCATGGTAATCCCACTTCCTGCAGATGCTGTCGGAAGGGATGGGGGTGATATCCTCCATATGCCCAATCTTCATCCCCGAGCGAGCAAGAGCTCTGAGGGATGACCGGGCACCAGGTCCGGGGTCTTGGTCCTGTTTCCTCCTGTGGCCCTGAGCTCGACATGCAAGGCAGTGATACCCAGCTCCTCGCGTGTGCGCCTCGTTCTGGGCAGCCAACCTAGCAGCATTCAGGGAAGTCCTGTCGGGCGGCTTTCACCTTCATTCCACCAGTCACTCGGCAGATGGTTTCCTTTCCGGAAAGGCTGGTGACATGAACAAAGGTGTCACTGAAGGATGCAAAGATGTGGCAGACACCAAATACATTCCCTCCTTCAGCCACTTGAGGCCCAAAGCTAACGACCTGTTCCTCCTTTTCCTTCCCCTTGAGAGGCGCCATTTCTGTGCGTCTTCTCCAGACTCCACTATTGGAAAGAGAGGGGGTGGGGTGATGAATCGCTTCTGTATCCACAATATGCTTTTTATAAATATTTTTAATTTGTGTGTGATGTATGTATGTGTATGGTGTGTACATTATGTGTGCGTACATGTGTCCGTGTGACCGTGAGCACATATGTGCCACAGCATACATGTAGAAGAAAAAGGACAGCTTCATTTGATAGTTTCAGATTCCATCAGACTCCATGTTTGAGACAGCATCTTTATTTTTCCACAAATTTCTGGGAATTCTCCTATTTCCACCTCCTATCATAATGGCAGTAAGAACAATGGAATTACAGACAGTTTTATGAGTCCTAGACACTTTAACTCAGACCCGCACACTTCTGCAGCATCTTACACACTGAGCCATCTACCCAGCCCAGAATAATAGACTCTTCAATAATTGATGGATCACTGAAGAAGGAATTTTTAAATACCTGCTTCTGTGATCACTTGCTGCATTGAACTCTTACTTGTCCTCGTTGTTACGCTGTCCCACTTTTAACAGAAGAGTCTCTGTAATCCTGTGACCGATCAGATACTGTCTGTTGAAATACTCTGTGAACCACTTTGTAACCAGAGTATAATACAGAAGACATGATCAAGACTTTGAACAAGAGTCCCAACCGGGCTAATAAACTGCACTTCTTTATGTCCTGGTGTCCTGCTTCCTGTTTATTTTCACTTTCTCCCAACAACGTGCTTCAGGCTGGTTTTGAACTGGCTATGTGGCCTAGGATGATCCTGAATTCCTGATCCTTCTGCCTCCAACTCCCCAGTGCAGGATTACACGCCAGTACCTATTTCTTTTCGGAGTATGCTGTAGGCAAAATGCGTTTCCGTCTTGACTAACCGCCTGCAAATTCACGACCAAACAGTCTGGAAAAACAAGGGATTTTATTCCTGCTTCCGATTCTCCATTACAATTCAGTCCAGTTTGGCAGGAGAGTTCATACCAACAATAGCAGCGGGAACTGGCCACACCACAGCCGCAGGTATTGCTGAGAGAGGAACAAACCACCCTGCAAGTTTGCCGAGGTATTCCCAAGTGTGCCAACATACTGAATCAGGTCCCCCCATCTTACCCACCTGCGGGTTGCACAAACTCCTACAGGCTTGCTCAGAGCTTGTATTAATTACCAATTGTTCACAAATGTGCTTAAAGGCTCAGCCCTCCCTTATGAAGTTGACACCTACATCTACTTATCACAATCAATTCATTCTTTTGATTGCTGGATAGTATTCCATTGTGTAAATGTACCACATTTTCATTATCCACTCGTCAACTGTTGGGCATTTGGGTTGATTCCATGGCTTTGCTACTGTAAATAGTGCTGCAGTGAACATGGATGTACTCGTGTCATTATACTGAAATGGTGCATTTTTAGGGATTATGCCCAGTAGTGGTATAGCAGGGTCCCAAGGCATTTATTTCAACCCTTAACTTTTTTTTATTATTATTTATTCAGTCGTGTGTGTATGTGTGTGCATGTGTGTGTGCGTGTGTGCGTATGTGTGTGTGTAGAACCACGGACGAATTCGGGAACCACAATGGACACCTCCACCTCCTCCTTGTTTACTCTGCCCAGGGATTCACAGGCTCCGCCAGGACCAGAAATGCAGGTCCCCCACTTCCGCCCTGCATCTATACGTGGGGTCTAGGATTCGAACTCAGGTCCTTCCACCTGCAAGGCAGAGGCTTAACCCCTGAGCCACCTCTCAGCCCCTCAACCCTTAACTTTTTAAGAAATCTCCATACCAGTCTCCAGAGTGGCTGTACTGTTCTGCATTCCACCAGCAATGTATGAGCATTCCTTTCTCCCCACATCCTCTCCAGCATTTGTTGTTGTTTCTATTTTGGATTTTCGCCCATCTGACCAGGGTCAGATGATATACATCAGGGTGATTTTAATTTGCATTTCCCCAGTGGCTAAGGATGTGGAGCAGTTTTTAAGGTGTTTGTTGGACATTTCAATTTCGGGCAGACCCACTTCTGCAGGTCCTATATCCGTGTCCTTTTCTCCGTGGATAAAGTCCGCTAAGCAAGACCTGTGGCCGAGGCTGAGGCCACTCTGCAGAGTTCTCAGCTCTCGCTGCTCGCAGGCCTGTCCGCCGTGGCCCTTGGGCCGCTGGGTTGTTCTCGCTGCCCTCCTCCCTCCAGGGTGCGTTCGGCTTTGCGTTGTGGGAGTTAGCTGTGCTTCTCAACTTGAGTGCTGGAGTCTTCATGACAGGGTCATCTTTGACTTTTCTGGGCTCTGGAACTAGATTGGGCCTGAGTTCCAGTCACTCCGAACTTTTATGACCTCATCTATGGGCTACAGTTTAGAAGAAAAATCTGACATAATATGTAATGGAAACCAGCTTTGACTGTGCACTGTTCACTCTTGAGCCGAACGTTACAGTGGCTGCGTGTGGCTTTCTTCCGGTACATGTTTCTGTGTGCACTGCAGGGCAGATGGCGGGCGGCGAGAGGTGGGAATGGTTGAAGATGTGAGAGTGGTGTCTTTGAGTCCCTGGTCAGAAGCTTCCGGGTGCCGTCTCACCAGGCACTAAGCTAAGGCTCTAGTCTGTTTTCCAGATGAGGAAAGCCAAGGTGGAACTGATGGACTATTATTTCTTTTTGGCATTTGTCCAGTTTCTGGAACTTTCCCCTTTGCCATTCTCCAGACACCTCACATCTCTTCCTGTCTGTCTCCTTCTCATGACCACCCCCAACCTTTGCCCTTTTCTTCTTCTCTAACCCTAAATTATTAGCCTTTCCCAGGCCCAGTTGTTCTCTGGGACAGCTCACAAAAATGCAGAAATCCCGTAGGGCACAGGCAGCGTTAAGTAGTGCTGCTTCTCCCATGGGCGTTTCTACTTAGCAATGTCGGGGCAAATCCATGACCCTTTCCTACTGGTGTATTATTGGGTGCCTGTGCTGCCTGGAACAGGACCGAGCTCAGTACCCCATGTTGCCAGCTCCCCCCACCAAGACCCTCTGCTCCTGTCCCCTCCCTGTGTGGATCTCGGAGCATGGGACCCCTCACTCCTGAATGCTTGACGGTCTTTATTTTTTCTTCTTTCAAATGTTCCTTAGATTTTTTTCCTCACTTGGCTGTGACATGTTCTTCTCATAGTTGATTTGGGAATGAACTTCCCTCATTTTCTGCTCACTGACGTTAAAGGGGGCATTTGCCTTCTCTTTGCACCTAAGCTTTCCACTCTAGGTGAGGCTCATCCTCGCCTTGGCATCCCTTCTTCACTGCCCAAGGGAGTGGACAGACAGAATGGAGAAAAGTACATTTTCTGGGTGATTTTGCTGCTCAGAATTGATGAATGGTGGTCACAGTTCTAGGCTGTCTTCTGTACTCACTGCCTTTTTGAAGACACTTGGCACTTAGCAATGGTCCATACAATGGACTGAGCCCCTCTTTAGGAAGCAGGCTGTGCGTGTGTGTGTGTGTGTGTGTGTGTGTGTGTGTAAAAGGCAGAGGAGGGGAGAGAGGGCAGACCACCTGCTTGTCCTCAAGCTATGTGCTTGCCTATCTATCTTCCAGCTTCAGTGGGGGTCTGAGCAGGTATTTTTCTTTGTGAAAGTAAATGTAGCTATGCTGGTATTAAGCTTCGTATTGTAGGTACAAAACTTTGTATTGTAGGTTCATAAAACACTACCAAGCTCACATTTTTAATTCTTAGTTTGGATTGATTCTTTTTGATTAATTCAGAAAAGTCTCCACATGTTATCTGTGCTGAGGTAGCACAAAGAAGATTCTCTTGCTAAGTACCTGCCTGTTCCCTTGGTCAGTGTTACGATGGTCCATGCAGCCTGTGGCCTTTGGGGGAGAGCTGCACCCCTCCCCTAGGGTGCCACCTTCTTAGGAGATGCCTCCTTTATCTCCCCCTTAGAGTGAACACAGGCCCCAAGAAAGGACTCCTTGTGCCCCTCACCAGAGGCCAGCTGTCTTTTGTCACCCATAGATCAAGCATGTGGCTTAACAGGGTGTCATGGGACTCTTTGTTGTCATGTTGGCTTTCAAAACCCAGCAAAAAGAGTGAGTAAAATAAGACTGGGGAACCCCCTGCTTTTTCTTCAAAATTAAATGGTTCTAAAAAAATAAAACAAATTTCCCTGTGATAACAATTGACTAAAAGATTGATTCTAGTATTCTAAATTTCTCCTCCCCTAATGGTGGCAGAATTTTGGCAAGTATTTAAAAGCACTTCCTACATGTATTTGATTCATTTTTGCTTTTACAAGAAATCATTGTGGCATGTTCGTTTACTTCCATTGTGCAGAAGAGGAGCCAAGGCACAGATACTTCCTAAGACCCACAGTCAGTCAGTGGTGAAGCCTGGATTTGAACCCGTGCAGTCTGGCTCCAGAGTCCTTACCACACTATTTATTTTGTTTCTTTTAAGTTTACTGATACATGTTTGGATTCCCACGTAAATACTTTGAAGGACGATTCCTATATGATGGATAAGTGTGGTTAGTTTGTCGAACGTTATTGTCACACAGGAATCCATGTTGGATCCTGTTGGGTTTCTGGGGTTACGGTGATCATTGCTAACCTACAGGTTTGTGTGGCAGCAGGTTTGTGCGATGGGCCCTTATACATTCCCTGTACTAGTTCCTTTCCCAGCACAAGGTGTTTTCAAGAAGGTTGATATCCTTTGACTGATTTCCCAAAGGTTAGAAAGGAAGGAGGATGCAAGGTACGTTCATAACTCTTGAAGACTCAGGGTTTGGGAGTGTGGAGAAGAATGTAAGAGGAACAGGCTGTGCTTTTGGCTCCGGTAGCTGTTGCCCGTTTTCAGCTGAAGGCCTTTCTTTTGCAGCCCATATTCAATGTTTCCCTGCCTGGGACGCGAACTAGAAACTCTGTGACTTGTCGATGTATCCCTAGTACCTCGTAGGCTGCCAAACGCACAGCATCTACTCCCCCATGCTAACCAATGTGTAATTTATTTCACATCTGTCATAAGGAAGCCTCAGTCGCTCAAGTTATCCAGAAAAAAATGTTGTTAAGCCTACTACAACTCTCATTAGGCGCGACATGAGACCTCCGGAAGCTTACTCTGCTTGTTCACATCCCAGCGTGGTCAGTTGTCACACCCTGTGCCACTCTAGCCAGACTGCAGCTGCCCTGGAGAGTCGTTGCTAACGAGGCCAAGGTTGTGGGTTTGATCCTGGTCCTTGACTACAGAAGCCAGCTGTCCTCACAGCGCATGTCACTGGATCTGCAGCAGAGATTATGCTCAGAGGGAGAAGCTGGACTCGGTTCAGAAAAGACACTCCCCGACACTGTTGCCAGAAGCATCCTTTTAGATTTTCTTCTTCCATTTTCGAGATCTGGATATCTGGTTCTGATTTTGGACCTTTTCAGAATAGTTGATGACAAGAGTTACGTAAATGAGGGGCTGGAGAGGTGGCTCAGGGGTTAAGCCTCTGCCTTGCAGGCGGAAGGTCCTGAGTTCGGATCCTAGACCCCACGTATAGACGCTGGGCCGAAGCGGGGGCGGCCTGCGCTTCTGGTCCTGGTAGGGCGGAGCCCGTGAATCCCAGGGCAGAGTAAACAAGGAGGAGATGAGGCGTCCATGGTGGTTCCGGAATTCGTCCGTGGTTCTACACACACATACATGCACACGCACACACACACATATACGCGCACAATTGAATAAATAATAAAAAAAAGAAATGCAGAAAGCAAGAAAAATTAAGATTTAAAAAAAAAAAAAAAGAGTTACGTAAATGAATGAGAAACAAACTTGTCAAACCTGGAACCTAAAGGCCTTGACTTCTGGAAGATATACATGTACTGTTTTCTGTTAACGTGGGTGTCCACACTGAAGACGGCTGCATGTCTTGGGATGCAAGGAGAATCTGGTCCGTTGTCTTCTGGTAGTTATGAAGCCTCTCTACAGCCAGGAGACAGTACAGGCTCAGATCTGAACCACTCTTCTTTCTGAGGGCTTTCTAGCCTGCTAGGTGTAAGTGGCTAGCTCCACGAGGCAGCAGGCCCAGGGGCCGTAGGTGGAAAGCAGGGCTTTCTCTGGATGGTTGCAGTCTGGCTGGAGACAGGCATACATTCCAGGGGAAGTCAGTACATAAGCACTGTCCAGACTCGCCGTGTGCAACTGCTGGGAGCCCCCAGGAAGCAGCTCCTGTTTTTCCTGAAGAGGCTGGAAGGTTTGCCAAGAGGGACTTCGGCACTGTTTATGACCAAGAGTCGTGGAACCCTAGAGTCACGGAGAAGTATGTGACGTCATAAAGGCAGAAGCGTTTTCCTTAAATGCCTGGAAGTTTGTCCCATCTCCCCCAAACTTTGACATCCTCATTGTCTGAACCGCTCTGAAGATTAATGGCTTCAGGATCCTGTCTAGGTGCATGATTTGGTATAGGAGGACATTGTGCCTGGTGCCCACGATACAAAGAAGGAACACTACTGAAGGCCCACAATATGCTTGAAGGGAGCATGTGGCCCTGCTGCCTTCCAGTCTGTGTTCAGGGAGAAAGAAGGGGAAAGAGACAAGAAGAAAATCTGTCTTTCATGGACTTGGTCATTTGGTTCCTGGTGGTTCAGCAAATACCTGGCCCAGTTGTATTTGAGGGTTTGGGAGATGGAAGTGAGTCAAACAGTGATCTCTGTCACAGAAGCATTTCCAGTCCTGTGGAATACGAGGCCACCCGATCACCAGCTGGACCCTGCCCAGAAACTGCTCGGTGACTGTGGAAATAACATGAATAACATTAGGCAGCTCGAAAGTGCTGCTCTGTAAGCAAAACTTGGGAAATGCCAGAGAGGCTTGCTTAAGAGATCTGTTGTGTTGGCCTGTCCTCTAACTGGTTTTGGTTATGAAATTCCTTTAGCCAGAGGCTCCAGAGAAAGAGTTTCCTCTGGCAGGCCTTCCTTATCACCTGGGGATTTAACATCGTGTGTGAAGATCTCTTATTTGCATCACAACTTTGAATTTGCCTTAGATCTGAATTTAAGTGTATTGCTGGCCTGAGTTAAACTTGGATATCAGTAGTCAGTAATTTAGAAGTGCATAGTGAAGAAAGCATTGTCTTCTGCTGCCCAAGGAATGAAGGAAAAATACCAGAAACACAGTTGAATTTGGAATTGAATAAGCTGGAGGGTTCTCAAGTGCCTAGTTCTCCCCCAGCCTTGGCTTCCTGTTGGAATTTGATGCTGGGTCTCTGGCTTCCTTCTTGAGTATATTTCCCTCTTGGTGTGATCACGTGGAGGACAGAGGATAGTATTAAAGAGTGGCGACTATTGGCTGCAGAGCAGGAGAAGCAAAGCTGGGTGCTGTGCATGTCATGTTAATCGTGTGAATTTTGGAGACCAGCTTGAAAAAGACGCTGCTGTGCCGAGGGGACCCTGAGCCAGTTGCCTGGACCCTGAGCCAGTTAGTGTGAGGCCCGAAGCTTTGAAACTGCTAGAGTTAAGCTAGAGTTATGTATAGATCTAGGCAAGGGCTTCTGAAAAGCATAGGAAACGATCCCCAAGAATCCAAAGTAGGACTGCGTGAAAATAAAAGTTGGTGAACAGCAGTAGAAGCCATCAGTAGCATGGAGACAACCTGCAGATGGGGATAAAGCCCTTCTCGTATTCTAGCACACAGAGAAGAGCAAAAGGTGAGGACCAAAGAAGCCCGCCACCCAGTCAGCAAACAGAATGATGAAATGAACAGACAGTTCTCAAAATACAGATGTCCAATAAATACTTGAAAAAAGGTTCAATATCCTTAACCTCAGGAGAATGCAGATGAGAACTACCTTGAGATTCTATCTGTTCCCAGGCAGGATGGCTACCAGCAAGAAAACACATGGCATCAAATACTGGTGAGGATGTGGGGAGAGTTACCACTGCTGGTGGGAGTGTGAACTGGCACCGAGGAAACCAGTATGAAAGTTCTTCAAAACACTAAAAATGGAGCTCCCATGTAATTCACATATACTGCTCGTGGGCATATACCCAAAGGTCTCCAAGCCAGCACGCCACAGTGATACGCATGTTTATTGCTGCAGTTATCACAGTTGCAAAGAAACTGAACCAGCTTTGATGTTCATCAGCAGATGAATAGATGTTAAAAATGTGGTCCGTATACATAAAGAAAATGAAATGACATTTACAGAAAAAGGATGAAACTAGAGATTATTGTGTTAAGTGAAATATGACATACTTAGACAAATACTGAATGTTTTCTTGTGTGTGTGTGTGTGTGTGTGTTGTAGGTTATGAAAGTAGAAAGGATACCATGAGAGGAAAAAGAAGAAAAAAGTCTTAAGAAAGAGGAAGAGGAAAGGATAGGTAACACATCTGACATGAAAGCAGAAGGGAGGCACAATTTGGGGACAGGAAGAAACCCAGCAAGGGACTTGGAAGGACAGCGAGGGAGAATAAGTCCAAGGTGTACTGGGATGTGCATGAAAACCCCACAACGAAGTCTGTTATTTGTGTGCTTTAAATTTTAGTTTCCAAAATTAAAATAAGTCAAGGAAGGCGGAAGGACCAAGTGCAGAATGTCAGTGCTTAGCCAGTTGTGCCAATGACACGTGGGGGCTAGCACTCCCCTCAGGAAGTCAGGCCTGGGGCCAGCAGAAGGACGCAAAGGATGAAGCATTGAAAAAGGCAGGTGAAACCAGATAGAAAAGGGACGAGAGATGAAGAGAAAGTAGGTCAAGGGTGGAGCAGCATGTAGCCCTCCCCTAGGGAAAAATGGTGGGCTTTCCTGCAAAAACAAAACCAGGATTTGACTAAGAACCAGCCAAGGAACACTAGTCAAGTCTCCCTGGCAGACTGGGAGCAGCACAGGTGGGGGGGTAGTAGGGGGGGGGGAGGGTTTTGCCTGCGCATTGCTGAGCGAGCAGCTGGCACTAGCACTGCAGCCCCTTCCTTCCCTGGTCATAGCTGAGTTGTTGGAACTGCGCCACCCAGAAGGAAATGCACCCGGCTCAGGAAGCTTCCAGAAGCAAAGTGCAGCAGATGAGCCCACGTCCTGACAGCTTGCCAGGTGCCCACTGTGCCAGTGCCGGCGAGAACATTCCCTGAGAGCAGCTTACCGTAATGAATTCTGACATCACTGTGCGGTATCAATCAGAGTGTTGAAAGGGAATAAATGACCTCATATCAAAACCTCAAAACCAGGGAGCTTCCTTGCCTCTCTGTCTTCACTTTGGAGTGGGTATTTTAAGCAACAGTTTGCTCTGGTTACTTCATCAGTCTCAGCATCTTAAGGACAAGCTGATAGTTTAGAGATATGAAGACAGTCATGTGGGTTTTGTTAATTTCCCTTAAATTAGGCAACTTCATAGTGTTAGGAATGTAACACTGGCAAGTTAATTTCCTTTTTCTTACTTGCTAGTATGATTATCTGTTTAGCTTACTATTTTTTCTGTTCTCAGTGGCAAAAGTGAAAGTGATTGAGTAACATGCTTTTAAAATGTTTGAATGCCATAGGCGGTTTGCTGAGAGCCGTATACTTTGGCATTGGGTACCTGTGGCCCTTTGTAATATTTAGAACGTGCAGTCCCTTTCCAGCTGTTGGGTCTGTGTTCTGTGTTGGAACGGGGTCTCCTCAGAGCTGACCTCCGGGGCACTGGCATTCATTTGAGGAAGCCGCTGTCTCAGCCTCCTCTATTCTGTGGTCACTCCGGATTCTTTGTTTACAAGCAGGAAAAAATTCTTCCAACTGAGGAAGAATTTGATTCCAAATCTTCAACACTGTCCAGGAATAAACTGGAAAGAGCGTGAGAAAAGCTGGCATTCTCGCCAAAGGCTTCCTCTGCATCCATTGCTGGTTTCTGCAGTCAGGCCTGGCATCCTCTGTCATTGGAGATTCTTCCATTCCTCCAGCAGAGGGCCTCGGTCCTGCGTGGGAGAAACCACCTGCAGCCCGAAAGTGGAGCTGGTTTCTCTGGCCATCACTTACCTATTCCGTTAGCCCACCGCGCTACCCTAGGGCCCAGGGCTTCTTCACCTAGGTTAGCGAATTGGCGTTCCAGCTAGAACTGGTACCTTGGAGCATCCCATCAGCTGTTATCACTGGAGCATACAGAATCTGGTGTGTGTGTGTGTGTGTGTGTGTGTGTGTGTGTGTGTGTGTGTGTGTGTAGAGTCATTTGCATGTTAGTGGTGCAAAATACACGTTTGAGATCTTGGATTCATATTTGTTCTTTCCTCTTGAGTTACATTTCTGGTTTAGAGCGTGTATCTCCTGACCTGAGGTGGTAGTGTAGTATGGGAGAGAGCTCCCAGCTTGTTCTCTTGCTAGGCTTTGAACCTGAGCAAATGCTTTCTCATCTGTGAGCTGGATTGTATTGGACCATTTATAGCTGGAAAATTCTGTGCCTCTAAAACTGTATAAATAGCTCATTCACATGGAGGGAATAGGAGGCACCCCCAATGACCAATTCCTCTTTGCAGCCTTCCCAGAGTTATATTCAGCTTCAATATGCCTGTTCAAGGTCTAATTTCCGCCCTGTCAAAGCAGCCCTTTAGGAGGGTCTGTCAGGGTGTCTTCAGTGACATTGCCACAGGCAACCCTGATTTCACACTGTTCAGCGTGCTGTCCCTTTTGTACACAGTGGGTGCTTAATTGGTGGTTCTGGAATAAAATTAGCTGCTGCAACCATTCCCATTCTGTTAGCTGCGTCCCCCCGCCCCCACCCATGCCACTTGAGAGCCCAGCTTCACTCCAGAGCAATGCACTTTGTTGCCTGTGAACACAGATCCCATAAAAAGCAAATGAAGGGACAGGCAGAGCACATTGAGTGTCCCAGGGCCTGTTACCTAATTTCTGTTCATGTCTTTGTTAGATTTCCTTAGTGCTGCTGGGAGTCCTGAGTCTCCGCTTCTCTCTTTATGCCGTCATAAAGCTGCTCATCTGCTGTGCATGCGTGAGAGGGCCGTGGGAGTAGTTATGTGCCAGCAAGCCATTACCTTAAAGTTTTGGACTGTTCTTGTGAATGAGAACCTTGGGAAGTCATGTAGGTATGAGATGGACGCAATCACCCTTGTGAGTGCTTGCAACTTACAGAAGCCACATTTTGATTTAATTTTAATTTAATGATTAGAAATATCATTGAAAATGAGGGCCAAATACCTTGAGCATCCATCACCATCTGTGGAGGCCGGCTGATAGGTCTGTACCGCTGACCCGCTCTGTGGCTTTTTGGAAGGGTGAGATGTGTTCTGAGGAGTGTGTTAGAAGATCACTGAGTTCTGTCATAGATGGTGGTGGGCTTAATGTAAGGGAATGCCTACAGGTGTTCCCAGCCAAAAAGGCTTTCCGACAGGACAGATGGGTTTGTCTCTGAAGGAACGCTGTGGTTGGACCTGTCTCTATGGGACCCTTAGGCAACAGTCATTTCCTGTGCACACACACTCTCAGAAGGCCCTTTGGCCCTCACTTCTTGTTGGTGTAAAGTTGGGGAAGGCGAGTTTGATGGGCTTCCTGGGCAGTGATTCATGCTCTGAGAGATGCAGAGTAGTTGGGGTCTTCTCTGTTTATCCTGGCCACCCATTTGCAGCAAGAAGCCTTTCCTGCCCTGCACGATGCCTTGCCGATGTCCTCATCCACTGCCCCATGCCGTCATCCCCCTTTAAACGACCATACAGATTCCATTGTCACTCCTGGAGGGCGTTATACATTTGAAAGTAGACTCTTGTAAGATATCTCTTTCTCCTCCTCCTCTTGCTCCTTCTCCCCCTCTTCCTCCTCATCTTCCTTCTTTACCTCAAAACTGATTTTTAGGTTTTGGTTTTCTTAAGGAATTTTGGTTGGTATTAGAAAACTTGGAATCATAATTTCAGGTCAAGCCCTCTGTCGCCCAAAGCTGAGCAGACTGCTTGAAGTCTAGCCAACAGTTTTCACGTCGACAAAATGCATTGAAATCTGTGTATAAAATATTGAATATTGACACACACACCAGATGGAAACCCTGTCAAACTCTGTGCACACAGGAACTTGACGAGAGGAGTCGGGAGGTTTAGAGAGCTGCTCAGAGCGGTGGAGACAAGGACGACACAGAACCTGCGAATGGTAAGTGTGACCATCGACTGGTGAGGTCACCGGGGCATTTGGGCCCGTGAGTTTATTTGCAGTTATGTATGTCTATATATGACGTGTATGGAAGCAGTAATTCATGCATTTGAAATACACACTTGTTTTAAGCATATTTGATATTTAGCTTCAAAACATTTCAGCCATTGCCAATAGAAACTCTCTATCCCTTAGTAGTCAATCCCAGTTCTCCCTTGCCCTAGGATTTTCTTATATTGAATATTTCATATAAGTGGAATTATATAGTAGGTGTTCTTTTGTGAAGCATAATCTGTTTAAGTTTCTTCTATGTTGCAGCATTTATTGGTGTTTTCTTTTTATTACCAAGTAATATTCTGCTCTATGAACATACCATGAAATTTTTTTTTCACCCTTATATTTTTCACTTGATAGACATTTGGGTTGTTTTCTTTTTGTGACTATTATGAGCAATGCGGTCATGAACCTCAACATACAAGAAATTCTGAGAGGACATCATTTTTTTTTTTTCAACATCCCCTCAAATAGAAACACTGAGCTTTGTGCAATGCTGTGTTTAACACCTTGAGGAAATGCATTCTGCTTCCCAGAGCGGCTGCGCTGTCTTATACTCCCACCAGCCATTGCGGGACTTCTGGCTTCTTCACATCTGAGTCAGCACTTTATCATTATCTGTTTGTAGCCATCCCAGTGTGTTGCACTGCTGCTTTGGTGCGTAGCTCCTGATGGCCAGTGATGTTGGCCGTTTGCCATATGCTGGTCGGCAGTACTCTCTTCAGAAGTGCACCCGGGGCAGATGGGATGAGGCCAGTGTAGAAGTGCAGAGGAGATCCTGAGCCACGAGTTGCTTGGTAACTGTGTTGATGATAAAGCTTAGAAATACAAAAGATAGTCTGTCTTATGTAAATTACATATAGTTTGATCAGCAAAAAGGTAAAAGCCTAGTGCTTACTCGAAAGCTAAGCAAATGCCATATATGTAAGATTACAGTTTCTTTTATCTCTTGTCAATGTTATTACCCTCTTGTTGTGAATATTTATTGTCGTTGGAGGAATATTCAGCTGGATGAGTTTGAAGATGTAGAACTATGATTTGTGGGGGATAGGTGACTTGGAATTGTGAGTCTGAGCTAAATGATCACACACACACACACACACACACACACACACACACACACACACTGCCCACCAAGAACTTACTGGGTCTTTAGTGTTTATATATTGGTGTAATTATAGGCCTTAAATTCAAGTAAAGTATCATGATTTTTAGGGTCCTTTAAGGAAAAAGAACCTGCAATTATTTAGATGAAATCTTGTTGCCAAGTATCTTTGCTCTTCAATTGACTTATTCCTGGCATTCCATAAAGCCTCAGCTGATGAAAATGAAGAGCTTCTTCTAAGATCTTAGAGCACAATGAAAATAATTGATAAAATTTGTCAAGTGTTTTCTTAATTGCTTTAAAATACATTTAAAAAACTAGTTTCAAAATGAACACATACATCATAAATGAACAGATCATAAATAGATAGATCATAGATACATATAAGTATACAGATGAGAGATAGAGGATAGATAGATCGTATATATATGCTAAATACATAGTAGATGATAAGTAGGTAGATGATAGATAGTAGGTAGAAGGATAGATGAATAGATAGATGATAAATGCAAATAGTTCATAGATACCTATGTATCTATGTATAGATATTATATAGATGATACATCATCTTGAGTCCTTATTGTTGTTGGTAGAATATAGATGATTGATAGATGATAAGTCTTAGATACATACTAGATACATAAATGATAAATAGATGATTGATAGGTGGTAGATGATAGATGATTGGTATAGGTAGATAGTAGATCATAGACACATAGTAAGTGCATAGATGATGATAGATGGATCAGTGATGGATAAATGCACCGATTGTGTGTGTCGTCCGCTGCTTTCTGGAGCTGCCAGCAGGAGCTTCCTGAAGAGCGTGTGCAGCTGGACCGTGCGGTGAGCTCACAGTGTTGATATGAGTGAGATGCTCCCCAGTTCCGTTACGCTGAGATGCTCGTGTGCCTTTGCCTCTCCACCGATAAGTTTCAAATGACTTAAGCTAGAGTGTTTCTAATCCCTTGAGTGCTTAACCAAGACGTGGACCAGAACGATCAGGGAACTGTGGGTTTGTTTTGTAATGCTGGGCGTGGAACCCAGGGCCTTGTATATGCTGGGCAAGCAGCCTGATGCTGACCTTGTCCTCACCTCTGGCTGAGGAACTGTGAACAAACATGTCCTCACCTACAACCTTGAGAATTCCAATAGAGCAGATCCGGGGCAGGGCCAGGTCCATTTTCTGAGGTCTCCACAAGGGCCTTCCTGCTGGCTGAGAAGCGCTCCTGGTCCTTCCGCTAGGATCTACTGTGTACAGGCTGCCAGAGAGCTTCCATGTCCATTTATGAGATGGCTTCCATTGCATTTACTAGTAGCTGCACCATTCTTTTTAGGTTAATTGTTGTAAATGTGTGATGTATTTATGAGATGATAAAGTTGTTTTGTAAACTCAATTTAGTGCGAGATCATAGAAGAAAGAGATTTAAAAGTACATTCCCAGCAATTCCAAGGGTACTTGTACCAAAGCATTCAAAACAGTTTTAAACACAAATGGTGTTATAAATGTTCATTATAGCATTGTTTCAAATCTCTATAAACTCAAGAGCATATAAACAAAGTGGCATATGTCTGTTATTATTTATTATTTATTCAATTGTGCGTGTATGCGTGTGTGTATGTATCTGTGTGTATGTACGTGTGTGTGTGTGTGTGTGTGTGTGTGTGTGTGTGTGTGTATGTGTAGAACCACGGACGAATTCGGGAACTACCATGGACGCCTCCACCTCCTCCTTGTTTATTTTGCCCCAGGATTCACAGGCTCCGCACTACCAGAACCAGAAATGCAGGCCGCCCCCGCTTCTGCCCGGCATCTATATGTGGGGTCTAGGATCCGAACTCAGGACCTTCCGCCTGCAAGGCAGAGGCTTAACCCCTGAGCCACCTCTCCAGCCTCAAAGTGGCATATGTCTGTATAATCAGCCATGAATAGAGACACAATGCTGCTGAAATATGACCCAGGTGGACCCTTACACTATGTGAAGGGATTCAGCTTCTAAAGACCTGTGTCCATTTGTATGAAGTGTTCTGACAGGTAGGTAGATCTCTAGAGACAGAAATAATATTAGTTGCTTTCAGGGTCTGAGGAGAAGGGCACATGAGGAGAGATTACTTATAGGGTGTAGGCTTTCATATGGGGTGATGAAATTGTCCTAGAACTAGATAGCGATGAGGGTTGCACAACCTTGCAAATGTACTGCATGCCATTGGACTGCACCCTATTAAATGATCTCATAGTAGCAGGAGGGAGAGAGAAGAGAGAGGAGATTCCACGTTCCTTTTTTTTCTGTTAACATTTATTTCTCGGTCATAATAAGTGGTGCATAGCGAGTGGAGGGTGTTTGTGTTTCTGACAGCTCAAGTGACTAGCAGAAGCCATCGGCTTATATGACTGCAGTGAGATCAAAATGAAACTCTAGTGGAAGACTTGAGAAAACAGCCCAGGAACTGTTTGGGTCCTGAAAGTTGTGTTCTTATGTGATCTTTACAGATGGCTCAGTTGGGGATGATCTGAGTGCATTTAACTTCACATTTTTATAGACTCTTAAAGGCAGTGGATCCTACATGGGAATAATCAAGAAAATTTGCCTTTACTCAGTGTTTAGCAGAAGCCACCAGGCTGGTGATTTGGTGGTGTTTAGGTTTCCTTGGGGAGGTTTAAGAGATTTTTCATATGGATGATAGCTTAGCCGAGTTCTTTTCTGGAACATAGTTATTTAAAAGCCTCCTTCTTGGGGAGAATCAGTGTTCCTTGCATCATCTAAAGAATATGAAACTGAAAACCTTTGATGATTAAAGTTTTATTGTGCCATCTCCAGCTAATCATGAGAGGCCTGTAATAGCCTGAAACTTAGGGATTCTGTGTGGAAAGGATGTGTTGTGTGTGCATGTGTGCATATTTATGTGCATGTATGTGTGTGTGTGTGTGTGTGTGTGTGTGTGTGTGTGTTTAACTTCTCTTTGCTGCTGTAAGATTATGAACTATGAATCAATGTGCAACATGTTTCTTGGTACATCACCCCCTCCCCGTGTATCTGTCACTTGTGGTATGCTCTGAACAGTGGGGGAACAGGGGCTTGGGAAAGCATATGAACTCGCACTCACATAGAAGAACAAGGTCTAGGTTTTTCACAGGGAGGAGAGAGGTAGTCGCCAGCTCTGCAGAAAGATCTTTCTCAAGCAGAAGGCGCAGCTCCCCCTTCGCCTTCCCTGTTGCCAAAGAAAGACTAGTGGGAGCCTCTAACTTCAAGGGTCCAGGATGGACTGAGAGTGGAGCATGCAAGTCCCCCGGGGTGGGGCTAGAGGTCAGCGACCCTGATGCTTCAGAGAAGGGAGGCACTGGGGGTCTCTGCACACCTTCAAGAGCGCGTCACAAGAGCGAGTCCTGGCGTTTTGCCCTGTTCGTGCCATACGGCATCTTCAGCGAGCTGATGGGAATATCTGCAGTTCCCTGGCTATTTCAGAGTCCTCGGGAAAGGGCTCCTCTTTATCCGTGGTTGTGTCGGGTAGAAAACGTGTTGCAAGCTCTGTGGTGCGACAGACAGGCCAGCCTGGAGGACAGGCAAGAGCCTGTTTTAAAATCACTGAAACAGCTTAAATTGTGGTACTTTCTTCCTTTGTCATAAACCTGTATGGTTTCCTCCTAGAAGCACGCCTGTTGTGATTCCGAGTCCTAGAACAGCGCCTCCCGTGTGTGGAGGCCGATGAATAATGACTGCAGAAAATAAATCTATGGCGGTCCTTTCTTCCCTTGTGTTCCCAGACGATAGCCAGGCAGCTGGCCGAGATCCTGTTGCGGGGTATGTGTGAGCAGAGCTACTGGAACCCCCTGGAGGACCCTCCATGCCAGTCACCGCTGGACGACCCTCTCCGGAAAGGAGCAAACACCAAAACCTACACGCTGCCTCGCAGAGCCCGCGTCTACTCAGGAGAGAAGTATGGGACCTGAGGCTCAGCCGGCTCGGGGTGGAAGGGCCTGTGGGACAATCGCAGGACGAGAGGCAGAGCATGAGCAGACTCCTTCCCTAGTGAGGGTGGGACGCACGCCCGCGTTCACAGCTCCAGCAGATGTCTGCTGGGCGGGGCACTGGAGAGCAGACACCGGCTCCCTTCTAGGTGCTGGGCCGCGGTTCCAAGCCGTCCCGTCTGTCAGTCTTTGGGATTCTCTTGTCACAGGGGCGCCAGCCCAGTGCACAATCAGCAGCCTCTGCTGGGAGACCAGAGCTACTGGTTTTTCTTTTCTTCAGCAATTTCTGGTCATTTTAATTTTGTTCTAAACTAGATATATGGACAATTAAATAATTTTCCAGTGGTTAGAAGGTGATATGTCTTTATGACTTCTTTATTTTTTTTCTTAAGATTTTAATTTGGGACTTGATTTCCTTAGAGGAAAATAGGCCGGGGACTTGGTACTTTCTCAGAGCCTCCCCAAGTCACAGCACGAGGGACAAGAAGGACCAAGTGGTAGGATCACAGGCGCGCTCATTCGCCTGCCTCTCGTCAGTGGCGATAATTTCCCTCTGCCTGTCTAAAGGACAAGGCTTGGTGGCCTTCCGCATGGGTGTGGAGCAGGGGACACTGGTGAAGTGTTATCAATTGGAAAAGGGGCCGTGAGACTTGAGGCTGCTGCTTCAGAAGCCTCAGAGAACACAGGTGGGCTGGCCAGACCTGGTTTCCTGTGTGACTTCTGAAAAGGTCTCCTATCCAAGGGACTTGTTTCTCAAGGTGGCTTCTTGTCCCCTGGTGTCTCAGTCCTTCATCATCTTCTTGCTCCACTTGCATTTCTGTGGATTTGGACAACAGGATGTAGTCTGGCTCTTCACTAGGCTTATTTTAATTTTAATTTTGTTTTCATCTCCATTTCCCAACTCTGCTGTACAGTTTGCCTAATTCACAGACTGCACTTCTTTCTTAGCCCTCTTCCGAATTCTTGAAACATCTGTCAGTTCCAAACTTACTGTTGAGCATCTACAACATTTAAGACTCATATTTGAATATTCGCATCTTCAAAATAGAATGTAGACTTGTTTCATGCATGAGATGCTTCTTAATAGCCAAGACGCCAGGTGCATGAAGGTCTGGCCCCCCTCATCCTCATCAGCGGTGACGCTTGGCTGGAGCCCCATCCCAGTGTAGCTTACCTCAGAAGCCCGTCATTCTTCCCACACTTCAGTGCTCCTGACGCCAGGGCCTGTCCACTCTTCTGACACTGCCCTTCCACCTACATGACGATATTCTAGGGCTTCGTTCCACCTGACACACAGGTCAGTTTGGTTTTACTGAGTTGTAATTCACATACTGTACATTTCACTGATTCAGTGGCTTCTAATGCATCCATATAATTATGATCCCATCACACAATCAAGTTTAGAACATTTTCACTGCTCCAAAAATATACCCAGTACTTCTTAGCTGTCACACCATCTCTCAGTCCCTTGAAGCCCTGTGAATTTTTAGATCGGTCTGTTCTCTCAATCGGTGGGGGGGGGGGGAGCAGTTGGGATTTTTGATAGGAAATGCTTTGAACTTGTAATTTGTAGAATGTTTTTGGTAATGCACCTTCTGGTTTATGACTAAAAGATGTTTTTCCGTTTTATTTTTAATTTCTTCAGTGGTTCATTGTTTTCAGAGTATAAGGCTTATGTTTCTTTTGTTAAACTTACTCCTAATTTTTTTGGTGTATGCACAGTTTTAAACCCTTTGGGGAGATTATTATAAATTGTATTCTAATAAGATATTATACAGTTTTTTTCTTGCAATATCTGTCTAGTTTTAGTGTCTCGATTATTCTAATCATATAAAATATAACGAGGAGTATTTTTTACCCTTCTGCATTTAAAATGATTTCGAGAATTGTATTAATTTTCCTTGAAATGTTGGTAGAATTTACCATCTGGTCTCAGGCTTTGCATTGGGGTGGGGGGTTGTTGACTCACGTTCAAGCTCTTAGTCTAGGTCTATTTAGAGACTGTTTCTTCATGAGTCAGTTTTAGTAGTTTGCATCTTCATATAAATTTTTATTTTATCCGAGTCATTTAATTTGTCATCATATACTCATTCTTAGTGTGCTATGGGCTTTTTTCCTGAAAAGTTGGTCGTTACCTTCTTTCTATGGGTCCCCTCCCCCCTCTTTCTCCCCTCCCTCCCTCTCTCTCTCCTCCTCCCTCCCTCCCTCCCTCCCTCTCCTCTTTTTTTTCCCTAGGGGGAAAGTGTAACTAAAATTTTTCATCAGGTGGTTTTACCTTTTGGAAAAACCAGTTTTCAGGTTTTCTCTGTTCTGTGTTTCACTGATCTCCGTGCTGATCTTTGCACCTTCATTTTTAGGTTTCTAATTTTCTGTGTTCAGAAGCTGCTTCTGGGAAAATCCGCTGGGTATGCTCTTGTTTGGGCTCCTTGTGACCAAGGCAGGACTTGTCAGTCCATCTGCTGTGTGGCCCTGGGCACAGCAATCTGTCTCAGCTGTGCTGACGGGAAGTGGAAAGGGGAACCCTTAGGTGATGCTCCAGCTTCATTTTGGCCAATAGCTCCAAAGTCTTCTCTTCTGTTCAGTCTCTTGTAGTTTAGGTCAGGACTTCTTTTTTTTAAAAAAAAATTGTTTTTTTTCCTCTCATCCAGTTCAACCCATCACTCCCTCTCATCTTCCTGTCTGCCTTCTTCAGTGGGCCCTATGGTTCCCTTTGGATAGTCTGCTCCGGGTGGGGCCCAGGCCTCTGTGGCAGAACAAGTGGCCTTTCCTTGGTTTGACCCACTCATAGAGGCACTCTCCCCCACCTGTCTAATCCTAACCCCTGAGGTTCCCATTGCCTGTAATTATTTCTCCTCCAAATTCTAAGAGCCTGAAGACGTGGAGGTCCACCACTGGCCAAGACATTCCACTCAAGGCAGGGTTGCTGCATCCAGAATAAAACATGGTCTCACCAGACCTGCACTATGTCTGACATGTCAACACCCTCCCCCCAAAGACTCGAGAGGATCTCAGGACTTCTTAAACAATTTTCATGACTCCTTTTCACCTGAGAAAGTTTTACACGACCTCCATATCTAGACACATAAAACAGGTGTACAAGTCAGACATTTGCTGATAAGACAAATCATCAAGCAAATAAATCAAGTAGTTTATTTTAAAACAACTTTTAGTATATACAGTTCTACCATTTATTAAAATTGAAAGCAGATTTGCATACTATTGGGATATGTGCTTTTTTACATAAAAATAAATCTTGATTGAGTATTTGATGCTGTGGAACATAATTATCTTCAATATTTCTCAAAGTCAGTCAATAATTTCATTGTATTGTTGTTAGTGCTAAGCACACCTCTTCCTGGACATACAGCATTTCTGTATGCAGAGAGAAGGGATCACCCACTGTAGGCCTCTGATCACCTTCTGGGTCTTTCTTTGAAGACTGTCTTGTGCTTTGGTAAATGTTTCAGTGACACGTAACAGACATAAGGAAAAGATCAGCAAGCGAGAAGTATGAACCAGTGCATTTTGGCCGGTGGAGCACGTGAGCCTTGGCAGCCTGGGCAGGACGCTAACTCCGCCAGGCCTAGAGGCACTTTGTACGCTCTTGCAGCTACCCTGATGCTTGCACAACAGTTGATCTGGCCAGTTTTGACAGGTGTATGTCAGACATGAACATATACCTCTAGTCCATGCCTTTGGGAAACTGAGATGGGAAGATCATTTGAACTCAGGAGTTCAAGACTAGTTTGGGCAATGCAGTGAAACCCCATGTCAAAATACATAAGTAAATAAACAAGTTCTTCTTGTGTTATCTTCAACACAGCGCTAAAACGAAACTTATATAAATATTATCATACACTGCTCATGGAGATCTAACTTTTCTGTTGAGTGTTCTTACTTGAATGTTTCAACTGCATTTTTTCAAGTTCAATGTAGCCATATCATAAATGCTTTTATTGTTTGATGCTTCCATATACAAATACAATGAACTTACGCGTCTTCATCTCCTACTACCCACCCCTCCTGTCCCACTTCACACGTCCTCCTCCCCAGCCAGCCTCCCTCCTGCTCCCACATCCCCCGGGTCCATCCAGGGCCTCAGTATTGGCAAGTGTCCGGGTACCGCTGGGGCATGGTCAGCCCATCAGTGGGTAAAGTGCAGTGAAGAGCCCCCCCTCCCCGCATCGGTCTCAAGCTCTCTCTCAGGCGGCACAGCATGTCCGGAGATCCTCCTTCCTCTTGGCAAATGCTGACAGCCAGCCGTGAGGAGGGCTGCTGGAAGTGGACACGCTGCAGTGAGCGCGTGGATATGGCGCCCCGACGTGAACTAGGGAACTGTCTGGCAGTATTCTCCCCACCTCAGGCACCCTCATTTCTCAAGGCTGCCTAAGCCTTGGGATCGAGGGGGCTTCTGATGTCCTGCTCAGGGCTGAGCAATTTCTGTACACTTTGGCCAGTTGTGGTTCTTCACATTATGCATCTTCCATGACAAAAGGGAGCTTTCTTGGTTGAAGTGCTGAGTTCTTCCTTGATCTGTGGGTGTAAGGATAAGATCGGAGCTTACTCTCGAGTGTTTATAGTTAGCACTTAAGAAGTTTGTTTCCACCTGGGACCTGTGGTGTCCCCTTCCACAGGGTTTGCCTTGGTTTATGGTACCAGATAGTGTTTCCTGCATGAAGGGAGCCTCATACCAATCAGAAGGGCAAGTGGTCACACCACCACACTCATCTTCAAATGAATGTTTTTACATGTAGCAGTAGTTGTTTCCAAACAAACTGTGTGATGTTTCATTGTATGAACGCTCGTCAGTGTGTTGACCTGTTACGCTTATGATGATCATTTGTGTTGTTTTCCCGCTCTGTTTGGGACTGACAGAGACTGTGTTGCTTTGAATGCTCTTGTACATGATCCTTAATGTGTGTTCATGTGTGTTTTAGTCAAGTGTACAAAAAGCTTAAGGTGGCCTAGATAATTAAATGTATATTCAAGTGGAAAATTAGCACAAGCAAAGCAGGAGTTTAAAGCCACAGGTGTGCCAAGCCTGCAGTGGCTGGTGAGAAGATGCTGCAGGAGCAGTGGGGCGCAGGTGCTGGAGCACCCCAGCAGGCGTAGGAGGAGAGAATGGACTCCAAGGACTCCATCTGGATCTGGGGTTCTGGTGGTCCATGCAGAAGTTTCCAGTAAGGATGGGGTACTGATGAAAGTGAATAGGTCAGGTGACTTTTTGTAACAATTTAAAAAACAGTTCTCTCCTCACAGGGATAAGAGAAAGCTATTCCGGAGCTAAGTATGAGTGACCATGGCTTAGGGACACAGATTCAGGTTGTCCCAAATACCATGTTCTGATGTGGTAATAAGGTTCGTGAAGTTTTTATAGTAACAGAATAAATCAACATGCTTTTCAAATCCTTCGGTGGGAGCATCATGAAGGAAGGTTACAGTAAAGTGGGGAGCCGTCTGCTGTAGACCTCAGATGCTGTCTGATGACATTCTGAACTTTTGGTAGGTGGAAGCTAAGGTCTGTTTGTACGTTTCAGAAGGACTTACCTAGTAGGCACAAAGGTCATACACAGAGGTGGACAGGTGGCTACTAAGGTGGGCTAAAGATAGCGCAAGATGATTTGGCTCTGAACCTGCATCACTGCAACCTCTCCATTGTCACTGAAGCTGTAAACCGTCAGCTTTGCGGGTGCAACCTCTTTCCCAGAACTTTCTCCTTCATGCTGCAAGAACTCGTTGGACCTCTTCCCCCTCCCTCCCTCCCAAGTCCCCTGCTAGCCTTAATGAACAGAGGTCTGTCCTCTCACCAGGATTGCAGGAGCCCTCCCCTAAGGGATGAACCATGTTGACTCACGTAATCCATCCAGGAGGGATGCTCAGTAGGCTCTGGTGATGTGATGAAGGGCCTGCTTTCTTTGTCACCAAGGGATTGATGTCACATATGAGATGACAGAAAAAGGGAAGCATTGTAGGGTGTTGCGCATCGTCCTCAGGCTGGACTAGCCGACCCCTGGTTTTAAAAACACTTCTCTTAGTTATTAGCTGAGATCCTTTGCTCAGCGCCCTTAGCTGGACCTTGCAGTCGATACCAGCTTCCTGCGGAAGGATGCCGTGTCCCTGTGACTCCTTGGGGGCGTGGTCTTCACACACCACCTCCCTCCTTTCAGGCAGTACTGTGTGTGCTTATTCCCGCCGCAGCATTTTTCCCAAGACTGTTACTGGGCAGCTCTGGAAAGACTTAGGTGCTTGTCCCTGTCCCTTGTATTACCGAAGCACATGATGTGCTGGTGACTTTATCTAAGCTAAGAAATGAGGCGTTTGCCTGGAGGTCGCCCTTGGAGTTGGTGGCATGCTGAGCCCACAGTTCTTCCACTTTCAGTCCCTCCCCAGCACTGCCCCTCACTCAGGCTGCTGGCTCTGGGAAGCTTGATCTCTGTCTTATCCCCCCGCCCCCCACAACCTTCATGTAACTTTCTCTAAGTCCAACCCTCCATTTTCCCATTCTCCGTAGGGACTGGGCATTCCAAGAGAAGGGTGTCACAGAAGGATGTCCCAACAGTTTTGACCATCCTGTCTGGGTTCCTTACTTGTGTGAACAGCCGAGAGAGAAGAAATAGCCACAAATGGGTCTCAGCTATTTTCTTTTATTCTTTTAGCATTTCATACATGAACATAGTGAATTTATGATATTCATCCCTTAATACCCAATCCCGTCCTCTTCCTTTTCCATTAGAATCCTCTTCTATCTTCCCAGACTCCCTCCTGTTTTCAGGTCTTTTTACCTGTGCGAGGTCTCAACGACTGACAGAGAACATCCGGCATGTGCTTTCAGGCATGTTTTCCCCTTAGTCCTGGAGGTGCCTGGTGCCCATCTCCCTGCAGGGCCCAGGAAGTGGAATCAACTGGAGTTAACGTGCTGCTTGTTAGCAGCTCTGGTAATAGTAACACAACCTAGTACTAGATGGCTCAAAGAGAATCTGGAGATTATCCATGGTCTGAATTGGCCGGTGTGAAGTCGCAATTAGCACAGGCTCTCTTTTCAATTAGTCTGAACAATGCAGGACTGGAAAAAATGGTTAGGGTTACTACTATATTTACAAGATCCTACTGCATGTAAGCACAGCAAGGATATCAGGAAATAATTTACTAGGTATGCACAGAGAGGGGGGAGAGAGACCAGGGCGTACTCTTAATTCACAGCTTTCAGGTTCTGTTTCTGAATGTTAAGGGGAAGAATTGTTCCATTAAAAAACACTAAAATCACTGCAAGATGCCGCCCCTCCCAAAAAAACAACAATTCCAGGTCCAGAATCCTGCTATGCATTCCCGGGCCAGACTGACCATGACTGTAGATCTAGAAGGGCATAGAAAACCTCGCACAGGCAGAATTCTGAGAGAAGACCATGGTTGGGATTCCTGTGTCTCTTCCAACATCTTCGAGACAACACAAGTGTTGCCAGCACTCGGAGAGAACAAGGGTTTATAATTATTTGCAAAACGTGAAATTTTGCTCTATTTTTAGGAGAGGAAGTCTCCTCAAATGATTGTAATGTCACTCCTAGGAAGATGTAAATTTAGTCTTTATTTAGTCATTTTCAAAATAGGCAGAATTTTTTTAAAAAAACCCAGTTTATTTTTATTTATCGTAAACTCTTTTTTAATCCCCTGAAAAAAAAAAGTTGAGTTTGGCCCAGTTGGTAATAGCATTCACAATTCTACTCCAAGGATTCTAGAGCTTTCAGTTAGGAAGGACAAAAAGGTAAAAGAAAAAAGAATAGGCTTTCAAGTCCCTAGAAGTGTTCACAGAACAAAATAATAAGATCTGGTGGGTAGAGATCGGGGTCGTGTTGGAGTTATTATTAATATCTGCTGACCTCTTTGCATCATTGGATTAAACGATTTTTTGTTTCATCAAAGTCTGTGAGAGTTCAGCCTGATTCCATAAGGTAGACAAACAAGGCAGCATTTGCATACTGCTGCAGAGCACAATGTGTGTTTCAGTAAGCTGCATCTTTACAGTACTGGAGAAATGATTGGGACGCTAACAGGACCTCCTATCACTTACTTCATCAGAATGACGTTGTAAGGTGAGGGTTAGCAGGCAGTGCAGAGGAGATCGTGAGACGCTTGCTCTCCTGAGGTCGTATTATTACACAGTGCCATTTTGTATTGATTTAAATTTCTGCCTCTGTAATAAGTACATATGTTATTTGGGCTTTTAACTTAGGCTTTTGCAGTTTTATTTCACCCGTCTGCTTGCCAGTCAAAAGTGTAGCTAAAATGTATTAATTCCATAAATTGCCATAGCAATAAGCAAACTAATTCAAGTGTCCAAATTATACAGTGTTTTTCCTGGGTTTGCTATAAAAATCAAGACACTTTTAGCATTGCATTCTGCTTGTCGCCGTGTATCTTGTGTTATTTTGAAGTTGCCATATATCAAACTTGGTTTTCTTTATGCAGCATTTTTTGTCCTCAAGAAAATACTGAAGAGGCCCTGCTGTTGCTGCTGATTAGTGAGTCGATGGTAAGTAGAATGTGTTTCTCCTTGGTCTTTCCCCTGACCCTAGAGTCCCTTTTTCACTATGTCTGTTCCCTCATTATAGTCACTTTTTGTCTAAAGAAAATACTTTCTAAGAGGAATACCTTGGAGCAGGGCGGGGGACAGCAGAGGTTGTAAAAGAGATACTCCTTCTAGAAAAATTCCTGGACTACCTAGTAAAGTCCTTTGGTCTCCTCACAGGTTTACTGTGGTACTTAGCAGGATCTTAGTTCATCCTCCATCCACCATGTGCCAATTGCAAACTTATGAATAGCCCTTTCATCTATAAGGAAATTTCAGTGAAAATACCCTGAAAAGAAGCCTTCCAAGGGAAAGCAGCCCTGAAGGAAACAGCTGTGGATCTTCTTGTGCCTCACCTGGGGCCAGGGGCCGGAAGAATCACTGATGGGAGCATCCGCCTGTGGTTTTCACAGCAGGATCCAAACGCATCTGCCTGCCCCTCTCGCTGCTTTCCACAAGCACCTCTGAGCCTGGCTCTGCAGAGTCCCAGGGGTGACAGTGCCTCCTACTGCCACGCTCTGGCATTGCTGGGGAGCTCTGGCCACCATCTGATGCGGTTGAGCTGTCTTGGAGTTTGCCTGAGATATTGAATTTTGGTTGCAGAGCTCATCAACTGTTGGACTTCCGCAGCACAGGTTGCGTGGCCTTGGCCGGAAGCCTTGGCATGCTTGTCACAGAAAAGCTGGTTCCAGGAGCTTGAAACGTACCAGGGGTCTCCTTTCTACTCTCCTCCTTTTGACAGGCGAGGGACCTGAGGCCAGAGCGAGGCGTATACATGACACCGTGGACTACTGTTCTTTGTGGGAGGTTGTGCTCCCCCTTTCTCAGAACTTCTAGCCCACTGGGCAGTCGGTGGAGAAAAAGGAATCATGAGGAGAACATCTGAAGTCCCCTTCTCTCCCCAGAAATGCTGTGTGCAGGAAGAATCTGCAGGCAGGCTGGGCCAGCCAGGGCAGTAGCTTTCTTGCCTCAGTTGAACTTGGGATTTTCCTTTCCGCAAAGGCCCAGAGGTGTTTACAAGCACAGACTGCTTGAGTTACCACTGCTTTTTACTTGGCCGCTCCTGACGTCACTAGGCTCGCTTCCTCTCCAGGAAGCCAGTTGCCCCCTGTTTCATCTTTCCTTGACCGTCAGCTTGTAACGTAGGACGGTGTCGTTTATACTTTCTGCTCTGCCTTGCACCATTGGGAACAGCGCATAAGTGACCATGCTTGCAGTAGGTCTCTGTTTTCAGTGACAGACCTCACCTGCATGGTCACCAGTTTGTGGGGCAGTTCATGTTGCCCCCCTGCACTGGGCTCTTCGCGACACAGCTGTCAGTTTCCGTGGCAAAAACTCCGTTGGTTGTGTACAAGCTCCAAAAGGGCAGTAGCCACCCATTTTAGATTACTCGACTAATTCAGACTGAAAATATTTTGTTCATTAGACCATGTGTTCAGTCTGGAATTTCAAGAAAGTGGCCTCATATCCACCGCCCTTGCTCCTGGTGGGCTGCAGACACTTTAGAGGCTCTCTGCACCCTACCTGCTCCCTCGTGGAAGTGACAGAAACAACACTCAAAGCTGAGATTCCTTTAGACAGATTCACTTCCATCACGTTTCAGGGTCTCTTCGGGAGACATTAAAGTACAACGACTCCGTCAGTAACCAAATGAGAAGGTTGGATTTCCAGCCAATGTTCTCCCTGAAAATCGTCCCTGCGTGAAGTGGTCCCCGGGAGGCTCTTCTCCCACCCACCCCCCCCCCAAACTCCTTGATTTTTCAGTTTGGGGACAGAAAAATAATTGTGTTCAATTTCAGAGCCAACATGAGAATTGTCATGTTGTTTGGATGTCTAAGAAATGATATTCTTCTAACTTAAAAACATAAATTGATCTAACATTCTTCCACTCACAAGAATTCATTTGGAAGTGTAACCACTTTCTCACTGCATGGCAAATTAGTTTTCTCTTAGAGAAAAAGATCATCAGACCTATATCTACAGAATCTCCACAAACCTGGGATTCCTGGATTCTTATTACTTATGTTTACTTGTTTAAGGTTATAGATTTTAACTTTTGAATTAAAAGGTACTGATACTTTCTCTGAAAATAAAAGCTCCTTTGAGGTCATATGATTTCAGAACTTCCTAAATAGTATAGGTGCATTGTGCTTCATTTTCTTCCATGCACGGTCCAGTCTGGAGCATTTCTTTCTTTCTTTTTTTTTTTTTTTTTTAAGACTCTTTTTTTTTTTTTTTATTTCAGCTCATACAAACTTATTAGGTACACCAGTTCCCTCCCTCCTCCTCCTCCCCCCGTACCCCTGCTCCCCCTCTCCACCCCTCTCCCTCCCCATCCCCCAGTGCCTCCCACCCCAATTCCCAGAGAGTCCTTTCTTGTGCATGTCTGATTTTCCTCTGGGCCCTCCTCTCCGATGACGTACAAGGACCCAGTGGCCTTTCCCTGAAGCCCTTTCCCATGTTCCCCTTAGGTATAGGAACACTGCTGTGGCTGCCAATCCTTTACCTCCAAGGCTCTTGGTGCCTTTAGCAGATGCTAGATTTTGTGACGTCAACAGTGTGTTGGACAATGCGCAGGGCATGCAAAGTCCAATTATGATTGCTTCAGCCCTAACTAGTATAGAGTATCTTACATATCATTGCTCCTCCCATCCTTTTGCCCTTACACTCTTACCGCCCCCTCTTCCGCAAATTTCCCTGAGCTTCAAGATGGGGAGAGACTAAGCTGGCCTAGTTCTAGGTGGTTGATATAGAGTCTCTGAAGTTCTGGATTGTGGTTTGTTGATTTTCTTTTGCAGTTTTGCTGCTCCTGCAGTGCCCTTCACTCCATCCTGGTGGGCATTGTATGTTACCCCCTGGCCAGAGACAAAAAGCTGTTAGAGTCTTGTAATAAAAGTACATTCAAAGGTAGATGTAATAAAAGTGGGAAACCATACTAAGGGAGGGGTCTATCACCCATTTGCAAAATGGTTACTTTTTATCTGCCAGACTATATGCCCTCCTCTTCTGGTGAGATCACACCCCCTCAGTAGTAAATGATCAGGAACAAAAGTCTGTGACCTTAATCAGATGTCTCACTACTTATTGGGTCCTCGGTGGAGGCCTGTTTTCCCTGCTGTAACAGTCCGGAGCATTTCTAGTGAGTCAACGAGTCGAGACCTTGTAGAGCAGGCCCTCCTGCCTTCAGAACGTATCGTTGGGCAAAAGGCACTGTATAGAAAACATAGAATGAAACCTCCAAAAGCAGGCTTGTTTTCATAAGAGATGACTCACTTTGTAGGAAGCGGCCTGTTTTATATGTTCTTGTTTGCCTTTGACATTTCGGAGCCAGGAGTTTTCAAGTGAGTAAGTTCTGATGGATGTCTCAAAGCAGATGCTGTGGATGCACACAAGGAGGCACCTTGCCTCATTAGCCAGAAGGAAGGTGTGTGCACAGCCTTTCTGAATGTCAGGCAGGAAGTTAAACATCAGCCTTGGGGACAAGTGACCCCAAACCTGGTATGCTGCTCTCCTACGTAAGACAGGGGCCTTTCTCTGTTCCTCAGATAGATGGACCTGTCAACCTCTATTAATTGTTAAGGATGGGGAAAGCAGGCAAAAATCTAACTTTATTAATTTCAAAAAAAGAAGCAAAGGAGCTAGCTCTTGAGTCTCTGCTCCATGAGGTGTATGTGAAGGAGTTCATTTTCAGAAGTGATCAAAGCACGTCGCTGCGGAGAGCGTCCTCCAGGTAGACAGCCTGGGTAGACTGGCTGCAGCTGGCAGGTGTCGTGCTCAGCAGTGGAGATGTGACACCGGCCAATGCTCTCCTGAGGCCTCTGTGGAAAAGTGAAAACGATTTGCTCCTTTTCTTCTCATGCATATCTGTCGTACACCTCCCTTTGAAAGGCTGAATTAACTCTTTAAGGTCCTTTCCTGTGGCAGTGTCATGCAGTATCATGAAGGAATCTGAGCATTGCTTAGTGACTGAGGGGAAGCTACAGTCATCTCCATGGGACTTGATGGCATCACTGGATGGTGGGAAAGCTCTCCCCTCTCCACATGCAGCAGCAGGCAAAGCGAGGAGGCAGCGGTTGCATGACCCACTGTAGGAGCCACAGGCTGCTTGAGGACCCAGGCGCAGCCTTCCAGAGCTTCCTTCAAACACCTGCCAACAGTTTGACACCTCCAGGCCTTCAGCCGAGTAAAACATAGACCATGTCTGTGGTGCTCTGGGGATTCTGAATACATGTCCCAAGGTGACAGGCCCTCGGTTACTCTGCCTAGGTGACGGCAATATGGCAGTCGCCGTATGTGGTTGACTCACGGTGTGCTTCTCTTGCATGTCATCTCCAGGCCAACCGAGATGCTGTGCTGAGCAGGATCCCAGAGCACAAGAGCGACCGCCTCATCAGCCTGCAGAGCGCATCTGTGGTCTACGACCTGCTGACCATTGCTCTCGGAAGAAGAGGCCAGTACGAGATGCTGTCGGAGGTACAGCTGCGGGGAGGTGGTGAGGTGGCTGGGAGAGAAGGCATGAGGACCCCCCTGCTCGTGGCATGTCCTCACGTCAGTCATTGAGCTCCGCTCTCCTGCGTGTTCGGGTTAACTGACTGGGTAGTAGAAACAAGGACAGTTTCTTGCTTTGAGTGTATGGTAAGCCCCCAGGCTGTAAGTCTGGAGACAGCACTTCTCCAGGCCGGTTCTCTTCCAGGATAATTTCCATGACAACAAAAGCCTCTATCTATCGCTGATACCAATCTGCGTATCAAATGCTTTCCTTTGAACTGAGGCCTGGAGATCTGGCCACCTGCACCATCGAGTTGACCATTATGTGTCTTCCTGACTTAGAGTGCTGTGCACCGTGAGAAGGGGCTTGTGGACTCCAGGTCTGCACAAGGGCCGTGGTGTTCCCAGACCCCCTCCCCGCTCGGCTTCTAGGGAGCATTTGGGACATGTGCTTCCTAGACACGTGACAGCTCAGTTTCACTGGGACCTGTCACTTGAGTGTGGTTATGCATTATTAAGTGTCTGCCCAGAATACCAAATTTCACATTGGCAGGCTAAATAAGTAGGGAGACCATTCTATCTTTCCTCTAGCAAAACAGAAAGAGGGAAAGAAGCAACCCATTTTGTTAAAATAAACTTTTCTGTGTTATTTATCTTTCTCTTTCTAAATTTATACCCATTGCGACAGCCTCTGGGCACGAGGACAGGGATGAAATACAGTAACAGATTGGCTGAAATCAGATCAGAGCGCGACTCACCCTGCAGCCTGTGGCGATCACCACATTAGGCAGGAACCAGGGGAACAGATGAGCCTGCGTGGCTCGAGCCTTTTTTTAGACGTTGGTTTGGTGACTGTACAGGGCAGTGTTTACTCAGCCTTCCAACACCCAGACCCTCACGATGGAGCAACGCAGCGTGTCCAGGGCCCCCGCACCCACGGCCAGTCCTTCTGGGACTGGGTCCAGGGCTGGGGTCGGCTTGTTCTGTTCCTCACTAAGGCGCCTAGTTCATTGGGGTCCTTAGTTTCCTGGACCTCCTTCTCCCAATAGCTTGATCCTGTGCCCACCAAGTCACATGTCTGGGCCCAGTGCCACCTGTTCACAGCTGAGTTCCTTCAAGGCACTTCTGACCTCTGGTCAAACATTTCCCACCCCTCCAGTGTGTGGTTTTCATGTCTGCTTTCATTCCTTATGTGGCGACATCGTATGAACAGGTGTGAGGAGCCCGTGGTGGCCAAGTCGTGGACAGGCCACAGAGTCCTGCCCAGACACTTCTCATTCCACGGCTGGCTCTAGCCTTGACGTTCACCTTAGCAGCATTGCTGCGTGAGCTGGCAGCTGTGTGGCACGTGCCTACCCCTGGCCTGGATTCCCAGATGGCTTTCGTCTTGATGTCACACGGAGCTTCCACCTTAGGGCGATGACCTGACTCTCAAGTCTCTGGAGCCCAGAACGTGTCCCCGGGATGTCACCCCACTAGTTATGCTCAAAAGAGACAGTGCCAGAGGTTGCGCGAGTGTTGGAGTGAGAGAGTGGGAAAGGGGAGATTGAATGCTCTATTCCTGAGACTTTTCTTTGTACCATGTTCGTATTTTACCAATTAGAACTATCTAAATCAGTTGATAGGATATATTAATGTTATTTCTCCAACTTATATGTATGTTATCATCACTTCTTTACAAAGTGGGGCTATAGGCAAAAGGCCCCTCCCAATCTAGAGTGCACCAGCCAGCAGCAAGTACTTACTGCCCATGTGACTGACTTCAGGGAGACTCAGCGTACAAGGTGGGGCTCAGCACGTGAGGAGAGGCTCAGCATGCTCATTCAGAGATGAAGGGCTTGGGGCCTCGGCCTCCGTCTGTCGACAGTTACATTTCTCCCGAAAGCACGTGGTGACTTTGCTCTCTTAGCTCAGCCCCTGATGGGGGCCTGTCTCCCATTCCTGATGGGGCCTGAATCGCACTGACATGCTTTTACCTCTCTCTTTTGCCCGTCTACTTCCTCAAGATCTGAAGTTAAAATAGTAACAGCATTTTGAATTGAAGGGAAGTTCGCATGAGCACAGTAATGGTTTCTAGTGCGCACTCAGTGGCATTTAGCACGTTCCCACTACTCCGTAGCTGCGTGTCGTGGTTTGAATGTAAGTTGTCCCCGTAGACTCATGTGTTAGAATCTTCAGTTGATGTTGGTACTGGAAAGGTCATGGCAACTTTAGGAAGCTGAGCCTTGAGGAGAAAAGCACATCCTGGGGGGTGGGCCTTGATGGACTGGCCCCTCCCTGCTGCAGTCGGTTGGCCTGTTGCAGTTGGCTCTCCTCAGCCTGTGGGATGACGTGCTTTAAGCCTCCTCCAGCTTCTGCCACACGCCATGCCTTTCCTGCTGGGACTGGACTGTACCTCTCCTCCGAAACCATAAGCCAGGGAAATCTCCTTGTCCTCCCCTTCAGTTGCTTGAGTCCGAGGGTTGTTTCACGGCAGCAGGGAGCGACGGTTACACCGTGTGCATTGGCTTTGCATCACCAAATACAGTTCCTGACAAGGGCTACTCAGAAAGAAGAGGTTTATCCAGGTCATAGTCTTGGAGCATCGAAGTCCAAGGCGCAGCTCAGACTGTACGGAGACATGGCCACCACTCGGTCGTGTCACCTTATGCCAGCTAGCAGTGGTGGGTATGCGTATGAATTAGGAACAGAGAGGATGGGAGTGGCTAGACTTATTCTTGAGGACTCACAGGGACCTCACCAGGCCCTACGTCCCAACCATTCCACCACCTCCCAAAAGTGCTTCTCCAAGTGCCAATCCGCCCATTGCAGTGAACCCTTGGGGACACTCAAGTCATGGCAGTGGCCATTGCTTTTAATTCCAAAGCAGTTTCATCACCCTGAACAGAAGCCCACATCCTTTAAGCAGGTGCTTCCCTTTCTTTATTCCCAGCTACCTGTGTCTGTTTGCATGTTGGGGGCCTTTCATGAAAGTAGAAGCAGTGTGCCCAGTGTCTGGCGTCCTTCTTTTAGCGTAATGTCTTCAAGGTTACCCATGTTACATCCATGTTATAGCTCATTGTAACATCTCACTCCTTTTCTGGCTGAGTCATAATCCATTGTAGATATCTACCACTTGCTTGCTTGATGGACACGGGTGTTTGCATTTTCTGGCTGATGTGAACAGTGTGGTTGTGAGGACAGCTGAGTGTCAGACTTCCTGTTGTCTTTCCCTGGCCTCTCTGAATATTCAGGTTGTCATCAGTATCGCTACAGTGCAGCGGCCTCATCTTCAGCACCGTCACCAAGGCTGTCTAGTATTCACGAACTGGTGGTCCACCCATCATTCCGAATTACATGCCACAGTTTTGCCCTTCCCCTTCTTTTTCTTTACTTCCTTTACTCCTATAATGAAACTTTCTTCGTTATTCTCTTCCTTTCACATGCAGTGGTTCTGTCTGCTCTGAAGAACCAAATGACACGTACAAATATAGAAAAGGATGGTCACTCAGAGCCCGCCATCCTGAGCTAGCAGAGTCCTACTGATATCGAAGAGTAATAACTCTTCCATTTCTAGGAACAAATGAGTGGGGGAATGGGAAGCGATGTGTGGGGGGTAACATCACACCAATCTAATTCTATCGTGGCCAAGCCCCTGCTTCCTTCCCTCTTTGACATGTCATCCTTCCTGACCATCCCATCCGGAAACCCAGGTTCCTAACCTAGTGCATCCTGGGCAGTCTTTAGTCAGGGTGCTTTGGTTTGAGTTCTGGGTTTGACTTTTTCCTGCTTGTTTCATCCTAGACAAATTATCAGCTTTCTCTGCCTCTGTTTCTTTCCTGTAAAACAGAATAATGCTCATATTAAACAGGTGTTAGGTCGTGTAAAACGCACAGGACAGAGCCCAGCACCCAGAGCTCAGTGCTCGGTGCTGCCAACACTGCCACAGTACACATAAGCGCAGCCAGGAGCAGGGGATGTGACAGCACAGATAAGTGCACAAGAGAAGCTTCCCGTGCGCTCATTGAACACGCAGAAACGTACAAAAGACAACGATTCAAAATGGCGACAGAGCCAAGCTGTTACTTATCAGTGAGGAGCAGGCCCGCTGCCACCGAGCGTGGTCTGAGAGTGTGGCTCAGAGGTGACGAGCCGCTGACACATGAACTGGTTCTCAAGGCACCACAGGAATTAAATGCAGTTTCCTCCCCTCCCCCTCTCATCTGCAGTTTTGCTCCATGTTTTTTTTCTGTGGTCAAATTCAATCTAAAAATATTAACTGGAAAATTCCAAAAGTAAATAATTTGCAAGTTTTGTATTTCTGGGGAGTGTGATGAGATCTTGCTGTGCCGTGCTCTGAAAAAGGGGAGCAGAGTCAAAGGGTGACTCTCTTGCTCAGTGTGTCCTGCCGTTAGTTTCTCAATAACCGTCTTGGCTGTCAGATTGAAGACTGTCCTGGTATTGCAGTGCTTGTGTTCAGACAGGCTCTGTAAGGCAGTGTCCCGGGACGCCGGGGAGTAATGCAGGGCGCTCACTAATGCAGAGCACTAACTCACACCCGGGAATGCTCTGGGGCATACAGGAGGAAACAGTCTGCATGGGGCTTGGTACTGTCCGTGCTTTCCACATCCACTAGGGCTCTTGGAATATGCTCCCAGCAGATAAGGGGGCTGCTGCAGAAGTCCTCATCAGTGAGTTGGCCAAGGGTGAAGAATTTAGGGCTGAGGGATGGGGAATGGAAGGCCCCTTTTCCATTCTGGAAGGAGAATATGTTGGAGAGAGCTCTAGGGACAGACCCCTTGCTCGTAGCCCTCACTGATGAGCTCCAGGTGAGCCCTGACTGGCTGTGAATGGGTCCTGTGTGCTCCAGAAATCTGCAGCATCTCCTTTTGTGTGTGTGTATGGGAGGAGGGGGGGTCCTGAGCCAGAAGACGTGGAGAGAAGTTCTGTCTGTGCTTTTCTTCCTTTCTCATCCACAAGCAGCCTCGTATCCACTGCAGGGCAAGGACGTACTTGCTCTCTTCTTGGCCTCTCTCCTTGGCCAGTCTGGGCCCATGAGCACCAAGAAGAGAAGGGGGCTGCACTGTGAGGCCAGCAGGTCCTCTCAGTGACAGGCAGCAGGTGTGTTATGTGGCGCTTACACCCCAGCCTCTGAAGAGCTGATCCACAGTGCGGCAGCAGATGCCACCAGCAGTCATCGCTCTCAGTGTCCCTTCCTTCTGCAGTGCTTTTTCAATCAGGAAGCCTGTTCTGAGTGCTTGAGGTGGGCTGCTTGGCATGAGCCCACCCCAGATTTTCTTTCCTATCAGGCCTCTTCAGCCTGGTATTGGGCATGAAGAACTGAATGACAGAAACAAACCCAACGTCTATCATGGCCTCCCTCCGGCAGGCTTAAATATAAGCACAATGTTTACCGTCACTCCAGTGCTATGAGTTTTCGTGTTTTTTCAAGGACTAATTATGTACCCTGCTGAAAAGTTTGTGTAGGAAGGAACATTTCTTATTTTCCCTTAAATTTAAGTAGTGGCCCTAGTTGGCATGACAACCCCGCTATTAAAATAAAGTCAGGACACAGTTTCCTCTGTTTTTCAGAATGAACCCAAGCTGCTAAGGAGGTTTGTTTCTCAAACTTGACTATTAATGGTTTCATTTTGACAGAATATCTCGGGGGTCCTTCTAGGAGGTTGTATGTATCCCCCCTACATAGCATAGCAGCTTTAAAGACAGAAGGGGTATTTTTATCCTTCCATTGAACTCATATTCACTTGTTTGTGGTAAATCTCAACAGTACTGGAGCTCTGGATAGAACTGTACGGCTGATGCTTGTACAAAGGGGCTTCTCCGCTCCAACCTGAACACTTGTGTTGCCAGGAGAAGCTGTGAAAGGCTGCCCGTCTGCCCAGCCCACTTGGTGGACACCACTGCTTAGATGTGTTGAGGTTGCGCCGCCCGCTCTGCCTGGGCCTCGGTGCCCAGCAGCTGGAAGGCGGCAATGTGTGTGGTGCCAGTGGCTAAGCAGTAAGATACAAGGCAGAGTCGAGCCTCTTGCAGGACCCATAAGATTTTGCTGAAACATCAGTGGCTTACAGTCAGTGTGCAATCATCCTGTCTTGGGTTTTGGAGGAAAACTATCCCTGGCAGAGGAACAAATGTGTCTTCCCCAAAGGTCTAGCCCAAAGGTTAAAGGTCACTTAATAAGCAATGGGCAGCAGCAGAAGCTAAAGGCCCTGCTTGGGGCATAGTGTCTCTGCACAGATCTCAACACTGGGGCAGCTCTCCAGGCCAGCCCAGTGGAACTCAGTTAATGCGTTCTTGCGTGACAGCCTCTGACACGGTCACTGGTCTCGCCATTCCCACATCGTGGACACGTTCTTCTGAATGAAGCGTGCTTTCTTGTCTCTCACGAGACTTCCAGCGCTCGTGGGAAGGGCAAGAGCACTTTAAATCCTTACTGTGGTTCCATTCCAGGAAACGGACCCAATTGTTTGTCTCACGTTTTGTTTTCAGATTTTTGCTTAAAGAAGTGAAAGCCGTTGCTCTTTGAAGGCACTGAATTACATTCAGTGTTGCCCCAGCCTGTGCCTGGTCTCCTCTCTGTTTGTGGATTCGCCTGCCTAGGTGCCAGCATCGGACAGATCGCACGGTGTGTGCCCCTTGTGCGACACCGGTTGATTCACTTAGCCCGTGGCTTTGCTGTGGCAGGCCGTGGCGCTTGCTACAAGAACTCCTGAGTTCCTCTTTCATCCCTTTTGGGTTACGTGGGGTGGAGTTGCCCAGTCATATGGAAATTCTGTGTTTTGCGTTTTGAGGAACTGCCCAGTTGTTTTTCAGGGTGTCCTCACCTGTTCGCATTCTACTGCCATAGAAAGGCCCCAGTGCTCTCCATGCTCCTGCATACTTACCCCTGTGGAGCTGTCTTGGTGGTGTGAAGTGGTATCTCATGGTGGGTGTGACGTGAGTTTACCTGATGATTAATGACATTAAACATATTGAATGCTTTTCGACTAGTTTTGCATCTTTGGGGAATGACTGTTCAAGCCTTGTGCCCATATTTTTTTTGATGTTGTAGCTGTTCTTTATTTTACATAATAAACACTTATCAGATGTGTGATTTGCAAATACTTTCTCCCATTTTACATGTTGTCTTTCGCTTTTTTGATTGTACTCATAGGTTCGTATCTAAGAATCCATTGCCAAATCTAAGGTCATGAAGATGAGCCCCATGCTGTCCCCTAAGAGTTTTATAGGTTTTTTGTTCTTATACTTAAGGCTGTTGATCGATTGTGAGTGAGTCTTGTATAGGGTGCGAGGCAGGGATCTAACTTTATTGTTTTGTCTGTGGGTATCCATTTATTCCAGCACTGTTAAAAAAAAAAAAAAAAAAAGATTTTTCTCCCTAGTGAATGGATTTGGTGCCTTTGCAAAAACCAACTGGCCATGTCCAGGGTCTTGATTCTGTCACACTGGCCTGTGTTTATCCTTACACAAACAGGCAACAGATTGGACCGGCTCCTTGGGCTGTAGTTTAGCCCCATGCTTCAGTCCAGCCTGCCATGCTGGCGTTGCTAGGCTCCTCGCACTTGACTGCACTCTAGGTCTAGGACTCCCTTAGGGCAACTGACAGATTAGACCTAACTCCATCCATCCTGCCCTTCATGTGGTATCATTGCTCCATGTATGATGTGCCACCAGCCTGCCACACTGTCAACTCCTGCTCTCCCTGTTTCCATGTGTTCTCAAACCTTCAGCCACAGTTGAAGATTAAAGCCAGATGCCCGCCTTGGTAAATACGCTAAGAACAAAGACCAAGAGGGGAGAGGTACTTGAAGAGTGCAGAGGTAGAGAACGGAATACCCACTTCTCGAAGTTGTTGTGACACTCTAGAGGGAGTCACAATGGAAAGAGACCAGAAAGAGTAGGACCCCAGAGGTCCTTTGCTCCCTCCACACTTGTCTGTCTGCTTCACGAGCTGAGAAGAGAACCTGCAGAGGCTGCTCTCCAGCGCACACTCTCTAACAAGAAGTTTGGAATGGATGAAAATAACCACTTTCCGCTCGCTCATTGTGGCCAGAGGCAGGTGGTATCCTTCAACTTAAGCATTTCCAAAGCAATAAAACTGTGTGCTTCCTCTGCCTGGAGCAGCCTAACTGTTTCAAACAAGAGGAGGAAGAGAGAGGGGTGGGGCAAGGATGCTCAGCAGTCTCTGTTTTATCTCCAAGGCAAAGGGAGAAAACTTGAGCAAATTTTGGCTGAGTGTATTACACGCTTTCTCAAAGTTCAGGGGAAGGGGCTTCCTTTTTTGCTGAGAGTCCTGTGGGTTTGTGTTGAGAACTTTTCCTGGACACGGCCTCTTGTGAAGGAGATTGTTCAAACTCCACTTCAGTTTATGTTTTCTATTTGAAATTAATTAGAAATAAGAGCATTATGAGACTCATGTTCTATCTTCAGGTCTGCCACTGTGCGACCCCCCAACACCCCAGGTTGGTCTTGTCTCTGGATCTTCAACCCCACCTTTATAAAGCAAGAAGGGGATCACATAATCTTGAAGAACTCACACGCTATTTGAGTAGGTTATTCGTGTGCCTGAGTCAGTGGTCCCAAATGGTTAAATAACTTAGTTTTTCATTGCTATACAGCAATGAGATTTGTTAATTGCTTTGGAATGAACCGTTACACATCGACAAGGAACTACATTCATTGCATTCAACAGCTGATTCAGTGGGTCCATGTGATGTAGAAAAGAAAATCTTCCTAGATGAAGAGTTCCAAAGAGTCTTCGTGACGAGAACCGTCCCCGGGTCCACGAGCGAAATGGTCCAGTGAGACGCTGGTCCGGGTGGTAACTGTCCCCTTGTCCACGAGGAGGACGCTGCACTGCGATGCTGGTCTCTTTCCATTGTGATGGATTTCAGCCGTGAGCTTCACGCCAGGTATACAGGGTTTCTGATTGTTTATTTCTGCCTCTTCCCCCCTGGGTTTTGGATGCTGAATCTCATTCTTGAATTCCAAAAATAGGCTCTGGCTTCTCCTTGCTTGTGGCATTGTGCAGCTGTCACCGCAGCACATCCAGCTGATGTAATTGGACTTTGTGTACAAGGAAAGTAATTGTTAAATCCCTGGCTTGTTCCGGAAGCCCTTCAAAGACAGCTAGATAGCAAATGCAAGAGAAGAGCAGGAAGGCAAAGCCCTTGCTCCAAGGAGCCACATTTGCAGGGCCGAGATGCCACTCACGCACGAGTGTGCGCTGTAGGCTCTCAGATGTGTTCCACGGGGCGTCCAGTGAGTGTCACGGGGCTTCTGAGGGGGGCAGGGTACCTCACCAGCCTGCCTCTGACACCACAAGTGAAACAGACCAGTCTGTCGCTCTCAGACTCTCCTTTCTGCTCAGACCCCTGCCCCCACCCTCCCATTGCTGTCCACTGGTGCTGTCCACTGTGCCACCCCTCATCGAGGGCTGATCCTTCAGGTCGTCCCACTGTAAGACCTGCTGCAGCTTTCTTGCAGTCACCACAGATGAGGGTGCACTATGCCAGGTGCCCCTGGAGAATTTGCATACGCTGCCTCAGTCCCATCGCTGGAGAGGAGAGTGGCTCAAGCCTGAGCTGTCCACACGTAGCCAGTGTCCTTTCTACGTGGCCGTTGCCTCCAGCTCTGCCACCCCAGGCCTTCATACTCGGCAGCTCCTCACGTGCCCCCGCCCTGTGGACACGACACCCCCTGCCTTCTGAGAACTCCATTGTCACCAGTACCTTCTCCACTGGAAACACTATTAAAATATGAATGTTTCTCACTTTATTTTGTTAGCAAATAATATGTCTCTAACTACCCTACAACATTAAAATTAAATGTTTTTACCTGGTCACATGCAGATAGAGGTCGGTTCCTTCGAGACCTCATCATCCAAGGTGACTGTGGACACTAACTGTCTCCAGTGACACACCAAGAGGTGTATGTCCGCAGGATTTGTAGGAACATAGAGAGGACATGCTTGGCGTGCACACACCTGGAGCTGTCCTGCATTTTCCGAGCTGGGGCATCCCTGGCTCTGTAGCACAAGATGCCCAGGGCCCATAGCAGAGCAGAGCCTTTCGTTGTGACACAGGACCTGTGGTTCTCTCTCTCTCTCTCTCTCTCTCTCTCTCTCTCTCTCTCTCTCTCTCTCTCTCTCATCACATGTATGTTTTTCACACATACTCTTTCCTTCTACCATGTGGGTTCCCATGCTCAAGTCAGGTTGGCAGACGTGGCAGCAAACGTTTTTACCCACTGAGCCATCTTGCTGGCCCATCTTATTACTTTTTAGACAGGGTCTCACTTTGTAGTGCAGACAGGCCTGAACCCCATCCCCTGACATCACAGGGGTATGTCACTATACCTGGCTGGAGTCCTTAGGGTTTTTTATTTTACTGTTGTATTGCTTTGATGGTGATTAGGATTGAACCCAGGACATCGCGCGTGCTAGGCAAGAGCCCTTCCAGCCCTTCTAACTCTCCTTATGACACCTCCACGGCTTACCACGGGGTGGAAGGTGGCTGTGGCCTTGATACAGGGATGCAGACTAGGAGGGGACCGTGAAAGATGAGATACATGGCCTGCATCAATCTTTGTCATGTCAGATGCCTTTTAAGACACGCTGGAGATGCATCATCATAGCTGGGAATTATGGGAACAGTAGAGCTTCTTAAAAATTCTGCAGGCTGGAAAGATCCAGCCTTCAGTAGCTTCAAGGAATCCCAAAGCGGCTAAGGGAACAGGGTCCCCCTTGGCCAAAAGAGTTGCTGAAGTGCTGAAGTAGGCAACATTGTGGCCTTATGGGGGCCTCCGTTCAGATACACGTGTCTGTACACAGCAGGGGGCTGCTGCTAAGTGAAGTGTGAGGGGCGTCTCAGAGGCCTGGAGTGCGTAGGACTTCAGACTCTGGGGCCAGGCTGCTGGGTCACGGCCGGCTCTCACCTGCTTGCCACGGGCCACTTAAATCAGGTTCCTGGCCCTTCAAAGAGGTTGGACCTGCCCGTGCCCTTGCAGGATGACAGGAACACAGCGCTTGCAGCGCCTGGCTGCACAGCAGATGCCGCCCAAAAGCCCACTAGCGAAATAAACCTGCTTCTAGCGCGGTTCCAAGCTCTGCAGTATGAAGCCCTTTTAGAGGACTTCGTATGGAGATTTTCTCTAAAACAAGAAAGATGGATATGCATTATAAATTTGAATTTTGGTGAAACGAATAATATATCATCTTTTATATTTTCTTTCTTTTTTTTTTATTTATTCAATTGTGTGTGTATGTGTGTGTGTGTGCGTGTCTGTGTAGAACCACGGGCGAATTCGGAAACCACCACAGACCGCCTCCATCTCCTCCTTGTTTACTCTGTCCCGGGATTCACAGGCTCCACCCTACCAGGACCAGAAACACAGGCTGCCCCCGCTTCTGCCCGGCGTCTATACGTGGGGTCTAGGATCCGAACTCAGGACCTTCCACCTGCAAGGCAGAGGCTTAACCCCTCAACCACCTCTCAGCCCCTATATTTTCTTTCTTGATAAAAGAATGCAGTTAGGTGTAACCTGCCTATCTGTAGTCCTAACCCCGAAAGGCAGAGATGGGAGGATCAGGAATTTAGGGTCACACTTGGCTACATGAAACACTGTCTCAAAACAAAACAATGACAAAAATGTTAAGAAAAATAATGGGGTACAGTGGTGCAGCTCCTCAATCCCAGCTACTCAGTTTACTGAGATGGGAAGATCATTTAAGTTCTGAAGTTCAAGACCAGACTTCAAGATCCCATAAAAAAAAAGCATTTAAAAATTTAAAAGGATGACTTAACTGGCCTGGCCTGTATTTAGTCTACGTCTGAAGTACATTTCTGATAGTTTTTAAAATTTTTTAACAATTTTCATACAAGTCTATATTATACATTGAGCATATCTCCCACACCCTCCTCTCCCGTGCCCCTCGTCTCATTATTTTCCCTTTATTTCCCTAGATAGTTTCATTTCTACTTTCACATGATATTTTATACATGATTTTAGGAAATTATGTAAAACCTAGGAACCAGAAATGAGAGACATATGTGACACTTGTCTTTCCAAAAACTGGCCTCGTTCTCTTAGTGCTGACAGCCTGTTAAGCATCTGTGCTGGTCACTATTACAGTCCCAGGTCACAGTGAGGAATCTGGAAACGGGCACTGGCCCTGTGCAATGACCCCCAGCTTGCGCCTGATTCCTTGCTTCCAATTCCTGATCCCTGTCGTGGGGTGTCCTCAAGCACAGGCAAGCTGGCAGGTGGGTGAGGCTGCCACAGGAGGAGGTCAAGGCCGTCCTCCGGGAACCTGTTAGCCTTGGCTGTAGTGACTGAGCTGGACAAGAAGGTGTCTGTCCACCTGCTCCACCCAGCCCACAGCAGCCACAGGACCCCAAGGAGCAGGCAGCAGGGCCTTGGTCCCAGTACTCTCAGGAGATCTCCACCAAGCCCACTGCCCTGTGGCCCCCAGGCCAGGCCACTGGGAAGAAAGTCCTGTGGCCCCTCCCTCCTTACTCAGTGCCTTGCGAGTATCTGATAGGCTGTGCCTATGTCATGTGACACACTCCTGTTGTATCTCTTCTCTTTGGGGCCCTCCCACTCCACCACCACCCAAAAAAAAAAAAAAAAAGAGCAGTTTTTCACTTGAAAGGTAGTCGACATGTCCCATGCCGTCTTCTTGGGGCGCATCTCCTGGTTGCTCCCCACATCTCCAGCCCAGGTCCCAGTACTCTGCTCTGTGTGGGGACCAGAGCTGACTTCCTATGGTATTTTCCTGCAGCTCTAGAACATGACTTTATGCTAATTAGGCTTCAACAAGCGCTCTGCAGAGTTTGATAAGTATGTTAGCCTTTGGCATAAAAGCAAACAAAGGCACATGCATAATTTTAGCATCTGGCTTTTTGATTCAGAACAGTCTGTTTCAGCTCCTTTGTTGATCAGGAAAACAGTTGATATTTATCATTCCTCCTTGCCAAGGCGGAAGAAAATGCATCTCAACATTTAGATGTTTCTGTGCATACACGTAAGTACTTAGTGGTTATATTGCCGGGAATTGGTTGTGGAGAGCTGTCAGGACAAACCTCGGTTTTGGTTATCATCTACCCTCTACTCCACACTGTGGCCTAGCTCAGCCTTATGATCACCAGCTCCATCTCCTCCTCTTCTCTTCCTCTTCCATCAGCCATCATCCCCAGAATTAGGGTCTGCACACTGCTGACTTTTCACTGGGCGCCTTCCTCCCACCTAGACACTCCGCCATCCCCCAGCACATCCCTCCTGCCCTGAGGTTGGGTCTCCCCACATCCATCCCCGTGGGTCTTCTCCCAGCAGGCCACTGTGCTTTCCCTCACAGTACTTCCCGCAGACAGCTGCAGGAGCAGCTGCCCGTCAGCAGAACAGCAGTTAGGAGGGCTCAGGGCTCGGTTCCCATCTAGCCAGTCACGCCCACAATATCCCCGCGCAAGTGACAAAGCCGGTCCCCAGGCACGACCGAATGCCAATTGCTCTGTCCCCAGCATGCAGGCTGCGCCTTCACTGTCTGACCACTCTGATAGGCGCCCCTCGTCCTCGCTGTGCCCCCACCTGCAGCTTTGAAGAGGCAGGGCTGGGGGCCAGAGTGTGGACTACTGAGGATGCCCTCCTCGTAAAAGGCTTTCCTTCCTGGAGGTCCCCAGCCAGCCACTCCTGCCAGCCCCACGGTATCCAGAGCCCATGCACATGCCCAACCTAATTGTCAGCCAAGCGCATTGCCAGTACTGCTGCGATCTTCAGCCTATCCCATCCCATCACTCGGCGTAGAGCGGAGCCCTGCAAGCTGCTTTTGACCTTGCTTTGTAATCCCGTGTATTTTTCCTGGAGCAGGTTTTCACAGGGAAACAACCAGTGTTGGCCATGAGCATCTTCATGGAGAGCCTTTAGGATTCTTGAATGACTTATTTCCTTTTTGTTCTCTGTAAGCGTGTGTTCATGTGAACAGGTACACATGCGCATGTGTTTCCATGCACAAAAAGGCCAGAAGTTGATGTCAGTTGTCTTCCTCAGTAGCTCTCCACTTTATATTTATAATGTTTGTTTGTTTGTTTTTTTGTTTGTTTGAGACAGGGTCTCTCTGAACCTAGAGCTACTGACTTAGCCACAGTGGCTAGCCACAAGCTGTAGGGATGCACTGTGCTTAGCCAGCTCTGGAATGGCGGCCCGTGCTGCCGAGCGTGGCTTTTTGTATGTGGGTGCCGGAGATACGGACTCAGGTCTTCGTGCATGTTCAGCAAACACTTCCTGTACTATCTGGAAAGGAATTCTTTTCTCTCCTCCATCTCACTTTGCTTTTCTCGTGATCACTCATTTATCAACCCTCTGTGACTTCTCTCTCAGCCCCTGTTCTTTCTCTTCCTCCATCCGTGAATCCTGAGAATTCTATCCCGTTCTGTTTGGGACCTGACTTCAGGGCATTAGGGAAATTGACCATGGGGCGCTTACGGTGCCTTGGCACACGCAGGCAGCCTAAGGTAGCCTCTCCTAGCCATGTCGTTCCATCCCAACAGCCACCTCATTCTACCTGATGGAGAAAAGAGTGCCCTAGCGGGCACTTTCCCTTTTCCTTGAGGCCTTTGCCCCCGAGACAGCCTGATGGTGTGCGCCCGTTGTTCTCTGGACCCGGTACTCCCGTGTCTTGTGGAGTCTGATTTATCTCCGCAGTCTTCTCTCTGCCTGCCCAGCTTAGTCACCTCCACGAGGGAATCAAACAAGCCAGGTGCCTCTCCTCATCCCGAGCCTCAGCACCACACACTCCGTCACTCCTCACCGCATCTCTTCTTTTTCCTTCCCGCCCCAAGACCTGGTGCCCTCCCTCATCATGCCCCTATGGAGCCCAGGCGCCATGGGAAATCCAGGAGCTGCCTGGCCTCTGCTTCCCACCCTGTCCCCCCCTTCCTGAGACATGCCTCAGGACTTCTTCCCAGGTCCCAGTCCTCATCTCTCCTGTGGTAACCTGCCCTTGCTGATTCTAACTTGGACACTGTCATGGTTTGAAATGTGACCCCCACAGTCTTTGGCAAGGTCATGGCACCTTGAGAGGTGGAGTGTTTGCTGGAGGAAGGCGGTCACAAGGGGTGGGCCTTGAGGTGGACTAGACCCACCCTACTTCCAGGAGAAGTCTTGTCTTTTTGCAGCAAGCAGTCTTGCAGCTCTCAGCCTCCAAGATGTCTGCAGTGACGTAGCCTTCTCTAGCTTTGGCCAGCCAGCCATGCACCGTCCGCTTTGAAAGCCTGTTTCTCCTCTCTGGAACTGTAAGCTGAATAAATCTCCCTTTCTCCCTTAAGTTGCTTGGCTTTGGGTGCTCTCTCACAGCAACAGTTAAGGGTAACCATTACAGACACGTTAGGGGGTTCTGAAACTCCTGGAACATTCTATCCCCTTGGCTTCACGTGTTCGATACCTGCCTTCCCCACCTCCACGCCGCCACCAGCTCTTCTTCTGTCGTGCCTTCCCAGTGGTCTTGCTACCTGAGAGGAAAGTGCTCGAGGGTCACGTCCCGTGGCAAATGACGGCCAGCGCTGGGGAGGCCGAGGAGCCGTGAGTGTGCCTCGCTCGCTCCTAATGGTGCTAGGCCGGAACAGCAGCGCCAAGACAGTTGCATCAACGTGCAATTATGGTGGCAAAAATGGGGCACAGAGGAGAGGAAGGGACAGCTTTGAAAGGGCTGAGTGGATGACACCGCCCCACCCCCGCCTCCCTATCATCTGCATACCTAGGCCAGATTCGTTTGCTGGCTTTGCCTCGGCCAAGTGGAGGCACCGTCTCCAGCCCTCTCCCAGGTGGGCTTCTTTTTCATTGCCATGGCCCAGCTCAGGACCGTTCTTCTTGATTCTGAAGCCTGTGATTGCCTCCCTCAGGACAATTGTTTCTCGTCTGTGGATGTCTTGTCCGTCTGGGCCTTGTGGTTGAGTTTTTGGTTGCCCACCTCATTCTCTCTCTCGAGAGTAAAGCTTCTCTTGTGTCTGAACCAGTTGTTGGCTGCCAGGCCTGTGGCGCAGGGTGTGGACTCCTCAGCGGGCGTTTGGCGGAAGGTTCTAGGCATCCGAGGGAAGCAGAGTTGACTGACTTGATGACCACAGATGCAGGCTCACGTGCGTCCACCTGGCGATTCTCAGGTGTCACTATTTGTTCTCTTTCCGAACCAGTGCTTAGAGAGAGCCATGAAGTTTGCCTTCGAGGAGTTCCACCTGTGGTACCAGCTCGCCCTGTCACTGATGGCTGCCGGGAAGGTGAGTGACTTCCGGGGGGGGGCCCCACCATGGCTGTGCTGCCGGCCTTCCCGGAGCCCGTGGGGTGCCGCCTGGTGGGACACTGAGCAGTTATTCAATTGTCCTGTGGTCCTTCCGAGTGACGGTCACATTTAATTATGGGGGTCTGAGGTGGACGGGGCACTAAGGGGAAATTCTGAAATATTTGGCTTTTTTGACCCGTCGCAACTCATTTATGTACAAGGGACATGATGTAAATCAGGCTTGACTTTCCCTTGAGGGTGTAAACTTGTTCCTGGACAGGGCTTTGGTTCTGTACAGCAAATTCTGGACATCAGACAGATGACAGTGGCTGCACTCGACGGAAGCCCAGGCCCCTCTCCCAGCTGAGTGCCCAAGGCAGAGCCCTTAGTGCTTCAGTTTTCTCTTTAGCAAAATAGAACAGTAATTGTGGCACTTCCTAGAATTATTATCAAACAAATTGCCCTAAAACGTACAAGTATTAGGGCGGCAGCTCCACTGTTTAAATGCTTGATGAAGAGGGTAGCCGTTAAGATGGGGAGATGGGTCCACGGTGATGGGGCTTGATGGGCAAGTTTGGACCGTACATAGAGCGTTGGGTGAGTGTAATTTACCTTGGAAGGTAGAGACTGGGGATCTCCAGAGCAAGCTGTGTGGCCGGACAAGTCCTATCTGGGTTTGAGACACTTTGGCTCTAAAGAGCCTGTCTGAAAGAATAAGATGGGAGAACAATCAAGGATGATTCTCAGTATCAACCTCAGGTTCTCATATGCACCTGCACACACCCACATCCATGTAAACATGCTTGCATGTGTGCGTGCACACACCCACACATATGAAAATAGGGGGGGAATGGTGGCCATTATTTTTGTGGTTGATTTGGTTTGTTAGTAGATTTTTGTCTTGGGTAGAAGATGATTTAACTAAGTGGACTCGGAAATATAGTTTGTATGCTTTAAATGAGACGTTTACATTTCAGGATAGCAGAAGCTTCTGCATTCTGCTTTTTCTTCTTTTTGCAATTGGCCACATAAGCAGGGAGTAGATGAGGCTGGGGTCAGGGAAGGTTTTTGCTTCCTTTGGGCCCCAGTTTACGCCCCATCACTGTGAGTCCCAAGCTCCGGTTCTCCCTGTCCCCAGTCCCTGTTTAGTGGGGAAACCCCTCTGAGAAGCTTAGCGCTTGGTTCTTCAGACCTGAGTTTCACAAAGCCTTTGTCCCCACGCCAAGTCTGCCCGAGCTGTGAAGGTGCTGAAGGAGTGTATCCGCTTGAAGCCTGACGATGCTACCATTCCGCTCCTGGCTGCCAAGCTGTGCGTGGGCTCCCTTCACTGGGTGAGTACGGGGCAGCCTCCCCTCCTCCGAGGGGGCTCCACGCCAGGGACCGACCTCGCCATGTGGAGGTCTGGGTCCTTGGCTTCCTCAGCCCACCCACCACCACATGGAAACCAGGATGTTCCCAAGTACTCCATGTATTTAATGGAAATGTGCTTGAAAAGTGGCAAGTAGACGGAATTCACATTCAGATTCAGCTTGTGTGTAGGTCACATAGGACTGAGATGGTAGGAGCCACAGTTATCACCCTTGGCGTAGCCGTGACCCTCTGTGAAGATCTGCCTTCTCCTTCAACACACGCATAGATAGTTTCCTTGAACACACACATAAATACAGCTTCCTTCAAAACACACACACATGCAGCTTCCTTCCCTCTTCTCCTTTCACATGTGCTTGCTTTCAAAGATTCCTCCACAAATGTAAATGGGGCAATAGTCTAGTCTAGTATAGTTCTGGTGCCTGTCATTACAGTAGAAAGCAGAGAGCTCAGGCTAATTCTTTGAGAAGCATAGATAGTTGCCACCTATCAAGTTAGTGATAGGTGATACCCAAAAGCCCAAGGTACTCTACCAACTGTGGTCCTTGCTGCCTGGTATCAGAGGAGGAAATCAAGCCTTGTAAAGAAAGTGCTCCATTTTGTCTAGTTCTTTGTTCATTTTACCCAGTTACAGTCATGCTGTAGCATGGCGAGGTCCCGTGGATTCTGTAGTTTGGGCCTGAGAGCAGAGCGGACCCTGTTTGGAACATGTTCACTGGCTGTGCCACCCTCCTTCCAGCTGTGGCTTTATTTATTACAGTGGCAGACACATTTCTAAACACCCCAGACAGACCTCTTTTTTAAATATGGAGGTAGTAAATCTTTTATTTCAGTTACCCCAATAGTCAGAATATGGTGACCTCCCATATAGCACCACCCAGCTTTGATGGCATCAACATACGCCTCACTGTAAGGGAACAAATCTTCCTATTTTTCTTCTAGTGTGTTGTGCACAAGATCGTTTATGGGCAGTTTACAGATGCACATTTTTTCACTGGGATCTGCTGGTGTGAGGCCCATGTGCATGTACTAGAAAAATAAATAGATGGAGTTTTGAAAATTTTAACAGCTTGTGGCAAAGAGAATCCAAACCTAAATGCATTCATTATGTCACGAATGAAGGGAAAGACCCAAACACAAGATATTCTAAGAACTTGATTCTTTACAAGTACATTTATTTCAACTTCTGAATATCTAGTGTAACCTTATGGAGCCAGTCAGTACGAGTTAAGATGGAAAAAGTAAGGTGCGCCACCCCCGGCCACAAAAAGAAAACAAATAAACATCAAGGGAAAGTTTTTTTAAAAAAGAAGATGAACTAGGAGTCGCAGGGCCTACTGAAGAACTCAATGAAGAGAATCACGAGGGTGGCATCGGAAGACTCGGGAGCTGTTTCCAAAGTGACTCATGCAAAATGTACTGATGGCAGCAGATGCTTGTGGGATTCATGCTAGAAATTCTGCAGATTGATGTTGTTGTTAACTCGTTTCATCTTTCAGTTGGAAGAGGCCGAGAAGTTTGCCAAAACTGTTGTTGATGTGGGAGAGAAGACGTCAGAGTTCAAGGCCAAAGGCTACCTGGCCCTGGGGCTTACATACAGCCTGCAGGCCACCGACGGTGAGGAAAGCTCCGCCCTGAGCCCCCAAGACTGCCCTGACCCCAGTCCTTGGCCTGGCCCATTCCCAGGGGAAGGATGTTGGCCCTCAGGGGCAGGATACTGAAGATGTCAGGATCACACACTTGCAGGGATCAGCCTTCATGGCAGGGACCGTCGTTTCTCCGTTTGCAGCTGTAGCTCGCAGATCCACGCACGCGCAGCACAGCTTTCCCTGCCTCTTTCCAGTGTGCCCCTGAGGATGGTAATTTGTACATTTCAGATACCCTTAAAGTTTTGGCAGATGGTTATTTGACTAAAAAAAAAATTATGTTTATATACTTAAGAAAGCTTTCGCAGAATGTATAAAATCAATGTTTTTTGTTGTTGTTGTAACATTTTACTAACTATAACACAAATGCAAAAAAAAAAAAAAAAAAAAAGCAAACATCATGTCCTGTGGCTGCCACCTGGGCAGGAAATAGTAATGTACACTGCTACTTGGGTAGGCGTCTACATGCCTGTGCCAGTCACAGCCCCCCATTCTGCACAAAATCAATCGTCCGTGGCTTCTAGAGCAGCTCCTTTTGTTTTCTTTATAGTTTTGAAAACTCCCTAGTGGTAGTGGTTAGGATTTGGCACTGACTTTATAGTTTTGCTATAGTTTGTTTTATAAATTAACCCAAATCTTTCTTTCCTCTGCCCCCAAATTTCAACCCCCAGAGAAGTTTTTTAATAGCAATTACTTTTCAATAGTAATTGAATTCAATATCTACATTTTCCATGTGATATCATATATTAACCACACTTAGCATATGGTCCCAATTGCAGTAAACGTTCAAGGAAGGGTATAATGCCGTGTAAATTCTTGCACTTTACCCTCATGTTGCCTTGAATCTTGGAAATCAGTGGGCCCTGCTGGATTGCCTCTTCTATTCTAGGGTCACTTGAGTTGATCAGAGGTTCTCTAGGTCATTCACTGCTGTAAGTAGCCGTTTGGTAGCTTACTACTATGGCTGGCTCTTTAAAGCTGTTGGGCGCAGCTTCCTGGTGCAGCTCGGAATGAGGACTTCCTGCAGTTCCTATAACAGGAGACTCCTTGGGTCATTTTCTTCCCCCCCCCCCCCGTAAAAGAACACTTTCGGTTGGCGGGCTAGCTGTAAGGGAACTATTCTCATGTACTCTGCAGAAGTGCCGGCTCATGGCCGGGGGATTTGCACTTTGAGCCCATATTCAGTGTCAGTGGGTTTGGCGGCTCCTCCCTTAGGTTCATGTCCAAATTTTAGAACCAGCCACCAACCCGTGTAAATTAAACCAGTCAGAGGCCTTGACCAGGACTGCTCAGTGCCAGAAAGATCTCTAAGGGTCTCTCATCCACAGGTGCTTGGCTCTGCCTTTGCCCCCCTGGCAGAGCTAGAGCCAGAGCCCGCCTCTCCCCACAAGTTACATGCCTGCCCTTCCCAGAGTCCAAAAGATCTTTTGAAAGTGGTTCCCGCAAGACTTGAGGGAAAAGGACGGTTGATGGGAGGGAGATAAGAGAAGGTCATTGGAGGAGAAATGTGACAAAAGGACATTGTAGATGTATGACATTTAGGAGAATAAGTAAGAAAAAGAAAAGAAGATGCCAACCATGTGTCCAGGACGACCCAGAGTGACTGCGCCCTGGGTGTTGGTCCACAGTCGTGCCCACCACCCACTCGAGCCTTTGGGCGGGGTGGGGCGGGGCTCCTGTCCTGCAGGGCCCGGTACAAGGCACCCGGCTTCCTTACTTGTAATGCGGAGCTCTCGGGCTGGGTTTTGGATTGCCAAAGCTCCTGCGCTCCTCTGCCACCTACTAACCAAACTCTTTTCTCAGCTTCTTTGCGAGGGCTGCAGGAGGTCCTGCAGAGGAAGGCGCTCCTTGCATTTCAGAGGTGAGTGGGAGTTCGTCTTTTCACTGGCTGTGCATGACACCCAGGTGTGATCAGCAGGAAGAGGCAGGGTATTGTGAAGATTACGTAAACAGCGCTGGGTCCCCAGGAGTCTTGTCTGGAGCAACAAGAGTCCAGCCTTCCAGCTTGGCGTATCACTTGCTGCCCTGTAAATCTACACTGTTAATCTGTTTATCCATTTGGCTACTTTTTTATTCATTTCTGATGAAGTGATTTCAGCTTTAAAAAAGGCAGATTGTCTAGAGAGATGGTTCCTTTAGTAAAGGCATCTGTCATCATCTTGAAAAGGAATCTTCTCTTCTGGCTTTTTTTCTATATGTCAGGCTGTAGGTTTTTATATTAAGAAGTGACTTTAGAAAGTCTCTGTAACACTGTGAACAGGGCGCCCCAGCCTGCCCTGTGACACATGGACTCCCTTGTCCGTGGCCTCTCATGAGCTCAGGATGGTGCACTGTGATTTGCCGTCATAGAACAGGCGGATTGTAGGGCTGAATGGAGTTGCTGGTGACCTAGGCTAGTCAGTGTGGAGTCAGAGTCTCCTGACACTAGCCAGTTTCTCTTTACCCCAATTTTACCCTTGTTACAGGTATTTTATCATCAGAATGAAATTGTCCCCTGGCAGTATGCCCTAAGAGGTGAAGTCTAGAATTGGAATTGATCTGTCACTTAAGTGCATCCAAGTTACACTGATTTCTTAGAACTGTTTCTTCTTTGAAAATTTCATCAGCCTTCCCCCAGGCCAGCCATCTATGCTAGATCCTCCCTGGGTTTGCCTGCAGATCTGTTGTACCATCCACATGCCTTTTCATGGAGTCATTATCACTTGGTTTCAGCTACTCCGAGATGCTTCTGTTCCTAGCAGGCTTGTCTATAGCTCCTTCGCTTTGCCAGTCCCAGTCTGGCTAGCAACAAAAAGTAGCAGTTGACATCTGCAGCAGACCCCATCTCCAGGCTCAGCTTTGGTTGGTGTTCTTCAACATGGAGCGTGGAGAGCATTTCCATTTCAAATGATGTAGGTTTTAAATCCTGCAGTCCTAGTTTGTAAAACCCACACACGGACACCTCAGAAAATGGACATTACATCTGTTTCACTTTGCTTAAATCAGCATGTCTTACTGGTTCTCTAAAAACAGCCGTGGTGGTGGTCGCCTAAACCGCCAGTGGAACTCCACCTTATGTAACAGCTGTTCTGTTGGCCTGAATTCTTCTCTGTTCCTTTTCTGCTTAGATTGGAATTCAAAGAGATTTAAAATTTTTAGTTCATATGAAAAAAAAGAGCAACAAAATCCTCCTAACCTGACTACACAGAAGGCTAACCTAAATTACCATTTGCATGAAATTTGGAATGTTTTTCAAAGGAATAAAGTTATTTGAGTTCAGGTACACATTGACTCTTTTAGTGAATTGGAGTCCTAATCAAACCTTTAAGGAAAAGATTTTAAGTAAGTAATAATGATTATAAATCTAAACAGGATCATTTAAAACCATTTGGATGCAAAGTATTTCTATTCTATGTATTATACATATGTTCCTTGTAGTTCTGTGTATACTGTTGTTTTGCTTTGGAAAGAGAGAAAATTGAACAGAACATTGAGTTGCAGATAGACCTGTGATAGTTCTTAATTATAACTAGAACTCAGAGAGATTCATGCCTTAGGATATTCAAAAGAGCTTCACGCTGATGTCTGGGCTGTATGCTTGTTCATAAGCTTAACCCAGTGTTGCAGTTACTGTCTACTGCTGGGAGACAGCATTCAGACTCAAGCAACATAAAGGGGAAAAGGAGATTTGTTTGGCTTATGATTCCAGAAGGGAGATACAGTCCATTATGGCAGGCAGCAGAAGCTGGAGGAGGCTTAGGTCAGCACAGATATGATAGAGGCTGAGAAAGCAAGCTGCAGACGACTAGAGCAGAGTACCAACAGAATCAGGGTACCCAACCTCAGGGTCTGCCTTCTTCCAGCAAAGCTCCACCTTAACTTGCCCCAACCTTTCTGAACAATAAGATGTGGTGAGCCTGTGAGGGACAACTCCCATTTAAACCAAGACACCCTGGTAACTCAACCACTTTGTTTGCCCTGAAAAACACACTGTTGCTTGCAGAAGAAGCAGAAGTTGCTACTTCGGTGAGTGCACATCCTACTGAGCAAAGCAACCCCAATCATGATCAGAGCGTGCCGGTACCTGATCCATGAGTGCACTAGTCACAGCCACTCCCATAGGAAGAAACTCCGTGACGTGATTGTCACCCAAGGTGGCACTGGATAGGCAGCCTCTCTTCATTGTCTTCTCTAGCTTCTCATTTGAAGTTAAGTGTGGTATGTTTTGTGCATAGGGATGACAGACTGGGGACTAAGCCATTCCCAGAACATGAGACTTTTAGTGCTGAAGCCAGGACAGTGCTGGGCAAACCAGGTTGGTCGTGCTGCATGTGTGACTAGTATGAAAGCTCCACTTTAACCAGATGTGCTTTTTTTTCTTTTAATACATTGATCCCATGGCCACTATAATCCGGAGACTGAGAAAAAATTGCCAAACAAGGCAGTAGGATGGTGACTATATAAAGACCAGTTATTGGAATCTCACATCTTCTATTCCTTTTCTGTTTTATCTCTTTTGTTGAATGTTCTCTTTTGCAAGTTGCTTAATCATAAATAGTTCATAACTTACAGTTTTTTCAATATATGACTTTTGGCTCAGTACTGGGGGATGCTGCATTTAAAATGTAGGAGTGCTCTGGGCATGCGGGGGTCTAACTAGGTGGTCTGAGCAGCCTATGCTCCAACAGTAGCTCAGTGTGCATCTCCCTGAGCATTGTTTTCACTGGACTTTGGTGATCATTTGGGAATCTCTCCCTCTGATGGAGTTAGCGGGAGAATTTTCTCAAGGAAAGGCATTTGTACATTTCCAGGCTGTTCAGATCTTGGCATCAGAGCAAGTACTGAGTAATATAGATGGATGAGTAGGTGGATGGATGGACTGATGAATGGGTATATATATAGATGGGAAGGTGGGTGGAAAGATAGGTGGATGGATGGATAAATGGTTGGGAGTAGATGGCTATATAGGTGAGTTTGTGGATAGATAAAGGAGGAAGTTAGAGGATTCAAGAGGATTTGAATGGGTGCTGGATAAATGGGTAGATAAGAGGATGGGTAGGTGAATTCTTGGATGGAGGATGGATGGATGGGTGAACTAAAGGGTTGAATGGATGGCTGGGTAGGATAGGTAGGGGTAAGTGAATGGTGGATACATGGGCAGCCTCTTCCTCATGGAAGATGGAGGTAATGAATGTAGAGGTGCTTCAGCAATGGAAGCACTTTGTCACTGTGGTGTCATTAGATGTCTGCATTTTTCTTAGCAGCCTGACCAGATGCTCTTTTCAGATGGGACTCCAGGGCTGCCTTAGGTCGTCTGCATTGTTCAGGCTTGCACCTGCATGGCTAGTTGGGGTTCGCTGAGCCCGTTAGCAGCAGTATATCAGAAAGGCCTGTCCCAGGCAGCACAGCTGCTGAAACAAGGTTTTCAGATTCTGCATAAGGGAAATCCCATGTGCTTTTTCTTGTTTTGCTTGACTAAAGTAGTTAGATGAATCCTTTCACCAAAATCTCAAGATAAGGACTTAAAGCACGCGTGTTTGTGTGTGTGTGTGTGTGTGGTGTATTCTGAGCTATGTGCTGTTAGCATTGGCAATGGATTTTCATTATTGACCAGGTTGGATATCATTTAGCGGTTTCCTTAACAGGCTTGGAAACGCCCTGACCACCAACTCTTCCATCTTGTTTCTTTCACTGAGCTGTGGTTAGCAGCTCTAAAACCTTTGATGAGGCCAGGTGGGGCCTTTGGCCTTAGCTGTCAGAACCACACTCAGTCCACCACTATTGTCAACTCTTAGTGGGTATTGGATGCGGGTAGCTATAAGTCAGATTCATTTGTGAAAAATAGGAGTCAGGCTGAGAAAATTGTAGTCCTGACAAATTCTTTTGGATGGCTGCAGAAACCCGACTTTATTATTTTTGAAAAAAGATGAAATAACATAAATAATTCTACATAATTCATAGTTTCTTCATAATTGATGTGTAATCATGTTCCCTGAATAATTGGGAGCGACAGAAACCTTGATGTTTTAATCTCATTTATTAACCCAAAAAAACCCTGTAATGTACAAATATGTATAAAGCTAGTACTTGTAAATCATAGGCTGTTTTCTACCAGTGTCCTCTGGTAGAACATTGTGAAGGGCAATATAGATGAGCCTCCACCTCTCAAATCCAGGCCAGAATTGTCCAAAGACTGTGGCTTGCAGCTGGGCTACTAGTAAGGTTTCCCTGGAAATGAGTTTGCTTTGCTCTTTAATGAAAAGAAATGGGTTGAGTGCAGTGGGGAGTTGTCTCAATGGGTAAAGTCTTGCTGAGTGGCCTGAGTTTGGGTCTTGAATACCCACATAAAAGCCAGGCATAATAATGTGCCCTATAACCCCAGTGCCTGGTGAAAACAGGCAGATTCCAGAAGTTCACTGGCCAGCCAGTTTAGCTGAAACTTAATTCTGTGCTCAGTGAAAGTAATCCACAAACCTGTCTCAAACAAAAGTAGGTGGAAAACAATAGAGGAAGACCTCTAGCCTCTACATATACCATGTATGGATGAGAATGTTCACACACACACACACACACACACACACACACACACACACACTTTAATTAACAAAAGGATTAACAAGGAGACAAGTCCTGGTTTTGCACACAATACCATATTTGCTCAAACAGTGCCCCAAATCCATGGACTTGATAGGTGTTCTGGATTGCACATACTTAGGAGTCATTTTTGGTCCTTTTTCCAGAGAATACAGACAGTTAATTAAAAGGATATATTTCCATAGGAAGCCTTGGCAGTTGGCTGTAGATTAATCCATAATGATTCGCTTTTCTGTTTTATCTTGAATCTGTTTTCTGCTAGTAGATGAACCTCCTTTGATCACAGAACGCTGTCACAGGAGAGGGGCGCATGTTTGCTATTTGGGATGCGCTGTTTGTAATTAGTGTGCTCCATCCACGGTCCCTCGTAAGGAAAGGAAGTTTGTTTCCCTCTTCCCACCAGATGGTCAAACATTCAAGTATGACCTGTACATGGTCGCAGTTTAATTTGCTTGTGGTAAAATACAATTAGCTTCTACGTAAAAGAAAGAAAGAAAAGGACTGCATTTACAGTCTGTTAGGCAGCCAGCACTGCCTCTTCATGTGCGGTGTGAAGGGCCAGTTGATGGAACCAAGCCAGCGACTTACCACAGTCTTTCATGGTAACATGAACGCAATCATCAGCTGTGTGGAATTTAGTAAAATCTTCAAAGGACTGAATGAATGTCTTTCTTTTCCCGTTCTGGTTCTTGGAGAAAAAAAAAAATCAAGACTTGATTGATTTTATAAGCAAATCTGGGTCTTTGATTTTCATATTGTTTCTCTGAAATCCAGAAATTTGGATGAAATAGCATTAAGGCCAAGCCAAACTTAACCAAAATAGCCATCGCCTGGCCAAGCACACACAGCTTTGCCACGGCCTGGTATGACACGTGGGCTTCTCCTGCCCAGCACAGGGGAAGTGTCTTCTGGGGAGGTCAGACCTTGGGGCCTGTGGACTCCTCACCTAGTTTGGGAGCATCAGCATTTCAGATGCTAGACACGATTCAGAGATGCACCCCCGTAGTGTATCTGTACACAGTCCAGATGAAGAATGTTCAAGTCCTTAGTGGTCAAGGGGAAAGGTGACGAGACAGTAAGTACTCTGTTAAAATAGAAAGTGGCCTCGGTGTAAAAACATGTGAAGACTGAGAGGCAAAGGAAGTCTAGTGTGCTGATGGATGCGAATGCCTTTCCAGGGCCCACAGCCTGTCGCCTACAGATCACCAAGCAGCTTTCTACCTGGCTCTGCAACTTGCCATCTCCAGACAGGTCAGTATCTCTCATGTTCCTCAAATGTGGTGCTCACTCTGTTCCCCGTAGGTCCCTCCGTTGGAAGGAGTCATGACCTTCCTTTTTCATCTCAAGCTGGTGAGCTAGGACCATTCTCCGAGACTTGCTCCTCCCAAAGAAGGCTCTAGGGTTTGGTTCAGCTCCAACATCTGCTGTGGAGACATCGGCATCTCGGGCTCTTTTGAGAGTAAATCCACAAATCTGTCCACCTAGGATTAAGTGGCAGCATGAGCGAAGTACAGGGCATGACCCTTGACCCCAGGAGTCACCAGAGAGCCTCTGTTCCGTGATAACAGGATAGTGGAGCCCAGCGCTGAGTTTCCTGGTAGATTCAGTCGCTGGTTAATGTCTGAGGGATGCAAGGGTAGCCATGATTGACAGGAGGATGCCACTGGGAATCAGCAAGAGGCTCTTTAAAACACATTCATGATATGAACAGTCACGTGCAGTCACTGTTCTTGCAGGGGGGCAAGAGTCGCTGGCCCTTAAGCTGCCTTTCCGTTCTCCTACCCTCCTGTCCCTTCCCAGCTGTTCTGGAAACTGCAACTACATGCCTGCCAGCCCACCAGGTGCAAGACACTGGTGGTGACCCCAGCACATTCCTGAGTGCTGACTGGGAGGTGAATTCAAGGATGATTCCTTGGACATGCCAGTCCCGGGCTGAGGCAGGATTAATTACTCTTCCCATGACGCCCAGCAGTGGTTCCCGTTGGCAGCCTGGGGACTGAGGAAGCTAAGACTTCCGTCCTGGAAAGGTCTTCTCACATGGTGTCGTGTGGCTTACAGCTGGTTGAGCAGGAATTGCTGCTGCAGCAGATGTAGGCTGCACACCCCCCTCTACCTCCTCGCAAGCCCTCCCCCCTCGGCGCAGTGCGTGTCTGTCCACTGGGCTTGGGGTCCTTGGCATGGCCTTGCCCGGGCACTAGGCACACCATCAGTAAAATCCGCTGAATGAAGGAGCCAGCTCTGATTACCTCCAGTCCACTCTAAGGACATCATGTTGAGCCCTGTCTGTCCCTGATTGACCGTCCCTGAAAGCAGTGCATGAGTGTAGCTGTCTTTGTTCCTCCGATACCAGACTGAGTTCTGGCCGCACAGAGGGTGGTCCCTGTGGGGAATGGATAAGTAAATGGCATATGCGGATGTCTAAATGCCAGGGCTCTCAGAGTGTGTCCCTGCTGACCACAACAAGTCCTCCTGTCTTTAGCGTCAGTGCTTTTGACCAGGGGAAGAGGAGAGAGAGGGATCAGGAGAGCTAGAGCCATTCAGCTGGGCGACCTGTCCACGTCAGTTCTCTGGGCTTCAGCCTCCTCCCTGCACATGAAGCCAGTGGCAGACTGATCTCCCTCCCAGCTGTGACAGTCTCCACAGCCAGCTCTTAAAACTCTAGGTCCACGTAGAACTAACTGCAGCTCAGTTTGAAAACAAAAAGCTTGGGAAAGAGAAGTCATGATTCTCCTAACACTAAGGTTCCTGAAGGTTTGGGTGGATGTAGAAGCTGAGGCTGGAGTAGGCACAGGAAGGATTGCCTTGGGCAGCTGTGCATGCTGTCCCAGCCCAGCTTCAAGGATAAAACACAAGGTTAAAACAATGTGTTGAAGGTTTGAAGTCCAGTTTCAGGTTCTCATTCTGTAGTTGCATTAAACCTACGCAGACTCTAGATGTTCAGATCTCTACTGTGCATGCACTTTACAACCCTGGGCTTGGCACATTTAAAGAACATGTGACACAGCTTTTGAATTTAAGATGAAGGTTATGTCTGGTCCCATGTGAGTTTGGATACATGTGCTTTGCATGTGGCATTGCAGTTTGTTTCTTGGCACCAGTTATTTTGGGTCATAGTTTGGAAAAGTGTGGGGTTTTGTTTATTTGCTTGCTTGTTCGCTCGCATAGTTCCTTCATGTCCAAAGGAGATCCAGACGTCTGGTCATTTAGAAAACTCTGTTAAAGGTTTTTATGGCTTATGGGGCATGGCGGGGGTGGGGGATTAGAGAGAGAGAGAGAGATCAGCTAAGACATTTTAATTTCATTTAAAAACCCCTGGAAATTTGTATATGTCTCTACTTACAGTGAAATTATCTCGAACATAATCAGAAGTACATTAGTTCTATGGGAAGAATGAGAAAATGTTTATTTAGGGAGAAGTAAAAGATGTGCTTTGGGCAGTTATAGAAAGAAACAAGATCTCCCATATACCCTCATTTGTCCAGCTCTCCCTTGAAGAGGGCATTTCCATGTTCAGTTAATATCCTGGCACTACCATGAGGACTCCCCTTAAAACGTGGATGTGAACCAGCGTGAAGCAACTACTGCCACAGACTTGCAGTGGTGACCCTCCGCGTGTGCTGGAAGGTTGTTGGGGGGCAGGTGAGGTGCCTGTTTGCGAATCTGGCAGCTTGGGAAAGTTGTCTTCTGACCTCCACCTGGGCACTGTGACATGCATATGTGCACATGCACACCATCTCTCTCTCTCTCTCTCTCTGGTAAAGAAATAAATTTTTGAATTTTTGACAAAGAAAACCTTTTTACTTTGCTTTCGACCAGATACCAGAAGCTCTAGGGTACGTCCGCCAAGCTCTTCAGCTTCAAGGTGACGATGCCAACTCCCTGCACCTCCTTGCCCTCCTGCTGTCGGCCCAGAAGCATTACCAGGATGCGCTCAACATCGTTGACATGGCCCTCAGCGAATATCCAGAAAATTTTATGTGAGTCCAGCTCTCGCTTGCTTTCCTCCAAACTCCTTCCCTTAACGGTGGACTTTCCTCGGCACCCCGAGGCAAATACTGAGGAACTCCTTTTTCCTTGTGTTTGCCTAGTCCTTAAAACAAACTTTGCCTTCTGGTTCATCCTAACGGCCAGATCAAACTTGCTAAGGTAAAGTCTTCCATCTGTTCTTTCCTCATGTGTACCCCAGAGCATGCATCCTGGATGAATATTTAATGATTTCACATTTTTGAAAGTATGATTTTTAATAAATTTACAATCAAGTTCAAGAAAAAAATTAAATCTCAATATGCTTAGTTATGACAAAAGTTCTATTACACTCCAGTGGTGGGAATCCAGGCAGCATTGCTTTATAACACGTTTGTCCTCAGGGTACTCACTAGCTCTGGGTGATTATTCTGTTTTAGGCACTTGGGGTCAGGGCTCTTCGAGCCTTAGGTTTGTTGTTTAGGAGATACAGTACAGTTCCTTCAGTAAGTTAGTTAGTACTTACACATGTTGTAAGGATTATCATGATAAATTGCTGTAGCTTTAAACTGCCTGTTTCTTTTCACCTTCTTCTCTGTTACATTCTTGCTGAGCCCATGGTTTTGGAATCTACTGAATCTAAGCCCTGTTGGTCAGGTTTTATGGAGAACATTATCTTTGGGCTACCAGGTTTGTTACCATTTTATCCTCAGTGGTAGCTTAGTAACAAGTCGCAGTGGCCAGAAATAGTAAACACTCCTGCAGGCTGGAAGGTTCTAATTGTCTGCATGGTTGCAGAGCCAGTAATGGGGTGGGGATGACTTTGGGGGTAGGGAGAGGGAAGGAATGTGAAAGGTGCCCCTCCCCCCCCACTTTCTGAAATGCCGTAGCAAACAAAAACTGGTCAGCCTTAGCTGAAAACTGGTTCATGTGTTTCCATCACAAACATTCCTTTGTCTTCAAGTGGAAAGGACACTTCACTTCTCCCCATCTACAGAATTCTTGTTATCAAACAAGAAGCCTCTAACTAGAGTTTCTTTGTAGATTCCACTGTTTGCTCTGTTGCAGTTTTACTTCTTACACACCTCAAACTTGCTCTTCTGCACACACTCTTTCTGGATTTTATCTCAAGCTGTTTAGCCCTGGGGAATGTTCAAATGGTTAAATTGCTTTTCAAAAAATTTGATCTTTTACCCTTCCTGCTAATAGTGAAATACAACCTAATACAATTGAGCTTTTTCTCTCATCAGCATTTACAAAATGCCCTTCCGTGCGTCTCACCTCCAACACGTGTGCCCGTGTACGTGTGCAAACCCTACCCCTTCACTAGATGCTCCGCCCCAGCATCCTCCTGCTTCCATAGCTCAGGGTGTTCACCGAGAAGAGCTGGTTGCACCACCACAGCACGCAGTAAGCAGTAAACAGGGGCAGCTACTCAGTAATGCATCTGAGTGACAGCTGCAGCGGAGACCCTTGAGGAATGCAAGCCTGTTAGGTCGTGTGAAGCTCTAAGCTGGAAAAGCCAAGCACATGGCTGCAGGGCTGAGAGCAGACATGGCACACTTGCCTTTCGGGTACTTACAGTTTTTCCTTTATGATGGGACACTTCTTCCCAAGAACACTTATTAAAAGCTGAGACTAGACATGTTATGCCCGGATCACAAAGTCCAAAGAAACCCACTGAAGTCGTCCACCGATGCAAAAACAAGAGGGTTATTTTATTAGAACAAACCTAGGTTTGGGCCACACAAGTCCTCAGCTCAATGAGGGAGTGAGACCCCAAAATAGGAGGTTTTAGGGTTTTTATAGGGCTGTCGCAAGCAGGGACTGAGGAATTCACACATAGCCCACATAGCCTTCCTCAACCCCCCTGAGTTATGGTGACTGGGGGAATTTGCAGGTAGCCTTCCAGGACCCCCCCCCCAGGGCTATTTACAAGCAGGGCCTGGGGTATTTGCACATAGCCTTCCCAACCCCCCCCCCAAGGGGTCTGGGGGGTTTGTGGTTACCTGTTTTCACATTGGCTCTCACATTTCCCCCTTTCTCAAGGCACATTCTAGGCCCAATCATGGGACTAGGATAAATATAACCTTGGGGTCCAACCCAGTTGAATTTGGGCCCAGGCGCGGCTAGGGGTCTAGCTGTTTGTTTGATATGGAGAGCTAATCTCCATATCCTTGTATCTTACTTCTGGGAGGATTGGAGTTAGTTCCTCAGCAGGTGATTCCAGCAGTGGGGGATGGCCTTCTGGAATTCCAAGACCTTCAAAGACCTTGAGAGACTCATCCCAGCATGGACTGTTTTAAACCTGCCTTATCCCCCCTAAACCTATTTGAGGACTCAGACTGCTCTGGGGATAAAGGGCGATGACTGCTCTGGCTGCTTCCTGCTGAGTTGGGGCGAAGGAAGTAAGAGCAGTCTGATGTCCTCATCTATGAAATGCTGGGATGGTCTAGAGGTCTTTCAGAGATGGCTTTATTACTTCAAGGTCTATCTAAAAGAGACAAAATGCAGGTTAAACTTCCAAGATCTACACAAGGATTAAATCATTGTAACTGGGAAGGCACATGGGATAAACCAAATAAGCTCAGCAATCTTACTGTGGGTACAAACAAGAGTTAGTAAAGAACACATGTTTGTAAGGTGTAAAAGCCAAGAGCTGTAAATAATGAATTTGCATATTGGAGACCTTTCTCCTCTGGCTATTGTAAATCTCCAAGATCACATTCTAAGGCCTGTCCAAAAATGTAAACTATCTTAATCTTTGGGTAGAACAATCTAAATTAGTTTTTCTCATCCTGGATTCTTGGCACAGGTCTTTTTGGGACCAAGGGAGTGTTGAAGAACATACACAAGGGACATTGTTTCTTCACATGCAAAGTTCTACAGATCCCTGAGCTTTATCTTAGGACCCTTCTTCTGATTTAAATGAAAAGCCCGCTTTGATTTGCTAATGGAATCATTACTCTGTTTAACACCTGAAGTTTTGCTGTTTTTCCTGGTTTAACTCCTTAGGTTTGTCATTGTATTTTCCTTCTATCAAGCACTCAGTTTAACTTTAGGCAAGCTTTTAGGACGAGGGCAGAACTTTATTAAACATGTCTGATTTTAGTTCTACAGCACAAACTGTCTTTCTTAGGGTCTTTAAACTACAGGCTTTTGTTACATGCCATCTGGATTCCACCATTTTCTGGAATCTATGATTTCCTCTTATAGGATCTTTGTTGCATCTAAAACCAGAACCACGTGGATGATTTTATAACAGCGCTAAAATATTTTATTCTATTAAGTCTAAACCTAAGATATTTGGGCATTCAGGCATGTAAACAAAGGAATGCCTAAAAAACATTACTATTAAGCATGTAAGGAATCTCAGTAGTTACTTTGTGACTGGTGAACCTGTCGCTTCCCTGATCATTAACATTTTAGTAAAATCAAAGATTGACAAAAGCCTAGGAAGGAAGTTGAGGACTAAAATTTTGTGCTCTCTTGACCATTAACAGAGAAACAAAGAGGCTTCTCATTTGCATGTTAAATCCAAGGTTTTCATGAGATGTTTAACCTGGCATTTTGGGCTTTCTTTTGCTGGATATCAGCAGCAAAGTCCTTTTCCCGTCGGAGGGAAGCTAAGAACTTCAGGCCATTTCATTGGTACCCAGCAGAGGGCTTGACCCCTGGGCCTTGGGGTTTAGGGGACAATCTTCCTCCAGATTTCCATAGTTGGGACATAGGCCACATGAAAGCTTCCTGCACTTGTAACCTTCTCAAAGAGCCCAATCTGCTCGTATTCAAAGCATCTTTCCCATCTTTCCCCTGTCAGAAGGAGTCCTGGGTTGATCTGCTTGGACGTGCTTGTTAGTAATCTATCTATCCCCTTAGACAAATGTCAAGTTTTGATTTCTTTGTTTCCTGGTTCTTTCTCTTTTCTTTTCTTTCTTCACATTAAGTCCTAGGTTACACTTGCCCTATTTTAAAGTCCTTAAAATGGTCCAAAAACAAGTTTAAAGGAGTTGTCTGCATCTGTCCCATTTCATCCATCAGTGGGGCCGTAAGACAACACAGAACAAAAAGAAAGGACAAACAGAAGCAAAGGATACAGGGCATGTCTGAGAATCTACTACAAGTTGACTCCCTTTTAGGTTGGTAGGACTAAGCACTCACATTGAAACAGTATGGTCATTGTCTCAGACTTGAAGCACTTTCCTTCAGAGCAAACATTTCTAGCAATTTCCTTCCGTTGACTAACAAGAACTAAAGTCACATTGATCCCCCACACACGACGCAGACAGACAAAGGTTGAGAATCCCTCCAGGAGAAATCATTTAAGTGCCAGCCTGGCCACACTCTTTGCAGGGCGATAACCTAGCCATAGTGGGTTCAGCTGTTTTGTGACTTGCGACTGGATTCTAATCTGATCCCACCCTAGACCATATGTTATCACCACGGAAACGCAGAACTGGCCCAATAGAATCCTGTGGCTTTAAGAGATCTTAGGGATCTTGCTGTGGGAATACAAACTCGAGCACAGAGGTGTAACAGGTTTCCCACCTCAGGCTGACATTCACTCACACATTCACACAGAAGTTAAAACATTCCTCCCACATTTTTTTTAATTTTTTTTAAAATTATTTATTCAATTGTGCGTGTATGCGTGTATGCGCGTGTGTGTATGTATGTGTATGTGTGTGTATAGAACCACGGATGAATTCAGGAATCCACCTCCTCCTTGTTTATTCTGCCCCAGGATTTACAGGCTCCACCCTACCAGGACCAGAAACCAGGCCACCCCCGCTTCCGCTGGCATCTATACGTGGGGTCTAGGATCCGAACTCAGGCCCTTCTGCCTGCAAGGCAGAGACTTAACCCTTAACCACCTCTCCAGCCCCTCCTCCCACATTTTAAAGGTGCCCTTTTCCTCCCCCTCCGGGAGAAGCCTGCACTCTTTTACTGTGAAATCCAAGATTCAGAGAAACTCCCTAGCTGGCCTTCGGTCTGTTCCAAGCTGCAGCTAAAGCGGCATCATCGGGTGGGGCCTCAGTTTCTGCTGGTCTGACCCTGAGCAGAGCCCTGCTCTCTGGGAACCCAACTCCCTGGGATTGGGAGAGCCCTGCCAGGGCGGCTGCAGGCCCTAGTCTCAGACCTTTCCTAGGACCAGAAGAGTAACAGGCGCACTCCACTCATGCCCCACGGATGAGCTTCCTACTGCCCTTGAAAAGTTGGGATTTAAAATTTTTTTATTATTAAATTTATTTTTATTAAATTATTATTATTATTATTATTAAATTATTTTTATTAAATTTTAAAAATTTATTCAGTTGTGCAGTGTGTGCGCATGTGTGTGTGTGTGTGTGTGTGTGTGTGTGTGTGTGTTTGTAGAACCACGGGCGCATTCGGGAACCACCAATGGACGCCTCCACCTCCTCCTTGTTTATTCTGTCCCGGGATTCACAGGCTCCGCCCTACCAGGGCCGGAAACGCAGGCCGCCCCCGCTTCCGCCTGGCGTCTATACGTGGGGTCAAGGATCTGAACTCAGGACCTTCGCCTGCAAGGCAGAGGCTTAACTCCGGAGCCGGAGCCACCTCTCCAGCCCCAAAAGTTGGGATTTTATGAGTAACCAAATTCCTATTTAATTAAAACAGACAACTGAAATACATTTGAATACATGAAGCTTAATTCTTAGTTTCTAATTTCTGAGGCTCAATGTCTTTTCTTCTACAGCATGGTGAAGCACAACGCATAATATTTTCTTTACCCATCATCTCTAATTTTCAATCTTCTCATAAACCTAACATTCCACAAACCTTCATAACATACTTTAACATTCTTTTTAAGTAACCAATTCATAAACCTCCTGTACACACTTTAACTTTGTAAGTAAGATATTTCATCCCATAAACTGTTTTTTTAAACCTCTTGCACATCTAAGTACCATACATATTTCCTTCATATTTTTTTATCCTACTTGATGGTTTCCTGCTATTTATCCTTTAAGAAATGTCCTTTAAAAGAGGCAATAACAGTAGATCTCATCCTAAAAATCATTATATCCGAATTACGTTAGCAAGATTGTAGCAGAACACAGGAGTACACATGGAATTAGAAAGCAGATTTGTTCCCAAGAAAGGGAGCTCATACATACCAGGAGAATGAAGAAATTCCAATGAATTTCTCAGAAATCAGTTTTCCTTTCTGACTGCTAGATATGTTGATATAATACACGGGAAGACAAATTTTTTTTAGAGGAATTACAAAAGTGATGTTATCAGGTAAAAACATCAATATCGCCTTTTGTGACGCTTCATAAAAATCAAGATAAAACAAGATATTTTAGTCAGTATGTACTCAGGCCTTTGAATGTTATCAAAATGATTCATTCGTAAGTTTACACGTGCATTTAAATTGAGCGTGCCAAATAATAAACAGAGTCAAAAACCCAAAATGAAAGTATAAGTGTGCAATCACAATAAAAATTGAAGTGGTCACAGTTTTGTTATTTTGAAACATAAAATACACATATTATAGGAAATACAGGTAACCAAGCAAGTCAGAACCTTTTTAAAGTAATCCTTTAACATCACAGGCAAAATACAAAGAACAACAAACAGTTTTTCTGGTCCCTTCAGTGCATGGTGGGTAGAGGCTTTCTTAAATCAAGCAGGAGACAGTTTAAAACACATCTGCTGGCCTAGAAAGTGGGCCATTCATCAGAACAGAGGGTGGTAAATTTCTCTTTCTTTACCTCAACACTCAGATTTTGAGTTCTTTCTCTAACATCCTTCAAATGTCCTAGCAACAGGTGTAAGGGACTAGAAACAGTCTGTCCCATTGTTTCATCCGCCCAAGTTCACACAAGCAACAGAGACAACATATAGACAACATAAAAAGAAATACCCGACAGTGGCCACTTCCCAATTTACCAGATACCCAAGGGCACCCCAAGACATCTCCTGAGGTCCTGCGGCCGTGACTACTGGGCGCGCCCGCCAGCCACCTCTGGCTGCTGTTTCCGAAATACCGAACAGAAGTCTGAAAGCTCAGACCAACACGCACACAGTTTCCTCAATTCCAAACAGAAGCCTGAATATTCAGTCAAACACCTACAAACAGAGGCAGTTCCTACCTGCGGTCCAGGGCCCTCCTGCAGGCTGGAATTCCAATAGATAATACACAGAGAGACAGAGAGTGCACTCACCAGCCGGCTCTCAGACCCTTCGGGACAAGGTTCAGGGATCTCTGGGCTTCCCGGTCAATGCACCATATATTATGCCCGGATCGCAAAGTTCAAAGAAACCCACTGAAGTCAGTCCACTGATGCAAAAACAAGAGGGTCATTTTATTAGAACAAACCTAGGTTTGGGCCACACAAGTCCTCAGCGCAGTGAGGGAGTGCGACTCCAAAGTAGGAGGTTTTAGGGTTTTTATAGGTCTGTGCAAGCAGGGACTGAGGAATTTGCACGTAGCCTTCCTCAACCCCCCTGAGTTATGGTGACTGGGGGAATTTGCAGGGAGCCTTCCAGGACCCCCCCAGGGCTATTTACAAGTAGGGACTGGGGAATTTGCACCCCCTAGGACTGTTGCCGAGGGGTCTGGGGGTTTGTGCTTACTTCGGTTTTCACATAGGCTCTCACAGATTCAGTCGAGAATCCCACAGTTCCCTCCCAACTTGGGTGAAAGCGTTAATACCAACCTAAGCAGGATTGACTTAGCAACCTCCTCCCAGCCCCTGTGCAGAACCTTATCCTCTCTGCGGCTAGGGATGTCTGGAGCTTCTTTTACCCACAAGCCACACCCAGTGTGTTACCAATGATGGTAACAGGACCATCATTGATATTTCATCAGGACTAGTAAAAATCATTTCCAGTTACGGTCAGCCCTGTCATCCTGTTGAACACTTGCCAGCAAAGACAGCTGAAGGCTCTCCCAGAAGAGCTAATCCTTTAGCATTTCCCATCTGTATCATTCTGTTTTCCGTTACTATAACAAAACATCTGAGGCTGCGTTAGCATTTATAAAGTGTTGTCAAATCCCCACCGGGCCAGCTGGAGAAAGGAGGGAAAACAGCAGGGGCCTCAGGGTTCAAGGTAAGAGAGCAAGCAGGTGTGGGGTCACCACTCTAGACCCGGGGAGTCAGGCAAGAAGCAGCAGGCAAAGGACAAGTCGGCTGCAGACTCACTTATTTCAGGAAGTGCTTGAGCTTATGTAGGGTCGGGGTCCAATCAGATGTGGCCACCTCTCCTCTTGGGGAGGGGGCAGCCACCAATCATTTAGCTGTTTACTACAGAGGCAGGTTAGATGGCTGCTTCCCACTGGTGGTTGGTTCATCCCTCCTTCCCGCTGGTGGTTGGTTCATCCCTCCTTCCCGCTGGTGGTTCATCCCACCTTCCTATTGGTGGTTCTTCCTTCTTTCCCATTGGTTGTTCATCCCTCTGCCTGTGTGGTTCCTCTCCAGGGACATGTCCGCGGTATGTCTGTACCTGTTGGGGCTTGTCTATAACCGGACCTCCTGGATTCGGGAGCCTGGGCTAGGGCCTCCCTGAATCAATAGTGCCACAGTAAAGGAAAGTTCCAAGGGCTTAAAAGCAACATGGTCAGGATTGTCACAGCAGCAGCCCCACTCCCGTTACCAGTTTCTATTTCAGTCACTTAGTCATTGTTAAGATGAATGAACTGACAAAAGCAGCTGAAGGAAGAAGGGGCTTACGTGCTTATACCTTCAGAAGAGAGCAGTCCGTTGTGGTGGAAAGACCTCGCAGCAGGCAGGGAAGGTGTGGCGGACCTCTCATACCGCCAGCAGTCAGGACGCAAAAGCAACCAGGAAGCCCAGCCAGGTTGTCAAACCTCAAGGTCCATCCCCAGTGACGTACTGCCTCTAACAAGACTCTGCCTCCCACAAGTCCCACAGCTCCCCAAAGAGTGCTACCAGCTGTCGTCCAATGGGGGACATTTCACATTCAAGCTGCTATTAACTACACTGTTGGCCTTTGTTTTCACTGAGGGTTTGGGTAGGGTTTTTGTTTTTTTGGCTTACTAATCCATCGATTAAGAGGAGGTGCATTGAATTTTTTCACCGTGATGGTGATCAGCCCATTTCATATGTTTGTAGCAATTTTGCTTTATATATTTAAAGCCACACTAGTAGGTACATGGGCATTGGCGATTGCTGTGTCTTTCGGTGCATTCAGCCCTTTGTCATTATGTTCTATGACACAAATGCATTTTTCTCAATTTGTTTTGTGTGACATGCATACATCACACAGCTGTGTCCATACATGTATGACTATATGGGGTATCTGCTACTCGCTTTGTTTTGCACATTGGAGTATTCTTGTACCTGTCCCACAGTCTTATATGGGCCATTTAGTTCACCTCCGTTGGTTGTAAATACTGAACGGTTTGTATTGTGTTATATCTGTCATTTCATTTCTGCTTTCTACTTAACCTGCAGACTTTTTTAACCATATCTTATCCTCTCATTTCCTATCTTCTTTTAGGTTATATTTCTGTTACATGTTTTTTTTTTTTTTTTCCTTTACATGTGGAAAGGAAATTTTCTTGCTTGGTGCTGTTGTTTTGTCTTAGTTTTAAAGTTTGGTAAGGTTTTCTTGCTGGAAAACTTCCTTCATATGTATCTAAAACTGATTAGCCTTCACCATCAAGAAAAGTTTTCAACTAGATATACCGTTCTAGACTCACATCTTCTTATAGTATGCGCAATCTTGTTCTTTTATAGCTATTGAAAGATCACACCCTTTGTTCAAATCGTAGTTCATTTTTGTGTTCTCTGTCTTTTTTGTCTGGCTGCTTTGTGTGTGTGTGTGTGTGTGTGTGTGTGCGTGTGTGTGTGTGTGTGTGTACTATATGCATGTGTCTGTAGAAGCCAGAGGTTAGGTTGACATCATGTGTCTTCTTCAGTTTTGCTCCACCTTGGTTTTTGGGACGGGGTCTCTCATGGATTCAGCTATGTTGACTGGCCTGTGAGCTCTAGAAACTCTTCCCTCTCCCAAGCACTGGTTTGCAACCGCATGCCACTAGACCGAGCTGTTACATGGCTTTGGGGATCCAATTCAGGTTCTCATGCTTGGGAAGCAGGTACTTGGCTAGTTGGGCCATAGTCTCCTCCCTGTAGTTACTTTTAATTGTCATTGTTAATATTGCTTTGTATTTTTACAGTGACAAATTTAAAGGTAGAGCTTGGGCTGATGATATAGCTCAGCAGTAGAATTCTTGCCAGCATGCATGAGGTCCTAGTACCACAAAGCAGTAGGTTGGGGCAGGGACCCGATCAGGATCATTGAGTTTACAAAAACTATAGGCGATATTGCTTGGCTGCTGCTGCTTTACAAATTTTGCTCTCAATGGACAGGCAGGTCTTTCTACTTGGTCTGATTGTTTCTCTCAAATGATTGATTCTTTACTTAATATAATTAATTATGTAGCTTTATTTATTTATTTTTGCATGTGTGTATGTATCAGAAGACACCATGTACTTCTGTGGAGGACCAAGGATGACTTTGGGAATCATCGTGGATTGTTTCTATCTCATTTGTGCTGCACTCTAGAATATCCCAGGCTTTGCCCACCAGGTCTAGAAGTGCAGACCACTGTTTCTGCCTGGAGTTTTTACATAGGACCTGGGATCTGAACTCTGAATTCAGGACCTTCTGCTTGGAGGCAGAGTCCTAACCCCAGAGCCGTCTTTCCAGCCGGTGGTTGATATTTTTATAGTTGTCTTTTTTTCTTCTAAATTTTTTTCTGTAGAAAATTTAGATATCTAAATAAAAGGATGGAGGTTAATATTAATGGTTATGATAGTGTCGCTAAGCTTTCCCAGGATAAACTTTAATGCTGATTGCTTTGTTAAGTGGCTGCATGAATTCTGATGGAGTTCCTACCTTACTAACGCTGGTACGGGCAATTTTGCAAATATTTCCTGATTAATATCTTTTACTTAGCAATTTTCCTTATTACCCCAAAGGCAGAAGTGGGTGTCGGGTCACGGTCAAAGCACTTGTCTCTCGTACTGACATCTGTTGCACTAGGGCCTCCACGGAGCCTCAAACTGAACTTCCTCTGCCCCCAGAGTCACTTTGATCTGAAGTACTAGAGGGAAAACTGGCACTTTGGGTGCTTTGTCTTTGCGAGATCCAAGTTACATCACACTTCTAGTGGCTCTGGGAACTTTAATGTTACCAAAATAATAGTATTCTGAATCAGCAAGTCATACAATGGCTACCAGAGGAAGCCATGGCCGAAGATGAGTTTCTTTCCCTGAGATAAAACTATAGTTATACAACTGTCCAATAGATTTGTAATTGACCTGAAGATTCACGTTCTCTTCTTTAAGTAGAATACATACTTACCATCAGCAAGGTCATCGGATCGATAGTACATGAGAGAGACCATCAGATGTTAAACAAAGTACAAGAAAATGACTTTTAAAAAGTCACAGCAGGGCCTGAAGAGATGGCTCTGGGGCGAAGACTCTGTCTTGTAAGAGAAAGTCCTGAGTTCCGAACCCAGGTCCTGTGTAAAAAATGCCAGGTGGAAATAGCTGCCCTCTGTCCATCTGGCCTTGGTGGGCGAAGCCTGGGAAATACCAGAGCAAAGCAAGAAGGAGGTAGATGTAATCAGGATGATTCCCAAAGTCACCCTTGTTCCTCCACAGGGACACATAGTGCCCACACCCCACACACACACGCACACAAAATAAATAAAATTTAAAAAAATAGTCACAGCAGCAAGAACTTGAGAGAACATCCACGATGCAGAGCAGAGGGTAGCTAATCCACGGGTGCTCGCTGCACAGCTGACCTATATCTGTACGGTCTGGGCTCCCCTGCCCAGAGCATGGTCTCTCCCAGGTGATTCAGAAGGTTTTGAAAGATGAAAGGCCTTCAGGAGATGGGAGGTGCTGGTGCTTTCAGTGCACTTACATCACTGAATCACGTGTTAAAAAGTGACCAAGCTTTATATTAATATGTTTTTCTGAATTTAGCTTTTTAACTTTCTTGTCTTTCGTTGTTGATATGCCTAGTTGGACAAGATTTTCCAATATTTCTTGGAATGTCAACATAGAGATTAGGGACCCTTTGCCCTTGAGATTCTATGGTCTCATGGAATCTGATCATTCTGGTCAGAGTCAGCCTTCTTTCACAGTTGAACTGAGACAATACTTCCCAATTTGAACCCCTTCCCTCTCCCCATGTTATCTTCTAGGGAGCTTTAGAAATGTGAATATTTACTGAGAAAGAACCCCCAAGATATATTGAACAACGGTTTGGAACCAACAGTTGAGGTTCCGTGGCAAGTCTGGAAGGACTGGAAGGGTGTGTGCAGCCAGGCTTGGGGGGTGGGGAGTCTCCTTCCTGCAGGGCCAGGGAGCCCTTTCCAAGCACCCCTCTCCCTGGTCATCTAGACAGCTCTTCCCATTGAAAATCCTAGTGGAGTTCTTGCATTCTCTCCAGGGGAGTTCCTCTCTTTGGGTCATTTTTTGTGTATATAAATATACCAAAGAAAGATCCTCTGTTTGTCTGTCCTCCTATTAGCCGGAGAACAGCTCTGGCAGTTGGCTTATGCTCTGGACCAAGCTGTTGGACAGGCCGGGCCTAAGCAGGAAGGCCCACACCAAAGTCAGCCCTTTTCACTCATCATCCACAAAGCTGATTTTATTTATTTATTTAAATGCTTTTTGTGGGGGCTGGAGAGGTGGCTCAGGGGTTAAGCCTCCGCCTTGCAGGCGGAAGGTCCCGAGTTCGGATCCTACACCCCATGTATAGACAACGGACAGAAGCGGGGGCGGCTTGCGTTTCCAGTCCTGGTAGGGCGGAGCCTGTGAATCCCGGGGCAGAGTAAACAAGGAGGAGGTGGAGGCGGTCCATGGTGGTCCCTGAATTTGCCCGTGGTTCTATACACACACACACACACACACACACACACACACACACACACACACAACACGCACAATTGAATAAATAAATAAGTTAAAAAAATTTTTAAATGTTTTTTGTTTCAAGAACTCTAGATTTTCCCAGCATGCCATTCAGTAATTCAAAGATTCATCTTGAGAATTCATGCAGTGCTTTCTGGAAACTGGATCCCCAGCGCCTTGCCCAGCGCTCAGCACGCTGCAAACCTGAGTAATGAAGCAGCGAGAACAGCTGGATCTCACCGCCGTACGTGGCGGTGCTGCCAGGAGCCAGTTGGCATGCTCTGTCTGCTCTTTCTGACGTCCATGGTTTCTTCACTGGGCTCTCTCTGTGCCCGACGTGCCTCGCTCAGTGCCTTGCATCAGGCCTGCAGGGAGCCCTCATGACGGCGTCCTGTCTGTGGCTCCCTTCCTTAAGTGTCACATGCGGGGACGGAAGGCTCTTGAAACTGGCACAAGTGTGTTCAGCACAGCCTGGCTATGCCATCCCCAGCTTAGGTGTGCTTCCAGGATGCTAATCAGAGCTGAGAGCAGTAGCTGAAGCCAAATCTCGAGGTGATTTATTCCAGCTAAATCTGTCAGTTGTTTGTTCTAAAAATACTGCTAGAAGGCTGGGGGGTGTGCTCCAGGTTGTTGACACTCTTGACTGCGGTGAGGGCAGAAGGGAAGTGACATGGGAGCTCCTGCCTGTCGTGTTGGAGGTGGATTTAGCTTTGCAAGGGGACCAGGCCAGTGTGGGACTGTCCTCACCCCATCTCTCCCAGAGGAGGAGAGGAGTACTAAGCCCTGAAGAAGCAAACCATCTCCTCGGACCTCAGCACTAGGAAAGGTTTTGCTAAATAAGTACGGTTCTGATTTTCTGGGCAGCAGATCGGAACGTATGAAGGGACAACACAGTGTCCTTGCTCGCTGGCCAGCCGAGCAAAATGGCCAGGTAAGCTTTCCAGATGTGCACATCGAGCCGCTCCACAGCCTGGGTGTTTCAAAAGGTCACATTCTTAGGATTCCTTAGTGGTTATATAATGTATCTGCCCCTGGGAGACCGCTTGCTGGTGTCACTGGTGTGATGCGAAGAGCTGAGCTCTCAGCCCTCCTCCCACACAGAAGGCAAACTGGCCAAGAGCAACAGAGGCAGGTGCTCACACCGACCCGGGAGAGCCTCAGGACTGCGGGTTCCCTCCTGGCAGCCTGTGAGCTCTTGCACTAGCAGAGTTCTTTTGACTAGTGCACGTTTTCAAAACACTCGAATTTGATGACCATTTGGGAGGACATGATACCAAACTCTCTCACGTCACGGCTCTGTTTTACCTTTTATAGTCCTCAGTCCCAGAAAAGGACCCACATTGTCCATTCTGGGTCTCCCCATGTCCTCATGGTAGTAGGACAGTTGCTCAATGCTCTGCAGACTTAAGGGGGGGGGCCTTGAGGTGGGTGACATTATAAAATGGTGTCCCCAGTGCCCCCGGGTACAATGTATCTACATGACAACTTTTCTGAGAGACATGGACAGCCTAGGCAGGTTTCCAACACAGCCCTCAGAAAATGAGTGCAGGATCCCTCTGGAAGAAAGAGAGGAAGAGTTTCTTTGTAGCAGGCGTGGTGGTGCATACCTGTAGTTCTAGCTACTTAAGAGAACAAGGCAGGAGGATTGCTTGAGCCCAGCCTGGGTAACATAACGAGACCTCGATAAGTGAATGTCTCCCTAGGAAAAATAAGCACAGATAGAGTTGTAAAGACTGCGGAAGCTCTTTCTCTTTTTTTTTTTTTTTTAATTTTTTTAAAAATTATTTATTTATTTATTCAATTTTGTGTGTGTGTGTGTGTGTGTGTGTAGAACCACGGGCAAATTCGGGAACCACCATGGACGCCTTCACCTCCTCCTTGTTTACTCTGCCCTGGGATTCACAGGCTCCGCCCTACCAGGACCAGAAACGCAGGCCGCCCCCGCTTCCGCCTGGCGTCGTCTATACGTGGGGTCTAGGATCCGAACTCGGGACCTTCCGCCTGCAAGGCGGAGGCTTAACCCCTGAGCCACCTCTCCAGCCCCAGAGCTCCTTCTCTTGATGGTGGTTTTTCGTTTTTTGACTCTAACCACTGAAGGACCATCCTCCATAGGAGAGAGGCTTTGATCTAAAGGGCTGATTTTTGAACTTGCCTTTGTATCTAAATTCCCTAGGAATCTCACCATATGCAGATTCTAACTATGTGGATCTAGAGTAAATGGAAAAGCATAGATTCTGTTTCTTACAGAAATCTCAGATCCTCACTTTCGGAGTATTCCATACATACCGCCCTGTGTATTCCGATATAGTCAAATACCTCTTAAGGTCTTTCTAGTTTTAGAGTGGTTAGAAAAACTTAAACATTTTCTTCTAATGAGATCATAAATAGCACACCAATACAGCAATTAGGTAAACCAGAATTAGGTAAACTAAGAATTGTATGTTTTCTGTGTAACAGTGGAGTAATTAGATCATTTGTTCAAGTGGCATTTATTGACTCTTTGCAATGAGTGAGGTCCCAGCAGAATTTGGTATGTCTTGGAAACAATCACCTAGCTAGCTGGCCCTCCTCCTCCCTTCCAGCTGTTGTCAGCCAGGCTTATGTCTCAACTCTGGCACCTGCACAGCTTAGCCAGCATCAACAGGACCCCTGAAGAGGCTCAGACTCCATTCACAGCTTTGATTTCGGTCACAGTGACTCCACACAGGGACACAGGATATGTTTGTTGTTTGTGGGGCTGGAGCAAGAGGGAACAGGGATTAGCCTGTTAGGAAGCCCGGTCAAGACTCCATCAGCCAGCACTCAGTAGGTTACCAGCAATGTTCATGACAATGCACAGAGATATAGATTTCCTTCGAATTACATGGAACCTTTCAAGAGTTGACTGGAGGGGCCGCACGCGGCCTACTTCACCCTTGCTAGCAGAATGTCTGTGCCTAGCTGACTCATCTGGCTTCAAATCCCATCTCGCTCCTCATCACCACATGTTTTTGGCACATTGCTTTTGATTTATCTTACCATTTGGATCTGTCAACTGCCAAACCATCTTCTCTATTTAAAATTTCATATGAACATACTTGCCCCACCCACCCACCCACCTCTGCAAATCTACTCACCTGGTGACAGATGCATACCTGTCCCCAAGTGGTTGGCACCCTGCTCCATCTCTCAGGGGAACTTCCCAGCTGCCAGAGGCAAGGAAGATGGTCAGTGTCCCACTTGAGCAAGTCCCGTGGGCTGCTCCACCCAGCCACTTTGCATCCCTGCCCACGCTCAAGAGATAAGCAAAGCGAGCCTTCTGGCATGCTGGGCCCAAGAGCTCAGACACGAGCAGCACAAGATCCCAAATGTTCAGGTTCTTGTAGTTTTGTTCCTAATTCAATTGCCATGAACGCAGTCTGCACAGAACGGCTAATTAGGACAAGTTTTACATAGAATATACATGTTTCCTCCCCAAGGAGTGGAGTTACTTCTTTAAACTTTTCTCATTTATTTTTATTGACAGTGGGTTTTTTTTCCTTTTCTATTTTGTGTGTGTGTGTGTGTGTGTGTGTGTGTGCGTACATGTGTGAGGACACGTGTAGGGGTACACACAAGCATGTGTGTACGCGTGCATGTGGAGGCCCAACGTCGATGTGAGGAATGAGTCATCTTGATCACTCTTCCACCTATTTTGAGCCTGTGTCTCTAATGAAATCCAGAGCTTGCAAACAGGCCAACTCGGACCAGCCAGCTTGCTCTGGAAACTCCCAGGATCCAGCTTTCTGAGCTAGAATTAGCTCAGCCTGAAATTTTCAGGTGGGATCTGGGGTCCTGAATGCCAGTCCTTTCCCTCATATGGCATTTTAACTGCTGAGCCATCTTCCTAGCCCTCAGTGAGAGTCTTGGTTGGAGAGTTTTGTAATACATATTAAATCTGAGAATTTATAAATGTACCCTTGTAGCTTTATCTTGGCCCCAACCCAAGTCTGGAATCAGGGACTCAAGGGAATAGGATAAAGCTAAGGAAGAATCAGGTGCAGACACCCTATGTCTGCTAGTGGGTAGGGCAGATTCCAGGGGGTCAGAAACACTCCCAGGAGATGGCCAACCTGGGCCTGATAAATGATAGAGTAATTTCCTGTGGAGAACAATGAAATGTCACAGGGCTCAAGCCTTGCCGGGGCAGTTGTAAGTCTTTCTAATTCCTTCTCTAAGCCAGAGTTAATAATTCAAGAACTGGGTTTCTTTGAAAAATCCCCAAAATATAATAAAATAGTATCTGAGTTTTGATCAAGAGTAAAACTCTGATTAACTTGGCCTTTCAAAAGACAAGAATTCACAAGCATAAGATTATTGGGTAAGCAGGCAGTAGGATCCTTAGAGGCAAGGGATTAACAGTCACAAAAGTGTTCCCATACTAAGGGGGAGCGAGTGGAAGACTCAGAGGGAAGTTTGGCGCTCACACAGGGGGACGCTCCAGGGGATGGGAAGGGGGAAGGGGCAGGCACTAGGAGAGGGGGAGGGAGGGAGGGAGGGAAGGGCAGAGGATACAAGGGGGACTGGGAAGAGGTGGAGGGAGAGGGCCGGGGTACCTATTGAGCTTGTGTGATTGGGGAAAAAATAATAATAAAAAATAGACAGACAGACAGACAGACAGATAGATAGATAAGATTACTGGGTAAGAAACTATTTTCAAACATTTATATATAAATGTTACTGTCCTTTAAAGACCCTTGTATGAGAAATTCTGGGAGTAAGCCTAGCTCAAGGACGTGGAGTGGTCCTGACTGGAGGGTCCCCTTGCGTCCACACTGCTGCTAGCACACAGCCTTAGATGTTTGGAGTTCTGAATACTTGGCAATGGGCTAGAAAGTGCCCTGCCGCTTTATTAGTGTCACCCTATGATCTGAAGTAGTTCTCTATCTCTGGTTCAGTGCTCGGAGTCAAACAGATTTGAAGTTAAATAGTTCCATCAGTTGCTTGTGGTAAGCTTGGGCAAATCAGTTCTCCGCCTAATTTGTAGAGAAGTCATAGAATCAGTGATTAAAGTATTTAAAGTGGCTTGCAGCTGCAGCTGTTATTGTTATTATTTTACTTGTCTTAAAAGCACAAGTTTCCTGGCTTGAAATTCGTTATTCTACCACTGAGGGCTCTTATACTGTATGCAGTCACGTTTTCAGTGGAGGGGTTTCTCTCTGGTTCTCTAAGGCTAAGGAGATGCGTTAGACCTAAATCTTGAGGGATGATTAGGGCTGGAAGGGTTGGAATGAAAAAGCATTTCCAATAGCAGAGCACCATCATGTACCAAGCAAGACCCAGGGGGTAAAGGTGAGTGACATATGGGGGAAATTGTGACAGCTACAGTGTATGATGGGCAGCGGACAGACTGTGGTGGTCAGGAGTGGACACAAGCGTCAGACCACAGAAGATATCACAGAAAAGGCTAAATTTAGACTATCCGTAATGGAGTCTGTGTTAGTTACTCTTGTTGCCGTAAATGCCCGACAAGAAGCAACCTGAGAGCACACTAAGACTGGTGGTTCTCAGAAATGTGAGATGGCTGATCATGCTGCGCCCATGGTCAAGAAGCAAAGATAGCGTGAGTGCCGGTCTCCACGTGCTTTCTCTTTTTTATTCAGTCTGGGAGACGGTGTGCCCACGGGGTGGATGGCTGCTCCTACCTCAGTGAAATCAGTCTAGAAAAGCTCCCACAAAATCCCAGAGTGGTTTTAGACTTTGTCCAAATGGCAATAAAGATTACCCACCATGGAGCTTGATTGTGTCAAGTGCCTCTTCCATTCTTCATGCATGTGTATACGTTTACCATGAGTCTCTGAACAAAGTATTTTTAAAATTAGGTTAATGAACAAGGCATAGAAGACGGAGGAGAATATTTGCCAGCACTCGCTTCTGTTGTGGTGGCGTTGGTGACATGGCCAGCACACGGCCTCATTCCTTGCTCTCTCGTGCCGGCCGCCTCAGCTTGGCAGTTGACATGTTGAAATGCAGCAAATGCTGGTTTGTCCCCGGCTGTCACATCACTTGTTTTTGTTTTGTTTTGTTTTTCTGCCTTGGGGTTCCTCAGTAGATTGAATTTATAATGTCTTTGGATATCAACAGCGGCAAATTAATGCCAGTCATTGTTTGTGTACTCTGCGTTTCTGTGCTAGTGTAACTCGCATCCTGCCAGATGTTCTCAGCAGTCTTGGGAAGCTCGAGCAGCTTCTGGAGAGAGGATGACAAGCGTCGAGGTTCTGTTTTGAGGTTCAGGGAGAGGACAGAGAGGCAGCAGCATCTCCCCAGCTCTCATCAGGGGCTCACGGGGTGACAGCGCAGGCCAGGGCACTCGGGCCTGCACAGGCCCTTAGCTTCGGGTTCCTCGCCCCCTGTGCGCGCTGATCCCCAGCCTTCCCTCTGCCAGGCTCTTCGGGGTGGTCCTCCTGCCTCACTGGCAAGCGCCCTTCCCGTGAGGTGTGCTCCGTGGCGCGCTATTGTTCTTCCTGTCTGATTCTCTTCAATCCAGCCCACACCTCTGCATCCTGAGTCAAGTGTTTGAAGGCTGTTATTTCATGTTAATTAGAAGTTCTTTTCCCAACCAGGAAAACCTTCACAGAACCGATCCCTCAAGCCAAAACTTTTGAAGTGTGCGCTGGCATCTTTGTCCTTGGGGGACAGTGAAAGGAACTGTAGCTCGTTGCTGCTGGGCAGGGAACCTTCTTTCCATGTGCACCTTAACCTCCCTCTGAGTCTGGCCAAGCCAGAAGACCCAAGAATGACACCTCTCCAAGCGCCTCACTGGCCACAGTTGCTTGGTAGCCCCCTCACCCAAAGAATCTGTGATCCTAAGGCTGGATCTCCGCCAAAGCTGGCAGGGGACCAGTTGATAACTTCGCCTTCCGTTCTGACATCTCCCGTTGCCCTGGTGTGGTGGTAGATTCAGGTAGGAAATTACTCCTGCCACAATCCAGACTCATGTGGACTTTTGGTTCTCTTCATAAAAGCATGCAGGCACCTTGAGTAGCTTCCATTCTCTTTGGCAGGTCTAAAAGTTAAAGAGATGTCATGGGTCAGAGCCAAGCCCTGTGCTTTTATCTGCCTTCTCTTGCACCTGCCTGCTTGTATGTCAGGGATCACAGCCTTTCATACTTGATTTCTCTCGTTCTGCAAACCTGGGCCCAGGAAGGCTGCAGCTCCGATGCTTCCCTCCCCAGAAGCCACCCGAAGCTTTGGCTTCCTGTGTTCCCTCGGGAGCAGTGGGGGTTGAATTTGGCCAATGATGGGGCAGGTCACTCCTGTCCATCTTTTGTCGAGCAGAGGCGTGGCTGCGCTCGATACCTTGGATGCAAGTGTTTCGCCACATGGCTGACGCCGCCCTCCTGTGCACCTCACTTACGCTGAAAGTGCGTTTCTTGACCTTCCATGCTTTCCATGAGCAGATGTGATAAAAGACCAGCTGAAACGAGAGCACAATTCTAGGCAGTGTGGAGGGGAGGCCAGAGAGGGAGTTAGGACTCAAGAAAGTCTCCACAAAGCCACCGGCCAGAGGTCGCAGGCACAAAGCCTCAAGGTCCCTTCTGTGGAGATAAGCACCGCCTACCCCTATATGCAGGCCTGGAACACAGGAAGCCTTAGAGTCTCTCCTATTTGTCCTTAAAATCTTTCATTGTGCATGTAGGGGGGGGGGACGTGCACGCCATGGCGGTATGGAAGTCAGAGGACCACTTTCAGAAGTCTGTTCTCTCCTCCACCGCGTGGGTTCCAGGCGTCAGATGCAGGCTGCCAGTTTTGCACCCAGGCACCTTTATCCACTAAGTCATCTTGCCCGCGCTCCCATCTTTACTGTTGTTAACAGCACACCAGGCGCTGGAGTGCATACTGAGTAATAGATGAAGGGGAGAAGCAGCCATGGAAGACTGATTTGACAGGTGAGGTGCTTAACACTGGGGAAGAAACTAAAGGGAGGCTACAAGAGGATGCTTGGATCCAGGACGTGGCATGCCCCATGGAATTGCTAAATGAAAAACAGCATCTGGTCAGAGCCATGCGCTAGCAGGAGTACAGGGTCCAATGAGGTGTGCAGGAGGGAGGCAAGAGAAGGGCTGCAAAAGACTAGTGAAAAAAATTTGACTTTTGTGCAGGCGATAAGGACTGAGTTTGTCTAGCCAGGAAACCAAGGAATCATTGCACATTTCTGGGAAACAGGCAAGGAGGAGACAGGAAGGGATCTGGGCTTCTGCTAAGAAATTTTCTAGGAAAGTGGTGATGTGTTCAAGGACCAAGGCTGCTGTGGTCTCTACAGAGGCAGAAGTCAGTGGGGAGAAGCCACACTAAGAAAGAGAAGGTTCTGAGTCAGTGTTCAGGTCCAGTTGGAGGCTGAAGCCATGCATGATAGGTGGTAAGAATCGGGAAGTATTTTGACAGCCATGCAGGAATTTGAAATCTGGAAGTCCAGCCATTAGATAGCAGGGCCAAGTCAAGACAGAAAGCCTTCTCCAGGGTCCACCTGCCTTATCTGCCATCAGGCAGACTTTTCCTTCCTTCTTTCGCTCCTTTCCTCCCTCCCTTCCTTCTTCCCTCCTCTTTCCTTTCCCTGTTTTCCCTTCCCGTCTCTTCTTTCTTTCTTAAAACAAAGTCTCTCACTCTGTAATGCAAGCAGGCCTGGAGCTCACATGTAGCCCGTAACAGCAGCAATGCCCTGTTTCAAGCTCTGAGATCACAGGCATAAGCCGCCACACCCACCTAGGCAGACTTTCGAAGATTCTGGGAGGTGAGCGTCATCCTGGAGGGCTGTCTGTGGATATTTATATCAACTGAGTCACGTCTTCTGTGTGGTTCTGTAAATAAATCAAGACCCACTTTTGATGAATTTTTGAAGTTTCGCAAATAAATTGGTTTAGTTCTAAAAAAGCATGTTTTTAATAATAACCCCTGTGTTTTGAATAAAATTGGCCACTCCAGTGCTTTTAACCTGACCACAGTTAGTCATCTGGTGCTTGCATTTGCCTCTGTGGTGAGACTTATGCAAAGCTGTGGATTGAGCAGCAGGTTCTAAAATCTGGCTCTACAAGCACTGCTTCCCCAGGGTCAGAGGGGTGCGTGGACGTCCCTGTCCCACAATGAGTGTGGCCATGTCCCCTCCTCCCAGACTAAGCCCCCCTCTCATCTTCCTGAGAAGTGGTCCCCTGGCCTGAGCTGCGTGTTTTCTCCCTTGTCTCCTGTTGTAGACTACTGTTTTCCAAAGTGAAGTTGGAGTCGCTCTGCCGGGGCCCAGATGAGGCGCTGCTCACCTGTAAGCACATGTTACAAATATGGAAATCCTGCTACAACCTCACCAATCCCAGGTAAGAGGCCAGGGCTGCCTGTTTTGTATGGTGTTTGCGTAGGTCCCCGCCATCAGAACCGACTCCCATGGGCATTTAGCAGACATTACCTCTGTTGCTGCTCTCCACCCCACGTCTCCACCAGCATCGCATAACAGCTGTAGCCCTTTCAAGGGACTTTTCTACTTGGGCTGATGAAGCCTGCGATTTTGGGTCCCTTCACCTTTCCTTTTCCCGTGATGGACGCCTCCCCCCAACCCCCCCCCATTTCTCTTTCCAAGCCATTTACTGAACTCCTGTGACAAGTTTTAACATCTTTCTGGTAATGTATGGGATGTATTCCAGATGAAGTTGTTGCTGTAATTTTTATTTAAAAGACTTCATAGACAGCAGGCCTCGTCCTGCTAAGGAGACGGACCATTGCTATTAGCATGATTAGAAATAATCTTTAAAAAGTTAAAACGGGAGCCTGCAAGATTGTTCAGCAGGAAAAAGATCTAGTGACCAAGCCTAACAACTCAAGTTTTGTCCCCAGAACACATGTAGTGGAAGGACAGAACTGACTTTTGCAAGTTGTCCTCTGACTGCCACACCATGCCACACACACACATACATAGACACACTCACACACATACACACACACTTATATACAATAATAAAAGAAAATGTAGAAAAGCTAATAAACAATGACTCATAAATAAACACACATCAAAGACTTTACTTCGTTAACTAGTAAGGATCAAAGAAGAATTTGAAAAACATGCTTAGGCAGAAGCGCAGGAATAAACTTAGAAATAGATGCAAAAACGGTGTCTTATAAATAAGGTGATGAAGTGTGTTCTGGAAGCTTATCTTTTCCACAGGGTGGAAATCAGCTGTATCACTTCCAGGTGAGACTCAGTTGTCTGAGCTTCTACTCTCCAGAGCCGTGAGGCTCCTCAGGCAGCATGACGTTAAAGATACTGCCCTTCGCGCCGCCATCTGGGAAAGGGCAGCCAGCACTCACTGACAGGCACCCGCAGCCCATTTGCCCGTGTCCAGATCTGGAACACATCTCTTTGCCTATGTTTGGTCATTAAGTGTGTTTTTCCCCGTGATGAAAGTAGTTTAATAAAGATGTACTCAATAATTCAGTGAATTTCCCTAACCCATACATTCAGGACTTTTTTCAAGTTTATGGTATGCTGTAAAGACTCAGGAATCTGAGAAGGCGTCATTCGCTAGTAAGCGGCATCAAGGGCGTGGCAAGTAGGCAGGTGGCCATGACAGACCCTGCAGATATGAAACGTGGGCTGAGAGTTAGGCAGCTGCAGAACAGTGAAAATAGGAGTTGGTTTTGCAAAGCGAACATTTCTGCAATTCAACCAGGTGTAGCTGTAATCTTGTGATCCCGACACTCTGGAAGGCTGAGGCAGGAGAATCACTGTGCATTTCCAGGCAGCCTGGGCTTCAGAGTGAGACCCTGTCTGAAAAGAAAACAAAACTTCCGCAGTTAAAAAAGCAAGTGTTCAAAGTCAGGGTCCCCTGTGAACTGGCCTCAGATAGGCTAGTGGCCTGGCTGTGGTGGAGCAGCTGAGGGAAGGAGGGGCGCAGCCGGGGACACCAGCTCCTCTCAGGGCCACATGGCCATTTCTGAGGTTTAGCAAGAGCCCCTCGCTGCCTGTGGTGTGCCTGCCGCCCCTGCCCACTCTTCCTCCGGGTGAAGGGCAGGTCATCCTGGATCTGGCTACTTCCCATTCATGGGTTTGATTTGAAAATAAAGATCATTTTATGTTTTTTTGAAATTCTACTTGTCGATGTTTATAAGCAAAAATGAAAAATGCCTATTTTTTTATCTTCCCCAAGGCCCCCTCTCCTGGCCCGTCAGTAGCATCAGGATCTGGGGATCTGCCTCATAGCCCAGCTACAGCTGACTGCCCCGCCGGCTGCATCGGTGCTGGAGCCCAGCCTTTGCCCGCACCCCCTTTGAGAGGAGAAAATAAACCACCAGCCTTCTCCTTGCCAATTTTCCCTCAGTTCTCCACACCCCTCCCACCTCCCCACATTTCCTCCCACTTAGCAACCAAGAATATTGAATGTGAGGAGAAAAAAAAATAGCAGCATTGGAAAGTCTTTAAAAATACTTACCCAAATGTACAGGCTGTGTCCATACTTCTCTGTCTTTGGAGGGACTCTTAGCGCCAGAGCAGGTGCCCTGCCCTGGGATAGGTAGAGGAGGCACTTCCCAAAGCTTCAAGCATGGAGTTGTAGACCGAGCAGCCCTTGCCAGAGGCTTTCTTGCGTGTCCTTCCAATGCCATTCTCTCCGAGATAGAAATAAGTGTTTCTCGGCAGCCTCACCATGGCCCAGGTTTGAGCACATTCCAGTCTGCTGAGCTGAGGAGACACCCTGGGCAGAAACTGCAGCGTGCAGAAGAAAGGCTGTGTCTACAGGTCTGTGTACTCGGAGGCCTCTGGGTAAGGCAATGTTGGACCAACAGCCTAAAGTCTGCCTTCGGGTCCTATGGGACTGTAGAACCATAAGAGGTATTTAAGAAGTATCATTTCCTAAACATAAAATAAGCTGATACCTGAACAGAAAGATTTTGGCAGAACTTCCTGGCTCATGTGCCCTCCTTTGCATCTGAGCATGCTCAGTTGCAGTAGGCCCTTTGCTCCCTTTGTTCTAAATTCATCCAGAGATTTGGATAGTCAGAGGACATGGAGGAAGACGTAGGCAGCAAACAAAGCGGCCAAATTGAGAATACACCCTGACTTTGTGTTCCCAGAAGCGTCCTTATTTTTTGCTGGAGGGAAATCACAGTGGGGACTATTTGCTAGAGTGAAGCTTAAAAAACTTGCAGTAGGTTCTATCTACAGTTGTAGAACACAGTCTTACCCTGAGCAAAACGGTAGGCAGCATGCATTTTGGTAGGTGTTGTCTTTTGGGAGCCTGAATGTTCTTTCCCTGGGTCTCCACCTTCACCTGCTTTCAGGCTAAAGATCTCGTTTTGTCTTCTGCCCCTCAGTTCTTGCGCATAATGACTTGGCCACTTGAGACAGTATGAATCTGACCAGAATCTCACCAGAAGGTCCCGCAAGCTCCAAGCTCTGCATGACACTGCATGAAGTGTCACAGGGATCACAGAAACCAGTTCTGTGAAATTCTCTGTGTCTGACTGCACAGAGCTATCTGTGTGTTGTCTTCAATCTCCACATTTGCTTTGCAGGATAACTACTGTTATTTCTATTTTAGAGGAAATGAAATTGAAGCTAAAGGAGGCCACATAGCATCTCAGCTTTTGCAACCAAATAAGCAATCAAGCTGTGCTCAAACCCATGTCCTGTGTGATATCAAAGCTCTCTGTGTCAGCATGCTGGCTTTCTTGATTACAATTTTATTTTATTTTTTCTCTTTTTTTCTTTATTATTGTCATTATTGTCAATCACTTCCACTACTAATACTAACAAGCATTTTGGGGGTTGGTTTGTTTGTTTATTTGTAAAGCATGCTCTTTATTTTTTGTCTTCAGAGATGCCAGCAAAAAACAAATGGGCAGATGTCATGTGGTGTCATATTCATGTCACTAATGAGCAAGTTGAGGCCCCGTGATACTGGAACCTGCATGATTCTTATGACTCAGATCCAGGAAGCTTGGGGGTGGGGTGGGGGAGGGGGAGACAAGCAAACAAACCAGGAGTTTCTCTTCCATCTGCCTTTTCTGTGACTCTCTGTCCACAGCCCCTCTCCTAGATTCAGTGTGTATCGAGTGGCACACTCGTGCAGGCGCTGAGAGGAAGGCAAGGCTAGCATCAGAACTCCGGGGGTCTGACCCTGCCCTTCACCTCGACCGACAGCACTGTCTCGCCTCTGTGTACATCCCATCCGAGGCTGTGGAAGGCAGAAAGGATTCCAAGAGAAGCTTGCAATTTGGGGGATAACATTAGCTGCTGTGGTACTATATTCTGAATTGTTAGTCCTAATGGGGAAGAGTAATTCCCTGGAGGTGCACAGCTACTACATGTGTGGACACATATAGGACCATGTGCTAGGAAAGTCCTTCCCTATCCTCACTATAGACCATCTCTTAACACCACGGACTTCCTACTTCCTCCTGGGGAAATGTTCGTGGCAGCCTAAGAACCAGGCTGAGCAGAGGAAAAGTGAAGTGACAGGTGGTCCGTGAGAAGTACCAAAGCAGACTGTCAAGTCAGAATGAGAGGTTAAGGAGTCTCAGGGGATAATTTAAGTTTCCCCTCACCCTTCTTCCACATTCCATGAATTTGGCAGAAGCAAATCTTAACTCTCAGCACAATGTAAAGAAAAAACTGAAAGTTATTTGGAACATCCAACAAATTTTTCCGTCACAAAAAATGATTATTTCTGGAAAGAAAACATTCAGTACTTTGAACAACGAAGCTGTGCTTGTGCACCGTTTTTACAGGGGACTGCAGAAGATAAGCCAAGGATGCTGATTGCTGCTCGCCTGCCACGGTGAGAGGGACGTGGCGCGTGTGTCGTTATCAGTAAGCAAGGCCCACAAACTCAGATCATGGTTGTAGTTGGGTTGCTAATATTTGGAGTAGGAAGACTTAACTCGCTTTCCTACACATCGCAGTTTCAAAAGGACAGGGTAAACTATCATTGTTAATTGAACCACAGTAACCGAGATGTATATTTGTAGAGGTGTTTTTGTGACATTTGGCACGTGCCTGCCTAGTAGTTATATCTCTCCAGAGTGTTCTGTCCACACAACTTGGTTCCATCTTTATACACAGCTCTGTAGGAAGTTAATTCCTCGTCTGGCCAGCAGGCCAGAGAGGCGCAGCAGTCTTCCTGAAAGTGATGACTCATTATTGACAGCTGTAGAATGAAAACCCAGATCTTTATCTAGGTTCTGAGACCGTAGCTGTTGGGTCCTTTCAAGCATCACACATTGCAGCCAAGCCTGTGCTCTGAAACTTGGTGACAGGGAAACATGCACTGGCGGTCACTGTGGTTCCTACAATTGCAATGGGAAGGACAAAGAAGCCTGTATCTTGAGACAAAGCCTCCTGTGAACCTACTGAACAGGGAAGCATTGCAGAGTTCAGATAATTAACACTTTGCAATTATCCATACTAAGAAAGCTACGTGAGCAAGCCAGCATTGGAAATGTCCAGTCAGTTTCGCATCTGGTAAAAATTTGCACATTCTTTGGCATTGTCTTCTGCGGAGGGAGATTTGTTGTTTCCCAGTGTGGAAATAATTAGTAGAGCATCCCTGTATGGGATGATGTCGTAAGTGTAGGCTGACAGACAGTCTGTAGTGAAGGAAGTTTCCTTGGTTTCCTGTGGCTTTCTCTAAGTGCATCTCTAGACGTGGAAATTGCAGCCTGTAAACTGTGTTAAGGTTCATATCAAATCTTGTTTGTTGCTTCCAGCAACATCTGTGCACAGGAAGGAAATTGTGTTCCTTTATTGTGGGATTTGAACTTCTTAACAGAAAAAAAAAAAAAAAAAAACAACCCTCAAGCTTCAGACAGATTATTGTACTAGAAAAAATAAATAAACAAATAACTAAAAGCAATGATTTTTACCTCCTAGCTCCACAGACCATGTTTTAATCTGTATGGGCCCCATTTCCGTGCTGGACCCGCTGTGGTTTCTGTGTGATGCTGCTGGACAAATGAGGCCAAGCCCCGTTTTGTTGGCCAAGTTGGAGTCAGGGAAATCAGGAAGGTGGGCAGGGCAGGAAGATGGTGGGAGTGGCTGTCTGCAGAAAGTCGCCAAGACCCTGCTGTGTTTTCCCTCAAGGCCTTGAGGCTAGCCTCCTGAGGCCAGGAGAGCTTGAAGACCCACAGCTGCAGCCCCCATTCACAGTATCTCCTCACACCACCTTCTTTTTCACAGTAAGATTATTATCCATAGGGGTACCTCAAAGGCTTGATCTGGGTACACGCTTGAGCTCTTGAGTGTGATCAGTCTGGAAAGCTGGGGTCCGGGAACCTCATCTACCAGATGCCCCTAGGAAATTGTAGGAGGAGTTTGGAGAAAAGGTAATCATCGACCTTAGGAATTCTACTGGCAAAGACGTCTTAGAGGATGGACTGCCCAGAGGCTCAACAAATTCATTCCAAAGCCTCCTGGCATGGAATGCCAGCCACATCCACCTGGTCAGGTGGACAGAGGTGCTGTTTGGAAGTTTCCATTTTTCTATCTCACAATGGCACAAGGGTCCGTGGGAGTCGTTCAAGCTGAATGCTGGCCCCGCGGTTCAGGACCCCTCCATGGGTGGAGACTTATGAGGAGCAGCATTGCTCTTCCGCCTTCTGCACTGGCTGATTTTTCCCTCCTGCCTTCCCGCCCTTGGGTGACTGACATTTGCAGTGTGTTTTGCAGTGATTCTGGACGTGGGAGCAGCCTCTTAGATAGAACCATCGCTGACAGACGACAGCTCAATACAATCACTTTGCCAGACTTCAGTGATCCAGAGACAGGTGAGACACGAAGGCCAGAGGGGGCAAAATGGGGGCGAGCAGAAGTTCGGGGTGGGTGCGGAGTGGCTCTGCGAGACTGCCAGGGCCTGGGGTGGGTACAGGCCTTGGTAAGCAGGCAGGACATTTAACCTAGGTGCATTTCTCCAGCTCATTTTACAGTGAGGAAGGGGCTATCTTTCACCCAGATGGATTCTGAAATCCGCTTCCCCTTGTCCTAGGAGCTTAAACTTTAAAGCTAAAATCAGGTGGTTTCCATCTGCATTTGGCGTTACTGCTACCTTGTGTCTCCTGTTAGGTTCTGATTTCTGATCTGTTACACATAAAAACACACATGGTCCAGCAGAAGGCCTGTTGGCCGACAGGCCGTAGCACTTAGTGTCTCGGAGCAAATGTTTCTGCCTTACCTGCTAAGACTCTGGGAGGGCGGTATGCTCAGGAGCTCCGTGAGAGTTTCACAACACCTGTTGATGAGCTCCGTGGCTCCCCAAGGGCAGGGAAATAAGTGTGCCTCAGTAATTTCCACAGCTCCCAGCAAGTAATTCCAGCCATAATACTGACTATTCAGACACAAGTTGGGGGACTCACAGACCCACAAACAATAAAATTCACTCAGCTTTGATGCTTAGAGGTAGTTTTTGAACATGCTTCAGAACCAGTGTCTGTTGCTGGGCTAGCCTGGTCTCTCATGGACTGGGCTGCTCCTTAGCCCCATGTGGCTAGCCTGGTCTCATGGACTGGTCTGAAGGCTCCTTGACCCTTGATGAGTGGGAGGAGTGGGGATTTTCAGAGCCCTGTGGGGCTCAGAGCTTTTACACACTCATTCCCACTTAGGCTCAATCAGCCTAAGACACCCCATCCAGGGATCCTGCCCCTCTTCATCTCAACCTTTGTTGGGCATGAGAAGTGGCACAAATTGTGACTTGGTGCAGTTTAACCTGCTGGCAGCTGCTTACACACAGATGGGTAGACCCCAGGGACCTCCCCTAGAGAGGCCTATCCTAAACTGGCCAGCAGTCATGACCAGATTGCAGGGGAAGTAGAGGCAGCAATCCTGCCTTGTGGGTGCAGTCCTCTCGGGAAAAGGGATTCTAAGTCCCTCGCTGTAGAAAAGGAAAGGCAGGCCATCAGTCATGGTCAAGACAAGGTGAGGCTGTGACGGAAGGAGAAGAAAAGCCAGGCCAATGGCCGCTGCAGTGATTCAGGCTGATTCAGAAGAGCTGCTGCGGCTGTTGAGGGCTGACCTCCCCGCAGGACCCTTCTCAGTGTCCCATGAGAGCAGCAGTACTAAATCTGGACCTCCCTTTCCTTCCAACTGCCTTGGACCTTAATTCCCTTAAGGTCCCAAGATTTAAACACCACACATTGAAAACAGCAGGAGAAAAATAAATGAGGCCCTTGTTCTTGCCGCCTTTCATCCCTGGGGACGTTTTCCCTGCAGCTCTCAGAGGTCGCCCTGTCCAAGGTAAACCACCTCGGGTGCCATGTTGCCCAGCTGGGCCGTGTCTGTGTGACGCTGGCCAGCCTCACATCCTATATGTCCTCATCTCAGCGCCACCCGTGTGGCTGCTCCTTCAGGAGTGTCCACAGCTCCCAAGGGAAGCCAGGTGTCTGGAGTCTGGTCCACCAGTTCCTGTGTCCCTACCAAACAGCAAGGCAACCCACTGCTCCTAGGCACGGCCAGTGGCCATCTCGTGCTCTGCAAAGGATTCTCCAAGATGTCTTTTGCTTCACCAGTGCTGAAAAACAGTTTGTCCATCAAGTTTAATGAATAGACTAGGGAGGGGGAAGCTGGAGGCCTTCTCAATGGCAGTGCTGTCAGTAGATGTAAAACAGTCTATAATGACCATGTAAGTCAGAAGGATTAGGAAGGTTCATCTGGAAGTAGGAGAGATGCCTTCCATTTGGCTGACGGTGGAGGCCAGCTCCTTTCGGCATGGTTCATAGGCTCTGTGGCGGCCTACCCATAGCTTTCATCTATTCCTCTCATCATGACTTCAAGAGGAAATGCACCTTGCAATTCAAAACACAGAACTCACAGTGTGCCAGAGAGAAGCTTTGTTTCCATCTCTGCACCTGCACTGCCCTTCCCCCTTCCAGTGTTCTTTCATGGCATAAGCACATGCATTCTTTCCCATTGTGTATCATCTAGTACTCTTCATTTCCTAGCATCCCAGGAGGCTCCTTGCTGTTTTGCAGCTTGGAAGCACTCCACGGCCCTAGGTTGTACCTCTGGGGTCCTCATCCATCCAGCACCACCTCAGGCATTTTTCTAACCTTTGCTACAGTTTTTGGTTCATATGGTGCTGGATGGAGAGGGCTAGTTAATGTCAAGCATCTACTGCCACACTGCTCATTTAGAAAAGAAACAGGATCTCCGAGCAGAAGAGAAAGGGGAGGTCAGAATGGCCCTGAGTTGAACAAGATGGCTCTGGAATCTGATTCCTTCCGGATGAACTGGGTCCTAGCAAGCGCAGCCTGTCTGTAGTTCATGCAATGCCCAGTACAACTGTGTCTGACACGGCCAATCCACATGCGGCATGGTATAAGAAAGAAGGCATGGTCAAGCAATGGTGTCCTACCACCGTCTTACCTGTCTGTCTGAGACATGGGGCCAGAGCCTCCCACTGTGCACAGACCCCCCCACCCCCCAAGAGGTCACAGATCCTCTTGGGTGCTTTGGGGTTTTCTCCAGAATTAATCTACTTTGTTTTTTATTTTAAAATTTGTAATATGGAAAAATTTCAAGTGTACCAGAACAAAGATACTAATATAGCAATTCCCCATTACCTGACACTAAATTGTCTTAGGATATATGTCTAACAGATAAGAACTTGATATCTATAAAACCACAAGCCACAACTATGCATTCAAAGTCATTATACAGTACAGACTTAATGTTCTTGATTTTAAAAGTTGTTGATTAACTGAAGTAGGATTTTCTACTTCTGAAATTATCCAAGTGCAAATCTCGGAATATGAGGAGGAATTCTCATATATAAACTTTGGATCAGCCAAGCCCACTGTGGCTACTAGAGCAGAGATTGTTTCATCCAATAGACATGCCATATAAGAAAGCACCTTCCCCCTTACAGAACATAACGTCCCTTCCACTATCCCCCTGACTTCCTTTCTCCCACCTGCAGCAGATCCCAGCCAGCAAGAGAAAGAAGTCAAATGGATTGACAGTCTTTGAAGCTCTGAGTCATTATCTTTGCTTTGGAATAAGTTCCTGAAATAGAGGATGAAAAAAATATTTTTCTTCCTTTTTGCCTTCAAAACAGGATGTGGAGTAAGGGGGTTTATCTTTAACGTTGGTAGATATTACTGGATACCGTTCCAAAGCAAAGTGAATGTTAACTTGACCGTGCCATGCGTTCCATTTGGGAAAGTTTCTGAGTGCAGCTGTGGTGTCTGTGATGCCGCGACCCCCCCAGCTGTCACACTGGAAGGCAGAAGTACAAGGTTCCTCTCAAAAGTTCCCAACCAGTGTGTCCCACTGCGGGCCATCCCCCAAAACTTAGCATTCCATCGTCACAGGGCTAGAACTGTGTCATGTCATCACACTTAAGAGCACTGCACCTTGGAGAACTTTAGTCTTCAAGTGAACTTTCTGTGAGCGAGTCTCATAAAAAACAAATCTATGCAAAGGCAGATCCTAATCCTTTCTGGTTAGAAAACTACTTCTGCCCAGCAGCAAGCCCTGTATTGTAGGTTACAGATGATTATTTCCAGCAGACCACACCGCTGAATCTGTGCCCAGGTAAATCTGTGATTTTTATTCTGTGATGATGTTGCAGAGCAATTAAATAACCAGAGAAAACACATTTTTTTTTCAAAGAGCATTTGTATTCTATTGTCTAGTAGAGGAATGATTGTGTATTACATGACCTCATTTTCTTTGCAGCCTATGTGAGTATATTAAAAGCTAGTTTCTTTTTCTTTGTGTTTATAAAGTTTTCTTATTTTCTTTGGCTTTCATTCTTTTTTTTTCTCTTTCACTTTTCAGTGTCAGACTCCTCCTCCTCCTCTTCTCTTTCAAGAACCGAATCACCTCTCCACCTGTTTGTGTCTTCTCATCTTCATTCTCCTCCCAAACCCGACACCTTTGTGTGGCCCCCTGCTGTTCATTCACCCGGTGGCCCAGGTCCCCGCCTGGAACCCTCACTCTGTAAACATGCTTTTTCCTTCTTCTTAGACCTGCTTCATTTGCCTGATGCATTATTTTCTGGTAATCTTCCAACTGATGCACTGGGTAGGCAATTCCGTCCAATGCGTCAAAGAGAAGACCTTGCTGCTTCGAGCCTCCCAAACTGTTGAGGGCAGAGGGAAAGCTGACATTGCAGGTATTGCGCTCACGTTCCAAGCTCCTCTAAAAAGTAGTGATCAGCCCTGAGCAGAGCAAATGGAAGTTTCTAATTCTTGGAGCCTTCTAGGCTTCCCTGGAGTTGACGTGAAAGTAATCTTACGAAAGAAAAGGCAAGGCCCGAGGAAATGGCCCTGTTGGTAAAGTGCTTGGTATTCAAAATGACCACTAGAGCGCAGGTCCCCGGCACCAGTAAAAGTCAAGCACAGTGTAGCTCTGTAACCTTAGCACATCCTGGGTCTTGCTGGCCAATCAGCCTAGCCCACTTGGACGGCTCCAGGCCAATAAAAGCCTTGTCGTAATAGAAATAGACATGCAAAACCAGTGGAGAAAGGGCTCAGTGGATAAAGCACTTGCACTGCCAGCTGGAGGAGTTTGGATCCCCAGAGCACTGATGGAAGTCAGGCAGGTCCCAGCATTTGAGAAGGGACCCCCCAGGGCAAGCTGGCTAGCTAGCCTTGCCAATCAACAAGCCTGGGTTCAGTTGAGAGACCTTGCCCTAATAGGAGAAATGGAAAGCACCCACATAAGATTCCCAGTGTCAACTTAGGATGCACACACACACACATACACATACACACACAATTGCCTACATACAAAAAGGCAAATTATAATATTTTATACATAATTTAATCCTAAAAATGTCTGGGTTTCAATTTGGAAGTTAATTTATCCCAGCTGCATGTGACTGTGAAGTCCGGGTTCTAAGATAGCAGTCATGTCCCTGACATACTTCCACATGCAAAGGAATAGCGCTGGTCCCAGGCCTCATCGTCCCGTAGGCTGGGACCTGGGTTTATAACCTTTCCTAGTCCTAGAGCCAGTAGAATATGGAGCACATTTGAGCAAACACACTGCAAATTGTTTTTCATGTGCAAAGAAGGAAGATGTAGCATTTGTGTCATGAAATTGAACAGCATTTTAGCCTAATCTTACTTTTAAATAATACAGAAATTTTTAAAGTCTACCTTAGGGAGTTCCAGTATCCATCAACTTGAAAAAAAAACAAAATTCCTCCTGTTAAAATGAGACACACTAGTTGTCCTTAAAAGGGACCCGAATGTGGGTCTCACTCTCCTTCACTCATCTATTTAATGTCCACTTCCTGCCAACACTGCCGACAAATTTAATCTCTGTGCCTGTGATTTATAAAGGCTCATCTTTGTTCCAAATGCTGTTACACGCTACACAAACGCTCCAAAGGGGGGCTGCTGCCAGAAAGAACCCCTTTCTCTAATGTGCTCATCTCTAGGCTGCTGTGTTAAAACTCCAAACCAGCTCAGGACTGAGGAATCGTTTAAAATAGACCACTCGCACCAGGGTCACACCACTCTTGACCTTACTCATATGCATATTAATGGTCCCAAGTTTTTGCATTTTTACATCAGCCTTAATTTTATGAAATGGAAGATGAAGGTGATATTTATAAGCTGCTCATATTGCTTTTTATCTACTTCAAAACAGGTATTTTCCTTTAATACAATGCCCATTGGCATTTGCTAACTGATTTTTTTCTAGAAAAAAAATTTTTTGCATTGGCTTTTGTTGAGTTTGTTGCCTTAAATGGGTTCTTGCTGTTCTAGACAAATGGGCTATGTGTACGTTGCCCTGTTTGCACACTCAGCTCACCAACCTCTGCGCCCTGCCAGTTTTGAGTGCATTCATCCTGGGAACCCTGTGTTCCCTCAAGCCTTTGAAGGCTGCAGTTCCAGCTTCCGGCAGGACCCTTCCCATCAGATTAATTAGTAGATTCTTGGGGCCATGAGCTCCTATTAAACTTTCTGCTGGATGTGGCATGTATTGAGCAGTGTTCCGTGTTTATCCCGGATGAAGTACTGAGCCCTTCTCCGTCCCATCCATCCTCAGCCAGTTAGCCTGACATTCTTGCTAAGCCCGAGGCTCCAAAGGATCTTTCCTTCTCACAGATACAACCTGACGTTAGAGAGGTGAAACCACTGATAAACGTAGGATTTCTTGACATAGCTGAAATGGATTTCAATTCAAACTCTTTCCTAGCAATGAAAACCATTTCCGTCCTTCACCCTGTTGGACTTAGGATTGGAACTAATATGTGGGAAGAGCCCAAACCTGCACATTTCATTATTCTCCCTTCCTTTTGGAATTTCCAGGTCTGGAAACAAAACACATTATTACACGAATTGGTCAGCTTCCGCGTGCTGGATAGGCAGGCGTGGAAGGGAATGCCAGCTGGCCTTTCTGCGTCTTGAAACAAAAGTCATTGTTAGTGGAAAAAACTTTGTCCCCCTTGAGTTGAAATCTGATTCCAGCCAGCCAGACTTCCAGTTGGAAGGTTACTAGAATTCTCTTTGCTTTCTCAGCTTTAATTTTGATTTTTCAACTGTTTTTATTTCTTGCTTTTAATTTTTGGTTTGTTTCTTGGTTTTAATTTTTGGTTTGATCTATTATTCCAAGGCAACTCTCCAGAAGCATACTTTCATGGTTTCCCCTCCCTTTTTTCAGTTAGTAAGTAGCCTTCCAATCTGTTAACCCTTCTGAGGGGCTCCAGATCACACCTCCCTCCACCGTGGAATGTGTCCTGTGGTTGTTGAGTGTTGGGAATGTTGGGTTGATGTGACCGTCTCACCGCCACTTGCTTGCGCACTGTGCCCCCCTCTCCCCCCGGGGTCCCCTCCAGACTGCTCCTCTCAGCCACGGCCTGGGAGCTCAGGGAAGGAGGCAGGTACGGGTCTGAGGACTACAGAGGAAGGATAGCAGGAAAGCTTCAGGGTGGGCAGAGGCAGATGAGAAGCACCTCTGATGACAGGACGTGGGGGGTGGCACCCAGTCTCCCATAGTGGGTCACCTGTAAATTATAGGTAGAGCCAGAGAATCCTTGACATCCCTCTCCACGTGGCCATGCACAGACACGATTCTGTTGCTAACTTTCCCAAGACAGACATTGTAACACTTAAAATCACCTCCACTAGAAGTTAAAGGACACCAGCAATTCCTGGAAGTAAGGTTAGTGATGTTAAGTCACCCATGGTGACTGCCTTCTCTACAAGGGACTTCCTAGATTGGTCTTGTCAAAGTGTCCATCTCCTGCCTAGAGATGCAGGTTCACATTAAAGGCTCTGACAATCCTAGCAGTTGGAAACCTTAAGACCCCTGTCTGACCCAATGCTTTCAAGCTGTTTTGATCACCCATGTGTTCTTGAATTATGTTTGAGGACACTGAAATGGCATGAGCCTTTAGCCGTGATGGTGCCCTCACCCCACTCCCTTGGGAAACGGGTTTCCTCTCCAAGGTTCCTTTTGGGTTGCGGAGAAATCCGTCATAGGGAAGATGTGTATGTGAGTAGTCGTCACGTTAGAGCGCTTCATATTTCCACACCAGGCTTCCTTAAAGACTGAGTGCCTCCGAGACAGTAGGGAAAAAAAATATTAATTTTCAGAAAACCAGACCATGTCAAATGTCTTCAACAGCCTTTTACTTAAAGTAAGTTATGCTATATTTATATAGGGGACTTAAATATTTGCTAGAGAAATAGTACCGAGTCCCTGAGAGGTCAGGAGATCCTGGGCCAGTTCTGCAGAGAGCTGTAAAATGCAAACATTCACTGCCCTGCACGCCTGCCCCTTTCTGGTCTGGCAATAATTGGTCCCGAGTTCAGGGCCACTCAAGATACAGCCATGAAGCTGAAGCGTCTGAAGGAAGGGACTGTCGATGGCACTCCTGGAAGTGCCAGGGAGGTCTCTTCACGTCGACCCCTACTCCTTAGATCTGGAGACCCCAGAGGCCCCATTCTCAGTGCGCTAGCAGTTGTCATTAGGAAGAAAAAAATGAGGTTTATTTCTTCTCTCCAGGCCCAAGCTAAAGTGAACATGCCTACTATGCTCACTGGCTCAGATTCACATGACGATGGTGAAGCATGTTGCTGTGCCTGCGAGAGAGGAATAAACAGAACACAAAAGGCCGCTTCTAAAATAAACCCACCTGGGCAGCAAGAAGAGACGTGATTTTTCTCTTTCCATTATGACTAGTGCTAACTCCATATCTTATGTTGAAGAATGCATGTCACCATTCTGAAAGTGACTAGCCAGGTGGCATATTTTTTCTTTGCTCCTGATTAACAAAGCAGGTTTGAAAAAAACAAAAAAAGCTGTCTACATACAAAAACAATGGTGTAGAGATTACCCACCGTTTTGGGGAGAGTTGACAATAAGAGAGTAAACTAGCCCTGATACATATCCATACAGACGTATGCATACGTAAGACCTTGCAAATATAACCTTTTCTTGCTATTTACATGATATCAGTATTAGCATATTTTCCCTTAATTAGTTCTGCTGCGTTGAGCAGCAGACTGTGGGATTGTGGGAGATTGGCAAGTCAACATAGAAGTAGGTATCCAGACAGGTCTTCCCATGGCAAGGCACTTAGAGACCCACTGCGAGGCTCAGAGAACAACGGCTGTCCCAGGCAGAGGGCCCTTCGGGGTGGAGCTGCTGTATGCGGGTGTGCAGTGGGGTGGGCAAGTTGTGGGGAAGCATCTACCCACTGTATTCCTCCAGAAGGTACTGTCTCTAGCCCCGAGTCACCAGCACCTCACATCCCAACAGCTGGCATCCCCTGCACGCTTGCAGACGGCTTCCCTTCATGCTTCCGTGTGACCCGCTGGCCCGCCAGCACCGCTTCCGTCCTGCATGCCCCCTGCAGATGACGCAGCCCTGTCTCTCCCCACCCCTGGGGTCCAGCTCCAGAGCCTTCCCCTGAAAAGAGCTTCTCAAGAGAAGGCATTTCCTGTCAGGGTTAACTGATACAGGCTGTTAAAGACCCTGGGAAGCGGGGGCTGTGGGAGGGGCTCTCCTAGAAAATGGACGTTCTAGTGAGAATGTGAGGAAGCTCACTAGAGAAGCCCACGGTGGGAGGCAGCGGTTGTCCATTTGGGGTGGTGGACGTGCCGCAGAGAGGGGAGATGGTAATACTCTCACATCAAGGAGACCTACCTGTGACAGTGCAGCCTCCCTCCCGGGTAAAGCAGGATGACCTCCCACCCCGGGCGAAGACAGTCTTGACCACCCTCCCCACCCCCCCAGGGGCTGCAGGCAGGAAACCAAAGTATCTAATGTAAAACAAGCAGTACAGGTAAAAAGACACCTAGTTGGGTGGCAGAAATGGGAGTGGCCTCTGCCATCTCTTCCCATTCTTCCAACACTTAGAGCCTGCCATCAGTAGCCCCCCCTTGCCCCTTATCTTCAGCCTGACCAGGCTGGCACTTGGGGAGGCGGCCGTGATGGAAGGTCACAGCCACCAGCAGGCTGCAGTGTTGGGCAGATGCATTTCCAAGTGCTGTCTTAAGACAGTTTTTTTCCTGTTTAAAAAAAAAAAGAAAAATGTAAGCAGGCAGGTTGGCAGAATGCTTAGTCATGCCAGCTGCCGTTGAGAACTCAGAGTGCTCGGGAAGCAGAATGGCTGCTTTCTCTCGTTCGGATTGTTTTGGGGGGCACAGCTTCTAGGCGATGGAAGCTGAAGGAAGTCTCTTGGCAGATGCTGTTGAGTCATTCGGGGACTGAGGGGAAGTAAGCACAGAGATCCAGTAGCGGTGGTGACTGCTCACGCCCGATGCCGAAGTGGCTTGGCCTCTTAACAGAGCCGGCATCGGCTGTGGCAACATGAGACAGAAAGAATGTGGGTGATAAATGGGGTGCGGCAACGTGCTCCATTATTCTCTGATGTTCATGTACATGAGGCAACCCAGTTACTCCCCCAGGGCTGGGAGGCAGGGGTGCTGGAATCCTGCCCACATCCTGTCAGATATGTCCCGCTGTCTCCCTTCTGGTAGAGTATTTACAGCACGTGTGGCATGGCAGTTCATCCTCCTGGCTCTGGGATGGACGCTTAGATCAGGGTTCCATGTAAGCTCTAGCTCATCCTCTCCATGCTGAGCAGATGGGGGGGAGTGGGGGTCTCTCCAAGATCTTCTCTGCAGCCGCTCGTCTAGTGCCACCAGACAGACAAGAGGAGAGCTAGTGTGGAAACAGATGCCATGCCTTTGGGGACCCTACCTGTGAAGAGCAGGGTGTTCACACCTAACCCAGCCACTTAAGTTTCCCTAACCATGTTCTTCACTCTGGGTTCCGTGGAGTGATAAACTTTGGTGGGCAAGAAGAGCTCATGCAGAGGGCTGGAGAGACGGCTTACAAGCAGAAGGTCCTGAGTTTGGATCCCAAAACCCACGTTAAAAAAAGAACTCCAGGCAGAAATAGTGGAGGCCAACACTTCTGGCCCTGGTGGGCGGAGTCTGGGAAATCCCAGAGCAAAGCAAAAAGGAGGTAGAAGCAATCCAGGATGATTCCCGAAGTCACCCTTGGTCCTCCACAGGGACACACAGTGCCTTTTGATATACAACACAACACATGCGCGTGCGTACACACACACTAAATAAATAAATTAAAATAAAGTTAAAATCAGAAAACCTCCTACAGAGCTGCTATGTGGGGGTCAGGATGAAATCGACCTCAGGTGTCTGTTTCCATAGGTGGAAAGGAGTTTGGCCCAGGCTCAGCTGCAAAGCAACTGGAGCTGCCCCCACCAGGGTGCCGCTTGGGGTAGGGTTTCTCAGAAACCTGGGGGAGGGGTGCAGGCTCGCCCTGTAGGCCTCGCCGCACAGGCTCACGGTGCCTGGGTCACAGCGAGCTCATGGATCCAGGGAAAATTGTCTTCCTACCACAGTTCCTGGGGTCCAGCAGCCAAGATAGCCCCACAGCACCTAAGAAAACCCTGGCGTAGGAATCAGAATAATTCTTCAAGTGGGCCTTGGCTTTTATCGCCTTTTTACTTCAGGGTGGGAAGGCTGCAAAAGCCCCTGGCTGAGGCCATCCTATGCTTCTAGATCTTTGGATCAGTTCGCTCCCAGGCCCGGAGCCAGCTTCTTGCCTGCCTCAGTTCAGTAGCTTTCATGTGCCCTGAGGGGAAGAGATGCATTATCTCCTTGGCAGAGCCTAGAAGCAGCTACTGCAGCAGGCACAGCACGTGGCTCCCAGGGCTGCAGAAGCCACAAGCGGTAACTTCTCAGGTTACTGTGATAAATAAGAGATGTACTGCAGCCCAGGCAGCTGGCTTACCTGCTGAACCCGATGATTAGGAAACATTTCTCCAGTCTTGGATTTCACGTTGGAAGTATGTCCTCTAGTATTCCTTCTGATTTCTTTTTTCCAAGCCTCAGTATCCATTTCCAACCTAAGTCACACACAATGCAAGATCGTGTTTGCTTTGGTGAGAAAGGAGCTCCCTAAAAATATGTGGGTTAAGACCACCAGCATTTCTTGTTTGTCAACTTAAGTCGCAGTCCAGAACTTGGGTTGATGCTCATTGTTTGAGTTCTGTGAAGAAGTAAGATGCATACTGTTGGGGTGTGTTTTTAAACTCTGCCCCCAAATCTAATCTAGTGGAAGACTTTTATTTGTTATGTTATTGCAAGGAGTAGTCGATGCCAGCTGCCGGGCGCTTCTACCGATGCACCATCTGCTGTTGCTAATAAGCTTCTGATGCTCTAACATCCATCCCTAGAGGCTTTCAGCCCTCGTGAAACCTGTGTAACTAGGAACTGACTGGGGTGGGAAAGTATTTCTGATAATCCCAGCATCCCCTCTGTTTAATGAGCTAGCTGCAGTAAAAGGGCAAAAGTCACTATGGCTTCAGGGTTTAACCAAGCACCCAGCCATTTTCACTCCCAATTGCTGGAAGTGCTGGCACCTACACAGAAAAGCCTTTGGAGGCAGGGAGGGTTATGACCTCTCACCCATTATGTTGAAAGAAGAATGGAGAACACACAGCCGATGCAGAAGCGGGGGCCACTCTCTCCCAAATGTCATGCAAGTGTATCTGTCTCTTCCATTGAGCTCACATAATCTTCCTGGCATTGATGCAACGGCTCAGCAACAAGGTCACCTTCCTGCTTTCTAGAGCCACACAGTCTGGGAAGGAAGGAAGGTACATGCACTTTAAAGCCTGTCTTTCCAGTGATAATGATGCCCACTTGGAAGCACTCAGGTCCCAAAGTCTCCTATGGTAGGGACAGAGGGAGACCCATTGCCACCTTCCTGCAGGAGATGCCCTGTGGCCAGATTGAGTGGCGGGGTTTGGCATCAGAACTGGGTTTGAATCCTAGTTTTGCCACCAGCTGGCTGTATGGCTTTGAGTAGTTTACATAACCCATCAAATCATCTAAACAATTCAGGTAACATCAGACGAAGTGCTGTTCACAGAGCCAGGAACTGGTAACCTCGGTTGCTGCCATTACCATCATCATCACTATGAGTATCACTAGCAGCAGCAGCTGCCAGGCTTTGTTCAAAGTGAAATTTTTATTATACTAGGAACTAATGAATTTCATCATACTGCGGATATTACAAAGAGGAAAAAACTGGCAGGAGTTCTTACTTCTTTGTGGACTGAACTAAGTAGTTAATCCCAGAAGCAACATCCACAGGTCCCTTTAGCAACAGGGAAAAGTTTGTAATTTATTTTATTTATTCAATTGTGCATGTGTGCGCGTGTGTGTGTGTGTGTGTGTGTGTGTGTGTGTGTGTGTGTGTGTGTGTGTGTGTAGACTACGGGCGAATTCGGGAACCACCGTGGACCACCTCTACCTCCTCGTTTACTCTGCCCCGGGATTCACAGGCTCCACCCTACCAGGACCAGAAACGCAGGCCACCCGCTTCTACCTGGCGTCTAGGATCCGAATTCAGGACCTTCTGCCTTCAAGGCAGAGGCTTAACCCCTGAGCCACCTCTCTAGCCCCAAGTTTGTAGGATCCTTTAACAGCCATTTATTATTAATTTTAGATGAACTAGGTAACTGAATATATTAAATATATCTGGATCTTTAATAGTTTCCAACATTCAAAGAGATTCCAAGACCAAAACGTCTAAGACTCTTCTCTATTGAAGAAGATTTTCTTGGAACTCAGGCCACAGGCCTGAGTCTGCACTTTTTCTGACTACATAGTAGTTGTGTCTACTGCCCCTGTAGGCTAGGGCATCGTGGTTGCAGTTGCTTGTGAATCATCCGGGTGATTCACACCCATAGATGCCCTTAGAGTGTCTCTAGAGTTGTGACGAACTTGGTCTCCTTTGAGAATTTTTTAAATGTCTAAGCAGTGGACAGAAGTCAAGTTTGAAAGCCGTAACTCCGGGTGGTCAGTGAGCAGTTAGGCCAGCTTAGCGATGGCCAGAATACCGGCGTCCTCCAGATCTCTCCATTTACTAACTTGTCACTGCTACTCAGCATTTCAGGAAAATGATGCTAAGTTTTTGTTTCCAAAGATGAAGTATTGTTCTGTAAAAGATCAAAACAGGAGCAAGGGAGGTGGCTCAGTCGTAATGTGCAAGCAGAGAATCTGAGCTTGATCCTCACATAACATATCCCTGTAATCCCAGCCTTGGGAACGTAGAGACAGGTGGATCCCTGGAACTCTGGGTAGACAAATTTGCCTATTTAGTGGGCTTTCAGCCAGGAAGACCGGGTCTCAAAAATTCTATTTGCATTAAAAGAAGTAGAGTTGGGCGTACTTTGTCAGAAGTAGGGTAAACTCTTCAACCAGCCGCTACAGGTTCCTCCCACCTTCCTGCCATCAGCTTGAATCTTCGACCTGGGTCGCAGTTCCTTGTTCTTTGGTGGCAGCTTTCCCTGGAGGTCTCCGAGGTCTTTACTGGGGCAGTTGTCCCCTCTGGAACCTTTGAAAGCCTGTCTACCTAAGAGTTATCCATGGAGATGCAGTGTCTTCCCTTGGTTTCTAGCCACCAAACCTCCAACAAAGATCTGAATATGGTTAGAGGAATTTATCTTACTTTGTAGCAACAGTTAAAACACATGGATGGCCAGTTGGTTTTGTATGTTTTGCTTTGAGGTGGTCTCACTGTCTAGCCTGGACTAGGTTTGAGCTCATAACCCTCCTGCCTCAGTCTCCTGCGTGCTGGGATTATAGGTTTGGACCACTGTGCACAGCCTCCCAGTCCTCTTCAAGTGAACAGATTAACAGTGCATCCCAAAGCCCAGCTGAAAGGATTCTTACTCCTACAATTTTGTATTTTCCAACATATAATAGACTTAATTTCTTTGCATAATTAGTTTTTATCTTTACATATAATCGCTGTTGATAGCTATCAGTAACGATAGTTAAAATGCATGTCTCCATACTAAACTTTCTGATAAATGATAAATTGAGAGTGTTGCAGGTGATTAAAAATACAAATATTTTAAGTTGAAATAACTAAAATTCTTCCTGTTGGTTTTGAAATGCTGCCTCCAAGAGTGAATGTTGGAAAGAGATGGGGCATGAGCATCTGCTTAAGGAGGTGGGCTCCAGCCCCTTCCATTTTTAACTCATGTACCACACTTATGCCTTTGCATGGCATATGTGCCCAGTGGCCCTTTTCCTTAGGTTTACAAGGTAGTGGGTTTTAGAAAAGGGCAGGCACATGTTCTATACCCCCAGACTCTTTGCTCCGAGCTACTGGTCACTAGTTTAGTGTTAGCCTTAAGAACAGAAGTCTGCTGTTCTTTGTAAGCGGTGTCCTAGAATGTGGCCCATCTCTCAGTATGCACTAAGGAACGGGATGGTGTTGGGTTTGTCTTGGGAACGGCCGGCTCTCCACTCCAGACACTACCCAGGAAACAAGCATGACTCTCCCTTACAGCTACTCGGTTCAGGCCTTAGCAGGGTGCTTTGTAACATTCCCTGACAGCCTTCATTGAGGATGTGTGTTAACCCTGGATCCCTGCTGTGTGTCAAGCTGCGCTCCCCTCCTGCCCCAGCTCTCTCACCTGGCAGACCAAGCTCCCAGGGTGGGCGCTTAGCACAGCATGTGCCCTGTGTGTTGACTGACAGGATCGGCTAAGCAGAGGACGAAACTGAAATTCTGGGCCATCATCCTTGGCCCCATTTCTTTAAAGATAGCATCACAGAAGCACCCTGGGGGTGGGGGCGGTATATGTTCGCACTCGTGTCTGTGTATGGGAGGGGACCATTTGTCAGCTGTGGGGTCAGTGGTCCACCCTTTCACTCCTAATACACGTCTTTCCAATACCTCCTCAGGCTCCATCCACGCGACATCCGTAGCGGCCTCAAGAGTGGAGCAAGCTCTGTCGGAAGTGGCCTCATCTCTGCAGAGCAGCGCCCCCAAGCAGGGCCCACTGCACCCCTGGATGACACTGGCACAGATCTGGCTCCACGCAGGTACGGCTTTGACCTCTCGACCCCGTAGACCACTGTGTCCACCCATGCTTTCCTGCAAGCCGCTGGGCCAGCTGCAGGCTCCTGCGGGTGCCTGTTTAGCTCAAGAACTCTCATCTGTCTGGAGAAATCAAAGCTTTTGTGGCCACGTCTCAAACTGGTACTGCATTTGGGTAGGGATATGAACTGCCCCGAATCTCCCCATCTTTTCTTTGTGTCTATACTTGGCTCAGCACAGGTTTCAGGAGAGGTTTATAGACTCACACTCAGGACACCTGGGGAATTTGTAGGTGGACGTGGGACTGTTCTGCGCATGGACCGGTGTTGCGCCCCGTGCTGTCTCTGTGACTTAGTGGGGAATCCTGCTACCCCCATATTACTTCTCAGTCTCATTTCTCTCATCTGCCCCATAGGGTTAGAATAGCACCTGTCTACTAGGACCCGGAGCACAGCTTGGCACGTCTCAAGAGAGGGGGCAGGATGCCTTTGTCAAAGCCAGGGCACGGCAGTGGACTTGGTGCCCACTTCCCTTGGAAGGCACACACCCACAGAGAGAGAGGCAGGAGCAGCACCCACTGTTCTGGAAACTGCCCAGAGGCAGATATGATCACCCCTGCCCTGGTTTCACATGGCAGTCAGCTGGATCGGCGCGGCCGTCACAGCTGGAAGGCCCAGAATTAAGTACAGCACGTGGCATTTGAGCGATCCCAGCTGACAGAGCGCTCCCGAGCCAGTGGTAGCTGTGGGCATGTTTATATATTTCTTTTTCTGTGGGAAAGGTAACTGCCATCCTTCATGCTTTACCAGTTGACCCCACTGGATCCTTCGGGTGCACCCTACGGGCACGTGCCGAGAGTGCAAACATGGCTGAGAAGAGCGCCCTTCCCCCACTCGCTGCCCATCTGTCCGCACCTTCACTGCCCGGGCTGGTGTGCGATGTAGTACCTTACAAGTCTCCCTCAGCAGCCATGGTACGTGAGGGCGTGGCTGACCCACCTGGTTTTGCCAGTGGCAGAGCCCAGCCCACGGGCATTTTCTGTGTTGATGTCTTTCATTGAGCCATAACAACTGCTGTAAATTAACAAATTGTATTCTGAGCAGAAGTACAAACGAAGGCTGAATCATGCATGTGACTGCATCCCTTCTCCCCCCCCCCAACACATCCGCTCCCCAGAAAGGTCAACACAGGCTGCCTGTGAGGGCCAGGGCGCAGCAGAATGCTTTCTCCTCCGCTCTCTCCAGACCCCACTCAAGAGTCTGATGCCATCCTGTCAGTCAAGAACAGAGAGGGAAAGACCGTGGTTTCATGTGCAGACCAGGCGGAGCATACACACAGGGCTTGAAGTAGTTTGCAAAGGGTCTGCCCATAAATCCCAAGCACAGACAGCTGGCCCTGCAGACAGAATTGCTCCTTACCTCACAGTCACACTTTTCCTGGTGCTTATCAGAAAAATTAATGACCAGTGTCTGCGACGATCCTAAGCTTGACCTGGTACATGCTGCCCCTCCCCCCACTCAGTTGTCCAGGGTTTTGCTTGTCTTTGCACGGCCTTCCGTGACTCTCTTACAGCTGCCTATCAGGAAGCAAAGAGCACGTGAGTGAGGAAGGCTGCATTTGGAGCTGCCTGGACTCTCTTTCTCTAGCCACAGGACCGAGCAGTGGTTCATTACTCATTAATGGGTGTGATTTCAACATCCCAAAGGTTAATGGAGTTGAAGAATGGAAAGTAGATGTCATTCCTGCCTTGTAGCATCTGTGCAGATGAGCTTATATACACTCTGTGAACATGTTACGTGGGCAGGTAGAGCCAGGTAGACCTTGACAGAATTCATGCCCTGTTAACTTTTTCCGAGCAATAACCGTCAAAACTTAGGTTCGTGTCACATGTTGACATAGTCTTTAAAGAAGTCAATTGAGAAGAAAATCGAGGACTTCCTCTTGAATCATTGGATCACCACGTGGAGATTGAGCACGGCTGCTCTGAAAAGGAAGATAAAACACCTCCCTTTAGATGGTTTCTAGAAACTTTTTTTTAACATTGATTTTCAAAGTCCATAGTCAGTTCTAGCAGTCTGCCAGATCCCATAAAATCTGCAAGCTTTAGAGAAAATGGATGGATCATGACCTGACTTCCAAGGCTGTGGTGTTTCCGTGGCATTTATAGGCTGCTGTCTCCTGGTTGACGTCTGTGGTGAACAGTGCAGGGAGAGCTTGTGGTGGGAGACTGTGGCAAAGGTGGCCAGAGATTTGTGGCTTTTAAGAAAGGTCACTCTGACACAACCAGGCTTCTGTATCATAAGGTTTGGGGAACACTTACATACGCATTTGCTAGCAAGGAAATCTGTGCGTGGGACGTATGAGCCTCGCTAATTGCAGGAGAACAGGCCAAAGGTCCAGTTGGCCACAGGAAATGAGGGATGCTTGACCATAAAGGGCCCCTCCTTTCCTGGATCCTCAGCACCTCTTCTGTCTTAGAAAGGCCTGGACCCCAGACTTCACAGAGACTCCTGCTGACCCATCCAGCTTGAACTGTGCATGTTTGTTCCTTGATTTGTTTGGACCCGTGTCACAATTTTATTTAAATACTTTCCAAATAGCATACTTTGAAAATACTTTTCAAATAGCTCAGCTGGTATACAATTAAAAAAAAAGAAAAAGGCAGAAACTAAAAAGGGTTCTCCCATTCCCTGTGCCTTAATCAACCTTCCTAGGCAACCACTGGTGGCAGATCTGGGCTCCTTCTAGAGACATTCATTACTCTCTCTGTACTCTGTCCCTGCTGTGTGCTTACCACAGTATCTGGGAGATGGCTGCATATCATCATATGCAAGGCTGACTCACATTTTTTGCAGTTGCATAGTGGAAATTCATGGTGTAGAAACATCATCACTTAACCAACACACTGTTGACTGATGTCTACATCATTCCCAACACTTCGCCACTGCAGACCATGTTTCAGTCAGTGTCTTGATATATGTCTGTATCTCTCAGATAAACTCTGAAAAGTGGCGCTGGTAGATGGAAAGGTGGAAACTCATTTGGATAGATGTGATCACATGATTTCATAGCCCTGTACCGCTTTCTATTCCAGTTCTATTCCATTGGCACCATATGAATATCCATTTCTTATTTCTTACCAACACCATGGAATCGCAGATTCCTGGATTTTTGCCAGTCAGGTGTGTGAAAGATGGAGTTTCCGCTGGTTGCTCACAACTTTTGCCCACTTAATTTTTTTTAGATGACCAAACTTCTCCTTTTCATTTGTAAGACATTTAATATGCATCGGAGAAATTTGCTTTATGTTTGTGGTGTTATAAATGTTTTCCTTTGTGTATGTTCATGCGTACTGTTGCACATGTATGTTTAGCACACTTGTACACACATGCTTGTAGAAGCCAGAGGACAAACTTGTCTGTCATTCATCAGATGTTGGCTTTTTTTTGGGGAGGGGGGCACATGCCATGGCACATAATAGAGATCACGAGCCAGCTTGTCACAATCAGTTCTTTCCTTCTAGAATGCGGGTTAGTCCCAGGTCACCGGGCTTGGTGACAAACACTTTTCCCTAGGAGCCATCTCGCCAGCTCATGTAGTTTTCATGAGACAGAGTCCTTCACTGGCCTGGAGTTCAGCAGGTGACCTAGGCCATCTGGTCAGTGAACATCTAGGATCCACCTGACTCCTCCTCCTGAGATTACAAGAATGCCACCATTTAAAAAAAAAAAAAAAACAAACTGGGTTTTGGAGATCAAACACAGGCCCTCGTACATACAAGGGAAGCACTTGGCCAAGAGAAACATCTGCCCAGCTCTTTTATTCTATTTGTATTTTGAGTGGATTTTTTTATAAGAAAACTTATTTCTTATTTTATAAGAAAACTTATAAAATACAGTTCCCAGTCTTGTAGCCTCTGGGCTACTCTGGTTTTGGGGGGATTTGTGTGTGTGTGTGTGGGTGGGTGGGTATGTGTGTGTGTGGGTGTGTGTGTGGGTGTGGGTGTGAATTTTCTGCAAAGTGCCAAGTGCCTCATGGTACCACTGGCATGCGGTCTCCTGCAGAGAAGGACAGAGAACCACTCTACCGTCCCCTCCAGTCCCCGTGGAAGGAGAACCCCAGTGGTCAGCTATGAACAAAGAGTCTTCCTAGGGCAGAGAGGCAGAAAAGCAGAGCAGAGCCAAGCCTGGCATCCTGGTGCAGGCCTGCTGGATCTGAGTTCTTTCCTCCCAAGGCAGCAAGCCAGTCACAGTAATTCTGAGCCGACCCAGAGCCCTTCCAAGCCAGGCAGCCTCTGGGTACCCATCTTTTGATTCCCACACTGGGATGGCAGCTAAAAATGCCTTTGCGGTAGGTGGTTAATTTCTGCTTGTTACTTACTAATAATTATAGCTTTCGCTTTGGCACCTCTCACAGCCGAAACCAGCGGCTATTCTTAGATGTGCAAGATCAGATTTTCTGATTTCTGCTGGAGATTTAAAGCTGTGATACTTTTGCAGATTCGTGGCCTGGTCTAGTCTAGCCTGGCCCCTTCCCCCTTTCCAGCCTCTCTGAACCACAGAAATTCAGCATTAGCAGAATCAGGAGCGACTATAGTGTGTCCATCAAAAGGAGACAGACATTTCCCAAGCATGTGGCATGTGGACTGCTCCATAGGCACGAGGGAGACCTGAGGGTCAGTACTGCCCCCCCAGCTTCTTGTCCTTCCTTGGAGGGCTCCGGTTCACAGTTTGCACGTCACCTGAGCCGACGCTTGGTGCTCACAGTGTACATTGCAGGTATTATTGCAAAGACTGTGTGTCATGGCTTCTGCCGTCCTTATAGCCGAGGCAGAGATATCGGCCCACTTGTCTCAGGCTGCCAGGCTCACATGCTGGGAAGCCTCAATTCAGACCCCACAGTGTGGCTCAGAGCCCTACTCCAAAGCTTCAGTAAGCATTCAGTTGTTCCACAGTGCCCTCCGAACGTCCCCTTGTGCACCCGGCTCTACAGCTCAGTGGCCATGGAGACAGACACAGTCCCTGCCTTCCTAAGGTTCACAGATGCAAAACCAAACAGTTATAGAAGCCTGCAACTCCCACGGTGCCAAGTGCCAGGAACAAGCAGTGCAGCTCCCACGACCCCTGGGAACAAAGGCCTCGCCAAAGCAGGGTGGCAGAGAAGGCCTGCGTCCACGTGAGCAGACCGAAGGCTTGGTTAGCCCTGGTCAGGGGCGATGGAGGAGGAGCAGTGCCGTGCTGTGCAGGACAGCGTGCGGGACCCCTGAAAGCAGGGTGAGTGCCAAGAGGACGAGCATCAAGTGGTGCTCCCTGCCAGTAGCCACGTTAGGGTCTGGAAGCATTGAAAAGATAGTGAAGGACTTCAAGCAGCAGGAGATCCCCGTGGGTTTTAGAGGTGTAGAATGATGGAAGGCAGCAAAGGCAGGAGCCCAAGGTACCAGGGTGACAAAGGGGCACAGCTTGGTCCCAGGTGGTATCAGTGGACGTGCAAGAATGGTATATCCGAGACATGTTTTGGGGTGGAGCTGATGGGTCTGATTGTTGAGTAAGACATGGGGGTGAAGGAAAGAAGAGATCTAGGAAGCGTGCTAGGTGCTGGCCTTGAATCAGTGGATGACAGGTGGTGCCATGTCCCGTGTTGGGTACCAGGAAGAGGAACCTGTGCTGGGGAGGAAGAGACACCAGGTCCCACCTGAACCTGGACACGCAAATGTGTGAGGACACACGGGTGACAGTGCCCGTGGCAGCTGGCTCTTCAAGACTACATCACGTGTCGGCCTAGAGACACAAACTTGGGATTTGAGATAAAGTCAGTGAATGCGCCAAGAAGAGAATGATGAAGATAATAAGGGGCAAGGACCCCCTGGGCCTGAGCCCCTCCAATGTTTGATGTCTGGGAGGAGGAGAAGCCCCAGAAACTGAAAGGACTGGTCAGCAGGGAGCAGAGCAGGGCAGGCAGGGATCACGTGGCACCGTCGGAGCCCCAGGCCCAGGACTCAGGAAGTTACAATCCTGACTCCTCAGGAGGCTGGCACAAATTTAAAACTTGTCTTGGCTACAGTGTAAGTTTAAGGCCAGTCTGGGTGACTTAATGAGGCCCCATCTCAAAAACGAAGAGTAAAATGAAGGCTGGGGATAAAGTTCTGCAGTAGAACGCATGCATGGAATGCCTGAGACTCCCAGATTCAAGCCCCATTCCTGGAAAAAAGATTTGTGCGCACACACATGCAGACACACACACACACACACACACACACACACACACACACACCCACACACACACACCCTGCCCATGGTGGGTGGACATAAGCACATTGTTTCTAATGTCACTGAGCAGAATGAGGAAAGCCACACCAGATCTCACAGTCATGCTTAGCATGCAGCAGTTACTAGTGAAGAACTTCGTGGAAGGAGACTGGCTGAGGGTGATACAGGCAAAATACCTGATGGATCTGGAGGAGGAGTTGCTGGGGATCAGGGTAGGGCCGGCTGTAAGCGCAGAGCTTGAAGCCATCTGCCTCGGGGTACAGAGCAGGTGATAGGGGAAGTGGAGACCGGGAGACATGTCCCTGCAAGAAGAACCCGTCTGGAGCAAGCGCAGGGGATCTGGGGAGCAGTGGGGGATGAGGAAGACCCGGAGTACAGAGCGGCTGGCGCAGAAGATGTTGATACTGTGGCCCCGTAAAGACTGAGGCCCTCAGACTCCCAGGGCCGGGGATGTGTACAAAGCCCTTCAGATGGTGAGAGAGCGGCAGGACCCAGGCCGAGGCGGTGACCCAGGGTGCCAGCACAGGGTGCGGAATGCAAGGGGGTGGCAGGAAGAGCCGGGTCCGCGCTGCCAGCAGAATGCCGAGTCAGGGTCGCCAAAGAGAAGGGCCACTGACGGGGGAAGATTGTGAGTCAGAGCAGCCGGGGCGTGGCCTGGAAGGGAAAATGTCTCACGAGTGGGCTGTGGAGCTGTCTCACTCTCCCACTGAGCCGCTGGAGAGGCCTCACTGGACAGACGGGCACAGTCAGGCCCAGACCCCGACAAGTGGAAGCCACGCAGCAAAGATGCTGGGGACATTTGCCTGGGCGCTGGGTGTGGGCAGGGCCTTGGCCGGGCTCATCTTGGGGCTGCTGTGCCCAGCGTGGGGGCTGCTGGGCTCAGCGTGGGGGCTGCCCAGAGACGCTCAGGGTCAGCAGCATCTGCAAACAGACCGCCCGCCCCTGTCGCTGCCTGCGCCCACCCAGACAGCAAAGTGTCCATACAGGGAGGGCTGGGGAGGATTCTCCATGGCTTCTCAGAAGCCTCCCAGGAAACCCATCGAAACACGAGACCATCCCCTCTGTCGCTCCTACCGATTTCTGTGTGAAAGAGCAAGTTCCAAGGTACATAGGCAGCATGCTTCCAGAACCTTCTGTGTCCCAAACCCCCGGCAGGCACCTGGTGGGACATTCCTATCTTTGTGGTCCTCTGTCCAGGGAGGCAGCTTTGAGGCACTGGAAAAGGTCTGGAGGCAGCAGAGAGTGTGCAGCCTTCCCCCGGCCCCGCCAGTCATGCCGTGACCTGGAAGATCTGCTGTTGTCCAAGCTAGTTCTCGGGGGCGCCCCCCAGAGGCCATACCAGGAGAAGCGCTTCCTCACATTCTTTGGGGCTGATGCAAAGGTTGCGGTGCACCCCGTGCTCAGCCCTGCACCTGTTGCGCATGCCGTGGTATGTCAGAGCCGCCCGCTGTAGACAGGATCCAGTGATGTGTCTGCAGGCAGAGGCAGCCAGGAGCTGGCGTGGACAGAGAGCTGAGGGGACCCAGGCAGAGGCCGGGTCCTCCTCTCAAGTCAACCCACAGGCAACGCTACTTATAGATGAGGAAACTGAGGCACAGTGTGTACAGGAGTGACAGCTCTGGAAATGTCCCTAGACTTACTTCCCAAATGGAAGCCACTTGGGAAGAAGTTTAAAGTGGAAGGGACATTCTGTGCTACTGTCCCAAGCACCACTGTGTTCAGGTAACTCAGGATCCCACAGGCAAACGTGAGCTCATCTGGCAAGGCCTTCAAGAGAATCATGTTAGCAGAGGGCATCGGGCAGCTGGGCAGTGGCATATAACGACCTCCCTCTCCCAGAGGAGACAGGGCTTCGCATGGTCCAAGCCAAAGGACACGACCATGTCCCTTGCTCACACATCTTCTCTGTGAGTGAGTCAGCTCTGCTGAGTCGGTAAGGCAGCCGTGACCATGACATGGCTACCGTAGGCTCAGGAAGTGCTATTTGAACTGCCTGGGTTTCTGGGAACGTCCTCTACAAGTCCTGGGCCCGTCTGTCAGCTCTTTGTGCTCCTGCTGAGGAGGGAGCGGACAAGCAGGAGGACAGACAGAAGGCACAGTGCAGGGCTGTCGGGCAGGGCCAGGCCTGTTTTCCAGAGCTTTGTCTTAGCCAGTTGCTGGTGTGAATCTCATCACCAGGCAAGGAGTGCTCGAGGAAGGGACGAGCTGGGTGATTGAGGTCAAGTGGTCAGCAGCGTGGGCCTGAGATTTACACCTGCCATCTTCCAGTCTCCAGGCCTGAAAGTGGACATGGATTTACTAGGATGGATCTGCAGCATAGCTCTGGGAGCGGGTGCCAGCCACAGTGTACCCAGGAGCTGCAGGGACAGGAGAAAAGGACCGAAAGATGGCTCCTGAGGATGGTGGCCATCAAGCGGGCCTGGAGGGGCCTGCACGACAGCTTTGCAGACAGAAGCCCCAGCAGATGGACGTGTGGGGGCCAAGCGCCTCGCCCCGCGGGAGACTCTCCCAGGGAGCAAGCAGCTGGAAGGGGCAGGTACAAGGGGCAGAGGAGCGGGTTGCCGAGTGCTTCTAAGTCAGTCAAAGAGCCTGGAGGTTATTTTTAGGTAGAGGATTCTGTTCTCTGCAGAGGCCAGAACACAGGTCTAAGCCAGATTGCTTTTCTGGGTCTGGCTCTGCCTCCAGCCTGCTCTGGGACCTTGCACGAGTGCTCGGTCTTGCCGCGCCCGTCTCCTCATCTCTACAATGGCGCTGACACGGCAGGCTCTCTACCAGGACCACCGTGCAGGTGAACTGACGTGTCTTCCTGACACACAGTGCACGTCTGTGAGCTACTTGGACTGTTGCTGACACCACTGACTCGTTCCGTCATCACTCGCTCCGTCCTCAGGCCAGGCAACCTCAGATAGCTGCTGCGTGGAGACGCGCAGGAACGAGGCAGCAGTGAAAGTCCAGGGGAAGGAGACCGAAGGGCCACATGCGGTGCAAGCAGAGGGCTGGCTGCCGGCAAGGAAGATGCAGTGGGGACTCCAGGGAGACACCCTGAAGGCAGGAACAGACCTTGTCCTGGATGCCGTGTCAGGTCCCCCAAGGCCTGGCACTAGGGAGATGGCTCAGTGGTGAAGTGCTTGCTGCACACCCAAGTTTGCACCCCCAAAACCCACCTGCCAGGCATGGTAGTGCAAGACCCCTAGGGCTTGGTGGCCAGCCAGGCTAGATAAGTGAGTGAGCTCCAGGTTCAGCGAGAGACCCTGTCTCAAAAAAGTAAGATTGAGTAATGCCAGCCTGTGGTCTCTACAGGTCCCCGCACGGCACATGTGACACACAGACACACATGTGCACCCACACACGTGCACACACATTATAAAGAAGCGCCAAGACCCTTAGAAAGGAGGACTAGAGCAGACAGGTATGAGGTCTGAGAGGCAGGTGGAGGAGCTGCAAGGAGACCTGTCATGCGTGGTGAACTCCGGTGTGAACTTCAGAAGACTCCAGGAGGAACACACGAACCCTTTCAGATTCTGTTTTGATTGTTATCTCTTTTTTTTTTAATATTTTTTATTTCATTTTTGTTCAATTGTGCGTGCGTGTGTGTGTGTGTGTGTGTGTGTGTGTGTGTGTAGAACCACGGGCGAATTCGGGAACCACCATGGACGCCTCCACCTCCTCCTTGTTTATTCTGCCCTGGGATTCACAGGCTCCGCCCACCAGGACCAGAAACTGCAGGCCGCCCCCGCTTCCGCCAGGCATCTATACGTGGGGTCTAGGATCTGAACTCAGGACCTTCCGCCTTCAAGGCCGAGGCTTAACCTCTGCCACCTCTCCAGCCCCTTGATTGTTATCTTTTGATATCTCTCTTTTTCTCTCTCTCACCACTCACTCTCCCCTCCTTCTATTCTCTCTCTCTCTCTTTCTTTCGCTATCATCTTGTTGCTGGAGATTAAACCTGGGAGTACGTAAACACTACTACTGAATTACATTCCTGGCCCACTTTGGCTATTTATTTATTCATTCATTCATTTTTATAATGTTTCACTAAGTAGATCAAGCTTAGCGTGAATTTATTCTGCCGCCCAAGTCAACCTTGAACTCTAAGTGCTGGCATTGCAGATGTCCCCCCATCAACCTCGTCTCGCGCTCCATTTCTGTATGCTGTTGGGTAGCACATTCATTTGCATATGTAGATGCATCTTAACTTAGAGATAGAGATGCAGGCATCTTTTCACTGCTGGATGTTGGGTTAGGTTGGGTCTCGCAGGCAGGAGAAGCGGATCAAGGAAACCCAGGGCGGGGCACTGAGCAGGTGCTGAGTAGGGCTTTGGGCAGGAGGCCTGACAGAGGTGCACATGGTGGCCATGGAGACTTGGGGGAGGGGAGCTTAGATGTCCTTGAAGCTGGCGCCCAGCTAGGGGAGAGGTGGAGCTGGGCTCAGGCAAGGCCTTCGGGAGAAGAGGTCTAAGACACAGCTTCCTGCTGCACAGCACATCACACACCCAGGAGTGGCGGACCTTGGAAATTATGGTGGGTTCTTTGGAAGGGGCCAGGCCACAGGGTCAGCTGAGACCCTGCAGAGGCAGGGCTGGAAGCTGAGCTGTGCAGAAAGGTCACATCTTCTGGTTTTCAAGAAAGCAGCGTAGTTTCTCCCAGGCAGCGGTAGCAGTTCGGGCTCTTCCCCAGGCTGGGTCTGAGGGAAAGGCCGCTTATTTCCAGGCCTAAGCCCCAGCCAGAGCTCTGGTCGTGGTCCTGGCTTCAGAAGAGCGGTCTCGGGAGGCACGCCCAGCGCTCCATGCAGCGCATGTGCCTCGGGCCAGTCTGTCTCTGTGCACATCCCGTCTTTGTCTGTGGAGGGCACAACTGAAGGTAGGGCCACACCAGCTTCTGTCCCTGCATCAAGAGGCCTTAGATGGACTCCGAGGGTAACTGTCCTCAGATGTCAGAACAGAGCCTCCCATCTGCCTGGTGGTGACGTGTGTCTGACCTTCAGGGCCCCCAGCCCTGTGACTGGAGCCCCTGGGCAGGAGCGGGCACAAGAGACTGTTGGCCTGTGGCCACGTGCAGAGGCACGGGGACGGCTGGCTCTGGGTCCTGCCAGGCTCCCATGGGGAAATGCGAAGGTCCCCGAGCAGCATGACAGCTGCTCTGGGCCTCTGACAGCAGCAATCCAAGACAGCATCTGCTTCCTGCTCTCCTCCCACAGCCGAGGTCTACATCGGCATTGGAAAGCCCGCTGAAGCCACAGCCTGTACCCAGGAAGCTGCCAACCTCTTCCCCATGTCCCACAACGTCCTGTACATGCGGGGCCAGGTCGCCGAGCTGCGAGGAAACTTCGATGAGGCCCGGCGGTGGTATGAAGAGGCCTTATCCATCAGCCCCACCCACGTGAAGAGCATGCAGCGACTGGTGAGTCTGAGGCCCCGGGCCGGACCCCCACTTCTGGAAGCAGCACGAGGCTCAAGGTCCTCAAGCCCCCTGCTTCCAAAGGCCAAGTGCAGTCAGCTTGCTGGGCTGTTACACTGCACAAAGCCAGCAGCAGTCCCTGGGGTGCCTCAGCTGCCTTATCTTAGGGTCTCACTAGGTGCCATGGGGCAATTCAGGTCAACAGTTCCAGCCACCTGCTGTGGCTCTGAGTTTGGTAAAGACAGTCTTGTAGCCCTGGGCCATCTTGGTCTCTGAGGCACTTATAGCGCCACCTTGAGGAAGTAGCCATGCCAGAGACCGTTACCAAGGGTCCCGAGACTCGAGCTTGTCTCCAAGGCCACTGGCCAGAGAGGCTTCCATCAGAGGGGAGGGGCCAGTGCAGAGAGAGGATGCTCAGACAGTCCTCACACTACATGTGCACGTGGCAGTTCTCCAGAAACACTCATGGCCTCCTCTCAGCGCCCAGACCATAGCAGGCCATGCCACCCTATGCCTCCCGTCTCTGGCATGGGTCCTCTGAGTGCTAGAGAAGGTCAGTGATGGTCTTAGTGTCATTTGTGTCACTTTGGATGCTCTCTATGTGCCGGTGTGTGGGGTGCAGCACAGAGCATTCTGTCTGCGTCTCCTTCCTATGAGATCCTGAACCGAAACATGCAGGTCTCAAGTCTGTGGAACTGGTGAAAAGCCACAGGCTCCCCTGGGCCTGTGTGCTGCACTCAGGTTCTAAGGTGGTTTAGCTCTCAGCAGTGGGCATCTCTGGATTAACAGCCTTGCAGTAAAATGAGGTCTCCTTGCATTGGTGGCCATCAAGAGCTCAGTGCCCATCATCGGTGTGTGTAAGATGGCAGCAGGGAACAGAGCTCACACCTAGTGGCGCTTCCCCAGAACCCTCTGTAACTCTAAAATGGTCTAGAAGCTTGCTGCGTCGCCATGTCTTCTTTGGAAGAAGGCGTTTTGCTAGATCAGCTGTATTGGTCTAGGATCGAGAGGATGCCATTTTATAACTAATTGGCAAAATGTGCTTGGAAGGATCCCAAAGCCTTGATTTTTCTTGCCGTTTCATAGAAATGTCTCACAGTGCGCACGGGACTGAGCCGTGCCTGCTGGCTCTCAGCAGAAGCGCGCTGCCGAGCTGAGAACTGGAAGTCAGAGAGTGTGCGCCCAAGGTCTGGACTTGAACCGGGCTTGTCCCTTAATCTCCAGGAGCCCCGCGCTGCGGTGCGGCTGGCCGCAGCTTTCCTTGGGGCCCTGTGGAGACGGAACAGGATGAGGCAGATTAACAACCCCAGCCGAGTTCTGGTACCTACTAGGTGCTTATTAAATAGGAAGCCAGAGGCAATCATTTTCTGTTTTAAAAATAAATCACAGCTCATAATAATTACAGCTACTTCCTTATATGAGCATGTCATAACCCAATGCAGCTTTGTAAGTAATTTCTCATATTATCCAAACATTGGCCCATTTGATTAAGAACATTACCTGCCTTTTAATTTTTGTCGCAGTATTGAAAGAGGACTGCGTGAAGGGCATTCCAGGTCTCCAAGCATTTGCTAAGCCCTGCAGAAGCGTTCTGATCAGCACCATGTACTGGTCCTTATTAAAAAGAACTGACATGTTTCTACCTCAGGGCCTATGAATTATTCAGAGAAGCGTTTCTCGTTCAGCCCCAAGGAGAACACATGAGACAAAAGATCAATAGGAAAATCACCTGGGAGAGTCTTCTGTTTCCCCTTGGGGCCGTCAAAGCACGGAGCTCCTGACAGGCACCTGGTGCTCTCCTTTCTAAAGGAGCAAGCGGATGGCCGTGCAGCCGGGGACCAAACAACCTGCACTCGTTAGGCTTCTAGGCCTGTGACAGTTTCTTCCCTTCCCCATGACTCAGTTTCCTCAATCGTATAGGTGGGGAGAGTATTAGAAAGAGTATCTTAGAGACAAAAGTCCACACAAACCAAACCCTCTTGTTGGTTCACAGAGGCCCCGAGGACCTTGGAGGCAAGAGAGGAGAAGCCTGGGGACGAGCGGGTTTAGGTGGCAGCAGGAGAAGAATGGCAGCATGACGAACGTCTGCCACCCAGGGCAAGTGCGAGCAGGGAAGACACCAGGCCAGGGCCGGAAGTCAGGACAGACCTGGAAGGACACAGACCACCCAGGCACAACTCAGGAAGTGCTCAGGAGAGAGGTCGTGAGAGGCATATGGTGGGCAGAGAAAACCAGGGGTCAGACGCCACGCCCAAAGCAGCCTGGCGCGGAGAGGGCAGGGCCGTGTCTGGGAGGCAGCCGGGAGCCAGTGCCGACTCCGCAGGCACAGTTCCTCCCTGATTTCTTGGGTGCGAGTGGCAGGTGAACGCATTGTTGGGGGCCTTGGATTTTCAGAAATGCCGATTGTTAGCATGGGGGAACAGCAGTGATGAGGGGGGTAGTGTTCAGAGAGCAAGTGCAAGGCCAGACTTGACCAGAGAAATGTAAATGGAACCCCAGGAGAAAAGGACAATCTTCTAACAGTTTTAGTTCATCTGTGTGTTTCAGTTTTCATCTGGTAAAAAGAAAGAAAAGAACAAAGGTGTTGAGCAGCAATAATGTTTAGCCCAGACTGGGAGCTGAGTGTGAGGGATCCTAAGAGTGCAATAAGCGAGAGACAAGAAATCGCAGAGCAGTGTTATAGACAAGCAGAGGGATTCACGGAGCAATCACTCTTCCCAGAAAACCTAAAGGTATATTTTCATGTTAGTTTGCATAAATGTATAAATTTACATTTATTTCCAGGCTATGTTTAAAAAATGCTTTAGCGAACGGTCTCCACTGTGAATTAATGAAACATGGGGCAGACCTTTCTATAGTAGTCAGTCTGTGTTTGACTAAAGGGAAAGGGGAGGAAGGTAGACCTCGGTGGCCCACATGGCCACGGGCATAAGACTCTTTCTAGCCCCAACTTCCCAGGCCCAAGGACAGGCATGGAGACTCAGCGTCATGAAGGACAGAATTACCTGGACAGGGACAAACCTACAAACAGGGACATTTGGCTGCCCTCTCATAATGCTAGTCTGAGCTTTCAGGGGCAGCATGAGAAGTAAGAAAGGGCTTTTGGGAATGGGCAGATGTGGAAGGAAGCCAGGAAGGGCCGCGAGGAGGGGAGTAGATAAAGCAGAACCCTGGGGTCTCCTCCAGGGCCCTTGACAGGCTGAGAAAGGGCGAGAACAGGAGCATGCGCTACGCTCAGCCGGGCAGAATGGACAGCACGGTGGGGGTCTAGGTGCAGATGCGCCCAAGGACAGCACTGGCGAGGACCAGGAAGTAGAGAAGCGGCTCCCAGAGAATTGCCAAAGGGGGCAGCAGGGGCAGCAGAGCCAGCGGCCTCCTCCAGCGGAAAGGAGGAGCTGCATGTCCGTCCATGAGAGTCTGTGAGCACAAGCCCTGCTGTCTCGGCCCACGAGAAGCGAGAACACGGCAGGGCCTGTCGTGTCCCATCTGCAAATGCTAAAGGTCTGTGCCGAGGCCACTGCCATTCAATGAGAGGAGTCAACTTTCCAAGGTGCTGAACTTTGGGCACCCCACAGAGCAGTGATAGCTTGCCAGGATCGGGGCTTCTCCCCCACAGAGCAACGGGTCGGGGATGACGACTGGAGGAGGCTGGGAAGGTAGTGGATGGAGGGCCGGGCGACTGCTCCAGGCCTGTGGCTGGAGGACTGCTTGCCCTGGGTGTGGGTGTGGCCTCTGTGTGCAGGAGTCACTGTTCAGTGGAAACACACATTTCAGGTTTCATAAGGGGTTGTCGTAATAACAAGTTCTCTGTCCGAGGTATGGGACATATTTGGAATGGATTGTGAGATAAGAAATCCTCCTCTGGGGGCTGGAGAGGTGGCTCAGGGGTTAAGCCTCTGCCTTGCAGGCGGAAGGTCCTGAGATCGGATCCTAGACCCCACGTATAGATGCCGGGCGGAAGCGGGGGTGGCCTGCGTTTCTGGTCCTGGTAGGGCGGAGCCTGTAAACAAGGAGGAGGTGGAGGCATCCATGATGGTTCCCAAATTCGTCCGTGGTTCTACACACACACATACATACACACATGCGCACACACGCATACACGCACAATTGAATAAATAATAAAATTTTAAAAAAAAAGAAATCCTCCTCTTTGGAGCAATGTCACCTCAAACTAGAGGGTTCCTGCACACTGTGTGAGAGCCTCCCGGGACTCACATCCTGCAGTGCCAGCTCTGGAGTGGCAGTAGAGGCTCCAGGATGATTCCTGAAGTCACCCTCGGACCTCCACAGCACACACAGTGCCCTCTTTACATTCACCCACACCCACACACGCATGCGCACATGCATGCGCACACAAAGGAAAAAAAGAGAAGAAAGAAGTGGCGGGGAGAGTCAGTAGCTGGTGCTTTCTTATGACATAAACCGGGTCTTAGATCCTTTTAGCTTATAACATTTTCTGACTGCTGGGCATCTGTGTCCTCCTTCAAGTAAAAGGATTGTCCCCCTGGACGTAGAGCAATCCCTTCCTCATCCTCATCACGTGCCCCCCCACTGTGACCCCACAGTCCCCCCTCCCTTCCCCTCCTGCCCCTCAGGGATTCTGTTTGCCCTTGAGGTCTCTCTAGGCAGGTAGCAGGTGTATCAGCACGGCCAGAGCGGCCTGGCCCCTGGCCACGTTGTTTTCCTCCAGTACCAAAACGTCAGACCCAAAGCAAGCTGGGAAAAGACAGATTCTGAAGCGCAGGCCGGCGGTGCCACCGAAGTGCCGCTGGTGTGCCGTGCCCCTGGGCCTTCCCCAGCTTCCGCTAAAGGGAAAGAAAAGTCAGTGCTCTGCTTATTTCTATCCTTTCTGCCCTGGAGACTTAGATGACTAATTGCGGGCAGTACAGTTCAGCCTCTTGGTGCTAATTGTGATCTAAAATTGTTAAATCTGGCGCGTCCGACCCAAGCCGTTTATTCATAGCTGTTCTGCCCCATTGTTCCAGCGCGACCGGTTCTGGTCCCTGGTTAAGCCAGACCAGGAGCTTCTTGCCAGGTTTGTCTGTGTTCTCATGCACCCGTCCAGACCCCGCATACTCCTGCCTCTGAGATTAGCCCCCCACTCGCTGCCTCTCATTCTGCAGCCCTCCTCACCCCACTGCCACCTCAGAGTGGAGGTGGGGCTGCCACCACAAGAAGGTGGCGTTTGGGACAACTGGGCTCCTGGTTCCACTCCTCCTTATGTCTGTGTCAGTTCCCCGTGGGTGGGCTTGGACTCCCCAGGGAATGCCATCGCTGTCTCTGGGCCTTGTCAACCTCACCTGTTGTTTGGGCCTTTAGCTTAACTTCACTGTCCATCTTAGAGCTCTGGGAGGACAGTCGCAGAGGGGAGTCTACAGTGGACAGGTAGCAGATGACACCCCAGGGAGTTAAAAGAACTGCTTATCAAAATCCCACTGAAATTCCTTAATGTAAACACAACACCTTTTCACAGGTGGCAGGAAGAAGCGGGGCAGGGCAGGGTAAGTCAGGGAGAGACAGCTGCCCAGGAGTTCTGACTGCATCATGTCTGAGAATGCTACTGGTTTTGTGGGCATGATATGCTGGGGTAGTGATAAAAATAAACTCTTAATTTTTAGAGTGTTTGGGGGGGTAAATCTCATAATGCCTATCATTTAGTATAAACACTAACCCTATGAAAAAAGTTCACAGCTGTTAAATCTGGCAGTTAGTATGTTGCATTTATCTTGCTGCTTTTCTGCAAGCTTGGAATTTGTTAAGATAAAGTTTAACCAAGCAGTCAGGTAGACCAGGCACACATGTTGAAGAGGTTACTCTGGAAGCTATGGAGGACAGAGGACTAGGAAACCAAGCATCCCAAGCGATAGTCCAAGATGAGAGGTCTTGAGCAAGGAAGCCCAGTAAGGCTTGGTGAGGGGACTGGGCTGGTCTTCAGGGACCTGCGTGGCAAGACACCTTTACCAACGTGACAAATATAGGACGGGAAGCTGGTGTGGGAAAGAGAAGGTGGCAGGTCTCACTAGTCGTGTCGAGAGGGTGGTCTGGGTCTGTCGCCTGCACCATAGCTGGTCGCATGTGATTATGCTAGAACAGCGCCCTTGGCAGTGGGCAACGGCTGGACTTAAGGCATAAATCCCAGAAAGGAAGGAAGAAAGAGGGTCTCGGGCAGAACCCAAGAAGCAGCAATCTTCAAGAAACAGAGGGAAACACGACTCACGGGAAAAATCAGCCACACCAGACTCCACTGCGATCCCCTGCACAGGCCTGGCCGTGCTGCCGTGTAGAGTGACAGCCAGTCCTGCTCTCCAGTGGGCAGGAGAGTCTCACTCAGCAAAGCCCATCTTTGCCAAATGACTTGAATTAGAACATGACGTCCACACAAAGGGGCTGGAGCCCCTCCGCCCACCTATTCAAACAAGCTCCTTACTTTGGCCCAAATTTCAGGGATGGTGGTGACCATCCCATGGGGCTCTGGAAGTGAGACATGATCCCATGCATGGGCCGAAAGGACTGCAGGCATGTCAGGTGACAGATGCTGTGCCTGGGTTCTTAAGAGAAATGTGAAACCTTTCCCTTTCATGTCTGTCCTGTGCCAGTTACCCGGAGGGCAGAAAGTGACCCCAAGCAGGTAGCAACAGTGACTTGCTAAGAGGAATCCTTGTACATGTGCACATGAGCCCGTATGCATGTGGCCCCCCCCATGTGTGCCCCCCACACACAGGAGCTGTGCAGAGATCCTGCCTTACCGAGAGTCAGGTCTTGATTAAACTCGTAGTTGCAATGCCAGCCAGTGCCCTTCCAGATGCAGCAGGCGGCACTGGCCTGCCACAGGGAGGCCTCCGGGACGATCCTGAGCCTTTCTTCACGAGTGAGGAACGGCCCCTCCCCGCGGGCCCGTGTCCCTGCGCGTGCTCCCTCATCCTGTGTCAAGCACCCACCAGATCCAGACAGATGCACGGGCTGAAACCACAGCGAAGTAAGCGATCCCTGTGGGCAGCTCGCAGAACAGACTAGAAGCAAAATCTTCCTGAGGACAACATGCGTGTTTCCAGGCCTTTCAAAGCAAGGCAGGTCAATCGAGTTATAATTGGCTCTCTAATTAGAACTCCCACAGGCTGTTCAATTCTTTACCTGCTGCCTGGCCTCTCATACGAAGGTGGCAAATCCGCGGCTGCCTGTGGAATGATTAAAGAAAGCCAGCGAGTCTCCAGCTTCCTACCGATAGCGCCCCCCGCCCTCCCCCCCGCAGACTCCCTGCCCTTGCTCAGATGCCCACACGCCTACCAGTGAGCGTGACAGGGGACACAGCTGTCTGCTGGGCAGCGGCTGGGGGGAGGCAGAAGGCTGTGTCGCTGGAAGCCTGCTGGAGGCTACAGGGACAAGAGCCAGACAGCCATGTTTTCCAGAGCGGAGGGTTCCTGGAAGCGAACACAGAGCTCCGGCCTCCCTGGAGCTGGAGAAATTACATCCCTCTGTCTCCTAGGTGCTGAAGAAATAGGATTTCCTGCCTTAAAACAACAGTGTGGTTTGGACACCAGGGCTGGTGTCTGATGGCCCCATTGCCACCTGGCAGCAGCCAGTCGTTTCTGCTGCGCTGGGAAGGGCCCTGGTGCCTCTTAGCCAGCCCTGCCCGGCAGGAGGCTTCCAGCAAGCACAGCCTTCTCGCGTCCCAGGTCACTGCAGTGAGCTCACAGGGGCAGCATGAAGTCAGACTTGTAGAAGGACTCACACCATAGCAAACGGCAAGTGCTGTGGTCAGGACTTCTTTCAAAGAGCCAGTATGCTGACAACGTCACTTGGACTCCCAGATCCACGTGAGGGAATGGTCGTGGGGAAGCAGGAGGACGTAAGAAGACACGGCTGTGGGTAGAGAAGCGCGGCCAGGCTCTGGCCCAAGGCTCCGGGGCGGCATGGGCTCCAGAACAGAACTAGCCGCGCACTTCCAGTCCGGGGAGGCAGGACTGAAGGAAGCCTGGAGAGGAAGCACATCATAAATTGCCCAGGCGCGCCCCTGGGGAACGCACATTTTGGAGGAAAAAAGACTGAATTTGAAATCTAGCTCTGTCATACTGGTGATCTACATGACCCAGGCAGACACGTCCCCTGGATAAGACAAAAGCTCTCATGCCGACCTCATGTCTGCCCTCAGGCCAGATAGCCTGGCCCAGCTCATGGCCTCACCCAGATCCCCTAGAGAATGGGCATCAAATTTCCCCATGAACCTGCCCCTTCTCTCTTCTTTAGACAGTGTCTAGGTTGCAGGGCCGCCAGTCGTGGGCTGGCAGGTCACCTCTGGCCATGACTCCTCTGGCCTTGGAGCCCAGAGTGGCCATCACCTTTCTTGAATCTGCAGCCGGGGCCCAGTGAAGCAGACAGCTGCAGGGATGATGGTAGTTGCTTCAGTCTTCTTTGCTTGTTCCAAGTCATTCAGGCCTCCAGGGACCTGTTTTCAGCACCACCACCACCCCGGCCCCGTGCAAGCATTTGACTCTGTTCAAGCAGCGTGCCCCTCGTCGGCCGCAGCCCTTTGTGCAGCAGGGCCTCAGGCCCGCAGCTCAGCCCCTTGCACCACAGCGAGCAGCCGACTGGGGTTTCAGAAGATGGCCGTAATCTGGATGTTGATCATCCATACAGCGGAGCCTAGGGGTGCAAAGGAGGGTGTCCGCGGGGTCCCTGCTGGCGCAGCGCCCTGCAGCGGAAGCCTTCACTTCTCCACAGCCACACCGTCCGCCAGGGCCCCAGAGTCACCAGCCTCCTCACAGTCCTTGCTCCAGCCTGGGCCTGAGATGAGAGCTCCAAAGAGAAAGTTTAGAAAATCTCCAGCAGTGAAGGTCTAGTTCCAAGCAGACGCCGTTTCTCTTTTCCTCACTAAGCTGTGGAGCGCCAGTGCACAACCGCGCCCTGGCCGCAACACCACCCCACACACAAACACACTCCCCTTCCAGATTTGGGGTTTTGAGATCTCTTGTTATTGGGGGGGAGGATTTTTTTCCAAAGCTTATCAAGTTCAGTCCTCCCTCCATCGGAAAGTGTCTTATCATTTCTGTTTGTTCCTGTTTTAAAATGGAAAAATAGTTCATGCCAGATGTTGGCAGGGGTGAGGAAAGTGCCGGCCAAAGTGACCACCATGGCAGGCAGTGAATCGTCTCCATGCTGCGTCCCAGTGAATTTTCTGGAAAGTGCTCCTTTCCAGCAGCAACAGAGCAGCACCCAAGGGCCTCCAGGGGTGGCCTCGAGAAGGCCGTCCTCCTCGACCCCCTTTTGAAAATTGGGACTGTGGGGAGCAGTGAGGTTTCGTGCTGTCCTGGCAGCCTTTGTGCAGCTGGCATCCCCATGATGTCCAGACGGGGCCCAGGGAAGCCATGTCCTCAGGCCGCCTGCAGAGATGGCTCTGGGAGCTGGGAGTCCTGGATAAGGGGGGCATCGTTATTTCTGTTTCTGTGTGAAAGTCCACACGCATGCTTGCGGTGGACCCTGGATTGGACAGAAAGGCGATGGGCTAGGAAGTGGCACCTATTTCGTGGTCATCTGTAAGATACCCACACTACACGTTATGTGGACCCTAAAAGTACCTGGAGGTAGAGGTGAGCGGCCGTGCCCGTCTGCTTCCTGGAGTTTTCCAGTCTGGCAGCTGGTGGCTTCTCGCCCACACTGGGCAGCGCCGAGCTTTCCTGGGTCTCCTGTAGATCCAGGAGCCCTCTGGGACTCCAGGCAGCCCATCCGTGGTCACGTTTTGCTCTGTGTCTCATCTTGAAGAAGCAGTGAAAAAGGCAGTAGCTTTTCCACCCAGGAACTACATGGGGCCATATTTGGCTGGGCTCACCTATGGCCTTGGTCTTTGCAGAACGGGAGCAGAGCCCCCTCCCCCCTTCTCTGCTCAAAGGTGGGGAGTACGGCCCGAGAGCTGCTCTCCCGTTGCACTCAGTTATGCTGCTAAAACTCAAGGCTGCTCGTCCGGCTGAGTTGGCCCGACTCTCCTTTGAGGAGCCATCCTGGCCACGTCCGCACTACTCAAGCTGGAACACACACTGGATGTGCCCTAGTGCTTCAGTGCAGTCAGATGACAGATCTTCCTCAACAACGGATCCTGAATTCTGCCCGTGTTTTCTACCGAAAACGTGGGACGCTTAGAGAGAGGAAAACTGTCTGGGGTTCACAGGAGGCAGAGAGAGCAGAGCAGGGGGGAAGGGGCGCATTCCACCCAATGGACTGTTCTCCTGGTGAGGTCCTGGGCTCACTGGTGGTACTCGGTGATAACCAATCAGAGTAAGTTCAGAGAGCACCCCAAAGACGTGACCTCCTTTCACCACCCCGCCTGAGAACAGCTAAGAGCTGAGGCCAGGTGTCAGAGTTTGGCTGTGAAATTTCTTCCCAGGTTCATGTGGTTGAACGTTAGTCCCCTGCCGGTGAAGTTCTGGGAAACTAGAATCCTTAGGAGACGGGGCCACGCAGAGGAAGTGCCACCAAGTCCAGCCTCACGGGCTACACTCGGCCCTACTCTGCTCCTAGTGCCTCTTTCTGCACTTGTCGAGCAAGCTGTAGGCAAGCTGCCGCGTGTCTCGTTTATCACGGCACAAGCCTCTCCACGGCCATACCTTGGTGCCACGGTGGCCTACGCCCTCAAACTTTGAACCCCCCAAAAATCCATCCTCCCTAAGGCTGCCTCTTGTGAGGTGTGTGGTCCCAGTGATGAGAAAAACAGTGTACCAGGTGGTCTATCAGATTGCCGAGCAGGGTCTCCAACACTGGCCACGGGAGTCTTGTTCTCAGACCCTCGGCACCTGTTTTTTTTTTTTTGACCACGGAGAACCTGCAGTGGGATCCCCTCTACTATCTTCCCCACTCGAGTCTTGGGCATGTCACCTGCTCGCGTGCCTGCTGCTTCTAGAAGAACTAGGCTGCTGCGTGGACCTGCATTTCAGCCATGGAGGTGTCATTCCAGACACCTCAGTGCACACCCCCGGGGTGCTATGCTGCCTTCCCAAATGCCCAGGGGCAGCCATCTCCCTTGCAGGCGGTGGGTGGGGAATGGTGTTCCCCGGGGGGCAATTAACACCAAACTTTCCACTGCGTGACAACTTGGGCCGTGGGGAGGTACTTGACTTCCAGGCTGCCCTGGTCTGTTGTGTTCTCTGACTCGCTGTCGGGGAGGGTAGATAAAAATAAGTAAATAAGTCAGCCAGGGAGACGCATAAATAAGTCAACAAGAGTCTCCTGCCCATTGCCCGAGGAAAAATACCAGCAAGAGCAGGCGGCAGTACCCTCAGAACAGAGCTCACTGACGGGGGTGCTGCTGGCCCCACAGAGTCAGGACCCGTCGGTCTCCTCACCTGAGCAATGGCCTCAGCTCATCCCCTTGCCAGAAAGTAGGCGCTGAAGTGACAGCTGGAGTGGGGGGGGAGGCTGGGGACTCAGTCTGAATTGTCGTCCAGAACTGCGTCTGGTTTTGGAGTGGGGAGGATGCAGAGCATCCCCACGTCTCGCTGGGGACCCCAGGGCTTTTTTGTCACCCCCTCAATTCCCATCAGGGCCCCACCCAGCCTGTGTGGTAGCCGGAGAGATGAGCTGTCTCCTCACTGGCCGTCTTTTGATATCGCTTAGGACTTAGTAGCCTGACACTTTCTCAATTAGGTCAGCGCGCTGCGGCCATGCGCACTGCGGAGGTGCTGATAAGTGCCTCTGTAGCTGCTGAATCGTTAGCATTACCTGCAGCCAGGGGGGAGCTCCTCCCGCCCCGGGATTCCCCGTGGCCCCTGCCTACGGCAGCACCAGGTGCTAAGAGCTGCGTGTTCCCACTCCCAGGGGGTAGAAGCAGCACTCAGCCTGCCTGGTGCCACTTGTACAAGGCAGCATGGCGTCAACAAGCACCCAGACCACTGGTGGCCTTCCATTATGAGCCCCCCCCACTTCCATCCCTAACTAGCAAAGGCGTTGCTTCCTGAGGCGTGGCAGGTGCAGGCACCTGAGGCTGGGGCAGTGTGCCATGGCTTCTGATTGGGAGTTTGCTTACCAGGTGACGTGGCAGCCTCCGGAGAGCCGGGCATCTGCCTCAGCCTCAGTTCATGACCTGGAGGAAGTAGATTCCCGTTGGGTGGTCTGCTCCTCGCAAGCCTGTAGAAGCGAAGGGCTCAGAGTCACCTCGAGTCCAGCTCCTCCTCTAGAGCCATATGCTCACGGACCTGCGACCCCGATCCGCCCACCACACACAAGAGACAGCCTCTGTCCACACAGGGCTCCAGGCAGACCGGAACCACAGAAACCCACTTCGGCCCTGAACCTGAGTCCTAGGCGGCCGAAGTGTGGCCTCTGTGAAGTTTGTGCCCCGCATTCCCAGCAGGCCATCAGTGCAGGTGCCCACAGCATGTAACACGTGAGTGTGGGTGAAGGAAGGAGCTAGAAACAGCTAGAAGCGGAGCAGGGCCAGCGGAGCCCCGGCCCAAGAGCGCAGATACCCAGAAGCTGCCCCACAGCTCACGTCTGGGATCCTGCAGAGGACATTGGCTTTTCATGCTTGGGTTGTGCGACCACAGATTCAGCCAGCCACAGATCACATCTGTTCAGGAAAAAACATTGCGTATGCACAAAACATATGCCGAGACTGTTCTCATTTCCGTACAGTACAGCATAGCAGCTATTCACAGGGCATTCCACTCAGCAGGCACCAAACACGATGCCAGGGTGACCTCAAGCATACAGGAGGATATGCACAGGTCATAGGCAAACAGTGCACCCTTTACATCGGGGACTTAACATTTGGTTGAAGTTCGTGTGCATTCTTGGAGCCGGTCTCCCCACAGATCCTGAAGGATATGTGTACTTGCCCTCTCCAGGCCTCTGTGTTCCCCCTATAGCATAAGTATGCTGGGCCCTGCTACCCACCACCCCAGCTGCCCCTGAGCATCTGCCAGGAGAGGGGCAGGACTTGGGGCATCTCAGATTTTGGAAGCTGCTAGCAGGTCATCTGTGCTTCCTCTCCCGTGTGTCCCCTCACCGCCTAGTGACTGGTCTCTAAAAACTGCCACAGCCTGTAGATAGTTTTGGCACCGATGCTGGGTACCCCATTTCAAAGAAATTTGGCCAGATGAAGCCAAGAGCTGGTGTTGAATAGGCTATGGGCCAGACACTCTACCAACACCCCCCGTCAGTGCCGGCTGCCTGGCAGCCTGTCATTCAGCACTGCTAACTGCAGAGAAGCGCCTCTAGAATATTCCAAACTATCCTGGAAGATGGCAGCTTTAAAACATTTTGCCAAATAGATGAGAAAGAAAGAAGGAAAGAGAGGGAGGGAGGGAGGGAGGGAGGGAGGGAGGGGAAAATCTATCTTCACATTTCCCTGAGACTTAATGGTCACTTTGTCTCTTTTGAGAGACCACATGAGGCAGAATTCGGCAAGGTGGGGAGAATGGTTAGAGGGGCTCCTCTAAAGCCCTGGAGGAAGTGGAGCGAGAGGGGGGGGATCTGTTCAGGAAGCTTCTTTGAGAGCCTTCAGGGCGGCCAGGTAGAAACACAGGACTTCTCTTGACTCCAGGGCACTGAGAACACCAAGGCATTGGGGCTCCTCGTTTTTAAACCACAATCCTACCTGCCCATCACGTCAGCGCCAGTCACGGTGGAAGACGCAGCCGTGGAGCTGCTGCTGGGGCCGGCAGAGGCGCAGCGTCCCTGTCCACCCGAGGACGTGCTTCCGCGGCTGGTCGGCCCGGGCTTGAGTTTTGTTTCTTTGAGTTGGTCGAATGTTGGAAAGGCCTAGTCCTCAGAAGCCATTTCTTCAAATAAAACATTTGTACCTAGAACGGGAACCCCGTGGGAGAATAGCCTCCTGCCCTCAGACATGCTCGGCAAGCAGAGTCTCTGGGGCAGTTGGGGGGGAGACGCCAGGCCCTTCTCTCCTGGTGTCTGCAACATGCACAAGTGAGGAGTCTCTGTCTAGTGTCTAGACCCCTGCGCCTCCCTGTTCCGGGTCATCTTCTTCCTTTTTTGCCTTACCACAAAGCCAAGATCTGTCTAATGCCTGCCTGTTTGCAAGTTAGGGCATTTGTTATAGTTAACTTGAAGGAGAGCCAAGGGGAGAAATCAGCCTGTGTTTTGATCCTGACATTCAAACGGGGCGGGGGAGTAGAGGGCAGAAGCCACAGGGACTGGAAAGGTTACCTTTAATGTCACCCCAGCCCTGTCCATCATCATAGCTGGAGAAAGGCCACATAGCTCAGAGGCTGGCCTCACTCCCTCCGGAGCTCACCTCAGCCTTCCGCAGAAGGCCTCTCTGCAGTGTGGTAGGGCCCCAGCAGCCAGCAGCCGGCCGTCTCCCCCTTTTTTGTTCCCCACGGCCTCTCATTCTCTGTCCTTCAGCCCAGGTTCCCACAGTAGGACTTGAGCCGCATTTGCTGTTCTGAAGAATTCCAAAGCATTCAGGAATGGTCTGTCCCCAGGAATGGTGGTAGCCACTATGTGTTGGGGGAGGGGTGCCTGTTTTCTGTGTGCTTTAGGTGGACACCAGGTTATCCAAAAGAACTTTTGAGTAAACGAGTCAAAACTGTTTAACTCGAGCCAGAAACCTATCCTGAAAACCAAGTAGGATCCCTTGACCTGCCAGGAGACTGCACGAGTCTCTCTGTAAAATGCTCTAGTGGGCAAAGAAATGCAGGCAAATTGAGGGGGGGGGATGGGAGCCAGTCTTCCAGACTGGCAGAGTTGGCCTGGGCAGATATACCTGCCTGCCCCTGGCAAACTGGTGCCCTGTCTAAGCTCTCAGAGCAAACAAAGGAAAAGAGACCAGGCCTCACCCAGAGCTGCTGACTCCAGGCCGCGGTGCCGGCCCCGACCACGGAGCTGTTGCTGCACCTTCTGGAGGTACCTTCAGCTGCAACGCAACATGCTCGTGCCTGGATGCTCCGATCCTTGCCAGGGAAGGAGGGACCGTGTGGGGGAAGGAGGAGGCAAGGACGGCCCTGGTTCTGGCCCCAGAGCTTCCTCAAAGCAGTCCTGTAAAGCCCTGTAGTTTCCTGTGGTCTTCCGAGAATGGCACTCGTGTGCTGTCAGTTTCTGCTTTGCAAGAGAAAAGCTTTTGTAAACACCCCACTTTACCTCCTCGGCTCTCTAATCACCAGCTCCTCAGGAAGGAAACCAAATATCAGAAGAGAGGTGATGTGTGTCAGCCTTCTTCATCCAAAATGTGCAGTCCACCAGTGCAGACCCTCAGACCAGCTGAGGTGGGGGGCTCTTTCCCTGCGTGATGGCGTTCACACTTGGGAGCCCTTATAGTCTTCCAAAAACCTCTGGTTTTTCTGTGTGCACTGACCACGGAAGGACAAGCAGAAAGCAGCTGCGGCAGAGACCAGCAGTGACCAGAGAAGACCCCGGGAGACTGGCAAAGTGCCCAGTGCGCCATCAGACCTGGCGCTCTAGCCCAGGGCTCTGCCTGTAGCCCTCTGCCCAGCCTTGAAGGAAGGCCTGTAGCCTCGGGGGACAAGCAGGGACTGCAGCATGCCTTTGAGCTCATCAGATGCCTGGCTTTGCTCTTGGGCAGAGCACTGTGGGGGTGTCCAAGTCTCCAGAGGGGCTGCAGTCTGGCAGGTTTCCCAGGCTCCTGCGGCTCTCAGCGCGTGGCAAGGTGTTCTGTCTAGGGCAGCGATTACTGCGATACAAAGGCAGGCGTGAGGAAGGCGCTAATTGCCCTCAAGCTAGCCAAGTCCATTTTGTTTCATTTGAAATAACAGGTTTAATTTAATCCTTTATTTCTAATTTGGTGCATCACCAAGATCTTATTTGTACAAAACACCTGATTAGAATAATTACAAGCTTGGGAAACTGTCTGCATTTGTGTTTGAGGAGAGGACTAGAGTTTTGCTGTAGCTTCCTTTCCCGCTGTGTGTTTCCTCAGCCTGTGCAGGAAAGCGGGGACCCCGGGTCAGGGATGGCCAGGAAGCACAGTTCTGGTATCATTTCTCGTCTCAGGCCGGGGCAGGTGGTGGTCGGGGAGACCAGGCCCTGGGTAAGTAGGTAAGATAGGAGAGCCATTCAGTGCCTTCGCAGACTGGCAAGCGAGAAATGTGTCCCTCTGTCGGTTCTTTGTGTAGATAGTGTGGCCAGTTCCCCTCGGCTCCTAATGTTGGTATGAACTCTGTTGCCGTATGGATGAATTGCATGGTGGAATCTACCCTTCACTCCCCTAAGTTATTTTGGTTAAGTGTTAAAACCACAGCAGAAGACGAACTGGCACATTGGACATTTTCGTGGCTTTTAAGCGCGGACCTGCGTCTTACTTACCTGTGTCCCTGCACATCTGGATCCAGTAGGTTCTGTCTGTCTTGGTCCCGAGGTAGGGAATTGTAGGTGCTACAGTCATGAAGTATGTCGGTCATAGCCTTCTCCCTGGTGCTCCCTGGCTAGGGCGCCCTGGGGAGACTGGGTGGAGGGGGTCAGAGGGTTCAGCAATGCGAGGAGGCTCAGGCCAGCTAGGAGTGAGCCCTGCGGGCGTAGAAGAGAGGAAGCCTGTCTGTGTTTCGAAGGGGCAGCAGGGCCTGGCAGAGTTGCCCATGTAGATCGAGGCAGGAGCAGGAAGACCTGCCTGGTGGCCACATACCCCCTCCCCGGCCCATCTCCAGCCAAGCTTTGGGCACAGCCAGAGCTTGCTGTGGTTGATCCTATGACATCACCATGTCCGCACTGGTCCGGCTCACGGAGGAAGTGAGAGAATCTTCTTTTTTCAGTCCCAGTTCAGCACCAGTCCTGCACCGGCCCCCACACGTCTGTGCTGGCTCCTTGGGTAGCTCCAGGTTTAGCAGTTGATTTCCACTGAATGCATCACTCAGGAAAGCCTCAGGGTCACGTGGGATGGCACCTGCCCTTCCTTAGTCATCAAGTCCAGTTCGGTGAAGGACCAGGGCCCTAAACGCTAAGAAACCACAAAGGCGCTCGGCTGCCCAGCGCTGAGGGAGATACTCAGGCACGCTAATGGGGCTGCACTCTGTAGGACTTCCATGCGGTAGGTGACCCCTGCCCTATACTCCAGTGTCCCCAGGCTACCTCCAGATTCTGAGGCGTTAGCAAGCAAGGGTCACAGCACTGGAAAGCAGTGCCCTCCGCCTCTTCATACCTCACTGGTCCATCGTTGGGTGACAAGACGGACCAGTCCTTTGGCCCCCACAGCCATGCCAACCTCAAGACCCCAGCAGGCTTGATGCCTGGCAGGCGAGGACTTGCCTGGGTCATGAGCAAATTTTCACGATGTTCCCAAACAGTAAGCTGAAACCAGAGCATAGTTGTGTCATGAAAAGAAGCCATTTCCCCATTATAACAGAGGAAGGAGCAATAAAATCGGCCATTAGTGGTCAGAGAAATGAAAGGGACCACAGCGTGCCAGGCGCCTGTTTGCTGTCGCTTGGATGTGTGTAAGTGGTTATTGCCTGTGTGCTGGGGCGAGTCACAGAGAAGCTGACCTGTCTGGAGCTCGCTCTTAAAGTCACAGGGGCGCATGGGACGGTGGGCAGAAGCCTGCATGTTTCCCACCTGCAGTGAAGTAGGCAAGGACACCTTGTGCCTTCCTCCACGGTGGCTCTTCCCTCCTCACTCGTTTGTCAGAGGCAAATGCAAGAGGTCTGCTCACCTGGAGACCAGAGAGAGCCCCTTTCTCACACGTGCTCGGTATCATGCGCTCTTACCCTGGAGCGATGAGAAGGGCCTCTAGCTCGGCTGCACTGCGGTTCTGGAGGCCTCTCCCTGCCTTCATCTCCCAGTGACTACACTGGGAGGTTCCAAGGGGTTAGGCTGATCACCTCCCCTAGAAGCTGACGGGGGTCCTTGCACTTGATGTCCTTCTAACTGGCCCTGCGGAAAGTGACGATGTCATCCAGAGGAGTCGGGAGCCGTGTCATGGGTGACGGGACATAGTGCCTGCTTCCTCCCTAGACCCTACACAGAGAAGTCTGGGAGCTAGGAGGGGGCTCTTCAGTGCATGCCAGAGGCAGAGCCTTGCCTCTGGAGGAGCCAGCCGTCATTACCCCATTACACTGGCTCCTGAGAGACGACTCGCCACCAGTAAAGTGCATTCTGGGCCCACTTAGTGAGAAACACAAGCTGCCCAGCAGAAGAAGAGATTTCGCTGAGAGGCTCAGGGTGAGAGCCGATTGGCCAAGAGGCCACGGAGCACTCACAGAGACTTGCCAACCTAAAGACGTCAGCTTCTCTGTGCAGTGATGCTCCACTGTCACAGGGACCAGCCGTCCCAAAAGATGGCAACGTTCATCTGTGTGGATGCAGGGAAAGATTGTGAGGGGCTATGTAAAAGCAGAGCAAGGCCTTGATCCTGTCTGTTAGAACATGATGCAGAGTAGCAGGGATTGAAACAGCATGACTGTCACAAAGCCAGCTGTTGTGGCTCATCAGAAGACAGCAGGACGTCCCTGTCCCTGTTTGTATTCGCTACTGGACAGAGGTGGTGCCCGACACGAGCAGAGGGTGGACAGGATTGGCCAGTTTGTGTCTAGCACAGCAGAAATCCATTCGCACCTGAGTGAAGTAGTCAGGACCTAAAGCAGAGCAAAGCCTGGAGAGGCCTCAGCCGTTAAAGCACTCGCCGTGTGATAAAAAGGTTGGTGTTCAGATCCCTGGAACCCGTAAAGTGCCAGGCAGAGGGGCCTATAATTCCAGCCCTGCAGGAAGCCCTAGAGCAAGCTGCGTGGCCAGGTAGCAGTGGTGGTATGCTGGGGTCTATTTAAAGACCCCCCGCCTGAAACAATAAGGTGGAAGAAAAATTGAGGGTGATCCCTGCTCCAGCCTCGGGCCTCCTGTACATGTATCTGTACACATGTGCATCCACCCATGTGCAAACAAGAGCACACACATGTGCCCAATACACGTGAGGGGGGGCACAATGCACAGTGAACGAGTGCCAGGCCTGTGGAGGGGTAACTTTCTAGGTCTGGGAGTACCCCACCCTGTGTGATTTTCCAGTAAATTTAACTTAAAAACTAAGACCCTTGGTTCAAAGAAAATTCTAGTTCAATAACAAAAGTTGTAACAGATGACTGAAAGGCTCTTAAACTAAAAGGACGCATTGTTAACCTCAGCTACCCAGGCTGACAGATTTCAACTAGCCCCAGCATGGCGTCAGCATAAATAAAGAGCAAGACAGAAGGGGCAGGAGGGCACTGGGCAGGTAATGCCAGCCTCAGCTGCTACCCACACAGCATGTTTGAGAACCCTAGAAACACGTCCCCCTACCCCGTGACCTCGCCACCTTGGGGATATTTATCTTCGAGTGGCTATTAAAGGCCACTGTAGGGAGCGCTGGGGACCCCCCCCCCAGCCCTTTGCCCTCCACCCAGAAAGTTCCTCAGTTATACACAGGTGACGAGGCTTTCTCAGTAAGAGGTCACCTCACTAGTTTTCAGAACTGTAAGACTGGCAGTCCAGAGGGGCAGAGGGGCACATCCTGTAATCCCAGCACTCAGGAGGCTGAGGAAGAAGGGCCCCCCCACAAATGAGGGGCCAGCCCAGTCCAGACAGTGAGATTTTTGTCTCACTTTTAAAAAAAAAAAAAAATTGCTTGCTACCCTCTGACTCCAAAGAACAGAGGCACTTTCTGGAAAGATGTCCATCCCTGTGACTTTCAAGAGCAGAGGCTGGCCACAACCTTGAAGAAGGCAGCCACGGACGGAGAAGTGCAAGCACGTCACCTGCTGACCTGTGCGGCTCGGGTGTTCGTGATCAGATTTGGAGATGCAGATGCATCAGCCAGACTTTCACAAAACTAAAAGTAACAGTTAGGCACAGCTGAGCTGGACGAGCTGGGGACATTGCAACCGGGTGGAGGGGGAGTGGGGGGGACTAAATTAGGACAAAGTCATTGGGAGCAACTTTTAAAAAACACTGGTGAGCTATTAGCACGGTAATCCCATCCGTGACAAACACACTTCCATGCAGGCTGGTGTCCGTGAGGGCATCGAAGGTCAGCCACACTGGGTCAGCATAGGTCTTGGCCTTCTTACTGATTGTTCTGGTGGGTTTGCAGGTGACCTATGCAAAATTGCCTTTTGTTTGCTTTCTGTGTTTTTAAGCCAGAGTCTTACTCTGTAGCCAAGGCTGGCCTTGAGCTTGATGACTCTGTCTCAGTCTCCCCTGTGCTGTGAGCCGCTCCCCCCATCCGGCTGAATTTGCCATTTTTATAGTTTGAAACTAGATGGATATCAGCCATTTCAACACTCTTTGACTTCTGCCCTGAGCCCAGGAACTGGCTGAGAGCGTCCGTGTGCCGGCTGAGTTGGAGCTGCGTGCGCACCTCCAGCGATCGTACTAAGAGGCCACGGTCAATGGGTACCCAGCGCTCCTTGCAGGTCTCACTTCTGTCTCTTGTCTGCCGCAGGCTCTGATCCTCCACCAGCTGGGTCGTTACAGTCTGGCTGAGAAAATCCTCCGGGACGCAGTGCAAGTGAACTCAACGGCCCATGAAGTCTGGAACGGGCTGGGCGAGGTCCTCCAAGCTCAGGGCAACGACGCGGCGGCTACCGAGTGCTTCCTCACGGCCCTGGAGCTGGAGGCCAGCAGCCCGGCGGTGCCCTTCACCATCATCCCCCGTGTGCTCTGAGCTGGTCACCCCCTCACCTGCCACGCAGGCTCAGAGTCCCCTGCCTGGGCTGCCAGGGGCCGTCCTGCCACCCAGGGGACGAATCTGCCGCACCGAGACCCTGGATGGATGTTCGACTGACCACAGTGGACTAACCATGCCAACCCCGAATCCTCACTCTCAGCCCCTCCCCACCCCTGCATTTATTCCTCTCATTGTTTCTCCAGCTCCATGATAGTTTTCTGAACCTACTGACGTCCTTCAAAGCAGATTATGTGCCATACTCAGTTAGCTGACACCTGAGTTTTACATATGATGATTATGGACTTAATCAGTGAATAGAGAAGAATATGTTCAAAGTTAAAATTCAGTGGCAGAACAGATTATTTTTATCAATGCTGTAAGGAAAGCAACTACCCTGTCCCCTGTCTCCCCCCCCCCGTCCCATCTTCACCCCAAAACCAAATGTGAATTTTCTGTTTCCCACCTCAGTACTCGTCCACGCCAGGACACCAGCTGACAACTTCTCGGTTTTGTCGTCAACAGTTGTACCATGTGATGAATTACTGTTCTCCTCACTTAGAGCAAAGCCTGAGTCTAAGAATATTTATATTTTACCAATGTATGCCTGTTACAAAAGAAGGAAATATGAGTTATTTAAGTTTAACTTTTTTATGTGAATTCAGAGTTTATTTATCGATGGAAATATGTACAAAGCAGCTTCAGATGGAATATTTACCGACATTCCTTATACATGACAGACACTTGGGTAAACAGGAAGACGATGTTAATAAAAAAATGATTTTTAAATGGACTCCGGGCCCTTGTGTTTCACAAAAGCTGACAGACCCCAGGAAGACTGTGGCCTGGCTGCTCGGGTGGGAAGCTGTCCGGGGCTGGGCCTGCTCTGGACGGGCGTGCCTGGGCCCCAGGAGCATCCTCCGCGGGCAGCGGGCAGCTCCATCCTTCCTCTGCGCGTGTCTACATTTCTTCCAGCATCCTGCTCCTTCCTTACATCCTGCGGACGAGCCTCGGGGTGCTTCTACGTCCTCAGCACCCAAGCCCTCTCTTTGCAGCAACAACCCTGATTGTAGCATTGAGAAGTCATGTTTCCCCTCTTTCCCCAGAGTGTCCAGGTGGGTCTGAGGCTGGAGCGTGTATGTAACCCAGGCCTGGCCGATCAACACTGTGACTGTGGCCTCAGAGGCTGAGGACAGGTCCTCGCCGGCCTGAAGCCTCCGAGGTCGGGTTTGCACTGCGGCGGCCCCCTTGCCACCCCGAAGGGGAAGACAGGGACTCCACAGGTGACGACGGACCTGACAGTGGACAGGGAGACACCCAGCAGGTTTCTGTCACCTGAAGCATTCGGTTGAGCAGCTCTAAGGTCTCAACCTTGCCAGGATCCAGGAAACGTACAATCCTGGGCTCTGATCTTCATTACCCTGAAGCTTTGAAAGCCCCATCCAAGCAGGTTGCCACCTCCCGGGCTTGGGAAGCAGTTGAAGGGCAGTGAAGGTCTAGGGAGAGATGGCAGGAGGTCCAGAGTGGACCTGGCCCTGCCGGCAGGATGGGGGATTGCAGGTGATGCAAATCACGGAATTACCATGCGAGATGGCAGCAATGGGAGCCTCCCCCCACTGAAGACTCAGGGTGCAGTCCTGCCATCCAGTGCAGGAATGTAGGGCGACACTCCCTCCTAGCAGGACCCAGGTAGACTGAAGAACTAAAGACCAAGAGAACTCACCTCAGAATGTGCTGGCTTGGCCTCTACCCCCTGTGTCAGGCCCCATCTCTATGGCATCTACATTTCTCTAGCTACACAAATGGCCCCATACCCAGGGACTGGTTCAGATTTGGGCACATGATCCACGCTTGATCAGTGCCGGTCACCTTGCCTTTGGTTTTGAAAATATTGTAACAAACCACTTGCTGCCGGCATTCATGCTGGTTGCTGGAGGCCACCTGGCCTGGTGTGACAGCCTGCCGGAGAATGGTGTTGATTCTGTAAAAGAATAAAGAGGAAGAATGGAGTCTGGGTCCCAGGTCCCCCTTGAAGGACTGAAACTGCCAATTCCTCTCTCTGTCACATGAGCGTTTGGTGTTCTGTTCAGCGCACAGTAGGCCTCCATCTCAGAAGAGTACCAAGGATAACCACTGCTGAGTTACCCCTGGACTCTTGGAAACAGCCCCCCTCATTCTTCTGAAATGAGCCTTAATTAAATTCATTGGCTTGAAGGGCTGGAGAGGTGGCTCAGGGGTTAAGCCTCTGAGTTCGGATCCAAGACCCACATATAGATGCTGGGCGGAAGAGGGGGCGGCCTGCGTTTCCGGTCCTGGTAGGGCGGAGCCTGTGAATCCTGGGGCAGAGTAAACAAGGAGGAGGCGATCCATGGAGGTTCCCAAATTCGTCCGTGGTTCTACACACACATACACGCATACACGCACACACACACATACACACGCACAATTGAATAAATAATAAAAAAAATTAAAAAGTTTTAAAAAAATTCATTGGCTTGAAAAGAAAAAGTATCTAAGAAATACTGAAAGTGCTGTGGGTCCCACGCTCCCCATCTGGGAACTTCTGAACCCCAGTCCTCTGCTTTAATACCATCCAAACACCCTGGAATTTGCTTGTCTCTAAGTCCCATCAATTCTATCCAGTTCACACCTCAGACCTCTCCGCTTGAGCCCCTCGGTGCCAGCCCCTCTCATCCCAGCCCTCCGCCCTTCACTACCCTTCCAAGCCCTCCCTGGTCCTGCCATGCAGCTCTGGGCAGACAAGGGCACCAGGCCTCTGAACCCTTGTGGCTTCCCAAGCTCCCAGATGAAGTTCTCTGCGTCCCAATGTCGGCTTTCCAGTGCCGCGACCTCCCTTGCCTGTCCCAGGTGAGGGCGTTTGTTCATTCATCCATTCTCTCATTCATGTATTCACAGGTGAAGAACCTAGAGGTCGAAGACACTTAAGAGGGTCTGTCCACATTCCATTATGTTCGGAGGAGGGGGGCTCATCTCATGAAGCCCAACCCCTCCCTGAGGAGCCAATGATGGAGGAAGGAAAGTCGTTTTCTTCAGCCGTGTGACCACTGGTACGATACCCACACTCCCCAGGTTCATCCAAACAGTGCTAATTAAAGTCAGTCAGTCAGCCAGTCAGTCGGTCTCTCTCTCTCTCTCTCTCTCTCTCTCTCTCACACACACTCACACACAGGGAGCACTCGCTCACATGATCCTTTTTTCTTCACACCTGCTTTTCCTCAGCAAGGAGATGTGGTCCAGCCGGTGGCACTGCTGAACAGGGGGTGCCCTAGAACACCGTGCAAGGTGCCCATGATTCCTCTGTGGCTGCTCTCACCCCTCCCTGCCTGCACCCCCAGCCTCCCTTGTCCCTACACTTGAACTCGGGTCCTGCTGGAGAGGAGCTGGGTCTCAGGGGCCCTCCGCACACCACAGATGCACACAAGCAGGTAAGCCAGGTCCTGGGGGGAGGGGCGCCCCTTCACCCTGCCTCCAATTTGGCTTGTGCCACCAACTGCCCAACCTCACTGGCTGCTCCTTTCCTGCCGCCCCCCTCCACACGGCGTCAGATGGGCCTAGGAAAAGGACATCCCGCAGACAGCCCATGCAGACATCGATAGCCCGCAGACCCGGGCTCCTCCAAAGAGCCGAGCCGTGGCCCCCACCTCAGGACCTTCCCAGGGAGCTCCCACCAGCTCCGAACACCCCTGAGGGTGATCTTGGGTCATGTTCCTCTCGGGCCTCACTCTGGGACGGTTGCCCCTTCCCTGCCGCTTTGGGCTGAGATGTGAGCCAGCCGCAGTTGTCAGGGTGTAGGGTGCCAGCCAGGAAATGCCAGGGCCACAGTCAGAGGTGTAAGGTGCCAGCCAGGAAATGCCAGGGCCACAGGGTGACCATCCAAGACCTCAGGGCCGGGCCTGCAAGCAGGACCCTTCCTGGATGCCCAGGCTCTGAGTTGGGCTGGGGCAGGTGTTGGGAAGGTGGGGGCACCTTCAGCAGCTGCCAGGAGCTCCTGCTAACCTTCTGGCTGCCCACAGGCCCCACCACAGCGCCCCATCCCCCATTCCTGCCATTTGGCCCCTGACCTTCCGAGGACAATAGGGCGTCTAATGACCCCTGGACAGTGGGTCACGCATATCTGGCTGCAATCCCACCTCTCTTTGGCCACATCACCTCCGATGGAAAGGGACCAAGGTTCATCCTCATGACAACTGTCACCAGTTTCTTTTTCTTACTGTGACAAATACATAAGAGAAACCGATGTCCAGGGTTATTCTGCTCACAGCTTCAGGATCTCGGTCCATGGTCAGCTGGTTCCACGGTTTCAGGGCAGTGAAGAGGTGGAACTGCAAGGTGAGAGAGCAAGGAGGAGCGAAGGGAGGGGAAAGGAGGGAAGAGGAGGGAAGGGGAGAGGAAGAGAGAGAGAGGGAGAGGAGAGAGAGGGGAGGGGGAAAGAGGGGAGGACAGAAGAAGAAAAGGGAGAAAGAGAAGAAAGGAGAGGTAAGGAAAAGGGAGGGAGAGAAGAGAAGAAGGAAGGAGAGAGGAGAGGAGGAAAAGAGAGGGAGGGGAGAGAGGAAAGAGGAGGAGAGGGGAGAGGAGGGGAGGAACATGAGAGAGGAGGGAGGAGAAGGAAGAGGGGAGGGGAGGGGAGAAGGGAGGGAAAAGAAGAGGAGGGATAGGAGAGAGGAGGGAAGGGGAAGGGAGAGGGGGAAGGGGAAATGAGGGGAGGAGAGAGAAGGGAGGGGAGGGGAGAGAAGGGACAGGAGGGGAGGAGAGAAAGAGAGGGACAGGAGAGATGAAGGACAGGAAAGAGGAGGGGAGGGGAGGGAGAGGAGGGGAGAGTACTGGTGGTCTTCCCTCATTTTCCCAGCTTGTTGGATAGAGCTGCCCACAAATCAGGGGCTTTTCTCCCTGTATTAGTTACTTTTTTCCTCATTACTGTAACAAAATACCCTTCCAAAGCAACTTACAGCTTTATCCTGGTTCACCTTCTGAGCGTTGGCAGGCAAACCTTCCTGGCAGGCGTGTGAGGCCGCTGGTCACATGGCATCTGCAGTCAGGAAGCAGAGAGAGATGAACGCCGGTGCTCAGTTAGGGTCTCCTTTTTATTCAGTCTGGGGTCACAGCCCATGGAATGGTGCCTCCCACATTTAGGGCGGGTCTTCCCTTCTTGGTTAACTCAGTCTGGAAACTCCCTCACAGACAGGCTCAGAGTTTGTTTCCATGGTAATTCTAAATCTCACAAAATCAGTAAGCTGATCCACTGTCCCATGCTCTCATTACTATACCCAGAAGTGTACTTCTAGGTGCTTCTCAATCCAGTCAGGTCGACAAACAAAACAACCATCGGGAAAACTTCTGAGACAGATGCTATCACTACAGATACATGGGAGGAATGAACACTTTTAATAATGAAGGAACTTACCCAAGGCTGAGCATCCCTACGATAGGATTTGAACTCAGGGCACGAGACACCAGAGTCCCACACCCTTAGCCACCTATGGAAACATTTTTCTTTGGCACTTCTGATGGCTTGTTTTTAGAGGGCCTTTCAGAAGGAATGTCTGTTCATCATTTTGTATTTATTGAGTGCTTAGTCTTGTGTGTTTTCTAGTGAGTCTCTAGTTTTTTCTTTTTAAAAAAATTTTTCTCCCACATTTTTTCCTAATCATACAAGCTCAATAGGTACCCCGTCCTCTCCCTCTCCCTTCCCCTCCCCAGTTGTCCCCCATTGTACTCTCCCTCCTTCCTCCCTTCTTTTCACCCCCCTTTCCCAATGCTTCCCCTTTCCTCCCTCCCATCCCCTGGAGCATCCTTTATGTGAATGCCAAACCTCTCTCTAAGTCCTCCACCCTAGTTCAGGATTCAGTGACATAACCCAGGGCTCCTTCTTGGGCTCCCCATTAGTATGGGAACTCTATTATGACTTAATCCCTTGCCGCTAAGGATCCTACTGCCTGGAGCCTTCTCCCTTGTGAGCCATGCTAGACTTTGGGGGGGATCATTGATATGTCAGCCATTGTGCAGATCAGGCAAAGTCCAATCCTGGTTGCTGCAGCCCTAACTTGTATGAATTATCTTTCATATCATTGGTCCTCCCCATCTTTAAGTTCTTATAATCTTGCCGCCCCCTCTTCTGCAAGATTCTCTGAGTTTTAGGATGGGGAGAGATTTGGCTGGTCTGGTTCCAAGTAAATAATGTAAGGTCTTTGGTGTTCCGAATTATGGTTTGTTGTTGTTTTCAGTTTTGCTTTTCCTGCACTGTCCTTGGCTGCATCCAAATTGGTATTGAAGGTCACTTCCTAACCAAAGATAAAAGACTGTTTAAACGAAGATATTAATATAAGAGAAGGTGAATCTCTAGTTTAATCCTGCATTGTCTAGAAACTGACCAGAACCAAGTTGGCTGGTTTGGTTGGTTGGATTCTAACTGCTGGCTCTGTGTCACAGTCGACCACTAGCAACAGAGAGGACTACAGATTCTCCCCCCCCCCCACATGCTCACTTTGACCCTTGATGGGTAGAGCCCCAGTGAATGCAAAATGTAGACAAGATCACTCATTAGCAAGCAGGTGCCAAGGTAACTACGGAATCTGGCCAAGGTTGGTTCCACCCTCCCAGCATTTCAGGTACTGACAAGAGAATGAGCACGCGTGATGAATCCAGCCAATGAGCACACATGAAGAATCTAGCCAATGAGCACGCGTGAGGAATCCAGTCAGGGCTGGTGCATAGGAGTCAGGGTCAGAATCTTCAAGGGCATTGGACCCAAGACTGTTTCTGTTTCTGGGGTGCCCCTGCACGGGTGGAGGTCGCAGGGCATGTTGAGGCCACCGAATGACATCTCTGGCCACTCTGGTTCATCTGTGCCTAGGGAGCACCACACGCCACATAATGCATATGGAGCCTCGGTACGTGGGCTCCGGTTCTGGATGCTGTGAAGTCCCAGGTGGGGCCGTGACAGCCTTTGGCGGTGGTCTTCTACCGCGTCATGCCCTGGTGAAGAAAGACAGAGCAAAGGGAGGTAACCTCATCCTATTATAAGCCACCCACCCGTTGACCCCAGATTCAATCATGCACAAGAGTGGAGCTCTCGTGGCTGAGCCTTGAGAAAGTCCTCGTTCTTGTCGAATTTCAAACGCATGTTCTTGGGGGGGTCTACTTAGGCCATGGCAATCCCAACCCACACACCCTCGACACCACTAATTTTTTTTAAATTTTTTATTATTATTATTATTTATTCAACTGTGTGCATATGCGTGTGTATGTGCACGCGCGCGTGTGTGTGTCTTTGTGTGTCTGTGCGTGCGTGTGTAGAACCACGGACGAATTTGCAAACCACCTTGGACGCCTCCACCTCCTTCTGTCCCAGGATTCACAGGCTCCGCCCTACCAGGACCTGCTTAACCCTGAGCCACCTCTCCAGCCCGACACCACTAATTTTACACACGTACACATGGCAAGCACACCCTCAAACCTTCTTGGCTGGCGTAGCTTCTAGGCAGGTAGTAGCTGCCTAGACTTATTAAAGCCTTGCAGACGTCAACCAACCAGCGCTGGGTGTGCTTTACAGGCTGTGGCTCTTTAAAGGTGCGCATCAAGATCAACACACGCGCTGAACGTTGCACTGTCCTTGTCAACGTCTATGGCAGAAACTGAACACGACAAAGCCAGGCCTAGTGGTCATCTACAGACTCAGAGTGACAAGCAAGGCACTGTACCGCAGTCTGCAATCCATCCAGGATCCCCCGATCTTCATAGCCCACCCGCAGGCTCCCTGCAGACCCAGAGCAAAGCCACCAACAATAAATGAGTGATAAGACGGCCAGCATTCTGGGTGTGGAGTTATACAGGTGTGAGGCTAAGCTTGGGCACATCTGTGAAGAACTGAGGGTTAAAGCAAGCTCTGCGCAAACCCGGAGATTTTCTAGTTGATGTGAGCAGCCCCAGTCCCACGGTAGGAAGGACCACTGTCTGGTCAGGTAGATAAGACAGAGGAAGCCAGTTAAGTAAGTAGGTATTTTTCAGCATACTTGGACATACAGGCTGACAAATGAGATTTGCCCCATTCTCAGCAATCTCTACAGATATGGTACCACCAGTTCCCTGGTGTTATTATGAGCTTTCCTGCCAAGCTAGATTAAGAACTAAGACAATTGTAACCAGACAACTATAAGCCAAAATGCAGCCCTCTTGATCCCACAGCCATTTGGTCATGAATTTATGGGCAACAGGCAGGTGAACTGCAAGACTGGTCATGAAGGAAATGTGAATTAAAGCCACAGCAGGATGCCACCTCGCTTCCGCCAAGTTGTCTAATTGAAGGCAAATAATACCAAGTGTTAATAAGGGTGTGCTGAAATTGATACCCAGTGGGGACATAAAACGGTGTGGCCATTTGGGGAAACAGTTGAGAAGTATCTTAACTTCACATTTGGTTGGTGCAATCAACACGTGGCCCAAGCCATTTAGGAGAACACGGGTTTTTTATTCAACTCTTGTTGGCAGGTTACAGTTGATCATGGTGGCAGGAGACTTACCAGCAGAACTTGGGGCAACTGTCTACGCCACGTCCACACCAAGAACAGAAGAAAGGATCGTCACTGCTTTCCTAGCTTGCTGCCTCGCCAAACACTGAACTGGCTCCCTCTTCTTATCCACTTGTCCAGAAATAGTCTCACCCACATGGGCTGGGTCTTTCTACATCAGTCATGTAGTTAAGACAATCTCCTACGGACTTGCCAGAGACCTGCCTTAATTAAAGAATCCCTCACAGGTGTGCCTGAAAGCTCGGGGTGTCAAGTTGACACCTGAAACTGTCACAGGTGATATCATAACAACTTAAACAGAGGGTTATCCATTCATGTCTTTCCTATCATTTACCCCTAAGAAAAGGAACCGTGTGTCCTGTGGATGGACTGACGGACATACAAATTAGAAGCAGCTCTGTTTGTAACAGCCCCATGTTAGTTTTATCTTCCTGTGGTTGAATGAATACAGGACCTGAACAACACAGATGGACAAGGGGTTTATTTCAGTTTATGATTCTCTGGGCTACACGTCATCAGCTTAGCAGGAGAGTCCATACCGATATCAGGGGCCACGGGAACAGCTGAGACAGGGGTGCACTTCCTACCGTGCCAATCTGCCCAACACACTGAACCAGCTCGCTCCGTGTCATCCGCATGCCCAGAGAACAGTCCTACCCACTATGGGCTGGGCGTCCCACATCCTTTAGGTAAGTTCTCGCAGGTTTGCTCATGGTTTGCCTTAACGATTAATTCTTCACAGGTGTATCTGAAGGCTAAGTCCAACTGTCAAGCCGATGCCTGTTATCTAAGTGGTACAAGTAGAAATATGACAAGTATCCATCAGCAGATGACGGTAACCCCATGGTGATGTGCCTTGAGAATGAGACGCTACTCCACAGTGGGTGGGGTAAACTATTGACAGGAACAGGTGCACAGCTGAATCTGAGACTCAAAGCAGGGACGCAGCTTGAATTTCAAAATGAATGACGCTGGTTAAAGGATGGGGAAATGGTACAGCAAAGTAAGCGCACTCATTCAGGTATGGGGACCTGAGTTCAAATCCCCTGAACCCATTTAAAAGCTAGGTGTGGACGGACACACAGACACACACACACACACACACACACACACACACACACACACACACTTGTAAATTGAGCATTGTGGTAGGCAGAAACTGTTATTTCTCAAGGAAATAAAGCAGGTCAGAAAACAAACAACAATAACAACAAAATACCAGAATACCAAATGCGCATGCACCACACACATCATGCATCCACACGCATAAGTAAATAAGCGAGAGCCAGATGTTAAGGTAGATAAAAAGAATATCCTCAAACCTCGAAATATTATAATCATTGTTTTCGCTCTGGACATGGTCAATGAGTATGGAGAAAGGCCAGTCAACTAGAACGTGCCGTGATCCCATTGATAAGAGATGCTGGCAGCCATGAGTTAATCTGTGGTGACAGAGAGCACAGTCAAGTGGCCTGGGGCAGAGAAGCAGTAAGAAGCAGGAAGGAAAGAAGACTTTGAGGCGTGATGGGCACACTGGCTATCTTGACCAGTGATGCCTCCTGGCAGTAGATATATGTCAACCTATAACACACTGTATACTGCAAATACATGTAGCTCATTAGCGGCACATTGTATTTCCCCTCCCCCAAATTTTTTAAGTCAGTCTTGGCATAGAGATGGGGTGAGGACAGATACGTCTCCGAATCCCTATCTATAATGTGGGGTGATTGCTCTATGTTTTGCACTTCCAAGGGCTCCAAGACAGTGAGAGACGCCCATGAATCCTGCCCTGGATTAGGTAGATACAGGAAGGTCGGCTCTGGGATCCCATGGGATCAGATGTACGTGAGGTTTCTTCCCTCCCGGGATGCCATCCATGTTGTGGGGGACAGTGAGGGGGAGGGGCAGACTGGCTGTGGGAATCTCCTCTTTGTTGTTTTTTGTTGTTGTTCTTCTTCTGAAAAGAAAACACAAGATGCTATATGTGCTTTGGGATTTTCAACACAATTGGCTAAAAATAGCTGGGCCACCACAGCCCCGATTCCTTTTTAGGAAGGCTTTCGGCAGCCCAGGCTGTCCAGCAGGCTCAGAGGACAAAAGCTCAGCCGGATGGGGCTGGAGGTGGGAGCCAAGGACAGGCTGCGGGGACCCTTGTCTTCCTCCGGATGCCCTGGTGTCGCTCCCTTGCTGAAAGCCAGGCTGTCGGAAGTACCTACAGGAACAGACAGAGGACCTCCATCCTGCCGCTCCCTAGACTGACCAATTGTCTTGTGCATTTCCATCTCACTGCTAGGGCCACCCGCCCAGCTTCTCGTTGCCTCCCTTTCTAGGAGCCAGTTGGAAGAGGTGACCAGACTTTGGAAAACTGTGAAGTCCAGTGCCCCATGTAAGGATCACGGAAGTTGCTAATGACATTGGCCAAGGCTACCCTGGAACAAGAAAGGTAAGTCTAATGCAAGAGTGGGAGGTGGCCGCCTCGTGGCCAAGCCTCCATCCTTCCCAAGCAAGCATTGCTGGGTGGACAACCAGAGCCTCCTGTCCGGCCCAGGACATGAGACTTAGACAGACAAAGAAACAGAGCATAATGCAGACCTGCTCCACAGTCTACCCCTCTGCAGACACACTTGGGTCTTGCAGGAATGTGGCAGATGGGGGACACCAAAGACCAGCCTCCTCTCTTTCCCTAGGGTAAATGTCACATCTCCGTGGCCAAGCAGCAACCTACCAGCCCACAGCAAATGACTTTATCTGCTGGTTCAGTGACCCCTGTTTCAAAGGTCTGGACAGGGAAGCCTGCAGACGAAGAGGTGTTTTTTACATGGAATCTGGGGATCTAAACTCAGGTCCTTTTGTTTTCAAGGCAAAGGCTTTAACCCTGAGCTATCGCCTCAGCCTTAAAAAAATTAAATTATAGTTATTAGAGAGAAACACACACACACACACACACACACACACACACACACACGCACATGCACACGCACACGCACAGGATCCTGATGGTGGCCAGACCCACACTTGAGGGCTGCATTTTTTTTTTTTTTGCTTACTAATCCTCACAATAACCTATGAGGCAGACCCTTAGGGTGTGCTCCCTCTTAAAATTCATATGTCGAACCCCCCAGTATCTCATGCTGGGAGTATATTTGGAGACAGGGCCTTTCAAAGGTGATTGAGTTAAACCAGGTCACTAGGGTGGGCGCTACTCCACTAGCACTGTGTTTACAGGAAGAGGTCAGAAGAGACACAGCCAGAGGGGACCATGTGAACACACACACACACACACACACACACACACACACACACACACACACACGGGGCACACACCCAGCCCGTTACCCTCCCCACTTAGCAGAGAGACCGTCCCTCCAGCCATCCACCTTCCCACCTCCTCCCTGCTGCCGGGCTGCCTGCCGTGAGCTGCCGTTGCCTTGGTAACCACCACAGACCCGGGGGCCTGGATCTAAAGGTCCAGCTCCTTCATCACCCACACCCCAGCGCCCACATGGGGCCGGCTGTCTGGTGCTAGCTGGTTGCACAGCAAGGAAGGACATTGGCCCCGAACCAGCCGCGACTGCCGAAGGGCTCACGATTGGACAAGGACCGAAGAAGACCCATCCTGCCCCGTCTGTCTCCTCCCCTCTAGAACAAGGAGCCTGGTGACAGACCGCAAGGGACAGGTGGAGAGACAGGCTGCATAACTTGGGGGGTCGGGAAGGCTTTGTCGTTGGTAGACAGGAGGTCCAAAGTCCGTGATGACAAGTGAAAACAGCCCAGCTCTTTGGTTCCTGCCACACTTAGCCAAAGGCAAGTAACTACCCCGGGTCATCGCCCGCAGCCCTCAGACCACGGCACCTTCTCTCTGCCTCCTGGCCCCTCTGACCAGCAGCCTTGCCTGTGCCCTCGCTCTCCTGCCCTTTCAGGCCATCGACGGTCCCCGCACCGTGATTAGCTCACGTGTCTTCAGTGAGCACCTGTGTCTTCCTGGGCTCTCGGCCAGCACACTCTATGCTAACACGATGCTGAGTCTGCCTGCCACTCAAGTGAACTCCCGCCCACTGAGCACCTGTGCTGGTGAACTTGGCAGGATCGCGCTCGCTCCCCCTCCCACCTGGCTTAAGGGTAGGGGCAGCGAGCCAAAGACGGAGGACCCCAGAATCAGGTGCCCGGGTCTTACAGTCTTGGCTTCCACGTAGATCGCCCCTGTGGCCTTGAAACTGCCACTAGCCTTTTCTGCGTCCCGCCGTGCTCCTCTGGAGTTGAGGGGAAATGAAGGCACCTCGCTGATGGCCTCATTGTAAGATCAAAGTGCACCGTGATGAAAAGTGCCCACGGTAAGCTTTGCGTTTGGTTCAGAGGCAGGAAAGCCTGCACTGGGCGCCCGTGCCCATTAAATGTGCCCTTTGCTTACCAGCGTGCCCACTCTGAACCTCGGTTTCCCCAGCTGGGCGAGAAGGAAAGGTCTATCTAAGGACACTGTTACCTTCTGTCATTTCTCCTCCAGGTTAGCTACGGACCAAGCAACGGGGCCCACAGGGAATGTGGGGAAAGTCGAGAGTAGCCCCAACTTCTCTGTGACCTCAACCTCTCCGGGGCTCTGCTTTATCACCTGTCCTGTGAGAGGCTCAGACCAGCGTCAGCGCCTCTCAAACACATCTGTGAGCAATGAGACGCACCAGGGACCCCCAAGCCCACCAGCTGCAGACCTCCACAGCACTCGCCCTCCCGAGGGCCTGGTCCTACCCAAGGCCTCATCAGGCATTCATGGGGTTCTGCTCTCTGTCAGCCCCTGAGGGCCAGTCATAACCACCCTTCCCCACTGCCTGGACTCCTGGCCCTGGGTCCCCCCCCCCCCGAGTTCTAGGGAGAGGGCCAGTGTCCTGGTTATTACAGCGTCTGATTTTCTCCCACCAGAACAGCAACGTTTCCTTCTCTTTGGCTGCTCTTTGTTTTACTGACTTGTTGGCTCAAGGCCCGAGCTGGATCAAGGCCTCCCTGAGAGGAGACGCTAGCCCAGGACAGACTTTCTGAGCGACAATGAGAAAATCGTGGGGATGAGGCCGGTGGCCCAGAAGGCGCGGGGGGGGGGGGCTTGCCAGTGGGGGATGGACTCGCCCTCCACTAGAGATGCAGATGAGGAAGTGGGGTTGAGGAAGAAGGAGCCCCACGGGGGAAACGAGGGTCTCTCTCCAGGATCCCTGTCTCCTTCGCCTGCTCCTCGCTCACACAGAGCCCCGCTGGGGAAGCCTGGGAGGTGCGCGGGACTCAAGGGTCTTGTTCTGTCTGCAGAGACCAGTTCAAGAGGAGCAGCTGCTCCCAGCAGGTGAGGCCCAGGCTGGAAGCCAAGGCAGGACACCCTGCTGCCAACATTGCTGTTGGCGTTCTGAAAAAGGAACAGGAGGCAGCCCTTGGGGAGCACAGGGGCCCGAGGAGCCAGAGGGAACCGGTACAGCGAGGGTAGATGGCAGTCAGGAGTCTGGGAGCCCAGCGAAGTCAGTTAAGGATAGACATAGTGACTCCACTCTGCTAGGGCAGTGGAGAGACATTCAAAACAGTCCCTACAGGCGTGCACTCATATATGCACAAGCTTGTACACACCTACCCTGTGCACAGACACACACACCTTGCAGACATGTACACAGGCCTGCTTGTGCATTCTTGAACACGCACAAGCATGTGTTCAACTCTGCACATTCCTGCACGTACACACACAACCCTCTAGCATACAGATACTGCGTGAGGTCATGTGATCCTCTACTCTTGGCTTTCAACGTTGATATTTCTTTGGGCTTCTCTGACTCTCAGTTTCTCCGTCTGCAGAGTGGAGTTGGTATCTTGCCCTGTCTCCAAGTTGAGAGAGGCCAAGAGAGCTGAGTAGTCCTCCAGTATCATTCTCCTTGTTCCCTTGCGGAAGCCGCATCTCTAAAAAGCCACGGAAGGAGTCCCCCGACGCACCTCCTTCCAACGACCAAATAGCACTTCCAGGACCAGGGCTTCGGTCACACTCTGACCCCAGAGGTCATCGAATATATAAGTCACACATCCACGCTTCGCCTGCACGTACCTCATGAGTAAGCAACTTGTGCGTACATGATGGGGTGATGATCAGTGTTTGTTGGGGACCCACTATGTGCCGGGTCCTGTGTTGGGTCCTTTACAGCTTTACACACTGTCCCAGTGCCCCTCTGGTATGTTTGGCTGCTGGTAACAGAATCCAACTACAACCCCTGGGCATAGGTGATGGAGGGTACTTTGGAAGCTTAGTGAGGTCATGGAGAACCACGTTCTTTCAATCTCGCTGCTCACGGTCTTCAGTATGAAGCTGAGGTCACATTTTGCAGGATGGCTGCACTCCTGTGAAAAAGGAAACCTAAGAAAAACCTACCTTATCCAGCTCTCTTTTTTTTTTTTTTTAATTCCAGGTGCTTTGTGACAGGGTCTCATACAGCCCAGGCTGGCCCCAAATTCATTACACAGGCTGAAGATGGCTTTGAATTTCTGACCCTCCCACCTCCACCGCCCACGTGCCACCACACCTGGTTTCACCTGGGAGTCAAACCTCATGGATACTAAGCAAACATTTTCCAAATGAGCTATATATCCCCAACCCCATTCTTTTATGGAGAAGCAAAGTCTCCCCTCAACCTGACGTCACCTCCCTTCCAACTTTTCCCTACATTTTGTTACTTGAACTGAGTCCATGGCTGCGGGGGGGGGGGCCTGGCAAAGGGGCTCCGTGTGATCACAACATTGACATTGAAGCAAGATTTGTCTTCTGCCTGGAGCAAAAGCTGATTCTGTTGGCCAGGAAGGAAGAAGGCAAGACCATGGATGTGTCTGCGGCTTGTGTCCCTGCGTGGCACCCTCCGCCCCTCCTCCAGGGGGCAGTCTGAGGGCAGCGGACACTGAAGCAGGCGTGGGAACCACCTGGGGAAGGTTGCAGGGACTCTACCTTCCAGGGAGGCCGCACCTCCAAAGCGGCCAGAAGCAGGCCTGTGCAGGCAGCTTTCCGGAAGCCAGGTTGTGCCCAACTCGGACACCTGAATGCTGGTCATAGTGGCATTGTTCCTGCAGCTCTAGGCTTTCAGTGACACACGCAGGACTACATTCTCCTCCTCCGTGACCCCCACAAGCCGACCTGCATGCACGTGCTGATGGAACCCCTCAGGAAGACACCAGGAGGCCACGGGCCCGATGGCAGGGCTCACTCGATGTCAGTGGGAAACTCCTCACAGGCGGATCAGCAGTCACACATTTGGGAGGCTAACTTGTTGGCTGATTGACAGTTCCTTGTAGAGCACAAGTTCAAACACCGTGTTTTTCAGTTAGCGAAGCCAGAGCATGAAGACAGAGTGGCTGACCTTGAATGTGGGGCTTGGCTGTTTGACTTCAACATTTCCTCTCTGGGGACTAGTGACTAACCTCTCTTTGGAGATGTGTTTCTACTCTGATTTGATTAGAAAGCCTTGGGGGTACCCAAGCTGTGGGCTCTCAAGTGTGTATGTGTGGAGGGGTAGGGGTCCTTCTAAGGTTTAGAAGTTTAAGGTTCTTAATTTGCAGATGCCCCAAGATCCCTTTGGTCCCCCTTCCCAACTGTCAATGGCTAGGGGACTGCAGTGGCAGCTGACCTTTCCACTGGCCGCGTGCCAGGCTTGGCTACCTTCCCACCTCAGACGGCTTCCTGCTTTGGGCTCCAGGCTGCAAACATCCTGGCAAAGCCCTCTCTGGACAAGGAAAGGCAGGTCCTTCTCAGCTCTTATCCTTTTGGGAATAGCACACCTCCAAGGTGCATTTGGGTCTTGAGAAACGTGCCAACCCGGGGCTGGGGATGTGGCTCAGCTGGTAGAGTACTCGCCTACTCTGTGGACAGCTCTGGGTTCAGTCCACAGTACTTCATAATCAGGGTGGCACAGACCTGTAATCCCAATACTTAAAAGTGACATGATTGAAAGTTCAAGGCTCTCCTTGACTTCATAGTGAGTTCAAGACCAGCCTGGGCCACATGAGACCCTATCTAACACACACACACACACACACACACACACACACACACACACGCGCGCGCGCGCGCGCACGTATGTATACATATGTGTGTATGTATGTGTAATATATATATATATATATATATATATATATGAATGTGTCATCTCTCCAGCGACTTTGCAACTGATATTCCTTCAGACAGTGGAGACCAGAGGATTCTGGGAGTAAAGGGCAGAATCGCCCTTCAATGGCTTGTTGGCAAGGCTGCTGACATACTTATATGCAGAGAGGCACGGGGACAGCTATTTATAAAGAGTATTAGTCAAAGTTCCCTAAAGGAGCAGGACCGATGGAATGGATATATATGTCTAAAATGGGACTTGTTTGGTTGACTTACAAGATAAAATCTGACTAATCCAACAAGAGTTGTCTGTAGCTACTGAAGAGCTGAACAGCTCGCAGCCCCAGTCTGGCAATGAAGGTCAGAGAATTCTTACAGTCTCCCTTTATCCGGTCCACTACTGGGAGGCACTACCCGCTATGGGCTGAGTCTTCCACATCCGTTGGTCATTCTCCTGCAGGCTTGCTCAGGGCCTGCCTAACTATCACTTCTTCACAGCTGTGACCGGCCTGCATCTGTCAAGTTGACCCTGTATCTGACTGTCACAGAAAGGCAATTACAAATTTCATTCAAAGGAGCAAGGTTTCTTCATCCACCAAAGTTGAGAGCTGGTGTTCAGAGACGGGTGCAGTAGGGATGGTTGGCTCATCTTCCCAGCCCAAGGTCGACTGAGGATAGGTATTAGGGATTTTCTTCATGGCCCAGGCAGGGTGTGTGGAGTGTGTCTAAACACTGCCTGGGACAGGGGCTGAAAGCCAAGAGGGTGGAGCCAAGGTTCAGAACTGGGCAGTGGCTGTACCCCTCTGGGATCATTTGGCAATGTCTGGAAGGCATTTCTGGTTGCTGAGCTGGGAGCAGGTGCTGCTGGAATGGAGTGGGTAGACACTGGACTGCTGCTTGCTAACATCCCATGGCGCGTGGGGCAACTGAGTTCAGCCCTGGCAGTGAATGGACAGTAGAGTCCCCATCTCTGTAGCATGTTACCTGGTCGGATCCCCATGGTTGAAGAGTTGGGTAGCTCTGGAGAATACTATGTGGTCTTCAGCTCTGGGTGGCCACAACCTGCTAGCCATGGCTTGAGATGTCCCAGGGGATGGCAGGGAGCAGCTTACAGGTCTCAAGATAGCCCAGGTCCTACCTGACCTGCACACAGCTCAATCCCAGGCCATCCCAAGAGGGAGAGTTGCTCTACTGTGAGCATCTACCTCCTCCTTGGTCTGTCTCTTCTGGAACACGGGCGATGTTCACCTCACACACCCCTCCCCCAGTTCCTGTAACCCCAGCATGGATAGAACAGAGCCCCCATTCCAACTCTGGCAGCTTAAACAAAGCTCACTCCTGCGCCTGGCCGGCTGATCCCTAAGGCTTGGCTAACTCACCTTTCCCTGCTGCACATCAAGCTCTGAGTCCGGGACCTTTCCGAAGACTTTGATGGACAGATGGACAGCCTCAACTTCCCCACTCCATCAGCTTTGACCAGATTCTCAGTAAGAGTCCTTATCATCCTTCCTTCCCTGCCTGGATCCAGACTCAGAAATTTTCCACTCAGCATTTTGCTGCATTTGAACTTATTTACTTACTTATTATTTGTCCATTCATTTATTTACTTATTTATTTATTCGCACGTATGGTCCGTGTGTGCATACACACGTGTGCATGCATGTGGAAGCCGAGGAGAACCTCAGGTTGTCTGCGGGTCGTCAGCCCTACCAGGACCAGAAACACAGGCCGCCCCTGCTTCCGCCCGGCATCTATACGTGGGGTCTAGGATCCGAACTCAGGACCTTCCGAGCCACCTCTCCAGCCCCATCTATTCCTTATTTCTTAAAACAGCATTCCTCACTGAACCCAGAGCTCACAGATTCAGTGCGGCTTATGGGACGGTAAACCCCAGGGACCTTCTTGCCTCCACCTTTCCAGCCCTAGAGTTACGTGTACACACTAACTCCCTGCCCCCCCCCCGCCCCCGTGCCCCAGCTTTTCCCGTGGGTGTGGGGATCCAACTTCAGAAATGCCAGCATTACCAACTGAGCCATTTCCCCAGTGCTTCATTTGAATTTTAAACAAAAGAAAATAGCTTCAGGGAGCTTTTAAAAAACAACAACAACCATCTTTTGTGTGTGTGTGTATGTATTTAACAGTATAAAAACCTGTAAGAAAGAAATTCAGAGCAACCTAAAGTGCTTCACCCACCGGAGATGGTGGTTATTCGCATTCCTGGCCATCTTTCCTGACATTGCATGCCACATGTATGGGCATGTCTTGCCATCCTATAGAGAGGTGACCCTTCTCGTTACCATGACGTCATCGCCATGATGTCATCACAGGCATCTACAACCTGCCCAGTTGTGATGTTGGGAAGCAGTCCACTGCACAGACAGATGATAATCTAATTATTCATTCCCTTCTTTTATTTCCTGGCACTTTATTTCCTAATACCATTTTCATCATTTGGCAATTTCATACATGTATATAATGTATCGTGATCCTATCTGATCCCATTCCCTATTAACTTCCTTCTTCTGTTTTTAATTTTATTTTTACTTATTTATTTTGTGCGCACATACAAGTGCTTTTACCTGCTGAGCAATCTTGCCAGTCCTATTCACTATTTTCCTTTTTTTTTTTTTATTTCAGCTCATACAAACTTATTAGGTACACCAGTTCCCTCCCTCCCTCCTCCTCCCCCCGTACCCCGTGCTCCCCCTCCCCACCCCTCTCCCTCCCCATCCCCCAGTGCCTCCCGTCCCAATTCCCAGAGAGTCCTTTTCCTTTTTTGAAAAATAAATTTATATATTTTCTCATTTTTATTTATTTTTTCTACTTTTACAAGTGTATTGGGTATTCATCCTAACTTCCCTCCTTCCCATCCCCTTCCTTCCCCTAACCATTCCCTCTCACTCCCTCCCACCCTTCTGCCTATATGCTTTTATGGACTTCAGGGTTCACTCTGGCTTGTCTACTCCTATGTGGGTTCAGGCCTCCATAGTATAACAAGCTACCTGTCTTCAGGCCACCCCACTGATATGTGAATTTCCCTTTGCTCATCCAGTTTTAGACCCCAAAGTTTCCACTGTGAGTTCCCTCCCATTCTATGGGTATAATAACAGCTACTATAGAGCAGTTTGATGTACTGTCTTCCTACCTATAGGTTTATTGGCTGTCTTCCCTACTGATCTTTTCCTTCCCTTTTTTAGTTCTTGTTCTAGTTAACAGTAACAGGGATGGGTACCTTTCTGACAAGTGGGTCTTGAGTCCAATCAGAAAGCTGTTGGTTGTCTCCTTGATACTCATGCCACTATTACACTGGTGGTCACCTGTTGCCATGGTGATTTATATTGCACCTTACAGATCTCATGCCGTTGATGGGGCTTGTGTTATTTCTCTCCCCCGGCAGCTTCTACAGTATTCCTTGGTACTGTGTAAGCTGTCCAACAAAAAGAAAGTACTCAACCAGTTCCAGTTGATATATTTTGCCCATGTTCTATGATCATATGTGTTGCATGAAAAATAAATTTATTTTTATTTCAGAGAGAAAGAGGAGCTGCATGTGCTGCCTGTGGAGGTCAGAGGGCAGCGTTGGGAAGTATGCTTTCTTCTGTAATGCGGACTCCAGGGTCAGAACCTCAGGTCAGCTCCTTTACCTGCTGAGTCATCTTTGGAGCCCTGTTCACTTCCTCCTTAGGGAACTTCACATCACTTCTCACTGTTTGATTTCATGAAGGTTCACACCGTCGTGTATGTAGCTCTTTGTCCACTTGTCTTGTTTCCAACCCCGGAGCCGTCAGACTCCCTAAAACCACACGGGCCTTCAGAAAGACCATATGGCTTACGCTTTGAGTCAGCAGTGGCCACACAAGCAACACCTCCTTGTCAGCAGTGTTCTGCCGATCTGCACTGTGTTCTAAGCACCTCAGGTGCAGTAACTTCATAGCACACCGGCCGATCTCTGCCCCTGCACAGGAGGTGGGCATTGTCCCTGCCCACTTTGCAGATGAAGACAGAACCCGGAGTTCATGCTGGAGGGAAGAAGCTACTGTGGGAGAAGAGCTCCTACTCTTTTGCAAAGTAACAGTGGGTGAGACAATCTCCTCTTGCCCTCATTTAATTTACTGATTTCTGTGGTTACTGGGCTGGCAGGATGTAGGCGTCAGGCAAAGGCCCTGTCACTGAACTATGGCCTGGTCCTTTACCTTCATTTTTGCTATTTTGCCTCTGTGGATTCCCGTTTCCAAGTGTTTATCACATTCACTCCCAGGAATTACATTCTAGTGTCTTTTCCTGATTTTTTTGTTAGCTGTTTTCATCGCTCTAAGACTTAGACCAAATGCTTCACGTGCTAAGTCAGTCTCCTGTCTCAGAGGGTGGCATTCTTTCTTGTGTTCCTCCCGAGGCATGGGGGTGTAGCTGGGAGCTGGGGCTCTAGAGATGCTTCTTCACATTCCCAAATGGCAGTCCCCAGTGCTCAGCAGAGAGTACCCCCAATTTATGCTTGTCCTCTCAGCCCTCCCCCGACATCGATTCTCCTTTTTCAAATAATTGTGTGTTTTTTTTTAAATTTCCAAAATGATAAATGTTCACCATGGAATATTTTAGAGAATAAAGATAAGGGACTTGAGAGATGGCTCGGGGATTAAAGACTCTGCCTTGCAAGCAGAAGGACCTGAGTTGGGATGCATAGAATCAACATTCTCAAATGTTCTTACCTGAGCCTGATGGCCAGGGCAGCGGGCCGGAGGTTCCTATCCTGGTTACAGAGACGAAAGTGGAACTCCCCTCAGTATGCTGGAGGACTCATGGCTAAGACATGGGGCTCCCCCTCCCTACCTCTCAGCCTGGGGCTCACCCACTCCCTCTGATTGATAAGGCTCAGTCAGAGAACTCTGTGAGCCTCAGTTTCCTAATCTGACAAACGGGGCTGGATTTCCTGCCTTTTGAGAACAAAGCCTTGGAAGGCCTGGCTCCTCTGACCCTAGGGGGCACTGAACAGGCTTTGCACCCACCTGCCAGGCAGTTGCAGACCTGCCCCTGCCTCTCAGAAAGCTCCCCGCTGGGCTGAGCCGGGCCGGGGAAGGAGCCCAGGGAACAGCCACACAAGGGCCCCTTTGTGCCTGTTGCTAGGGCCCCGGCTGTATTTGCTCAGCCTTGGTAAACAGGAGGTGCCTGAGGCCGCTCTGTTATGACAACTCACAGAGCGTTAGTTTTCCTTCCTGAGCTGCTGGGGCTCAGCCCGCTAGGTGATTCCCCACACGAGAGGCTTCCCCAGGGCCCTGCAGAAAGGTCACTAGGCTTAGCTTGAGACCGGAGGGGGTCCCTGGCCCAGGGTCACAGAGAGGAGGCAGATCGTGATGAGCCGGAGAGCCTGGCTTTGTCGGAGTGATTTGGAGGAGGCCACCCTTCTGTCCGCGTTCTAGCTGTCAACATTTGGCTCGACTCCCCAACTGTTCCCCGGGGATGGGGAGTCTATGGCGTCCATCTCGCATGCTTCCAACAGTTCCTGACATCAGATTCTCAGAGCTGGACCATGAGCCCAGCTGTAGCCACTGTCCAAGATTCTTAGCGTCTCAGCAAAGGCAGGTCAAGGTGGGGTTGCCAGGGTCCTGCTATTGTCTTGTAATGCTTGCAAGGAACGAATTGCTGAATTGCTGTTTTGAAGCCCTTGGCAGAATAAATAGCAGCAGCTGCAGAGCTAGTTGAAGGATTTAGGGACCCTAAGAAGGACACTGGTGAGGGGACCCTCCCTGCTAGCTGGGAAGTGAATTTTCTTCGTCTCTGGGAAGAATGTCAAAGTCTACCTTTGAGTCACTTGGCACACCAGAGGCCTCTGGGAACAGGCCCAGCCCAGCCCAGGGTGACAGGCAGCCAGCACTCCTGCGTGACCTTCAGGCAGCGCCCAACCCCTCTGGCTCCCTTCCTCCAGGAGAAGCGCAGACTGTGCCTGAGCTCTGCCTTGGGGGCCTAGGAGTACGGGTTGGGGGCACCCCTCTGGCATAGGGCCTGAGAATGCCCATGATTCCCTAGCTGAGCCCCACCCTCCGCTCCTGCCTCAGCCTAGATTCTGCAAACAAATGCTCTGTGTACCTTGGCCCCGGCCGGCCGCTCTGCTGCAGGGAATCCTTTGGGGAATGAGCCACGGTGTGGATTTCCTCAAAGGTGGGGGCAGGCCATTCTGGGGAGGCCTCTTGACCTCGGGGTCACCTTGTCCTGGCAAACGGCCCACGGTGCAAGGGACAAACCCTGGGCTGCTGGGATCCCAGCCCAACCGCTCTGGAAGGCAGCCAGCCAAGGCTCTTTTCCTGGAAGGGATGATTGGGGCACCTGAGCTGGTCCTCACCTGGGGAAGGCATTCCTTGGGTTGTTACCCCAGTGGAGCCAAACCCAGTGTCTACAGGTTCCCCAGTCTTGGCCCTGTTCGGGCCCTGCCCCCACCCTGGTATGGTGGTAGGCGGAAGGCAGGAAAGTCCATGTGGTTAACAGATCCTTCCCTAGAGTCCTGTGCCGCTCACCGCTGGCTGCCGTTTTTGTCCCCATTTACCTTAGAAGAAACCGAAGCTCATGAGGCCCCCATGATGTGGGAGAACCTATGGGGTAACATGGGTAGAAATGGATCCCAACCACGTTCCATTACCCCAGGCTGGAAAGACAGCAGGTTGTTAGCCTTGTGACGCTGAGTCTGCCTGTAAGTAGATCACTTACAGAGTTGTGACGGCATCCAAGCTTTCTACACACTGAGAGCAACGGTGCCTGGTAAACCACGCTGGCTGCCTGAGATCGTCGGATGAAACAAAGATGGTGTGAGACAATGACAAGATGTCAAGCACAGGCCTGTAATCCCCGCCTCAGGAGGCAGGAGGCAGAGGAGCAGAAGTACCAGGTTACCCCCCACTACATGTGAGTTCAAGGCTAGCCCAGGCTACATGTGCTCCTGATTAGAAAACAGAACAAAACAAAGAGAGAGAGAGAGAGAATGATCAAGACTAGACTGAAATCGTCTCAGGGAAAGAAAGAACAGTAGAGATCTTGGAGTCTAGGGAACTCTCCACTAAGGTGCCTCCTTAGGAGAAGCCAGGCTAATCGGCTGAGTCATAGCACTATGAGCTCTAGGCTGCAGTGGTCCCGGTCCCCTGTCTAAGAACTGTCGGAGGGACAGGGCACTCAGCCACTCCGCCTAGTGGTTCAGCCGGAGGTGCTGGTTGGGCCTATTTTTTCCCTGGACGGTCAGTCCCCACCAGAGGCTTTGGGTCACAATTGAACGCAGCCATCTCGCAGGCTGGCTTTTCTGTGGATGTCGCTGAGACAGACAGGAGGCTGCTGACAGGGTGTATGAGGCGAGCCACATCCTTAAAGGACAGACAGGACTGTACACACATTCCCCCTGAGACTTCTGTGTGGTCAGGGGACAGGGTCTATGTACCCTGAGAAGGGAGAGACCAGCTTCCCGTTCACCTCAAAGAGAAGTGCTGATTCAGCCCAGGGCCTGGAGGGAGCGTGTGATCGTCACACATAGGTGTCACCTTGACAACTCTTCAGTTGGACACATTTGTAAAGAAGTAGTTAAGCGTTGAGCAAACCTGCAGGATATTGTCTAATTGTTGAAGCCGATCCAGTCCATGTGGCAGGACCATTTCCTGATGGTAAGATGGAGAAACAGGCTTAGTTTGACACTCTTTAGCACCAGGATAACTAGGATGTTTAAGTCCAAACTGAGCTGGTAAGAGCAGCGAACGTGCGTGAGTTCATTGCAGGATCTCTTCACCTGGTTGGCATCTTCGGGCCTATGCCAGGACAAACACAGCCAGTTTCTTCAGGCCCTGGTGTTGGTACGAACTCTCTTGCCAAACCGAATTAAGAATCATAAACCAAAACAAAACCCCCTTGCTGCTCCTGAGCTGCTCGGTCATAAAGTTATCAGAACATGTCAGGCAAACTGGGACCGAGTGTTGGGTCCAGGATGGGCTGTCACTGCTGATCTCACAGCAGAGATGACAAGAGTGAAACTCTGAGACATAAGGAGACTTGGGCCGGGCCGCACAGCAGGAGAAGGCAAACCATCTCTCCAGGTCCCGTCTTCTGTTTTTGCTGAAGAAAGAGGGTACAGCAAGGGGGGACCTGCAAGAGTGGAGAGCCCAGCGGTGTTTGCCCGAGGGGAAGTCACGGCCCAGCCACTCTGTGGTCTGGGCTTTTTCTGGGGACTAGGGGGTTTTGGACAGGTGCTGGGTGGAAAGTCACTATGGGTCAGGCAGGGTGGCGGGAGACCTCAGCTGGGGGTGGGGACACAGCGCCGCCTGTGCCGTGACTGGCAGCACGACCTCAGCATGTCACATCAGAGTGAGGACAGCTGCTGTTCATACTATGAGCCAAGAGCATTTTGCCATCTTCGTGACCACCTGCAATAGGGGGTGACCACCTCCTTCACCATAGTCCTCTTCTTTTAGACAGCAGAAGCAGGCTCAGAAAGGTTCAGTTACTTGGCCAGGGTCACAGAGCCAAAGCGAAAACCTGGGTCTGGATTACTGAAGTTTGGGGTTTGGGCCCCAGCACTGCACTGTCCCCTCCTTGCCTCTGTCATCTGGCCCAGGGGGGGGAGAAGGGGGGTGAAGAACCTGCTGCAGCTGGTGCTAGAGAGCTGAAGGACAGATGAGCTAGGCGGTCCTATGGCCTAGACTTTCAGGAAGTTGCTAATGTTTGACCCTCGGGGCACCCCAGGAAATGATGCTGAAGGACATATTGAAGGAGGACTCTGGTGAACTCTGAATGGCATAGTGCCACCAGCCATCTTGGGAAGGTCTGTGGAAGGGAGTAGGCGACCCGAGGAGAGGCACTCTCTGCTCCCCCAAATTCACACTTTTCCCTCTGGAGCCTGCAGTGGTCCTGGTGGTGGGTGAGCTTTTCCCCTGTGAGTCCCATAGGGGTGGCAAATGGTTTCTGCCTGTCCTTTTTCCTAATGCACTTGGGTGTCAAGCAGCAGCCCAATGGGTGCAATTTCTCCTACCGCCTGTTGTATAGATAAAGTTTTATTGGCATGCAGCCGTGCCCACTCATTTACTATTGCCCCTGGCTGTATTTGTGCTAACAGTGGCAGAGCTGAATAGTCACAAGCAAAACCATACGAGACTCACAAAAGTTTAAGAGACTCGCTGTCTTTTTCAGCTACTTTTCCCATTGCTATGATCAAATACTCTGAGGAACTCAGCTTAAGGGAAAAAAGATGTATTCAGGTCACAGTTTCAGGTTTCAGGGCATCGTGCCAGGGCTTGAGAGAGCTGGTCACACCACATCCAGAGACAGGAGCACAGAGCAAGGAACCAATGCATGCATGCGTGCTTGCTAGCACGCAGTTCGCTTTCTGCATTTTTCTACGGTCTAGGGTCCTCAAGAACCGAAATGAAGATGTTCTTCCCACCTCAATGAAGGTAATGACGATAATCCTTCCCAGGCTTTCCCAAATGCCAGCCTCAGCTTAGGAAATCTTTCCTGGGGTTCCAGAAGGCTGGCCTCCTGGGTATCAAGTTCCTGACCCCCCTACAAGTGTGCGTGCCTTAGGCTTTGTCACACTTGCTCTGGGTGTTAGGCTGAGAGGAAACTGGAAGGGACTGGGAAGGAGGCTTGGTAGAAGATCAGCTTCCTCAAGATCATGTCAAAGTCCCAAAGTACAGCAGGCTCGTGCCTTCCCGCAATTCGATGTCAATGTATACAAACACATAATTTAAAGTTTCTAGTTGAGGGGCTGGAGAGATGGCTCAGGGGTTAAGACTTTCTAATCAACTATAAGGGTTTCTCGGGCCTTTCTCTGAGTGAACATGTCTTTCCATGTGTTTTGATGAATTACACACCTCATCATGTCTGTAAGAGGAGCAGGGACCGGAACAGGGTGGGGGAGGGCAGCTAGTTAGGAGTGTGTGCCTGAAGTGTGAGCAGAAACCACAGATTCCTGACTCTTGAAAACAGCAGCATTAAAAACCACAGCTGGCACCAAGCCCACAAAGGGCTGAGCATCTGGGGCTAAGTGGGGGCAACCTGCCAACCAGCACAAGAAAAAGCCACACCCACTGGCCTCGCCAGCCCCCTTCCCTTGGAAACTTGGCCTCACCCCGGATTTTCCAAAGCAGTTTTTTTTTTTTTTACTTTGCTCATGAAGCACAAAAAGAAACCCCTGAATTGTTTTCAAGGAAGAAAGAGAAAGGGAAATGCAAAATACTTGCAGCTTCAGAAACGCTTGCTTTGTCCTTAAAGAAATCAAGCAATGCATTTGCAGCTTGTAGACTTAGACAAGGGTCGGAGAGGTGGAGTCGTCCCTCTTCGGTGGCTGTGACCCTTGGTCCCTCAGCTCTGTATCCTCTCTTGCCCTGGGCTCTGGTTCAGGTCTGCGTCATAGAAGCCCCGAGTCCCCCTCTTCTCCCCAGCCTCAGTGAAAGGAGAGAAGTGAAGGCTTGGGTGAGCGGTTGTCCCCAGGAAGGAGCAAGAGGTAACCCAAGCATAGCTCCTCTGGGTCACTGACTGGCTGCAGAGTGGGATGGGCGCCCCATGTAGACGCGCGTCTTCCAGGAGAAAGGCGTCAGCGAACAAGGGCCCCAGGGGAACACAAGGCTGGGGTCCAAGTAGAGGGTATGTCTCTGTACCGTGACCAGTGCAGACAAGGGAACCGAGCCACCCACCCCACCGCTACCCAGATCTTGCTCTGGGTTCCTGAGGAGCTTCCTGTCCTCCCACTCAAAAGGAACCCCAAGTTCTCTCTGGGACCTCCCGACTTTCTCTGCATTGTGGGCCTGGCAGGTGCCCAGGTGCCAAAGTCTCTTCCTTCTGTGCCCAGGGTCAAGTTCAGGATGGAAAGGCAGCTGTCGCCGCCAGCACTCCCCAAGTCACAGCCCTAGGGTGAGGTCACTTCCCTTCCTCATTGACTGCGTGAAGAACTCTCACGAGAGCGGCAAACAAGCAGGCACTGCCCAGAGCGTCTCTGGGGAGAGGCAGGCACGGACCCAAGACAGGTCTCAGGAGCTGACCGTGACTGGACAGTCCACTCAAAGCCCCTCCGAGCCGCATCTTCCCTAAAATCCCTTCGAATCTACTAACAATCTTCTGCATTTCTCTTCTTTTTTTTTTTTAAGCAAAATGTATGCATTCACAATTTTGCTCATTGGACGTTGAGTAGCCAGCCTAGAACTTGGAATCCTCCTGCCACAGCCTCCCGACTGCTGGGACTACTAGTGTGAGCCAGCACATCTGGCTCTTATTATTTTCTAATAACCACAAATAGATTATTTGTTTATTACATAAGATCAAAATGCACAAGAGCATTTTGAAGCTCTTGCTTTGCAACAGTCGAAACCACCGCAGAGGCTGTTCACATCTCCAATGTCTGGTGAGAAAACTGACCAACGCCAGACTTTTAGAAACTGTTACATCCACATGAACCCGCCTCCTCCCTGTCACTCATCTGTTCTTCCATTCTTCCTGACTTCCGCTTTCCTGACATCTATCCATCCACTTCAGTAGTCTTTTTTTTCTTTTTCCATTTTCTTTTTTTTATTCATTTTTATTCAATTGTGTATGTGTGTACATATGAGTGTGTATGTGTGTGTGTGTGTGTGTGTGTGTGTGTGTGTAGAACCACAGGCGAATTCGGGAACCACCATGAACCGCCTCCACCTTTCCTTGTTTACTCCACTCATTTTCCATTTTCATATGTGTGCAGCAGGGATCTGAAATCCAGTCCTATTGTTTGCATAGTTCTTTAACCACTGAGCTCTCTTCCCAAAACTCATTCTTCTTGTAGTGCTGGTGGTCACGGCTTAGGCTTTGTGAGTGCTAAGCAAGCACTCTGTTAACTGAGCCTTCACCACTCTGCCAACTGAGCCTTCACCTTTTTTATTTCTTTTCACTTTTCTGTCTTCCCACCCTATCAACTCTTCTGTTCATCCTTCATTTTCCATCCTTCCTTTTATCTATCCAGTCTTTCCATCCAACCCTCATGTTACCCTCATTCTTGCCATCCATTCAGCTCCAATGACTTCTTCCATCCTAATTTTTTCAATGTATCCATCCACCCATCCATCTATACCCATCTGTCTCCTTATTCCCATCCACCTATCCTCGCCTCTATCTGTTCTTCATCCTCCACTGATCCTCTGCCCGCCCTCTCAATCAATCATTCCATTGACTATATTTTCACAAACACCTTCTTGAGCTAGATTCTGCTTAGGTTTAAATAGTCACATCTATATCCGTCTCTGAATTTTGCAATCTGAATAAACCATGAGCCTATTCTAGAAATATCTCAGAGGGAAGAGGACTCCAAAACCTTAAGGCACAACCTGAGAAATGCAACATAGTAGACGTGCTCACAGGAAGAAGCAGTGCATGTCTGAGGAGAGACTCAGCTCTCCGGTGGTCAGAACAGCAGCTGGGAGGTCACTCTGGTAGGTAACCAGGGAAAGATGGCGATGTATAGTCTGGTGGAGGACACAGAGGCCAACTGGAGGGTGGACCTTCCTTCCTTCCCTCCCTCCTTCCCTCCCTCCCTCCTCCCTTCCTCTTCCTTCCCTCCTCCTTCCCTTCTTCCTTCTTTCCTTCCTTTCTTCCTTCCTTTCTTTCTTCTTTCTTTTTTTCTCTCTCTTCCTTCCTTTCTCCTTCTTTTCTTTCTTTCTTTCTCTATTTCTTTCTCTCTTTCTCTCCCTCTCTCCCTTCCTCCCTCCCTCCCTTCTTCCTTCCTTCCTTTCTTTCTCTTTCTTTCTCTTTCTCTCCTTTCTCTCAACACAGGTTCTTTCTATATAGTTAAGGTCATCCTCAAACTCACTGTGAGCTTCCTGCCTCAACCTCCTTGATGCTGAAATAATGGCGTGCCACCACATCTGGCTTTTGTTTACCTTTAAAATTCTCCCTTAGACCTGGAGAGATGACCCAGGAAGTAAAGTGCCTGCTTTGCAGACGTGAGGTCCTAAGTTTGATCCCCAGAGCACATACAGAAGTACCAGGCATGGTGGTACATGCTTGTAATCCCAGTGTTGGGGAGTCAGAGACAGGAAAATCCCCGGGACTTGCTGGCCAGACACTGAGATCACTAACAAGTGAGCCAATGAACGACCCGGTATTAAAGTGGACCATGTTCCTGAGGATGATCCTGGGGTTGTTCTCTGGCCTCCATGGGCGTATGCACACACATGCACACTCATCTGCACACACACGTACAAGCACATATCCTCCTGAGCAATATGTATCTCACTCCACTGTAAGCCCAGGAAATATAGCAAGCAGGTCACTGAGGTCCCCTACATTCCAGCAATATTACTTCCCACTGGACAGCTCGGGAATGTCACAGAGACGTGAGGTGACCTGCCCAAGGACACACAATGAGCTGGTATCTGTGCAGCAGAAGCTGGGGGCTCCAAGGAGCTGCTGGGAGGGAAAGTGGAGCCGAGTGGGGGCTTCAGAGAGCCAGAGGAAACCAGGCCAGCTGCAGGATGACTCAGCAAATGGCTCTTGCAGTTCAAGCAGGAGAGTCCTGAGGAGAACTCCAGGGACAGCCAGGTGTCTGATTAGAATGTCCACTGCCTTTCTGGAGGCTGATGGGTTCTCTCTCTTCCTGCAGAATCGTAGCCCCATGTCATGGTTTGAAATGTCCCTCACAGTCTCATGTGTTTGGCAAGGTCATGGCACCTTGAGAGGTGGAGCCTCCTGGAGGAAGGTGGTCACAAGGGGTGGGCCTTGAGGTGGATGAGTCCCACCCTACCTCCAGGAGAAGCCTGCCTTTGAGGCAAGCAGTCTGCAGCTCTCAGCCTCCAAGATGTCTGCAGTGACGTAGCCTCCTCCAGCTTTGGCCAGCCAGCCATGCTGCTTGCGCCATGAAAAACTCTATCTTCCCTCTGGAACCGTAAGCTAAATAAATCTCCCTTTCTCCCTTAAGTTGATTGTCTTTGGGTGCTCTCTCACAGCAATAGTTAAGAGTATCTGTTACACCCTACATACCCTCAATTCTGCCCAGCTCCTGTTTCTGGTACAACCCTGAGCTCCCAGCCCAATGCCACCGGGGAACTTGCAATGGCTCCCATCCTTACTTAGCCAGACTCTGGCTGCTTAGCTGTGAGGTCTGAGATGTGTCGCCTGACTGCTCCAAGGTACCTCAGTTTCCTTCTCTGTACAGTGGTGCCCTCTGATCTCACAGACTGGAACAGTGAGTCAGTGGTGGACATTTGGGGGGGGATTGTTGGGCTGAGCAGCGAGTCAAGGTTCCATCCAGGGAATATTCCTTTCCTTTTTTATTTATCAAGACAGGGCTTCACCAGCTAATCTGTAACTCTGAATCCTCTTTCCTCCACCTCTTGAGGACTCCGATTATAGAAATGAGCCACCATGCATGTCCTTTGAAGAAGGGACAGAGCCCCACTAGATACCAGTGCAGAGAAGAGATGGCTTGGGGACATGGGGGTGGGCAGGGTATTTTGGAATCCTTCTCTCCTCTCTGCATAATACCTACCCACCTCTAAGGATTGGAGCCAAGGAACTCTACCAGATCAACAGTCTGCGGGTGCTCTGGGGCATGGACACTTGTCTTGCTTTAGCTTAGCCACTTCTTGGCTCCAATCCGTACATCTGACCTACTCTTCTGGTGACTTCTCACGGTCTCGCTGCAAGTATTCAACTTGGTGGGGTGGAAGTCTCTAGGATCAGTCTCAGAAGCCCACTGGAACCTCCGTAAGAGAAAGAGAGCTTTGTTGGCGTCTCAGGGCACCTTGTGAGCATCCCTGGTCTCCTGAAGGATCAAAGTCTAAAGCCTGGGGCATGTACATCTCCTCTCTGCTCACTTCTTGCTTGGGATTAGATCTGCAACCACAGCGTCCTTACAGTGTTTTATCTCATGGCCAAAGAACCTACCTTTCCCCCAGGTCTGCTCGCCCAGAGTAGGAGGCGCTTCTCTTAGCTTGTATCTGCAGTATCAACAATTCTTTAACCCAAGGCCGCAGTGATGGGACAGGTTAAGGGGGACAGTGCTCCCCTTTTGACAGAAGCTTGGACCCCAGGGGCTCTATAAGGACCCATTCCACTGGAGCTGTGCCAGGTTGTGAAATCCAGAACAGACTTCCAGTGTCTCTGCTGGGACATCCAATGAGCATCGCATAGAACAATCTAAAGATGAGCTCTATCCCCTAAGGCTGTATGACTGTGAGCATGTGTATGGGCAGGCATGCGTTCATTTATGTGTGTATGTAGGTAAGCATGCATGTGTCATCCTAGCACTGGAGAAAAAGACACAAATGGATGTGTGGAGCTCTCTGGACAGCCAGCCTAGCCTATTTGACGAACCTCCAAGACAGCAAGGCTGGTCCCTAGCTATCACATGCACACACACACACACATACATGCACACCTGCCAGGAGTGTCTGGGTTGCATTAACCGATGTGAGAAGAGTGCCTACAGGGATGTCCAGCAGTTCCTCCTATGGGTGATACCAGTTGATAACTGGGACCAACCACCACACCACATTTAACATACTATAGAATTTGAAGAGATTTTGCTCACTGTCTATCTAACTCTCTGGACTTGTTGACTGGACATGTTCTGCTCACTAAACATCCACAGCAGGCTGATCAGGCACAGGTATTCAACTAAGCAGTGTGATAATGGAAGGATGGGTTGCAAGTCAGGAGCCAGGAACTCAAGGTGCATTCAGTTGTTATGAGCAGCTCCCTCTCCCCACCTGGCTTAGGAGACACACCAAAGCTCTTCCTCCATCAGCTCTCTCTGTCCCTCACACTCCCGCACATGGATTGGGCTATCCCCTGGAGGAGGACTGGATCTTAACTACCCATGGAGAACTCTGAAGCTATAGCACAACTGTAGGGTCATTTGTTTCTTGGGGAAAAGAAACAGTTTCTCCCTCCCCACACACACACCCATGCACCCACACAGCAGTCCTCACCTTCTGACAGACTGCATAATTACTGTTGTTTCTACATTTTTTTCTTCAAATGCATTCAATTCTCAAAGGGCTTTCTGCTTTGAAATAGTAGAGAACCTCTTGTCTTGATCCTTCCACTGTGTCCTTGACTACCAGGGCTCCCTAAGTTCACTAGGCTGCTATTGGATTGGTGAACGCTGCCTTCACCCACTTGGAGACGGGACACTGCAGCAGCCTCAATCAGACTGGCTCCGAGCCCAGTGGTTTCCCTTGCCAGCCTGACTCACACCTGCCATCTCCTCTGACCTTCGCCTAGGCTGTACCCCTCCGATGCGCCCAAGCTGGGGCCAGACTTGCAAGACGGAGCTTTCCATGGTCCTGAAACACCTCCCTGAGCCCTGTCCAGAGTAAGATGGTTTTTTGAGAAGCTGGTAAGAGAGAGAGTGGACACTTGTAGTCACAGAGAACCGTTCCCTCACCCCCATGCACCTCCACAAGCTACACTTTCTGAAAGTCTAACATGGCTTCTTTTGTTTGCATTAAATCTTTCTGTTCTTGAGGTCTCAGTGGAACTGAAACCTTCTCGGGAAGCCTTCTTATTTTTTGCAACACCGAGAAAGATCTCCTCCTTGGTATTCAGATAGGGCCCTGTCCCTCCCACGTTCTAGTATGTGATGTCCCCTGTGTGGTCCCACCAGCGAGCTAGAAGCCTCTAGTCTGTGAAACTTGCTCTGTGCCCAGAACGTAGGTGACCACAACAAATTCTGGTTGAGTATTTGAATTCACACAAAAATGTGGTAGATTAGGAGGGGCAGGAATTGGAGGTTTGCTCCTGCTTTCAGACCAAGCCAGGATTATGCTTCCAGACTCCATATTAGCAGACACAAGAGTTTGGCATCGTCCTTCCCCTCACAAGCACAGGGACTTGGGAGAGGCACTAGCGGTGACTAGTGACCTGAGTCCTGCTTTGAGGCTTGGGAAAGTGGCGCGTCTGTGGTTACATAACTCAGGAGTGAACTTGACATATACCTTCGACTCTAGTAGCCTGCTATGTCATCATTTCTTTTCTCTTGATGAGGATTTATGCCACAGTTTAATGAAGTCACTGAGATAAATGGTATATTAGGTCCCAAGCTTAGTCTCTTCTCTTTGGGAAATAGCTTCTTGGAACCATGACGTCTGTCCCAGAGAATTCTGTGCTCCCAGTGGAAGCAGAGTGGGAGACCTTCTTTACAAGTGCCATAAGAATTTTTCATATTCCACAGATGTCCAGGCAGCCGAGTCCTATAAGGGTTTGTGGTACGAGGCAGCCCACCCTGGCCTCAGAATACCCGAGGCTAGAGAGAGATCCCCCTGGTCCCCAGCCTCGGTCCCTCCTCTGCAGGGTTCTGATGGACAAGGGCAGTGGGCACTGGGTCAGACTTAGAGAATCCCATGTGTCTGGATTCTACGTGGCTTTGACACTTGAAAGTGGGCTACTGTGTATGAAGTTACTCATAAAGACTAAGGAATAAAGCTTTTGAAGTCATGATGTCTCCACCTATTTGGGGTTGAGAGAACTTTTTTCATAGACCAGCTAATAAGCAAGAGCAATGTTTTTTTTTACAACTCCAGAGACAACGAAGTCCAAGTTCAAGGTGCTGACAGATTGGATGTCTGGGGAGAACCTGCTTTCTGGTTCTTAGATGGTACCTTTCTCTTGTGTCCTCACATGGAAGAGAGGGGGCATCTTTTATAACATCTTTATGATGATGATGTAACCTCCTCCCACAGGCCACTCCTCCTATTGTTACAATGCTGATTAGATTTTAGCATATGAATATTTGGGGGACACAACATTCAACTCACAGCACCCCACCACTACTGTACCTGGGGAGGACTGGGTGTGATAGTGGCTTCCCCAGGACCCTGTGTTTTTCTGCATTTCCCTGGCTCTCTACAACTGGTCCTTTCTCCATCCATGACGTCTTCAGACCCACCGATACCCACCAAGCCTCGTAGCTGGCCTAGGAAAGAAAGACCCCCGGGGAAGCCGGGAGCTTGGGCAGCCTTAGAGAAATTGTCGGTCCTGTCTGGCTGAGTGTCCCACCACCTATAAAAGTAGGACAGTCTAGATGCTCTCTGAAGGCTCCCACCCCTAGATTTTGTGGAGGCAGACCCAGGCCCCCGTGAAGAGCTGTGCTGGCCCCGGATCCTGGCAGCAGCCGTAGCTGCCCGCCCACGCACAGGCAGGCAGGAGGCAGGGTGCTGCAGCCTCGTTGCCAAGAGCACAGAGAACATTCCACTGGGTCCAGATTTTTCATCACCATGGCAACCACTGTGGGCGGAGGCAGAATTCCTCAGAATTCTGGAGAGATTAAACAGTGGGAGAAGGAGGAAAGAGAAAGTGAGCATCCAGCCAGGCCTGAGGTCAAGGACGACCCTGGTGGGCCCATGCCCGGCCCCCTTCTCCCTTCCCTTGTCTCCCATCCCACTCTCTCTTTTGATGTTTCTGTCTCGTCTCCTCTTCCACACTCCCTACTCTGAGCTCTGGCTCTCAGGGGCCGGGTTGATACTACAGCTATTAGCACATGCCGTGTGCCGGGGATCGTTCCCAAGGCTTTACCTGTGTGAGTTCATTTCACCCTCCCGGTCCTCATCGCCCCCACTTTACAGGTGAAGAAGTGGAGGCCCGGGGATGCCCAGCAACTTGCCTTCTCTTAGCAAGCACTTTGATTCCAGTGAATAACCCACCCCCTTTCCTGGCACCTATAGTGCAGATCCTGTCAGAACTTCAGAGGCTGCTCACGAAACAGGGAGTGAGGCGAGGGACTGAGAGCAGATAAAAATGCTTGCCACACAAGCTTGCTGGCACGAGTTCAATCCCCAGAACCCACATAAAGGTGGACAGTCAGAATCAACTACATGAAAGCTGTTCTCTGACCTCCACAGGTAGAATGTGATATATGCTCTTCCTCCCCCTATCACTACATACAATAATAATTTTTTAAAAGAGGTTTTTTAATGGGCTAATGAGATCATTCAATGGGCAAAGGCATTTTCTTACAAACCTGGTTACCTGAGTTCAACCCCTGGAACCCACAAGATGGAATAAAGAACCCAAAAACTGCCCTCTGATCTCCCCTCCAGCGCTCCAGCTCTCTCTCTCTCTCTCTCATAAAATATTTTAAGTTTCTTTTTAATTTCCAAGAAGAAACCTAGGCTGGCCCTTGCCATTAGTGGTACTACATTGTCAGAATTTTCCCTCCAGACCCTTCCTTGAATGCTTGCCAAGTTACTGATTAGCTACCTTGATACCCTGAGTCTAACTCTCTGGTCATCTGTGTCTGTGAAACGGGGCTCATGCTACTGAACATTAGCAGCTGGGTATTGTTTTACCTGAGCTGCCACTGCAGTGACCTGGAGCGACCCACTGCCTATAAAAGTGGGACAGTCTGGATGCTCTCTGAAGGCTTCCACCCCCAGATTCTGTGGAGGAAGATCTGCGCTCCCCACCCCCACCCCGTGAAGAGCTTGCTGGCCCCCGACACTGGCAGCATCCATAGCTGCCTTGGGGATTGGCAGGTTGCTTCTCTGCTTCAGAGTTTGGGGTTTCTGTGACTTGCAGCAGGAGTCTCACAGTGGGTGTCCCATTTTCTGGGTTCATTGCAAGACTGGATGAATCAGAAACTGTTGCTAGCTCAGTGTGGGCTTTCAAAATGGGGGTGAAGGGTACCAGGATGATGCCCGAAGGAGCCCCCACTTATGTTCAAAGTCTCCACCCAGGGACCTGCTAGAAGTGCTTCCTCCACAGTCGCTGGTAACTACTCCCCGACTCCAAAATATCTGTGTTGAGAAGGATGAGAGACAGTAACACACCCGAACTACCCCAGCACGTCGGTCAGAGGAGCTCAAAGCAAAAGCAAGCCGAGACCCGGTCCCCTCCTGCGGAAGCAGCTTTCTTTTATCCCCGGGCTAGCTACTGTTCTCATATCTGTAACACAGCAGCTCAAGGGGAGGGTTATTTTGGCTCACAGTTTGCGGGCGCAGCCCGTCATGGCAGGGAAGCAAGACGGCAGGAGTGTGGGGCGTGTTGCATGTGCCGTCGCAAAGCAGAGAGATGAACGCTGGCGCTCGGCTCACTCTTCCGTTTTTATTAAATTCAGGATCAAGCTACCACATCACGGGTGGGCATTCCCTCCCCAGCCAATCCAGAAAGTTCCTCACAGACATGCCCAGAGGTGCGCCTGTTAGGTGATTCTGGATCCTTTCAAGGTGGCCATCATCATTAACTGTCATAACCCCCATGGGGGGCTCTGCAGTCCCCGTTTCTCTGGACCTGAAGGGCGCTCACCAGGATCTCCCGTCAGGCCAGTATTACAAGCGTCCTGGATCCTGGAGCCTCATGATCGAAGGGACTGTCCCCAATAGGTCTCATCCCTTGGTGTGAGGGTGGGTCGAACCGGTTCAGTGCTGGTGCAAGGGACACAGAGAGGCAGAGGTGATGGGTGGAGTGACTCTCCTTTGGCTGTCCTTTGTGGACCCAGGCTCCTTCCATTTTGTGTCTAAGCCAGGCCAGCCTGCAGTGCCTCGTCATTGTTGGTCTCAGTGACAGATGACAGAGCTCTAGATTGGTCAAAAAATAAATAAAAATTCCACTTGTCCTTTGATGAAACCCCCGTTGACGCTTCTGCTAACCTCATCCTGTTCTTGGCCATGTCTCCTCTCGGCCCTTGGTGTTACCCGCTCAGTCCCTCTGTCTGACCCAGGAAGAGTCTGGTGTGGGGGTCTGGGTGGGCAAGGCTGCAGTCCAAATCACCAGAGGAAGTCTGGAAGCTCTGAGCAGCTGGTGTCTGCTCAGTAATCAAGCAGTCTTGGGGTGACGGGAGGGGTGGCTGTCTCCCTTCCCTCGCCTTGTGTCAGGGGAGAGCAGGAAGCAGCAGCTGGTAAGTTCACGACAGGCATCTGCCCACACAGAACCACAAATCCCTTTCCCTGAATTCCAATGAGCTGGTGTCCCAGAGAAGGAAGCAGTTCCGCCTCCGAGGAGAGTCGCTTGGGCTGGAGAAGGGGGCGGCAGTCTGGGTCTCTGGGGGTCAGCCATGTCTGTAACAAGAGAACTGGATGGACCTAGACCTCAAGGTTCCTTCTCATCACATCCCATGCCCACCAGGGCCTCCCTGATGAGCCCTCTCTTGAGATCTTGGTTGAGAAAAGACCGGGGTCTTGCTCCTGGCACTTACACCTTGCCCCTTCCATCTTGGCTCTTAGGAGCGCTTGCTCTACCCGAGGCACCATGGCAGTGGCTAGGTGTGGGGGAGGCTTCTGCAAGTCACTCAGTTTAAAGCTCCTTCACTTATCAGCAGCTCGCGCTGCAGAATCTCTTTGCAACTCAGTCTCCTTTGTGCAAAATGCTAATATGTAGTTAGCAGGGAAGTCATATCAAGTTGGGTGACATAAAGGGGTGCAAAGGAGCTGGTGTTCCATGGATATCTGAGTTCCTCTTGCCCACCCCCATTCTTCAGTGGACCCCCTGGGCATCCCATGGGTCCAGCCAACCATCATTTACATCCACAGGGATGTGACAGCCATGGGGAGAGGAGCTTCTCCAGCCAGGGCATCCTTGTGGCTTCTTTGCCAGAGTGACCCTCGGCGGGGGTAGCTGGACATTTAAAGCGCGAAGAAGAAACAGGGATCCACGAAAAGCAGGAACGTAAGCGTGTGTTCAAAGACGCACGGCGCAGCTACTGAAAACGAGGTTAAGAAGACACGCTGATCCTTACTTTTGATTTTTGACAAATGATCCGATTCACAGCCACTGCAATTCAGAGCCAGCAGCTCCTGCTGCCTCTCCCACATTCTCTCACAGCCTGAAGCTCTGGCTCTTACACACTCATCCCTCTCCCCCTCCTAGCCCACTCCTGCGGTCCTTCTAGACTCTCCCTTCCAACTCTTCGCTCTACACCCTGCAGGGGCGAGGCAGGGGGCGTGAACACCTGCAGTGCCCACGCCCGTCCTCTTCTCGTCCACGTGCATTTGGGGTTGCTTCTCTGGCTGTAAACACCAAGATGGAGAGGCTGTGGATTCGAGGGTTGACATTTTGTTTTATGTAATCTCAAGCAGAAAATAGTACACAGAGCTCCCTTATACCCTTGGCCCACATTTATCGATTGCATTTGCTCTCTCTCGCTCTCTCTCTCGCTCTCTCGCTCTCTCTCTCTCTCTCACTCTCTCCTCTCTTTCTTTCTCCTTTCTTCATATATAATCACATAACTTCTTCTCTGAAACCAGTTGCAAGAAAGTTGAAGATATCATCTCTTTCATCCCTAAATAATTCTGTGAGAATTTTCTACAAAAAGAACACTCTCTTATGCAACCACAGTGCAGTTATCAAAACCAGGAAATTAAACATTTTAACCATTACTGTTATCTATTCCACAGCCCATATTAAAATGTCATCAACTGTCCCAATGATGTACTTTTTAATTTTCCCTGTTCAAAGTCCAATCCACAGCCTTAAGTGCATTTAATTGTTATATTTCTTTAGAAGAAAATTATGTTTTATTTTTTCCCCTGAATCCTTAACTCCTACTCAACAATGCTTAGAACAGCATTGTGAACTTAATAGTCATCCAGTGAAAACTAGGATATAGATAGGATTAAAGGTAATTATTTCAGATGCTGATGCTTAATGGGATATGCCATTGGTTATACAGTCAATAGTCATCCCCCATACCCAGACAGATAAACGAGCAGGTGGATAGACGGATAATGAATAGGTTGGTAGGTAAATGGGTAGATAAGAAACAATTGGATAGAGGGGATTTATAAGTGGATGATAGATGGATGGATAGGTTGGTAGATAATGGATTATATGGAAGGATAAATGGAAAGTAGAGGATGATGAATGGCAAGGAATGAATGAATTAAATAAGGAGAACTGGTAAGTGAATGATTAATATTCAAGTGCTAGATGGATGAAGTGTTCAGATGGGGACTTCAGAATTCCATGGCATAGTTTCCAACTCTACCTTCTATGGGAGAGCTTTCCTGACTGTAACATGAAGCTGCAGGACTGGTCGGCCTTTTTGATCCCTCCTGGTTTGGACCACCTCTGAGCCACGAAGCTAGCTCACGATGGAGCAAAGATTTAGATTCAGACCATCTGGCTCTAACATGGACACTTTCCAACTACTCTGTCACAACTGGACCTTAGAAGAAAGACTCCAAGGTCAGATAGAGGAGCCCTTGTACCCCACTGTGAAGCCTCCGACTCCTCACACACTCTTCCTCCTCAAGCTACACCCCCAGACAACCCTTCTTGGACCCCTGTTCGGGTAGCACTTAAGCTTTGTGCACATTTGTCTGCCTTGCCCAGAGTACAAAGAGGAACGAAAGTGGCCCTTCATGCCTAGCTCAGCTGCCCCATCCCTCTCCTGCCCCCATCCCCAAACCCCTTGTCACACCTTCACCCCCATATACTGCAGGCCACAAGACTTCCTGTTTCCTCTAGGCACCCTCAAAAAGATGCTGCATCTCCGAGATCTGGCTCTTTCCAGCCACAGATAAGTAAAGAGTGAACTTGCCCACTCGGACTGAAGCCGGGAATAGCTACAAAGAGATCAGGAATGCAAACTTCTCACGATGCTTACATTGAGCATCACTTCTGCACCCTGCAACAGGAGTTCATTCAGCAAAGATGACCGCAAACCCGGCCAGGAAAAAAAAAAACAGAAGAGGAAAAAAATAATTTTAAAAGATTTTGATGTGTAATGCTGTAAAAACACTATAAAAGTAATAACTCGCATTTGGTTGGACTGTGGAATTTCCAATAAAGTGTGTTTTTAGTTTTGTGTGATGTGGGGAGGAAGAACCAAAATCTCTTTGAAATATAGGACGTGATCAACCCAGTGGTACTTGCCTGTGCCAAGTTCACGGCAGAATTGTCAAGGGAGGAAGAGCCGAGGCCCAGACTCATGATTCGGGTGGTTAGGGATCTGCTGATATGAACTGTACAAAAGTGCTTAGCCACAGGGCTGCCTCTTTCAGCTGCAGTTACCTGCAGACCAATTTCCTTAAGCTCACTTCAGATCAGAAGGGGGTCTCTCTCCTTTGCCCCAGATGACTGCTATCTGGCCAGAGGGGAGACCCCATGCTCAGGAAAACAGAGCCAGTTCCAAACAGAGCCCAGATTGAACCCAGTATAGTAGGAAACCAGGAAATGCAAGCTTTGCCATTTCTTCTGGCGCCAACGTGGGAGCCTTAGCTGTGGGATAACTAATGGAGTGTGACCTGTGACCGTCCCCGGAGGTTGTTGTAGCGAGGCTAACAGTCCACCTTGAGACTGAAAACTAGAACCAGTGGCTGCCGTATCATTGCCGGCCCTTTGGCAGACACTTTTTTTTTTTCAGACACTGGTCTTTATCCAGAGTGTGCATATATAATTACACGGCTGAATATGACATACTACTCATTACTCATACTTTCCTAAATACCAGCTACGATGAGCCAGAGGCCTCACCGATGGCTGCAAAGATGTGTAAACATAAAGTTCACGTGCTAAGTGCCCCGGGAGCGCAGAAGGCAGAGTGGATCATTACATTTGCCTGTGGAGATTGAAGAAGGTTCTCAGCAGGGAGCTGACATTGCTGAGTCCTGAGGGACAAGAAGTAGAGCAGGAGTTAGGGGAAGAGGTCATGGGGTCATGGGGCCTCCCAATGGCATGAACTTGGATGATGATCATTGCAACCCTGAAATAGACAGTGGATCAAGCATGACAGAAGCTTTGAATTTAGACACGTACATTCCAAAGCTATATTTCTGGTTATGAGGGGACTGCCCTCCCAGGGTTGGTTTGGGGACCCAGCTTCCTTCTCTATTGTGGCTCCCACACCTTGCTCGTCTGCATCCAACTCTAGTAGAAGGAAAAAAGAAGATGGGAAACTATACGTTTCAGGACGGGCGCCAGACAAGAGAAGGGAAGCTTCCCCACCTGTAGGTTTGTCCACTGAAGGGTCACTTGCACTTCCACACATGCCTGAACTTGGGCCAGTAGTACAGGTTCCCCCCAAAAGATCCCTGTGATCCTTGCATGGAGAGGGACATGACAGCAAGGAGGGACATGCTGGATTGGTGAACTGAAGGGAGAGTGTAGAAGAGGGGTGGGGGAGGAGGGGTGGGGTGGACAAGGCATAAACTCATTCTGGTTGTATAAGAAAATTTCAAAGAACAAAGAAGAAAAGAAGCATTATGCTGAAGGTCTATTTATAGGATTTAATTGTAAGTGACACACATCGTTATGATCGCATTCCATCGACTATCCCGCAGCTAGAAAAATATCAAATACTAGCAAACAAACAAAAACATAGTAACACATGGAATACATCATTATTGTGACGGTTCAGCATAATATTAGAAGCATTATCCAAAGATAATAAGACAAGAAGAAATAAGCTGAGGGAATTGATGATCTCTGCTCTGGTCATCGGCCACGGTCAGCTCCGCCATGTTCTTCCACGTTCCTACCGAGCCCTTAGGCCACGTTTTCTTTGAGTTGTTTGCAGACAGTTTCGAGGACAACAGACAACTCTCAAGCTCTGAGCACCGAAAAGAAAGGATTTGGTAGTAAGGTTCCTTCTTTTACAGAATGATTCCAGGATTCATGTGCCAGGGGGGTGACATCACACCACAACGGTACAGGAGACAAGTCCACCTGTGGGGACAACTCAGAAGACAAACCTTCCTGCAGAAGCACATAGCCCCTGGCATCTCGTCTATGGCAAATGCTGGACCAAACACAAATTCTTCCTGCTGTTCATCTGTGCTGCCAAGGGTGACCAGTTGGGTGTTTGGAGAGGTGAAAGATGGCATGAACTTTGTGGAAGCCATGGAGCACTTTGGATGCAGGAATGACAAGGCCAGCAAGAAGATCGCCATTATCAAGTGTGGATAGTGCTAATGCATTTGACGTGTGTGTATCTGTGGCCACCCGACCATGGATGGCATGGATTAAAGCATTTCTCAAGGGCTGGTTCTCAGGACACAATTGTAAACCACACGCTTGGGCTGCAAGAACTTTGAGAGATCAATCTGGATCTGAGCTGGCAGTTTCCTCCCTGATGGCTCAATTCCATAGTACTAGAAAGTGCTAGAAACTACTAGAATCGTGTTTGAGTCTCATATGCCATTTGAGGCTCATTCCACAGGAGGATACTCATTCCTGGTGCTGAAAACCTGGTAAAAGCCCTTGGCTAGGGAGATCATGGACTCTAAAGGAGAACCTCATACTGTTTTGCTAAATGGGCACGGTGTCAAACGGCCTTCCAAATGCTAATCTTTATAGTCATAAATCAGTGCTCTGTCTTCACCAAGAAGTTTCTTTCTGCAGCAGGCAGTGCTTAATACCTAGACTCACAAGTTGTCACATTGCGGGGAATAAGTGGGGTGCTGGTTAGCATTAATTGTCAACCTGACACCTAGGAGACAAGTTTCAGGGTGCACCTGAGAGGGATTCTCTGGATTGTGAGTGGTCTCTGGACATGCCCGTGTAGTTGTTTTGATTGCTTTGAGATGGGAAACCCAGTTCACTGTGGTTGGTACTGTAGCCTAGACAGGGGATCAGGAATTTGTGAGAATGAAGAAAGCCGGGTACTAGCAACACGCATGCATTGGTTCTTGCCCTCTGCTCTTGACTGTGCATGTGGTGTGGCAGCTCCCTCAAGCTCCTGCTGCTGTGACCTCACTGCATGATGGGCTGTCACCTGGAATTGTTTATTGAATAAACCTCTTTCGCCTCTAAGTTGCTTGGGGCAGGGTTTGTTGTCATAGCAATGTATAATGAAACTAATGCAGATAAATAGATGGTAAAGATAGAGATGAGATAAATGATGACTGTGACTGGCCCTGGTGGCACAGGTCTATGGTCTCAACTTCTTGGGAGGCTGAGGGAGGAGGATCACAAGGTCAAAGCCAGCCTAAGACTCAATCTCAAGAAGTAAAAATGGTGAGAGCTAAGGATATAGCTTAGAGATACAGCAAGAATTCCACCAATAGTCTGGAATCCAAGGACTGAAATCTAGAAATCAGCCCAGCATAGCTGAGGTACTCTTGACCTTACCTGCATGCCATGAATGGGATTGTAAACGATTTCTGTTTCAAGGTTTTGAGAGTTGTTTGTTGCTCAGCATTATTGTAGAAATATCTGTCTAATAAACTGAAGAAGAAAGGAGCATGCTCAAATATGCCAAATCAGCTATGCAAAGGCCTATTTTTAAAACCCAGCTCCATGTGGCCTTCAATCTCTGTGGCTCAGGTGCCTTCCTGATGTGACCTCTCTGCGCACAATGTCTATTTGAGACGCGCACACTCATCATGGGGTCCCTCCGGTTCATGATCACTCAAGCCTCCAAGCTCACCAAGACCCACACCTGCTACGCTGTAAATGATCTAGCAAACATCAGGAAGGTAGGGACAGACTGAAGGAATCATAATTTCTTCAGAACCCTTGTTTACTCATTCCATTGACTTCAAGCGTGGGTCTTCCACCATTTGTAACACTGAATACAGATAACGGTTTTGAGCTTCTTATCACACATAATGGTGTTTTTAAAGAATGGTTTGTAGTCCTGAACATACATTTATTTAATCAAATAATTTTCTCTGGATTTTTTTTTTTTGGTGGGGGCAAGATCTCATGTAACCCAAACTGGCCTCAAACTTGCACAGAGTCAAGGATGGTCCACCTCCCCCTCACAAGTGCTGGGATTATAGGTATTGTATCACCAATGCCTTGTTTATATGGGAGTAAAATCCAAGGATTCATGTATGCAAGGTGGCTGTCTGATACACCACATTGCTCAGACCTTCTGTGGATATTTTAAATGTTTATTCTGCTACCTACAGGCTTAATCTGTGTAGAAATGGCAGAGTCTGTGTGATAACTCTGTAGGACTATGCAGTAGTGTCCACCTTTCTGACATTGTGATATGATGCAGATTGCCACCTGCAAACTTCACATCAAGTTCTATGAATCACATCCTCCCCCCCCCCAAAAAAAACCCTGCAAAATAAATATCTCTTGTTTTTAAGGAAGTTTATAATTTTATGTTAGGCCACATCCAAGCAGCAAGACAATTAATTCACTAACAGAGGAGTCTTGAGTATAGGAAGATAAGACCAGAATTTTTATGCAAAATTTAAGAAAATTTCTGCTGGGGGAGAAAAGCAATTAACAGTCTCATCCATCTGTGAAAGCTGCAAGATACAATAATAACTACCCTGGCTAGAGGTGACCATCTGTGTGATAGTGGCATGAATGTTAAGGGGGTAATCCACAGCTTTCTGATTGCGTTTAAGGCCCACTTTTCATCAGGGAACACATTTCTGACACTTGTAACCATATCAAGAACCCATGAAAGAAGAGAACATAGACCTTAGGATACAAACTCCTAAGAGTTAACTATAAAGACACTTTATCAAATGGCTTTTTGCACATTTGTCGTTATATCCATAGGTGGAGGAACTCTCTGCATTCAATCTTCTACAATGGAAGGTGCTTATTACAGAAAAATCACAACTGGCCAAAGTACAGAAAATAGTGACTTCTGCATCCTAAACAGTATATCTAAACTACCCCCCAGCCCAAAGTTCAGGGAACATTGTGGAAGAGGTAGTGGTAAGAATGCAAGAGCTTGAAGGAGTGCAGGATGGGACCAGACCGTGCCTTTTGGTGTCAAGGGTTGCCGCATCCGGGCGCCCACCACAACTGTGAGTGTGTGACAGCTTGCTTGTACGTTGCCAACAAATTCACAACCAAACACCTTAAGAGAACAAGAGGGTCAATTGTGACTTACAACTATCCAGTTCTTTGTCCAGTTTGGCAGAACAACCAACCCTAAGCAAGGGCTAAGGGAACTGACCATACCAAATCCATACATCTTCAGGATTGCTGAGAGAGGGACAATCCCCACTTGCCAGATCAGCATGTCTGACCAAGTGTACCAATAATTGCCAACTTCTTCAACCTCCCTCCATTTTATCCACCCGCCCAGGGACCACTTACGCCTTCCATGGGCTGGATCTTCCCTGTCAGTTAGACAATCTGCTGAAGGCTTGCCCAGAGCTTAGCTTAACTATTATTCTCTACAAATGTGTCCAGAGTTTAAGCCCTCAACCTCAAGTTAACACCTGTATCTATCTAACTATGACAGTGTACTTCTTCCACAAGACCTGCACAGAATTTGGCTTATCAATATTTCACTATGGAAGGGGAAAAAAATCTCAAGAGGTCCCTCCCATGTGTCCCCGAGAGACTGTTGAGGTTAGTTAATACCGGATGAGGGTCGGAGGGGATGCTTTCCTCAATGATACACCTACTGAGACATAATTCATGCTCCAGTAAGTGCCAAGGCATATGCTATCAAAGGTAATCCAGTGAGTTCCACATACAAAATACATACGCACACGTGCGCGCGCGCCCACACATACACACACGAAAATAGGAAAATAGGAGGGAGACTGGTAAGAAAGAAGGGTTGTAATGGGAAAATGAGGGGAAATGGGATTGAGAATTAAGATGTGAAAATATAATAAATTCACTGTATGCATGTGTGGAACTCTAAAAGAATAAAATACATGAATATTTCAGAATACCGTGGGAAATACTAATAACGTATTACCATTGACATGGAGGTTGTGCTGTTCAGCCGGGCACAGCACAGTGTCATCAGGTTGACCACAGCTCTCTTATCACACTGTGTCCCACATCAGTTTGGGTTGCCCGGGCAACTGGACTGACCACTTATTTGTTTTTCACCACACCACCTCTCACTAAGTGAATAAATAGATTAAAAAGATGTTATGTAGATTATATGGGCTGAAAGCCCCGGATGGAGCGGTCCCTCCCTCCCTCCCAAGCATGCTTTCAGTCAGTTGTCTCTGAGATAATACAGAAGACAAATCTGTGTGCAACCCCCCCCCCCGATTTTGAAACTCTTAAGACTATTTAAAAGGCAGATTTATTTCCGTCATTGCACTAAGTGTATCCCAAGACTCAGGGTATTGAATGCCGGCAGCAGTGCTTGTAAATAATTTATAGGCATTCCAGCAGATGTATGTTGGAGAGAAGCATGTTCGGAAATTGTTGTGCTGGGGCACATGATCAAACGGTAGAGACAGTTTCCTGGTGATCAAGGCAGGCACAGAACTGCCAGGAAAGAAAGAAATGGGAATGAAGCCGGGGGAGGCGGCAGAGCTGAGGTCAGCCACTGGCACGCGGTCAGCGCCTTCCTTCACCAGGTGCAAGAGGCTGACCTGACTCTCTGGGCTTCGGCTTCCTGTAAAGCATGCCTAACAATCACTCCCTGGCTGCCCGGGGCCGTTGTGAGGGCTCAGGGCTCAAACACTTAAAAACAGTGCACAGCTGCTGATAAATGGTTCCTAAGCATTTGTGGTGTAAACTGCAAAATCCCATGGGATCTCACTGGACAGAGAGGTGGCCATGCGTAAGCAACGTCGGAGCATAGCTGAGCAGAGGACGTCTGGGTCCCGGGGTGACCTGTCAGGAAACACAGTCAGTGAGCACATCAGGCCCCCGGCGAAACACAGCTGCTGGAATTGCATGTAATCCTTGGCCTCTTTCCACCCACAGGAGCCACATGACGCCTTCTACTCCATCAAGCTACCCTGGCTGGAGCCCCCACCTGATGGAGACACACCCGGGATACCAGCAAACAGAAGAGCCCAGTGAGCGAGGACATGGAGGAGCCTTGGTTCTCCTGCTTCATTGTGGCCTGAATCACCCAGCGCCTGATGCAGTCTCCCTTTCTCGACAACTGCAGTAACCAGAGTTTCCGTGAAGGAAGTCCCACGTCAGCGGGTGACCCTGTCAGATGGAGCAGCCACTCTGTAAGAACATCCCCGAACAAGGAATACCGGGACGTGTGTCCTAGCATGCCTCCCACCTCTCCAGCGGGCGGCTCAGTTATTCATGCAGCGGTGTGGGCCGGAAGTCAACCTATTTGGCAGGGTGCCCTGTTTTATCCATCAAAATAATAATTGAGCAGTTAGCAAATAACTGAAGAATCGAATCTCTGAAAGACGATGGACCATGATGATGAGATTCGGAGGCTGGGGAAGAGGGTACGAGAACTGCCCAGGGCCCAAGTCCCAAGAGGCTGGATTGGAGAGGGGAGAGGTTGTGAGTGACTGAAGGAGGGGCCTGGACCGTCCTACCTGCTTCCAGCCCAGAGCTCCGTGGTTTGTGCCCCAACCCCCAAGTTCAGTGGGGCTCATGCTCGGATTGATGCCAGATGTCAAGAGCTTCTCCTCAGAGTGGAAGAGGCTGGGGTTCCTCTGAAAATCCAGCCCCCCCCCCCAGCTCCGTCTGCAGGACCTGCCTTTGGACTCTGTCCTGATTGGCATAACCTTTTATTCCCAGGACCCAACCTTAAGTCTGGATCAGGGCAGGCGCTTAAATATTTGATGAGATCATGAATAGTCATTGGCTCAGACACTAACGGTGACATGGCCAAGGGGTGAACCACACAGAATTTGAAGCAACATGGTCAAGGGACGGGTCACATGGAGCCTGGGTCCAAATGGAAAACACAAGCATCTGTAATGAAAGAATAGGATCTTAAAGGACACAATGTCCTAACAGGAAACAAATACATTAAAATACCTTAAATTTTTTTTTAATAAAGACAAGTCTAGAACAGTGACTGACAAGTAGCTGTCAGGGCCAGCAAGCCCTCATGCCACAGCGGCATGCGTGCACTTCCACCCTTGCACACCATCTGTGTGCTGTCAGGTCCAAGACCTCTTAAAAGCCCCACCTCCCAAAGACAATGGCGGTTGAATTGCAGCATATATTTTGAGACCACAACAGCAGGGACTTGTGGCAGCGTCTCTCGCTTAAAGTTACTCTGCGAGGATTAGATGCTAATTCATTCAGACATCCTGAAATCCCGAGTAACTAATAAGAGTTGACTTGTGGCAGGTGGGAAATCAAACGCTTTCCACTTTGTGTGTGTGTGTGATGTGGCTCTCTGAGAAAGCCATGACTCTTTGAGTTCTTTAATTCTCAGTCACCCTGGCCTTGAGGTGGGACCATATTGGCTGAGTTCTGGTCATTAGAAGATGGGCAAATGTGATGTACAAGACATCCCCTCCTGACTGAGGAAGCCACCCCTTCGGGTCCCCTTCCTTCAAGAGATGGGACTCCAAGGGTTTTAGGTAATAAAAATCCTTGCTTCCCAACTCTGGAATGTAGAGCCAGTTCACCTGGCATTGTGGGAAAACTGGACATTCTACAGAAATTAATCATCCAGTGCGTCAGAGGAACCAGGTTGGCATCCCATCTCTGACTCTGATTGTGTGACCTTGAGTAAAGACACTCCAACTTGCTAATCCTGATCTAGAAAGCAGGATAAGCTTCTTCATAGAGTTATGACGAACACTGGAAAAGGGATATGCAAAAGTTCTTTGTGAATTTACATAAGGATGGGCGATTCTCCTTTAAGAAACAAAACATTGTGTAAGATGTGATTATCTGGTATACGCCGTTTAAATCATGAGTCCTGGAGATCAGCGTGTGATGGCCTAGTATCACCCCAAATATGATTGATGATTGTCTCTGGGGCTTGTGGAGACTCAGGGGCTGTTTGTCTGTCCCTGAACAGCCCCATGTTGCCCTGAATTCAGCCAACCATCAGTTGAAAATATTTGGGGGACGATTACGCTTGTAAAGACTGAAAGCGTACAGATATGACGACTCTTCACATAGCACTTGCATTCTGTCAGGTATGAGAAATAATCTAGAGCCCAGGTTCTCAACTGTAGGCTGACCCCGGCCTGGGCTGATGGATAAAGGAGAGAGAGCTAGCTGAGCACTGGCAGACAGATGGTCAGACAGACATGCAGCCCAGTCTTTTCTCTCTGCTCTTGCCCTGGGTGTGGTGTGACCGGTTCCCTCTGCTCCCACTTCTGGAATTTTCCCACCATGATGCATCGAACCTGGAATTAGGAGTTGAATACAACCCTTGGCTTCCCCTAAGTTGCTTGGGTCAGATGTCCTGTTGCAGCCATGAGCTGCGGAACTAAATCAGTTGATGTGATCAAACCTCAGGAAGCCGCCAGGGCCACCCGAGAGGCCCCCGCTTCAAAATGCAGTTCCAGAATGACCAGTCGCGTTCCCAGGGCACCGTCCACTGCAGAGCACTTAGCACATCGTGCAGGTGGGAACTGAGCTGGCTTCACTTCCTGTCTGGGTGGAGCCTGGTGTTTGGCACCTAGTAGGCACTCTGGAAGTTTCGCCGAAGGAGTGACTCATAACACCCCTTAATTTTGGAGAGTGATGGGGATTATCTCACCTCCCACTGAAGAACCCATTTCTCCTTGTTTTTGAGCCATATTTAAAGAGTCTGAACTATTCCCTTCATTTCAGTGACATTAGCTAATTACCTCAGTGCTTAAGCTCTGTCTTGGACATTTTCCACCAAAGATATAGTTGCTTTCCATAAATAATTTAGGTGCATGCTGCCCATTTAGAAGACAGAGAGAATGCTCCGAAAGATCCAGAGCAGCTGAGAAAGGGACGACATCCTTGGGAATGCTGGGGGCTTCTTAGCAAGACAGGAGCCACAGTGAAGGACCTACCACTCCTGGGGCAGCTCCCAAAGGCCAGGTCAACAATGGCTGCCATGCTAATACTTCCCCAAACTTCTACATGTAATGCAATGATCACACTGGGATAGCTAACCTATGTATCCCCACAAACACATGCCATTTCTAAGGGAATATTTCATGATGAGAATTTCTCCTCTTACTGAAGAGTTGGTTTGCATTCTGTGAAACTGATGATCGGAAGGTTAGAATCACCTCACATGTGCCACCATCACTAGCTATAGCAAGAACCAGCCCAGACTGACCTCCTTGTGCTCAGTCCTTTACAATCTCTTCTCCACCATGGATTATGTAAAAGCACATTCCAGACACCAGATGAGCCATTCACAAATATTTCTGTGCGACTCCCTCAGCAGTCAGGGCCGCTCTCAGCAATGACCCCATACAATTTTCACACTGCTCCAATCTTTAACCAATTCCTGACATCCTCAAATATCTGATCTCTTGTCCGTATTTCCCCAGTCATCTCAGAAATGTTTTCATTTTCACTGTCACAGTCTTTTTTTTTTCAGTTTGTCCATGTGTTGCAATTAGTAGATGTTTCTCTTAAGCTTCTGTTAATCCATAACCTCGAACTTCTCGTTTTCCTGCCGACCCCTCTCCCGTGCTGGGATTACAGGTGCCACTGTGCCCAGCTTTTCTTCCTGAAGATCAAACGCAGAGCTTCATGCCTACTAGACAAGCACTCTGCCAGCTAGGATAAATCTCCAGCCCCTCCAAATCCTGTACCTCCACTCCCGCCCCCTCCAAATCCTATAACCCGGGTGACTTCTATGGACTTGATCTGATTCACATTACATATTAGGGCAGGAAAGATCACGTGATCCTCCGCTGAAGGACCATGATATCCAGTAGCCTATGACGTTAGCTGCCACTGATGATTCCTGCTTAGAGACACTGTATTTATTCTAAATGATTGGCAAGCAGGTGGCATATGTAGCTCAAAGACCTCTTTGCACTTTCCTTTCTTTCCCCTGTCCCTCCTGGGTTGTGGAGGGGTTGGGTGCTCTGCGTCCTGCTCACGCCTTCCACTCCCTGCACCCCCACCCAGAGCCCTCACAACCCCATGGGAAGAATCCCCACTAAGGGAATGCTACAGCATTAGACAGAGCCTTGAATCTGTGCTTAGTCTTGAAGATGCCATCCTTTGAGGTTGCTTGGTTGCTAGGATACGCAGCTCCCAGAGCCTTTTCAAGCTGCAGCTCACTGACAGGGCTGGGAGGACTGTGCTGCGGGGGAGGAGAAGGGAGAGATGGTGCCCCCGCAGGCAGGCTTACCAAAACCAGTGAGGTCTAGACCTCTCAAAGGACCCCGCGGACCTGAGGAGAAGCATGTTCTCCAGAAGCATCAATACCCAAGGACCTATTCCGACCTCCCCTCATCCCGAGGGAGAGTTACTGTGCATTCTTGAATCCCAGCCCTGTCCGCTTCTGTATTTCTTCTGCACCATGTATATACTTCAGAAACTCTAAACTGAATAAGGAATGTGCAGATGCAATTCTTCTTCCAGCCCCTGTCTGCACCAAAGACTTCTAGTCCCCATTAAGGCAGCGAAAGACTGTGAGGCCGCCTTCGAGACACCTTTCCTGTGCTCCGGGTGCCCACTCTGACCTCCTGGTGGCCTCCCCAGACCTCACTGAAATTACCTACTGCATTCCTGCCTCTCCGATGACTCTGCCTCTCTGCCCTTAGCACAGTATCTTGCATAGGTCAGTTTGAATGCATGAGTACAAGAGCTCTGTCCATTGCCTCTGAGGGGGTGGAGGGGAGCTCACTCTCGGAAGACAGCTCATTCTAGACAGCTTCAAAATTCTTACATATACAGAGCTGAAATCTATCTTCCAGAGATTGATAAGCCTGACAGAGCCACAATGAACGAGCAGGCTGCCTCTCCCACGAGACAGACAGTCCTTTGGAATTGAGTCTTTCTCTTCCGGAGAGGTAGGTGAGGCATACACTGTCTAAATCAACAACCTTGGTTCCCTGTGAGAATTCCTAGAGTCAAAAGTGTCCATTCTGTTGAGGCCTGAGACACCTGCTCTCTCTCCCTCCGGGGTCCCACAGAGCCTGCGCCTCTGGGGGCCAAACTGCGCGGCTCAGGTCCCCATGGCAACAAGGCACAGGTTCCCTAGGAGAATTTCCACGCCCACTCTTTCTGAGGCCGAGACCTAACAGAAGTGTGGTGGGAGGTCGGGAGATCACTGGGGCTGTGTGTGCAGAGCTCAAACTGGTGGAAGAGAGCGAGAAAGAGGGAAGGAGGGCACCGCAGAGACCTGGCATCGGATGCCCACAGTTGGGACAGGAACCGGCTTCTGATTCATGCACTGCCATCCCTGTGACCGTGGGAGAGCTGAAATTCTCTCTGACGTCCCAGGACTAAACTCTTGGAATTCCAGTAACAGTTTCTCCCCACCAACTCCTAGGCTTCCTAAAGACTGCCCCCCAACCAGCCCAAAATTAAGGGGCTCTGCAATCAGCCAGCTGGATTCCTGCCCACCCTGACTCCCTCCAAGCCTGTGGCCTGGGGTCTGAGTGTGTGTGTGGAGGGAAGGGGTCCTACAGTTCCCGGGTCTCTCTGGGTATCTCTAAGCAATCAGGACTGCAGAGGGGTCTATGAAGGGATGAAGTCTGGGTTATGACTCAGCCCAGGGGCGACCCTTTAGGAAATACTCATTTAAAGTTAACTGTTATTGCAGTGTCCTCGGCAGGCTCTTGGGTAGACAAAGGAACCACACAGATAAGACTGTGGCTGCAGGCTCCCTGCCCGGGGGAGGGGTGTGGGGAGGTGGAGGGGATTTCAAGATGTCACGTTACTGGGGAGAGTGAGCGGTGGTTGGACCGCCTGATTGGAAGGGTTTTTTCGCAGCAGACACGGGAAGACCCTCTGTCTCTCTTCTAATTAGCAGCACAGCCTGCCCTCAGGATTGGGTCTCGTCCTGTGCTCTGCCCAGAGCAGGCCTTCCATGCAAACCCGCGCAGCTGAGTCCTGCAGGCCTGAGATGAGCATTGATTGGCTTGGCTGGGGATGCTGACCAATGGGAGCTCAGAGTGATGATGTAATGCTCAGCCTCTATCTTCATTGGCTGCCACGTCCTGCTACTCCAGACTCCTCCATCACCCTCCTCTGCACAGAGAGGGGTCGAGTGTGTGTGGGGGGGTGAGTAATACTGAGGGCCGAGGAACTGAGTGTGGAGTCCTGATCCTTCCTTGAGCAGACCGGGGAGTGGCAGCTGCAGGCTGCTGCCTTGACCAAACGCAAAGCTCCCAGGGGATCCACCAGCAAAGCAAGGAGGTAGAAGCAATCCAGGAGGATTCCCAAAGTCACCCTTGGTCCTCCACAGGGACACACAGTGCCCTCTGATACACACACACACACACACACACACACACACACACACACACACACACACACACAGTAAAATTAAAAATTTTTAAAAAGAAAAGGAAAGGAAAAGGTTGAGAAGACATTCCCCTTTGAGAATCAGCTGATAATGAGGTTGGCAGACCTCCCAGCCTGTCAGCCAGGAGGTGATCAGACCCTCATTTAATCCATCACGGGACAGCCCCTCAGGCCAAATGCAATCAGAGGTTTCGGGTCTCCTGGCCGGAGTCAGGGTGTCTTCAGTCCTTTCTTCAAATTAGAAGAAATCCTGGCTGCCACCCCTTTCCTAAGGGCTTGTTCCATCCTTCAAGGCTTGTCTTCCCATCCGCCTTCCTTGCCCCGCGTGGCAGTTGTCTGTCATCACAGTAGAGCTACACGGTAAACCACAAAGTGCTGTGGCTTCTCAGAGTGCATGCTCCTTGGTGGGAGAGTCCTGATCTTGACTGGTCTCCATCATGGACCAGTGGTCAACCGGCAGAGAGCAGCGATGGGCTGGACTCCCTCACAGCCCCCCTAGACTGAATAAACAGTAAGATTTTACCCGAGGCATCGAGTCCCACAGGAAGGCATCTAGGAAACCTACACGGGACTGTTACCTTCAATAGATAAGCATTCCATTTTATGGCTACGTCATGAATCGAAATGTCTCAAAACTGTGGTGTGAAACGACAGTCATGTATTAGCCAAGTGTCTGAGGACTGGTGAGGAGTCAGCTGAGCTAAGCTGGATTACTTAGGCGATTCTGTGTGTTTTGGATGCACACACACATATGCCCTACAATTGGCACGCTTGATTCTGTTACATGTGTCTTTCATTCTCCACGGGCCCCTAAGCTAACCCTCATGTGTCCTTCTGGCAACTCCTGATGAGAGTTTATGTAAAGGGAACATGCTCTATTGGGTAAGTACTTGTCAAAACGGCTTGTGTCTTATCGCCTGACATCCTACTGGCCAAAAGAGGTTACATGGCTGAGATCCACCTGGACTAAGAAGGTGCTGCTTACCCATTGCAAATGTCTATGGCAAAGGACATGGACCCAGGGAGGGGCGAAAGACTGGGTCCATTTATGCCATCAGCCGACACTCCATATTCATTACCCTAACAATCCAGACCCTTTCCTGTGCACAACACTGTTAATCACATACTCCTTCACATACTCCCAAACTGCCAGTGGCACCACGCTCAAAGTCCCCTCTCTCATACTCCACACTAGGACCAGATCCAGCCGCTCTTGGTCCAGAGCTACGGCATAGGTGGTACCCTGGGGTTGGGAAATCTGTAATGCATACGGCTACTCCGTAGGAAGGGAAGAGAGGCCCTTAGCAGTCAGTCACCAGTCCATAGCAATTCTGAATTCCTGGTCTGCTCTATGGCCGTACCAGCCTGAACATGCCTGGTCTCATCTGAAATCCTGCTCAGAAGGGGTTTCTAGTTTCTAGTACTCTGCCACTTCCAAAGGCTTCATGAAACCACTTCTTCTGATTGTCCGTGTACTTTACTCGGGTCCTTTGATATCTGAATGCTTCAGAACCTTCTAACTCCCTTTGACAGTATAACCTTCTAAATGCTGTGGGTGGGGCTGGTGAAGGTAGCAGAACAGCTAAGACACCTCCTGCTCACAAACTCGGGAACTTAGCTCCCTGGAAGAACCCACATGGTAGGAAGAGAGAACCGACTTCTAACTTCCACCCTTGTGCTATGGCGTCTCTCGCTTTCTGTTTTTAATAAGTAATAAATAAAATATTTTAAAAAAATAAAAACATGATTGGAGAGACGGCGCAAGGGTTAAAACTGCCTTACAAACAGAAAGACCTGAGTTCAGATTCCAGGTCCCACATAAAAACGGCAGCAGTATATGTACTTCCAGCCCTGATGAGTGGAGCCTGGGAAATCCCAGAGCAAAGCTAAAAGGAGGTTGAAGCAATCCAGGATGAGTCCTAAAGTCACCTTTGGTCCTCTACAGGGACACCCAGTGTCCTCTTATACACACACACACACACGCACGCACGCACGCACGCACGCACACACATGCGCACACGCGCACATACACTCACATATGCACGTACAAAAATAATTAAAAAGCAAAAGCTGTGGGTTCCTTATGCCAAACTGATTCCACTCTATTCCATGCACCAAAATTCATCTTCACCCAACAATTCCGATTTCTCTGCCCTCTTTCTAATAGTAGTTGCAAACTGGGCAGTCATTTTCTGAGCTCATCTTTTTTACTGAACCTTATCCAACACAGCCTTAAAAGTTCATTGTTACCTTCAATATTCTGCTATCTTTGGAGTTCATGAGTTATACCTTTTATTTCCCCAGTTATTATAGACAAGTTTTTCCAAATAGCTCACTACTATGTAATGTGAGATGCCATTTTTTTTCTGTCTCTAACAGCTATTTTCTGTTTTTTCTAGCCTCCTTTATACTTTTTTTTAATGCTACCATCCAGTTCCAAAACTCAGCACACCCTGGCCTTGTAACTCTTCAGTAGCCCGTTTATTGTGACTAGAGCCCTTCCATACTCCTTCATTTCTTTTCTCGTTTTGAGATCGAGTCTCACTGTGTAGTTCAGGCTAACTTTGAATTTGAACTCTTCTTGCCTTGGCCTCCTGAGTGCTGGGAGGGCAGGCATGTGCCACCAGTCTTCCCTATTTTGGGCACTGGATTGATGCAAATACACTTCATCAGAGATTTTAAAAGAGCTCTGCAGGGTTGGGCTGTTTTCTTCTGCCACAGCCATTGCCTTCAGGTGGATAGACCCCGGGCCCAGGAAGAACCATCTTCAACTGAGTCCAACCTAGGTCAGTCGAGTCCTTAGATCATGAGTTAGCCCAGGAGAGATCGGAAGAACCAGTCATGAAAACTTGGGAGTCCACTGAGTTACAAGGCCCAGGGTGTGAAACGAGGGAAGGGTGAAGAGGGTCTGTTTGTGTGCTTTCTACTGCCAAGAAAGCAAATACGTGCATGCTCCAATTCTTTGCACCTGCTTTTTCTCTCTCTGCATCACTAGGCCATAGTTCTACACTGGGTGGTATCACCACTTGTCAGATGCTCAGAAGTAAAGTCACTTCCTCAAGATTACAACAGCTAATGAGCCCACAATTCCCTGTTTGAGACCAGCCTAGAGGACACTAAAGTACACTTAACAGTTGGTCCCACAAATCTTCCGGTTCCATTCTCACAGATTCGAGCCATGGATTGATAACACTTAAGAAAAGGGGAGTTGGACCTGTGCTGAACATATAGAGAACTTTTCCTCCTCGTTATTCAATAATCAATAAGAAGGAACATCATTTGCATAGCACTTAAATTGTATCAGGCATAATTAGACGAGTTGAAGTATACAGGAAGATGTGCGTGGGTCATATGCAATATTTTATCACTTTATATAGGGGACTTGAGCATGTGCAGATTTGGGTTTCCATGGAGATCCTGGAACTAATCCCCATGGATACCGAGTAATGACCATATATGTGTATTAATTACTCTCCTTGTTGCTATGACAAAAATAGCTGATAAAAGCAATTTAAGGAGAGAACCATTTATTTTGGCTTATGGGTTGAGGGCACAATCGATCATGGCAGCAGGATCTCTCTCTCTCTCTCTCTCTCTCTCTCTCTCTCTCTCTCTCTCTCTCTAGTACATGACCCCCCCCCATGGGAGAGTGCTGCCCACATTGAAGGTGGGTCTATTCCACATCAGTAAAACCAATTTAGAAATTCCCTCACAGACATGACTGGTGGTTTGTCTCCTAGGTGATTCTAGATCCAGTCAATTTCATATTGATCACTACAAATCATTTCTGTGATGGTCATTTCCATAGGGTTCTTTAATTGTAAATTCCAAACGAGCACCTTAGTGTAGGAACTACAGCTCACAGAAACAAACAAAAAGAAGAAGAAGAAGAAGAAGAAGAGGAAGAGGAAGAGGAAGAGGAAGAGGAAGAGGAAGAAGAAGAAGAAGAAGAAGAAGAAGAAGAAGAAGAAGAAGAAGAAGAAGAAGAAGAAGAAGAAGAAGAAGAAGAAGAAGAAGCAGCTAAGACAGTTCCAGACATCTCAGTCAAAAGTGGGCTTCTGGAAGATGCCCCTTGGAAGATGGCAACTTTGACACTCAGCCTAAGCTTTAGCACTAGAGGGTCTGATTGCCCCAAAGTGAAGATTGTTCACACCCATTGAGTAGGACTTAGTGATTGACAGGTCAACCCAGATCCAGGAGGAGGACTCCTGTTTTTATTTGCTTCTCTTATTTTTTTTCTCATTTTCTTGCAAATGTATGTGTGGGAAGCATGTGTGTGTGTAGATGGATTTTCACATGTGTGGACACGTGCACTTATGTGTGTGTGCACATGCACATGGAGGCATTCTTTTGCTTCATTCTTTTTGAGACAAGGTTTTTAATCAAACCCAGAGATGATTGACAGGCCTGCTCCACACCTCTCTGTGCCCCAGCATCCCCCTTGATGAAATGTTTAACCTGTCACCCGCCTCACTGGGTTATTCTGCAGTGGAGATGAACTGGCGTTCACCACGTTCACCCGAAGCGCCACAATGCAGGCAGGATGGGAGAGCTGTTTGCAACACCTTGTCACGGGAATAAGACACAGCGCAGAGCTATGCGGTCCCCTGAGGTACAGGGCAGCTGCCAGGGTGGAGTCCTGCTGGCTGAGACAGTTGCGTCCCAAGGGGGCTGTGTCCCTCCTGGCCCGAGACACGGAGAACTCCAGGCTAGTCCTGCTCCTGGGCTTCTGGGTTTAGATGAACGGAGAGAATGTGGGGCGGGCTGAGATGCTCACTCAGAAGGCTCCTGTGCAGAGTACGACAAGCCTCAAGTTTGCTAGGCATTGCATGCTGGATCCTGGGGGTGTCCTCCGTGGCCCCTGGACCTCAGTACATCCACACCTACCACCCTGGCAGTCCTTGGGCAAGCTGCTCCAAGCCTCATTGCACTCCATTCAGGGAAAGGGGCTGGGCGAAGGTCTCCAGGTCCCTCGCCATTCCCCCGATGTTCCCACTCGGATCTCAGCTGAATTGGTGCCAACTCTTCACCTCTCTGCCCCCAGTGCCTTGTTTGCCACAATGACCTTTAGACGCCACTTTGCACTTTGAGACCCGCCAAAGTCTTGGGTGGTCAATTCTGCGTAGGGAAACCCCACAGTGTGGCCGTCCACCGCGACCCAGAAGGAAAGGATGTGACAGGCCAGGTTGTGCAGTCCTGGCATTGGAGTTTCGGACCATGAGTGTGAGTGGGCGCTGCGCTGGGGCGTGAGGGCGCGGTCAGAGGGTGAGCTGGGCTCACCTCGTGGGATGCACCTCCACAGCAGAGCACACACCACGTGAGATGTTCCCAGGAGCAGGGCAGCGGTGAGGGGCCCCGTCACACAGGTCTCCACAAGCCACCAGCAGGATGTGCGCCCAGGTTTGCTAATCAAACATAATCTCATGATCTGGAGGAAGGAAATCTGGTTAATCTGACAGACTCATCTTTTACAAAGCTGCCTTTCTTTCTCTTTCTTTCTTTCTTTCTTTCTTTTTTCTTTCTTTCTTTCTTTCTTTTCTCTTTCTGTCTCTTCCTTTTTCTTTCTTCCTTTCTTTTTCTCTCTCTTCCTTCCTTCCTTTTTCTCTTTTCTTTCTTTCTTCCTTTCTTTCTCTCTCCCTTCCTTCCTTCCTTCCTTCCTTCCTTCCTTCCTTCCTCTCTTCTCGTCTCTTTCTCTCTCTCTCTCTCTCTCTCTCTCTCTCTTTCAGTTTGCAGTCCGTTGACCCAGACTGCAAGAAGTTTGAAGAAAAAACCACCAACCATTTTGATGGTGGAGCCAACGATTGCCCCCAGTCCTAATCCCTTGCTTCTTAACCTTCCTCCAAGAAGAGTGTGTTGGGGGTGGGTTCATTGAAGAGGCAGAGTTCAAATCCTAGAGTGGCCCCTGAGTGGCTCCAATCACATTATTTAGCCTCAGTTTCCCCATCTGTTAGCCAAAAGAAACAACAACGTTGGTGTCTTTTGTTAAGATAAAGTCGTGGTGACAATAAAACATGCAGGGCTGCTGTGAGTCGCAAATGAGTTAGCACATGGGGGGCTTAGAGCAGTAGCTCACTTATTCCAGGGGCTCCTCTGACTTCCAGCCCTGAGGCGCCCACTCTGCCAAGGCTAGTAGTGTTTCTAGGGAAAACTCTGCCTTGTCCTAGAAGGATCTAAGACAGTGTAATGAGCAGCTCAGATGACCTGTCCAGACTAGACCCTCGTCCTTGCATCTTTGTCCTCTCCCTGAGCACCGAGACCCCTGAGCTGTCCTCTAAACTGTCCGCGCCCACCGTACCCTGTGCACACATTGCAGGCCGATTTTTTCTGGTAACCACTTCCTCTCGCTCACGGGCTCCTCCCTGAGTCAAGGGTCCTCCTCTTCCCACATCTCATCTAATGTGCTGCCCTCAGGGGAGGTGGTAGTATGTGCTTGCCTGGACAGCGCCCCACCCCCACCCCTGGAGATGACAGGAGGACATCATTTGATGCCACCTCTGGAGTGTTTTCAAGACTTGAGAGTCCTCTGGAGTGAAGTCGAGGGGCTGAGCAAAGTTACTGCAACATGCTGCATTATTATTATCATCGTCTGAAGCTTTTATATAGAGACATAATAAATTTACATGTTTTCATCCTCTTACTATCTACGCCCACCTCTCGTCCCCCCCCATCCAACTTGTTCTCCATTCCAGCCAGACTCCCTCCTGCTCCCACATCCCCCTCCACGCGTGATGCCTTGGGTCCCGTCCAGGACACCTGTATGAAGTGTCCAGGCTCACTTCATGGGCAAACCACAGAGAGATGAGGGCTCCTCCTCATCTCATAGTGCCCTATCTCTTGAGGTCCTCTCTCTTCTGTGATGAAATGGTAATTAGTCCGAAGTGCCACAGTGTGCAGTCAGCCTGCATGGTTGCTGATAAATGACCATCAAGCGGCTTAAGGGAACAAGGGGTTTATTCTCTTATGATTCCTGGTTACAGTTCTTAATCCAGCTTGACGGGAGAGCATGCACCAACACCAGGGCTGAGGGAACTGGCCACACCATCACTGCATAACGGCTGAGAGATGGACGATCCTTACTTCCCAGACCAGCATGTCTGGCCAAGTGGACAGAAGGATGCTAACTCTCAACCAGCTCTCTGTGATTTATCCAGGCCTAATCCCACCCACCATGGGCTGCGTCTTCCCCAGCAGCTAGACAATCTCCTTCAGGTTTGCTCTGGGCTTAACTCAACCATCAACTCTCTACAACTGTGCCCCGAGCTCAAACCCTCAACAGTCAAGTTGACACCTGTGCCTAACTATGACACACAGTTTTGTGGAATTTTTGTTTCATGAGCCTCATGAGCAGGAACCTATGAGATGGAAACCCAAAGCTTTCTTGAAGAAGAAACACAGAAAGTGATTGCTTCCATCCAGCTCAGGCTGAGCTGAATCAAGAGGTTGTCTGTTGTATTTAGGGCTGATTTTGCCACTCTCTCCTAATTTGCATGTGGGCATCCCTGCCAGTTAAGGGCACTGTCAATGGCGGGATGCATGTATGACAGTGAGATTATTAGCAAACAGAAGACATGTGACAGTGACAAGTCACTATGCTACTGTTTATGTATTTACTTGACTTCTCATTGTCATTTTAGAGTAGAGTCTTACTGATAAAAACAAGTTTACAGGCAAAGCCATGCTGTGGTGCATTTGGCAGTATTCTCGCTTGAGCGGCTCGTGTTTACAGCTTCTCTTGATTTCATCATTCTCTCTTGGGCTTGGTTCAGTTTCACATTGTTTTGTACCTCAAGGCCCTTGGAGCAATAGGCCGTTTTATAATACATACATATATATGTAAGACACATTATCATACACACACACACACACACACACACACACACACACACACACACACGCGCGCACACATGCACGCATACATAGCCTAAGGATAAATTCAGTCACACTGTGTAAGTTTGTACAAATACGCTCTATGCTATAATATACATATAATAAATACAATATAATCATCTAACTTGAATATCTCAGAACATGTCTTGTCACTAAGACACACTCGACTATCAAGTGAAGAAATTCAAAATGACTAGCCTACTGCTGGAGTTTGGATCTAGAATATTCCATACAGGATCCAGTGTTAGAGGCTCGTTTGCCAGCCTGTAACTCTGTAGGGAATCTGGGAGGAAATGTTAGGAATGGAGTCCACTAAAAGGATGTTAGCTGCTGAAGACATGTTCTTGAAGGAGGTCCTGGGACCTCCCACATACACTGCCAGCCCTTTCTTGTCTTTCTTGCTTTCCGGTTGCTATGAGGTGGGCAGCTGGTTCTGCCTCTCTACAGACCCCTAAGCAACCAGCTGTGGAATGAAACCATGCAGCCTCTGAAACCATGAGTCGTCTAAGTTGGTGGTCCTGGGGTTTTATCATGCTAAGAGGAAGTTGGCTAATACAAGAAAGGATAGGTAAAAGAGTACTTGTTATTTGGAGGTTGTCTAGCATCCACCTCTTTCTTAGTAGCACCCCAATTTCCTTTTGGGGGAATTGCTCCTTCCTACTGTGCACCTCAAAAGTATAGTGATGGACAGGGTCCCACCCCAGAAGGGATGTGAAACAGAGGCTCCTTGCTGAGACCTGTGACCTCGGCTTACCCCACTGTCACCCGGGACCACCAGACTACTGAAAATGGAAGTCGCCACCCTCAGTTCACCCCTTTGTGGTGGAATTAACAAGCGGCACAACTCACTCTACTTTGCAGGGACTGGTTAATGGCTTTTGATGTGTCACTCGTGTTTTCTGAGGGCGTCTGCGAAGCAAGTCGAGGCTACAGCCATACTTTTGAATAGAAACAGGACAAAGGAATCCATGCTGCCCTGAGTCCACCGTAGCCAGTTCAGAACCAGGCAAGAAGAGCTTAGTACTTCCAGATACATACATGGTCATATAACTTGCTTTTTCTTTTTCATGATGTGTGCAGGGTGTGTGTGTGTGTGTGTGTGTGTGTGTGTGTGTTGTTTGCATATAAGATTGGTGTACGTGTGTATGTGTGTACAAGCGTGTGTACAAGAGAGCACTTGAGTGTGTACGGGATCTGGGAATCCACACTCAGGTCCTTTTGCTTCAAGGCAAATGGTTTAACCCCTAAGCCATCTCCCCGGTCCACTACTCATAACCCTTTGTGTTCATTTATGTTCTTTCCATGTGTCTGCATGAACAATGAAGGCCAAGGACAGATGGACAATGGATTGAAAGGGTCTTGTAAACTGCAAGGTACTTTCCATTATTTAAAGCTCATGAATAGTCTCTTCTCACCTGTCCTTTTCTTAAGGCTCATACTCTAGATGGAACAAGCTAGAAGAAGCTGTTCTTGTTCAGCCTCCCAAGTTCCAGGGTATGGAGGGGCATATTGAGACCCAAGAAGGCAGAGACAATATCAGGCATCCCTTCTCTCCTACCCTCTCAAGGGAAACCCTGGCATATGTGTTTCACTGGGACCTGAATTCCCATGTGTCATGGTTTGAATGTGAGTTTTCCTCCACTGGCCCGTATATTTAAATCTTTAGCTGTTGTTAACGATGGGAAAGTCAAGACATAGCAACATTAGGAGGCGGAGCTTTGCTGGAGGAAGGCTCATGGTGGGGGGGCCTTGGGATTTTGGCAGTCCTGCTTCTTTGCAGTTGGCTCTTGCTCTCTCTGTTCCCATGACGGTGACCTGAACCAGCCTTCCCGTTTCTACCACCCGCCATGCCTTTTCCACCATAACAGACTCTGGAACAGGAAGCCAAAAATAAATCTCCCTTTTCTCTCCTTCAGTTGTGTGTGAGCGCAGTCGCCCCAGCAGCAGAAGAAAGATAACTGCAGCACTGTGTCAGGAATCCCAAGTCCGCACACCATTTCTTCCACTTTGGAATCTGTTCCAACACCCTCCAACTCAGGTTGAAAAAAAAAATACTTGTAATTTCCTCCCGCCCACTGCTCCCTTCAGATCCACTCAGCCTGGGGGTAGTAAGCGGTTTATTGTGTTTTTAAGGAGGGCGCACACCTTCCACAGCTCATATTCACGCTTCTGAGCAGCCTCCTGCAAGCCTCTCTCCAAAAGCCTAAGACAGGCAGAGAAGAGCAAGGGCCTGCTTGCAGGAGACATGAGGATTCTGGCTCGTGCAAACACTGCAGCTTGCAAGAGGCTCCGCGGATGGGGCTTTATTCCCCTCTGCATACAAGGCTTTCAGCTGGGAGCCGCCAGGAACTTTGCAAGCAGGCCTGTTCCCAAGGCCTGGCAACAGACCAGATATTAGCAGTGACTCAGATATAACAACCTCTCTTTGTCCCAGGCCAGAGGACCCGTTCATCCTGCAGTAAATCAGAAGCACCCCCACCCCCATGAGGTGGGCCAGCGTGAGGGATGTCCTCCTGCCTCACCAAGACTGATGGGAAGGTGGTTTGCCATGATCCTTGCATTTCTACATGCCTTTCCCACGTCCCTCGCCCTCATTTTCCAGAGCAAGAAAGAAACACAGTGGGCAGACCAAAGGCCACATAGGCTGCTTTGTTAGAGACTGTAAGCTTTTCCAAGGACTGTGGGGACACCCCCCCCCATTTCTGGTTTCTAAGAGCTCGAGAGAAAGGCCACTTGAGTTTGTGGACATGTAACTTGTCCCCTGTCAGCAAAATGGTTCCACCTCATGGAAGTCAGGCCCATGATTGGGTAACCTTGCGTGCAATGTTTCCCGCCTCCAGGACCAAATGTGCTTGTCTCTGTACACTCAATCTGGTCTATAGGGTGACAGGAAGAAGGACCAGCTAGGGAAACATGGGCCCCTTTCCACACATTATTAAATTTTTCAAAATGGCAACTAGGTTTTTTTAAAATTTTTATTATTTATTCAATTGTGCATGTATGCATGTGTGCGTATGTATGTGTGTGTATGTATGTGTGTGTGTGTAGAACCACGGACGAATTCAGGAACCACCATGGACGCTTTCCACCTCCTCCTTGTTTACTCTGCCCCGGGATTCACAGGCTCCGCCCTACCAGGACCAGAAGCGCAGGCCACTCCGACTTCCACCAGGCACCTATGCGTGGGGTCTAGGATCCGAACTCAGGACCTTCCATCTGCAAGGCAGAGGCTTAACTCCTGAGCCACCTCTCCAGCCCAAGATGGCAACTAGGTTTTGACTGAACATGGGTTCTTCTACACTGGATTGTTCAGGATGCACACTGTGAAACTTGCCCTGGGAGAAGTTATTTACTTATTTATTCAGTAAATAGTGACTGCCTACTTTGTGCCAGGTGCAAGTCACATGAGCCACCAAATGCCAAGAGCTCCACGGGCCTGGTAAACAGTAGGTGCTCTATAAAAGGCTCCTCTCATTTCATGAAAACCTCACAGTATTGTTTGTATTGTACTGTATTATACTGCACTGCACTGCATTGCATCATATTTTATATTGTAATCCCCATGTCTCGTGGAAGAAAATGGAGGTTGCAAGAACTCACCCAAGATCTATTTGCTTGTCCGGAAAAATGACCATGCAGCCCAGTTCTGATGCCAAGACCCAGTTCCAGGTCTATGACTCTAGCAGTTAGGCACAGTGGGAGGAGGGTCCCACAGTATAGCTGAAGCCCACAGTGTAGCTGAAGCCCCTAAAAGATTAGGGCTGGTAGAGGAGCTCTCAGAACTCAGCCTAGAAGCTTTGCAATGGAAGGTTTTTATTACAGAATATATTACAACTGGCAAAAATGCAGAAAGGAGGTTATTGAAGACTGTTAGGTCCTAAACAGGATATCTAAACTACCCCGACCCTAAGGCTCAGGAAGCATTGCGGAAGAGAGGGTGGTGAGAGTGTAAGAGCCTGAGGGCGGTGAGGGACACGGTCAGGTGGTATCTCCAGGTCTCGACAGGGTCTCTGCCGTCGTGAACTCATTGCAGCTGAGTCTGCTTCCAGGAGACCGCAAGACTTTACATCGCACAAGGGCAAAGGTCTCAAGAAGCCCCACACTTCTCAGAGAGACTAATGATGGGACAGGAGGACGGCATCTTTCCCCAGCGGTAGGCCCACTTGTATCTTGTCCTTGCTCCAGAGTATTACACAGAGGCACTATCACAAGCCCCAGTTCACTGCAGAACTTAATTAAGCGTAAGAATGTGGTCACTCTGTCCATAAGGCAAGAATGTTGCATTCCCACTCCCAACGGAGCTGAGATTGCAGTGGGAGACAGGTGGAGAGGTTTCCAAGAGAAAGAAGACCACATCAGCGTGACATGTTATAGGCGCTCAGGAAGTACCGCTTCAACCTGGACTTTAATCACTCAAAATGAAAATGGACCAAGACCAACCTTTCAGTCCCCAGAGCCAAGATCCGGTGGTGTGTGCTTGCCTTGAAATCCAGCACTTCTTCTGGAGCAGGCTGCCACACAGAGGAGTGGAGCCCATGCACTGCACAGAGAGGATGCTGTACCTTGAGGCGCACAGTGCTTCGTTCTTGCCATGGGTTGAGTATGAATTGTCCCCCCCAGGCTCACGCATTTGAATCCTCAGCTGATGTTAATGTTTGGGAAGGTCATGGCAACTTAGAGAGGCGGAGCCTTGCTGGAGGAAGGGATGTCACAGGGGAGGGGCCTTGAGGTTGGAAAACCCCACTTTGCTTCTGCCGGTCACCTGTTCTAGCCGTCGGCTGTTTGCTTTCTTGGCCTCCGTCGAGATGTCTGCCATTACCTGAGCCTCCTCCAGCTTCTGCTGCTCACCATGCCTTTCCCGTCATGATGGGCTGTATCTCCCCTCTGGAACCGTAAGCCAAATAAATCTCCCTTTCTCCCCTTGAGTTGCTTGAGTGTGAGTGTTGTCTCACAGCAACAAAGAGTAACTGGCAGGAGAAAGGCAGGAAGAAGTGGAGTCGCCCCTTTAAGCCACTGGGGGATCCCCAGAGTGAATGGAGATGGACTAGTACCTCTGTCCCAACCCTAAAATCCACCAAGCCCACCAGTTTAAGTTGACCCTGCAATAGTGACATGAACACAGGGTCTCTGTGTGGGGAGGTGCTTGGTTCCCCTAGCTCTAATTGTTGAGGCCCTTCCCCATCCACTTTCAGAGTTCTCATCAGTGCTCTGCAACATAGTACAGTGATGGGGGTTTGGGTGCTGCTCCCCTCCTCCATCTCTCCCAAGTCACCTTGGCCCACCCAAGGTCAGATAGCAGACTGTGGCTAAGACTTTTAGAAGTCATGCGAGGACGAAAGGGAACAATATCCACTCACACGCAGTTGGGCTGGCAAGCTGGTTTGCTAACCTTGGCTAGCTCCTGCCTAAGAGGAGTATGGGAAGAAATGAACCCTAGTAGTTCCCCTCTTCTGCCTCAGAACCCTCCACGGTGCAGGCGAGGAGCCTCCAGCGGTAACCCGCCCAGCTTTTCTCCATGTTACCTAGCGTAGGAGACAGGAGAGGGTCAGAAAAGGACAGTCAGAATTGCAAGCATCCTGCCTCTCCTGTTCTCTCTCCATTAATAGTCGTCGTTTCTCCCAAAGGGTCCAAAGCAACCGCCTAGACCTAAATCCGTCCCCCGAACACACGTAAAAGCTATGCACGGCAGCGTATGTTTGTAATCGCGGCACCAGGAAGATGGAGACGGGCAGCTCCCTGGAGCTCACTGGCCAGACAGACTAACCGACCTGGTAAGTTCCAGGTTAATGAGAGACTTGGTCTCAGAAAACAAGGTGGGCAGCACTTGAGGCCATCCTCTGATCTCCACGTGTACCTGCACACATGCGCTCACATACACACCTGCACACACACATGAACAAGAGTCTCATCTTGCCTATGCCAGTGTGTGGCCCCTGGGGAGTCACATCACTTGGCTGTCTGGTCTTCAGTTTCCCTACCTGCTTCCTTCCCCTGAAAGTGCTGCTGAGAAGCGTCTGTACACGGAGGGAAAAACCACTTGCTTTGCATGTTAGTCACGGGGACACCCTACCGTGTCTGGTGGAGGTTTTCTGGGGCGGTAGCTGCTGTGCATAGCCAGAATGGAGGTACCCAGGTCCCCCACCAGCTGCTTCCCGTGGAGAAGCCAATCCTACTGGCCATTGCCTCCTGCTCTGAGGGAGGAAGACAGGGAGGGCGTCAGCTTGCCCTGCAGCACAACAAGAGCATCCCTTCCCGCAGGGTGCTTGATCGTAACAGAGACCCTCAGGCACTTCACTGACTGAGCTACCTCATTAGACCTTCCTGATATCTTCACACCAGTCCTAATACCTCCTTCCCCAGCACCTCAGGCAAGATCCCCAGTGAAGAGCCTGGCAGGTAATTTGCATGGGGAAAAGATATGAATTAATATTAATAGAATGCCGAAAGGGTTTCAGGATGCCCCCCCCCCGTAGGGCCAGTCTCACTCACGACTTTCCCTAATGTTTCTGGGACAGGACAGAGCTCTGGAGTGCAGCAAGGGAAGCAAGGATTAACCCCACCCAATCAGGAAGTGCCAGTCCTTCAGGGCGGGCAGAAGCCTGATTGAGAGCAACAAGTCCTCAAAAGGTGGCTGATTTAGTGAGGTGCACTTTTGCCTCTTACCAGGTCCTCCCCAGCCAGCCTTCGGGCTCCCCAAGCCATCTTCCCTCCTTGCGGCAGGATTCAGTGAGGTACATCCAGGATCGGAGCCACATCTATCCGAACGACATTCTGATGCCTTCTGCTTGTGCTCCTGAGGGCTCCCTCTCTGTCCTCTGGTCTCCTCATCTATCAGTGAAGATAGTAATAAATAACATGATTAGTATTATCATGGGGAGCCCCCCTACACCTCAAATTTACACATTGATGTGCTAATCCTGGCCGACTCACAAGATGACTGCTTTGGGCGAGGGGACCTTCACAGAGATTATTATATTAGAATGGGTTTATGGGGTGGGCCTGCACCTATCTGATTAGTGCCCTTCTAAGAAAACATTAGAAGACGGCAAACTGGCGGACCCCTACAGAAACAGAAAGGTGCCACCTTCTAACACTGCCACATTATGGTTCAAATTGAATTTGGAGGATATACACCAACGAAAGAGGGTTTCATTCTGGGGGCTCTATGCTTCTCTGGCTTGACTGGAGTTAGCCAAACAAGTAGAGTAAAACTTTTGGGGAGTAGCTGGAGTTGGGATGGTGACATCTCTCCAGTGGAGAGGAGGACTAATTCATTCAAGTAAACACATGATGACAACGAATTAAATAACAGGGTTGCCTTTATTGATCACCTTCTGCATCCTGACCCTTTCGCACCATTTAATGTGACCTCACAGTCACCTTCAGATGAAAGATGCTCATTGTCATAGTTAGGTACGTATGTCAACTTGATGGTTGAGGGTTCGAGTTCTGGGCACATTTGTAGATAATTAGTAGTTGAGTTAGGCCCAGAGCAAACTTTCAGGGGATTGGCTAGTTGATGAGGAAAGCCCAACCCATGGTGGATGGAACCAGGCTCTGGACAGGTGAATAAAATACGGAGAGCTGATTGAGAAAGTTGGTATCCTTGTGTACACTTGGCCAGACACGCTGGTCTGACAAATAAGAATCGTCCCTCTTTAGGCCATTATGTAAAGATGGTGTGGCCAGTTCTCTCGGCCCTTTGGTGATGGTGTGAGCTCTCCTGCCAAGCTGGACTAAGAACTGTAATCAGACTATCGTAAGAGAATTAACCCCGTGTTCCCTCAAAGTCATTTGGTGGTGATTTTTTCAGAAACATGAAGGTGAACTGCAATACTCATCATACAGATAAGGAAATTGGAGCGCAAGAAAGCTCCAGACATGCCCAAGATCACACACACAGCCTAGAAAATAATCTTCTTCTCCCAAGCGTAGCTGAGAGAAGACCTTAAACAGGAGAAAGCACCCAGGAAAAGCACCAGGGTAGACCCCGATGGGGCCCCCGTTTTCCTACTTGGAAAACGTAGGGCTCCTAGCACTCACTAGCTCCAAGGCTATTGTGAGGAGGGACTGAGATGATGTGTGAGTCCAGCTCAAGAAACAGTAGCTACTGTGTGTGTGATCTTCCCCTTTAAAAGCAAAACTCAACCATGGAATACCACCTCCAACCCCACAACACACACACACACACACACACACACACACACACACACACACACACGCCAAATAAGAACCCAGGCCACAACCCTTATGGCTGGTGCCATTTGCAGGAGAAAAAAGCCACAGTAAATTTGGTCTCAAATCAAACAGACCCAACTTGGCTTCACAGGGCAGACACTCAAAGACGCACCGCTTAGGCTGCAGAATCTGCCCCTACCCGGCCAGTCTCCTTCCCAAGATCACTTGCCTTGGTTGTAGAAGACGTGGGCTCACAGTATAGAAACACAGTCTGGAGTTTGTATAATTCAGAAAGTGGACTATGCCAAGGCTGGGTGTGTGGAGGGGAGTGTGGGGGGCTGTTTCCCAGCATGCCTGATCAGACCCTTATTATCTCTCAACTTTCCAGCGGGCTCAGCTCACGAGTTCTGCCTGCACACAGGAACACAGCAGTTCTCTTACGAAACTGCCGGTCTGCCTTTCCTGCTCACTACAGAACTGATCTGGCCGCTGACATTCATCAGCCCCGGTGACCCAGAGCAGCGTGCGCCCGTGCGTGCCACTCACGTGTCCTTAGCCAGACCATGAGCTTCCTGGGAGCAGGACCGGACTTTTGCAGCCATGTGACCTGTAATAGCTGGTTCACAACTGGTTTCTCCAGTTTCCTTAGTGGGGTGTTGGGAGGATACAGGAAAAGCTAAACATGAGTCCCAGAACCTAAAAAAAAAAAAAAAAAAAATGCCTAATAAATATTAGTTTGTTGATTTTTGTTTTTATTTGTGTCCTTTGCACCTAACACAATACCAGACTCACAGGGGGAAAAAATAGAACAAAAATGGGCCGGCAAGATGACTTCGCATGTAAAAGCATCTTCATGCAAATTTGGTGGCCTGCATTTAATACCCAGAGTCCACATGGCGGAGGGATTTACAAAAGTTGTTTTCTGACCTATACATGCTCGCCATAGTATATACATGCCCTACTCTCTTTCTCTTTCTCTCTCCTTTTTTCTCTTTCTCAAATGAACACATATTTTTTTAATGGAAGAAATAAAATTGGAGAGGCCAAGTGATCATCAATCACCTCCTAGTTCCAGATTTCCATCAGTTAGCTATTGCCACGGCATGCTGTGTAACCAACAGCTCCTTAACGCAGGGAACTAACAAACTAAGTTACTCAGCAGAGGACAACAGGTCAGAAGGTCTCCCTCCCAGAAGATATCTACTCTGGGGCTCAGAAAAAGGGTCTATAAGGGAAGGGACCCTCATGGCGGCGGCCACAGTATGAAAGGAAGTCGAAACATAGTCTCTACGGTCACTTCTGTGTAGTTGCCATTGGTCCAATCAAGTCACGTGAGCAGTAGGGCAGGGACTTGTCTCTCCCTCTGGGGCAACAATAGGAGCATGGGTATACATTGCAGACCACTAATCCCGTCTACTCCAGGTTGTACCCCAAATCACCCAAAAGATATGTTCCCACCAGGTTCTTGGTGGGGGAGATCTCCACTACAAAGTGAAATATATTCTAAAGTACTTTGCAAGTATAAAATATGAAGTGTAAACAAACAGACAGTAATTCCTTTCTCTGCCCTCTGCAGTTAGGGATGTTTGCACAAATCCTTCCTAGCAGGGTGTTTCAGCTCAAGAAGCTGAAAATTGAGCTGACAACGTGTTGTTTACGAGTGAATTCCAGGCTCCGGGAGTGAGAAGAAACATAGTTCAAACCCACGGATTGTTTTCCTGGTGTGGATGAGCCTTCATCTCCTCCTGACAATACTCCTTGTTTTGAACTAACGACACTCTCACCATCAACACAGCCCCTCCTCCCAATTTTGCTTCTCCAGTGCCTCGGGCTGATGGGACAGAGGCTGAGCCCAGGCTCCGGGCATGTGCTGAGCTTGAGCCTCTTGGGCCGCCCTGGGGGTAGTGGACCGTGCCGGACAGAAGGCAGAGGAAGCAGAGCTGCCGCGGGGTGTCGGCGGGTGTGGAAGGAAGTCTGTACTTGCAGCAGCAGAGGCTGTTTACCTCAAAGTCTATGTTTTTCAAGGAAATGGAGACCAGGAGAGGAAAAACGCCCCGGTGAAACATTTCCATGAATTTATGCTGTTCATCTGGAGTGTTTCAAGCCCAGGGGGACTCTGGGGCTGGCTTGGTCAGAACGAGGCTACCCTGCTTCGGACTGGGCAGACTCCGCAGCCACCTGGTAACTGGCAGGCTGGATGTGCAGTGGGGAAATGTCAACTAGGCCTGGAGGTGATTGGTGCCACCCCAAGCGCAGAAGGGACTAAGGAGAGATGTGTGTGCCACACACGCACAGTCACAATATACACATATAGCCACATGTACATATACACACACACATATGCACATATAACCACACATACACCACATAACCAAACACATCTACACATAACCACACACACACATATACACATATAGCCACACATACATATACACATAACCGCACACACACACATACACACATACACACACATAACCCCACACACACATATACACATATAGCCACACACACATATACACATAACCGCACACACACACATACACACACATAACCCCACACACACATATACACATATAGCCACACACACACACGTACATACATAACCGCACACACATAACCCCACACACACATGTACACATAACTACACACACACATAACCACACACTCATAACCACACACATACATACATACATAACCACACACACATACACACATAACCACACACACATACATACATACATAACCACACACACATACATACATATACACATATAAACACTCGCACACATACATAACCACAGACACATACATATACACACATAACCGCACACACACACATACACACATACACACACATAACCCCACACACACATATACACATATAGCCACACACACATATACACATAACCGCACACACACACATACACACACATAACCCCACACACACATATACACATATAGCCACACACACACACGTACATACATAACCGCACACACATAACCCCACACACATACATGTACACATAACTACACACACACATAACCACACACTCATAACCACACACATACATACATACATAACCACACACACATACACACATAACCACACACACATACATACATACATAACCACACACACATACATACATATACACATATAAACACTCGCACACATACATAACCACAGACACATACATATACACACATAAACACACGCACACACACCCATCACGTTCAGACTCATCTCTCATCAGAGGCATACACGGGGACACAGGAGATGCACCTAAACCCAGGGGTACCCCATAGGTACTAAAACATCCCTGCGCCTCAATTCCTGTTTTTTACCATGTGGCTGAAAGCAGGGACCTTGCAGGGCTGCTGTGGAGAGGGACTGAAAAAACGAAGATAATACGATCATTTTATTTCCTTCCTCAGCAGGCAAAGCAGGGACGCCGACACAGGCATTCTTCAGCATAGTATTCTCTGGCTGGAAGGTTCTCTGGAAGAGGAAGAGGTGCTAGGAAGCTCTGAACGAGGCCGAGGATCCACAGGTTCATGTACCAGAGGGTGGGGGCAGAGGAGAGACGGTTCCCCGGGCTCGACCTCTTATGAACAGCAGTAGCATCTTTGCATTGGACCTGCATATACTTTGGACCATCTCTAGACGGCTGGTAATACCTAATGCAATGTAGGGGCTGTGGAATTAGTTGCTGTACTGTATTGCTTTAAAAAAATACCAAGAAAAAAGCCTGTACATGTTTGGTTCAGATGCACTTTATTTCTCCAGTTCACAGTTGGTGGAATCAGAGTATGTAGAAACCTCAGACCAGAGAGCAGAGGAACTTCCCTAGCAGGACTCTGCACCAACTTCTGTTTACCTGTCACCTGCTCTAACTGGTCTTCCTGCCTGTCTTTAACCAATCTCTATGGCCAACCAGCTCTTTCCTTGGAGTTGAGGGTGTGATTACAGCTTCCCTCTGCTGACCCATATTAGTGGGCAGGGTCTTACCTAGAGAATCTAGGGCAGGGCACAAGGGCAGGGTCTTTTTTTTTTTTTAATTTTTTTACTATTATTTATTTAATTGTGTATGTATGGTGTGCGCCTGTGTGCATGTATGTCTGTGTGTGTGTAGAATCACGGGCGAATTTGGGAACCACCACGGACGCCTCCACCTCCTCCTTGTTTACTCTGCCCGGGATTCACAGGCTCCGCCCTACCAGGACCAGAAGCGCTAGGCCGCCCCCGCTTCCACCCGGCGTCTATACATGGGGTCTAGGATCCGAACTCAGGACCTTCTGCCTGCAAGGCAGAGGCTTAACCCCTGAGCCACCTCTCCAGCCCTCTTTTTTTTTTTTTTCTTCTGTGTTCTTCTGGAAAAAAAAAAAATCCCAGAAGTGGGCAGCAAGGAGTCCCTCCACCAGACCCACCCAGCCTGGGGCAGTGACAGCAAGGGACCCGCCAGATCATCCCGGCGGCCCGGCCCGTAGTAGGACCTGGGCCCCGGGGAGCACAGCTGCTTGTGGGCAAAGCTCCGTGACTTCCCCAAGCAGAGACAGGTTCCGTCCCTATCCCGGGGGGCATCTTGGTGCTGGTTGGTGGCAAATCTCAGGTCTTGCAGACAGCAAGAGAGACACAGAGGACAAAGTAGGGCTGAAGAGAAAGCCAAACTGGAGAGCAGAGCAGGGGCCTTTCAACACCCACCCACTCACATCTCTCCCTTGAATCCAGCCAAAGGCTTTTACATCTTTATTTTGTTCTTTTTTTTTTTTTTTCATCTGCAGTGGCGCGGGGGACTTAGATCGTTTGCATTGCAAATGTTTATTCATGCTTTACTTTAGACCTACAAAACTCATTTAGAGCACCCCACATTCCACCGAGCCCCCCAAAAATTTTGAAGCCTCTCTTCATGGAGGCCAAGTCCTCATCACACTAATATGGTGCAGTGGGATTTGTGTGGAAGGGTGTCCTGAGAGAGAGAAAAAGCGAACCGCGAAGGGGTTCGAGATATTAAGCTGTTGTTTCAGTGTTTGAAAGGTTGGGTAGTTTCCATGGTAACTGGTAAGTTTGCTTCTTTGTTCGCTCCAGTTTTCTGGAGATGCCAAGGCAGCTCTCCTAGCTTATCGAGTAGGTTTGGATTAGAGTCCCAGGGTCCAGGCGTGGGAAGGGAACAAGCCCCAGCCCCACCTTGGGAATGAGCTTCCTCCTCCGACCTGTGGAGGTGATTACGGTATGCACATCCCAAGGAGATGAAAGTCAGAGCCTGAACAAGCCCCTGTAAGACCGGGCGTGACAATTCGTCTCCATGACAACCTGACCCCTGGGAGGTGGGGCCCTGTGCACACCTCTAAGAGATTCTCTAGGTAAGGCCTCTTTATCAAGGCCTCTCTCACCTGTGGGAGACTGTCTGACTGTATGATTGATGTGGGAAGAACCAGCCCCTAGTGGGCAGGACCGTGCCCTAGCCAGGTGGATAAAGATGGAGAGAAATGACTGAGCATTGGCAGGCCGGCGACTGAGCAGGACCGTGACACTCTGTCCTTGCTGTGTGTGCGATGCGACCTGTCCCTCCGCTCCTGCTGCCGAGACCCTCCTGCTATGATGGATTCTAATACAACTCCTTGCTCCTCTAAGCTATTGGGGTTCGCTATTTATTACAGCAATGAGTTTTGAAACAAAAAGAGCCTTTGAGAATGGAAATTGTCTCTATTACCTTAATGGACATATGGTCATTGAAGGGTGGGTCCATCCCTTAGACTGTATAAAATGGAAACCAAAAACCAAGCGAGGCACTAGAATGCATGCATTGACGCGCTCTGCGTTCCGACTGTGGATGCGGCTGCAGTGTGACCGGCTGCTTTAAGCTCTGTGGCATCGTTTTCCCTGCCACCATGGACTCTCCCTTGTACTGTAAGCTGAAATAAACCCTCTCTCCCTTCAGTTGCTTTCATCGGGATATTTTATCACCACAAATCATGGAATCACACAGTATGGTATATGTACATGGTTTGTGTGTGTTTGGCTTCCTTTCCATACATGATGTTTTCAAGATTCACCAACATCGTAGCATGTGTCGGTACTTAGTTCTTCAGGGCTAAGTGATGGTTTGCTGCGGGGATAGACAGGCTGCGTTTGTGCTTTCGTGAGCTGATGGGCATTTGGGTGGCTTCCACCTTCTGGTGCATGCAAAGCAAGTGTTCTAGCAGTGAGTTACACCCCAAGCCCTATTTCCTTGACATTTAAAAAGGAAACTATAGCAAAACATAGTTACTCTTTTGACCATGGTTAAACATGTAGCTCTCAGTAGCGTACATTCCCCCTAGCTGGACGACGAAGCCACCCATCTGCAGAAGTGTTTGTTGTAAAAATGAAAACGTGTATGGATCCGATAATTGCCCATTCCCTGCCCGTGCAGCCAAGCATTCTCTTTTCTGTGTTTATGAATTTGACGACTCACAAACTCGGTAGAAGTGCAGTGATGTAGTGTTGTGATTCGCCCTCAGCTTAAGGCTCACAAGACCAATCCACGTCATAGCCTGCATCAGAATGTTTTAATTTTTAAAGGCTAAATAATATCCCACTGTGTGCATCCACAAACATTACACATTTGCTTATCCTTCCACCCAGTAACAGACACTTGAGTTCATAAAAATTGCATCTTGGATATTTCAAATAATATTCCTATGAACCTGGAGGTACAGATATTTACTCAAATTTCCCCCTTTGACTCTGTGGGGTACATATACAAAAGAGAAATTGCTAGATGATGTGGTAATTTCATTTTCAATTTTGTTTCTTTTACAAAGTAACATGTTGTTTCTAGCCATTTCAAATTGTCCTCATGGATTTTCTTTATTGAAGAAAATTTTTATTTTGTGTCCTGGTGTAATGGTTACTCTTACCTATTGCTGTGAGAGAACACTTAAAGTCCAACAACTTAAGGGAGAAAAGGAAATTTATTTGGCTTATGGTTTCAGAGGGGAGAAATAGTCTTTCATGGTCGAGGTGGCATAGCTGGTAGAAGATGGAGTCAGGCTAAGTCACTCCCATCCATGAAGCTGATGGCTGAAGGTGGGATTCCTGGAGAGTCTCTCCCCTCCCTTCCCCTCCCCTCCCCTATCTCTCTCCTCCCCTGTCTCTCTCCTCCCCTCCCCTGTCTCTTCCCTCCCCTCCCTTCACCTTCCCTCCCTTCCTCTCTTTTCAGTCTCCTGTAGTTCCTTTTACCTGGTCCACTACTGGGAGGTTCCAATGAGATCTAAGAGGTTCCAATTGATCTAGGGCTGGTCTTTGTATTCTAAATGTGTTGATCCAGATAATCTCTTCAGGTGGTCTCAGGTAATCTCAGGATTAACTATCACACCTGGTTTTAACATGAAGATTTCTTTTCATTCAATTCTAAGTGCTTTCTAGATTTTCATTATATGCTTGTAAAGATAGAAAAATTTTAAAAAAAGAGTAGAAAAACCACATTATGATTTCTTCATAGACCTATTTACTATTGGAAATAGACTTTAAAAATTCCCAGGCTGGTGACATAGCTAGGTGGTAGTGTCTGCCCAGCACGTACAAAGCTCTCGGTCCAACACCCGGCACCTCCGCAAACAAAAATTCAAAGTCTTGGTTTGGGAATTATTCTCTATCCACTGTACTGTCAAACAACATGATCAACATCTTAAAAAAAAAAAAAAACTCTAGCTAAGATTTACCCTATGTGCTGATATTTACCCAAACTTGATTTTCTGCTTATCTTATTAAAAATTTGTTATTAATTTTATGAAAAAACAACTTGTTGTATGTAAAATTACATATGCTAGCACATGATATGTTGTTAACTTGTGATTAAACTATTAATATTTGATGTCCTTAAGGTGACTTCTCTAATTGCTAATACAATTTTCTATGTACAAAAGATCACACTTGTTATTAGCTGTATAGTTCAAATCTGCTATAGTTGACTTATTTTTCAATTATCAAGAAAACTGCGCCAAAATCTTTGGGACCAGAGAGATGGTTCAGGGAACAAATGTGCTTGTGCATAAACCTGGTGGCCCGTTTGAAGTCCAGAGCCTGTGGAGGAAGGAGAGAATTGATTTCTGAAAGTTTTATCCTCTAACTTCATGCATGCTGCCTATGGACACTTCTTCCCTCCTCTCTCTCCCAAAATAAGTAAGTAAAAATTTAAAATCTCTACAGTACTTGTCAGTTTTATTGAACAAGTTCGTTTCTGCCAAAAGCTTGCAAAACAGTTCCTTTAAAGATAGAGATGTCATTGTCCAATATTTTCAAATGTTCTGATTCAGAGTTCTGAACATCATAGCTCTCCTACCTTACACCAGCTAGCTCTTCCGATAGAAAACTGAGAGTCGAAGAGGCACATGCTGACTTCCTACCCAGCTGCTAGTCGTGACCTAATAGCATAGGCCCAGCAGTATTTGCAAGGCTGAGTTAAAGGACTTCCCTTGTTCAAACATCTGTGTCCAGACTTTCCTTCAAGAGTCCTTCAAGATAGGAGTTAGCTAGCTATTGACTCAGTGCCCATTTTCCTGGTTTGTTTAAGGTGGTTCTGACCTTGAGGCAGAGTTAGAAGGTGTTGGCTACTGAAGGCTGTTGGATCACATGTCACTGTTGAAGACCCAAGACTTTGGCGCAGCAGAGAAGTGACGAGATGAGAGCAAAGGCCTCACTTCCTGTGGTGCTAGAGAACTTTGTGATCCGTCCAGCTGCACTGGAGAGAAGCACTTCAGACTGGAGCTGTGAGCATGTCTCAAGAAAGACTCAAGCTCTGATAGAACCACAGGAGTCCCAGAAGAGAAGGAGCAAGAAGAAGAGCTTCTCTCCACTTGGGGTGGGGTGGGGGGATAATGAGTGGATGTTCACAGAGAACAGAGGCCAAATACCAACCTCTCCCATGCTTAGCTGCCCCCAGCATCCCTAGAGGTTACCAAGGTTGCATTTGCCTCAATGCCACAGACACTCCAGGTGGACCCAACCAGGAAATGTACCAGAAACTCCCAGGCCTGGCCTGGTAGAGGCCTAGAATCCTGTCCTTCAGTTTGGCAGAGCCAGCGCCAGATGATTGGACTCTGGAAACTGATTTCGTAGGGGATGAAAAGTGGATGCTGCATCAGGGCTGTGTACTTTTAACAGAGAAAGGGAGTGGTGATTCCCAAGAACCACCATGAGCTAGTTCAAATACACAGAAGCAGCTGTCCAACTGGCTGGTTTCTCCTGCGGTATTAAGTCCATATCCTGTGGGAATGTTTCCAGCTGCCTTCCATGTGCTGGCAATTGTGCTAGAAGATTCCACCATTTCATTCACTCATGCTGTCACCTTATTTAAAAAAAAAAAAAGGTGTGTTCCTACTTCTCCAGTAGACACACTGGAACAGAGAGGGGGGCACCTACCAAAATGCCAAGAATGCCGGATTCAGAACTTTGGGTAAGTGTCACAGCCTCTTGGTTCTCTCAGGAGAAGGAAAATAAAGGTGTGTGAGACAGTGAGGTCTGCCCCGTGAGCAAGCTTGGGCAAGATGTCCAAGGCGAACCTCATAGAGGCACGGCAGGACCCATGCGTGGCAACTAAGAGCAAACGGATTCCAGTCTAGTCACAAAGTGAGAACCAGTCACAATGAAATGTGCTGAACAGCCTCTTAATTAGAACACTGGCTAATTAATGAAACTATGGAGTCACTATGGGCAGCTCTTGAAAATGAAAGAATTTAACTTAAGAAGAGAAATACTCACTATAAAAAGTAAAAAAGAGCCCCAAACAGAGTGGACACTTGGCTTCCCTTACATATCCTGTACAGATCTATCCATGGAGACAGAAAGTAGGTTTAGATTTGCAGAGGGCTGGGAGCGAGCGACAGTGAGCTACGGGGACTTGGGGAGGAATGAAGAACATGTCCTGAAACTACGAGGTCGGAATGTGACTCAGTGGCGAAGCACTTGCCTAGCATGTGAGACCCTCTGCTCAGTCCCCAGCACGAGCACAAGCAATGAGATCTCAAGTGAGATGGTGGTAATGGTCATGACTGTATCAATAACCACGCAGGATGCATGAATTATATATCTCAAGAACAAACAGAGGCAGAAAGACTGTGATGTATGTATATATATACAGTATGTAATATATAATTGTATAGATCAATGACTGTTAACAATTTAAAAAAACACTGTGTGAAAATTCCAAGGTCTTCATCTTGGCATCCAATGGTCAGAAAAACTTCTGGAAAGGAATATGAAGTAATAACTAATAATAATGTAGTTTATAAAGTAGCGCATGACTTGATAATGTGTTTCTCTGTATTTTGTATGGGGGGTGCATGAGTGTACATTGGTTTACATGTGTGTAGATGCATGCGAGTACACATGCATACAGAGGCCAGAGGTTGAGAACAGAATCATCACCAATTGTTCTTGTACCTTGTTCTTTTTTTTGAGAGGAATGCTATGGAACCCAGAACTCACGGACAGGGCTAGTCTGACTTTCTCACTGCCTTGCTTTGGGGATTCCTCGTCTCCATCTTCTGAGACTGGAATTACAGGTGGGCTAGCATATCCACCTAGCACTTGCCGTGGGATCTAGGAATCTGAATTCCAATCTCTGCTTACACAGTTAAGTGCCTTAACTGTTGAGCCATTTCTCAAGCCCTGTGATTTAAATTTTTTTTAAAGACGGGATCTCTTGTAGCAAAAGCTGGCCTGAAGCTCGTCATGTAGCCAAAATGAGCACCTGCTTCTCTTGTCTCTACTCCCAGGAGTTGAGATTTCAGGAGCGTGCTACCATAGCAAACTGATAGCACCATTTTCTTATTATTTTATTTTTCTAGTTTTACAAGCATATTGATTACTTATCCCTGCTTCCTTCTATTCCCCTTCCCTCCCAATCCCTTTCCTTCCCTTCATCAATCCATCCCACTCCCTCCCACCCTCCTGCCTGTCTGCTTCTATGGACCCCAAAGTTCCCTCTGACTCGTCTACTCTTGTGATATACCAAGTTGCCTTCCTTCCGGCCGCCCTACTGATAGCACCAATTTTATACAGTAAATGGCATTTCTTTTAGACTCAGAAAAAATACTTTTGGAAAACCAAGAAAGGGCTAACTATTGACAAGCTTTCTACTGTTGAAAAAATTCCAAAAAATTTAGAATTGTTAGATATTAATGTTCAGAGGAATTTAACATATATGACTTAGTACTTTTAACTACTCTTGATAATTGTCTATTAGGGGGTTGTATGTGGATGTGGATGTGCTCATGCACATGGATGCATACTCATGCGGAAGCCGGAAATGGACTTTTGGGTGTCTTCCTCAATCGCTCTCCACCTGTCTTTTGTTTGTTTGTTTGTTTGTTTGTTTGTTTGTTTGTTTGTTTGTTTGTTTGTTTTGTATGTGTAGGTGTGTACGGGTATGTGTAAAAGAGGGCATTGTGTGTGTTTGTGGAGCCCCAAAGGTGACTTCAGGAATTATGCTGAATGCTCTACTCCCTTTTTGCTTTGCTCTGAGGCTTCCCAGACTCCACTTTCCAGGGCTGGAAGTGCAGGCTGCCACCATTTCTGCCTGGCATTTTTATGTGGGATCTGGAATGTATACTTGGGTCCTTTTGCATGCAAGGCAAAGATTTAATCCCTGAGTCATCTCTCCAGTGCCTCCTCCTAGGTTTTTGAGATCAGGACTGTCATGGTTAGGCACAGGTGTCAACTTGACAGTTGAGGGTTTGAGCTCTGGGCGCATTTGTAAGAATTAGTGGTTGACGGGGCTGGAGAGGTGGCTCAGGGGTTAAGCCTCCGCCTTGCAGGCGGAAGGTCCTGAGCTCGGATCCCAGATCCCACGTATAGACGCCAGGCGGAAGCGGGGGCAGCCTGCGTTTCTGGTCCTGGTAGGGCGGAGCCTGTGAATCCCGGGGCAGAAGGAGGTGGAGGCGTCCATGGTGGTTCGCGAATTCGTCCGTGGTTCTACACACACACAGACACACACACACACACACACACACACACACACACACACACACGCGGGCACATACACACGCACGTGCGCACAGTTGAATAAATAATAATAATAAAAAAAAAAGAGTTTAAAAAAAAAAAAAAAAAAAAAAGAATTAGTGGTTGAGTTGAGCCCAGAGCGAACCTGCAGGAGATTGTCTAGCTGATGGGGAAGGTCCAACCCATGGTGGGTGGGACTAGGCCCTGTAATAAAATAACGAGAGTTGATTGGGAAGGTCGGCATCCTTCTGCACGCTGGTCAGACATGAGGTTTGGCAAGTAAGGATCGTCCCTCTCTCAGCTATTGTGTAGAGATGGTGTGGCCAGTTCCCTCTGCCCTGGTGTTGGTGCATGCTCTCCAGTCAAGCTGGACTATGAATTGTAACCAGTTCCCTTCAGCCATTTGATGGTGATTTAATAGTAGCCATGCAGGCGGACTGCAACAGGGTCTCTCACTTAAGCTGGAAGTCACCTATTCAACTAAACTGGCTTTTTTCTGAGTTCTAAGGACCTCCATTTTCCCAGCATTGGGGTTACAGGTGCCAGCTGCCACACACCCAGCTTTTTGTGCGGGTGCTTGGGATTTGAACTCAGGTCCTTGAGTGCACAGCAAACACTTTACCATCTCTCCCACCTCTCCCCTCACTCTTATTTTTTGGATGTTGTTTGTTTTAATTTTGTTTGTTTGATACAGGGTCTTGTCCAGTCCAGGTTGGTCTTGAGTTTCTGTGTGCTGGGATTACAGGCATTGGGTACTTTATTGTTGTCCTTGTTGTTTTAGAATTTTTTGTTTTCAGAACCCAGGTTCTCCTCCTGCGTGATAAGCATGTGATTAACCTTCGAGTTGTAGTTGCAACCCATTTCCTTGAATAATCTACTATCTGAAATCTTGATGATATCATCCGTCTGGAAGAAGAAAACACACCTTTCTTGCAAAATGCAGTAACTAAAAAGAAAAATTGCAATTTATGGAAATGCTGAGACTTAAAAGGGGGAATGAAATTAGTTTAAAAGCAAATGCTACACATTTCTCCAAAGCCAAGACCAGAAGACTTATGTTCTAAAAAAATGCTCAAGAAATGATCTTATTGGAAGAGACTAGATGTAGGTTTTCCCTGTGGTCTTTGTAAAAAATGGAAATAAAATTCAAAGATGTGACATTTGAAATACTATCTGTGAGTCAGTTCGGATCCACAGAACATAAAGGATTCATAAAAGGGAAATTGCCTTTTTTTTTTTTTTCAACTGGGTTCAAGAACTGTCAAAGAAGTGGGAGGCTGGGCAGGCTGGGACTGTGAGTCAGTTAGAGTGTTGGGGTGTGGCTCTGCCTTGTGGGCTGGCTCCTCCCACTCCCCCACAGAGGGTGGAGGGCGTTGGGAAAAGAGCAACACCAAGCTATAAAAAGCTTTGTTTTAATTCCTTCTAAGGCATCCTGAGTCATTGGGTGTTCCAGCACCCCAAAGTTCAGCTCAAATCGGAAATGTCTGGGGGGTGTGTGTGTGTGTGTGTGTGTGTGTGTGTGTTCCCTAAACCACAGCTGCTGACAAACCAGATCCCAATCAGTCTGGACTGAATCTTTAGATAGGCCCAGTGGTAGCTTCCTATTTCCGCTCTGAGAGGGAAATGGAAGTCACTTAATTATCACTTTTTCTGACCCAATATTGCGTCACGGAGTAGCCCTCCCCACCACCTCTAAGGCTGCGCTTCAGAGAATGCTCAAGTTGCATCTCTAAGGACAGAGTTCTCCTGTGGGATTTTGCCTCCCACTCTTTACACTTCAATTTCGATCAATTTAAAACACCAGGGGATGCCAAACCGGTTTGGTCAGAATCCTAGAAAGCCTTGGGCACGCGTGCCAGTCCAATCACCTTATTCTACTGGGCAGGAATCACAGACCCAGAGAGGGTCTGGAACCTGCCCAAGGCAACGCCAGGACAGAAGTAGGCAAGGCCCAGAGAAGAGCTCAGCCACCCAGCCCTGCCTCTGTGCCCCACCCTGGGCTCCTTTAATCCCCCCAGTGCCTGAAGCCACGGGGCCACAGCAGTGAGCACCCATCACTTCTGCTTGAGTGCAGTGGGAGAGGAGGGGAGAGTCTGGCTTAGAACCTTCTGGAAATGGCGCTGAGAGGGAGTGGTGGGCGGGGAGTGGGAGAGTGAATCTAGGAATCTGTCTGGCAGCACTGGGGGAAAATTTCAGAGTGAGGGTTCTGAGTGTCTGGATGGAAGCCACATCCCACCTCCGCCCCACCTCCGTCCTCAGTGTCTTCCATCTTAAGGTGGAGCAGCTTGCTTCTGCAACTTAGCCGGCTACCAGGTTGGCCTTGAACTCACGGCGTAGCCCAGGGTGATCTTAAACTCCTGATCCTCCACCCCTTCAAGGGCTGGGGTGACACGTGTGTGCCACCTCCCAGTCTGGGACTCAAAACTCAGGGCGCTTAAATCTTCCATTTTTACAGCGCAACTCATTTTAGACCACAGCTTTACCTACACTGGGCACGGGGGTAAAACAAGACCATGAGTTTGGGAATGATGTCTCTGGTTACTTCGGGACCTTCACCTTCAACTTGCTGTTCTGCAGAGGTTAGGGGGTGCTCCACTTGGGTGCAGGTATGTCTGGGCAGGGCATAAGGGATTGGAAGCTACGCACAGTTCGCAGTTAGAGATGAAAGGCTGCAGAAATGTTTATTGAATACAGCGCCAGGTTTATAAATAAAACTTATTTACAATTTCCATAGAGTTGGTCCCCCAATCCGAGAGATGGTTCAATCTCCACAACAACTTATCTCAAAATTTACAGAAACCTTCAAATACATCTCCTTTTCCAGTAGCCACAGCAAAGGGTAACTTCGGTCAACAAAAGAGCAACCACCGTCTTGGCTACAGAAGTATTGAATGAGCATTGTAATAGACTTGGAGAAAGCACATGCCATCCATGCCACTACCTTCTCATTCGGAGGGATCGACAGCAAAGAATTACAGGACAACTTCCAAGGGATTAAAAAAAAAAAGTAGCTGACAGCTGAGGGAATCAGTAAAGACACATCAGTGGGAATCTAGTCACTGCCAAAGGGACATCTGGATTTGCAATGAATAATTCAGATGGTTAAAACTATTTAACTAAAAGGAGACTTGACCAAATTTACATTCTTTGTTCAGGAAGCAGCTCCCGGGATGCCGCGGGCTAGTGGTGTGGTATTCCTCTAGTGTGACAGCGACCACAGGCCTACGGGACAGCCGCTTGTCACAATATTGTTACAGGTACAGCCCGACATGCACTTAGAAAGAGAATATAAAAATATGTACAGATGCTCGTCTTCAATGTGTTTTAAGTTGCCAAAAGACACCAATTAGTGTGCAAAAAAAAAAAAAAAAAAATTGCCAACCCCCCCCCCAAAAACAAAACAAAACAAAATCCAGAAAAAAGCCTTCCCTGGCAACTGTGCCTGAAAGCCCGCGTGAAGCATCAAGATCGCTCACCCCCTTCACAACTACCCTGAGCAGGTGGGTCTGCTAGGGACCATTTCACCCTCTCAGGCTAAAGCGAGATGCCAAGTAGAGTCACTTTACATATATATATATAAATACATGTATTTACTTATAGTGAGAGTTGAGGGGCTTTACAGGAAGGTGCTGTCCTACTTCAAGACTGCCATGACACCCAGCTCCTTCCCCTCATGCCACCCCCTGGGCAGGCAGTGCTTCTGAATGCCAGGGAGGAGGGGAGCGATACTGCAGAGGTGGGACTCTGCCTCCCCACCACCCCAAAGCTCAGCGGGGCATTCCCTGGGGGAAAGGGGGAGTAGGGTTTTCTGGTTCCCACAGGATCTTGTCCACACAAGACTCCTGTTTCAAAGGTAGTCTTTTTAGGGACAGGTTGTGGGACCACAAAAAACGGGAGTCCACCCGGCTTCTAGAAAGACTTGGTGAAAGGGTAACATGGGAGGTAAGCTTTTAAAAATAAAGTCACCCCCAACCCCTTTTCGAAACTACCTTTTCAAGCGCCAGGCTGAATCAGCAGGGCAATCTGATCCCCTCAAGACACGTGGGGGCCATTCACGTACTCAAGCCTGGAGCCCGCAGTAGTGTCTCACAGAAAAGAAACCCCAGGCATCTCCTGGGTTCCTTACAGAATCAGGGGTTACAAAAGCCAACCCTTTGCTCACCTCGTCAACTACCCAGTCCAAGGACTGGAGGCAGAAGCACATGGGTCTCCTCTCCACGGCTCTGACCCGCCCCTCCGGCAGAACAATCTAAGGAGCTACCTAACGCCAGAAAGGCAGGGAGTAGGAGAGGGAGAAGCCAAGGGTCTCTCTGAATCAGACCCCCACACACCTGCCAAGGGCTTCTCACGGCCTGCTACCACTTCCTGGTACTAACACTCAAAACCCGCTGCTCCTTGCTGGCCTGAAAAAATGTTCTTCCAAGTCGGCAGTCCAAAAAACAAACTCCATACTGAATGTCATATGGTTCCAAAAGGGGCTTTTTAAATGGACCAGTACCAGCATGTCTGAGTTTTGGTTACAGGTTTATAATTAGACATGAAATTTGCTCTGGGCTTAGCATTAGTCCCACTTGGGGTAAGATAAAAAGCAATCAATTTAACTTTAAAAAAAAGAGGGGGGGAGATAAAGAGGCTAAGGTTAAATGCAATCATAAATTAAAGCTGAATCAAAGATGACTGGTAGTCTTTTAGGCAGGAAGAGACTGGTTTGGAAAAGGAGTACTACTGCTCCTACCACACACAGTGAGGATTGGATTACAGACACACTAAATCATGTCTCTTGCACAGATGGTCTCAGAGTAGTTACAGAAAACAGGTAATCAGCAGTACAATTGAGAAGAACCCCTAAATACATGCTTGAGAAAGTGGTTTTTTTCCTTCATTTAGAGCTTTACTGCCCAAATCAAGTTACCATAGTTAGTCTTTCCCCACCCACCCACCCTCCCACCCGAGAGAAAATGCAACTAGTTACATGGCCTAATGACAAAGCAATCGGTATCTGGCCATTTTTTAGGCGGGGTCCGAGGCCCGGAGGTTGGAGCTGGGAACTCGGGAGGGAACCCCGACCCTGGGTTGTGGGTACTTAAATGTACACTGGCCTCCCCTCCAACTGCCTTGTCCCCATTTAGATCTCAGCTTTACAAAGCATTTAACACCACTTTAAGTTAATGGTCTTTTTATTGGAAAAAAAAAAAATAAAAGACTAGCATTTACAACTTGGAATGGACGTAAATTGTGATCTCTTGAACAGCAATGGTGACGGTTGTGCTGCAGTCCACAGCCACAGCCTATCTGCTGGCTCCAAGTCACGGTTCAGAGGTTTTAAAAACAGAGAGTCCAAAGATGCTCCCTTGGTAAAGGTTTCGTATTTAAAAATTTGTGTGAGCAGTGACAGCCCCACATCCACCTCGCTCTATAACCATGCACACAGCACTAAACCGGCACGCTCAGGGCTCGCCGCCCGGGCTGTCACTGTCACCGTGGGCTCGGAGCACAAGGAGTATGAGAGGACCACCCTACTGTTGGGGCTGTGTCAAGTTCCTTCACACATCAACTGCACATCATCCTGAGGTAAACCAATTATAAACGTGCTTGTTTTTAGTAAACTGGCTGTAATCTATACCATCAAATCCAACTAGAACTCAGCTGAACAGGTTTTGAATTTGTTTCCCATTGGTCGATTTTAATACGGAGCCTGACTGCTCGCCAAGCTGCATGCACGAACAACTGGCCAGCCCAAACAGGGTACTGACCATTAGCAAATGGAACTTTAAGGAGTCCACTAAGTGCTTCCTTATTAAGGTAGTACAAGTATTTTATATTGTAAAACGGATGTGTAGCTTTATCTTTAGGGGACAGGACCACCAACCAATACATGCAGATTTTGTGTGTGGACAGAAGATACTTTTGACATTCAGTTTTGCTATATAGAAACAGAATGAATAAATGAACTTTTCTTTTTCTTTTCTTTTTTTTTTTTTTTTGCAAGAGGTAAGTAAAAGATTCAATTTGATTCTTCTAGGGGGGAAAAGTAGTTGAAAGTAGGTCTTCATTTTGCAGTCATCATCTGTACGAATTCTGAAAAGACAAATAATCATCACTGGGATTATCGCCAGAAGTCGAAGCATGGAACACAACTACTGGGCACAATACAGAACAGTCAACTCGTACCCTAAGGGCAGGGCCGGCATCAGTGAGACTAAAGAACTCAGCATCTTACCTTCATAGTTGACTTGACCGTCTCCGTCGATATCTGCTTCTCTGATCATTTCGTCTACTTCTTCATCTGTTAGTTTTTCTCCTAAGTTTGTCATGACGTGGCGCAGTTCTGCCGCACTGATGTAACCATTTCCATCCTATGAACATTCAGCGATGGTTAGGGTCAGGAAATGGCTGGCAGTGGTTCATGGTGAGCAAGCGCTTCTCACCGAGCTTCGCCCATCAAGCATTCAATTTTGCTCTCACCAGCATTTCCAGATCCCACTAGTCACCAAATACGGAAAATGGGTTGGTGGGAGGCTTTCAAAAGTGACAACAGTATCGGTCAAGACAGCCGATTTGGCATTCCTCACTGTTGCCCGTGCCCTGCCTCTATCACCATGTGGCTACCAAGCATCAGGGTTCTGCAGGTGAGATGAGCGCCTTAGACTGTCGGGCTAACCAAGCAACACCTCCAGTTCTCAGACCGTTCAAAGGTCCCAACCTCAAAAGCAGGCGAAAGATTACCTTGTCAAAGACTCGGAATGCCTCGCGGATTTCTTCTTCACTATCTGTGTCTTTCATTTTTCTAGCCATCATAGTCAAAAATTCTGGGAAATCGATGGTGCCGTTCCCTCAAATTAAAAAAGAAAATGTTCACATAAGAGACGTGTTGTGTTAACGCTGCAGAGGCGCAGCAGTTTTGGAGCAGGCACTGGCAGGACAATGACAGGGAGCATCCGGTCAACCTGCTGCAGAGCAAGATGCTCCAGGAGACTACTGCAGCCTCCTGCAGCGTTCACAGACGCAGAGGCACCGGCACGCCTGCACCACCACCTCACTGGCCTGCACGAGGGTTGCGCTCCCCGCAGGGCAGCTGCAGTGTTCCCCTCCCGAAGGACGCACTCGTGACTGCCTGCCTGCCCTGAGCTAGAAGACCTGGGCAGAAGACGCTTCCGGGGAGAAGAAAGCGGGAAAACGACCTCCCGCATCATGGCCCATCACTGGCTTTCCATAAGGCAAGTCAACTCATTACTTTTTTCATCATTTCTTGGGGGGGGGTAGGGGATGGTAGAGGATATACAGACTGAACATATGCTAAGCATACACTCTTACTTCTAAGTCCCCAACTCTGTGTGTGAATTTGCTACGAATGGAAACATTCGGAACCCATTGCAGAATGATGCCGAGAAGTTGAGCTTAAATTCATGACGTCTCTGTCAACCTAATCAGACCAGGGCACCTCAGACACTGCACTGACTTCACAGCGCTCCATGGCGGCTTGTATTAGGAGTACAGATTTCATACAGACAGGATGCAGTGTCCAATACCAAACAGGGCACACGAGGCGTCCCTAACAATAGTCAGGAGGCATCCGAGCTCGCCAAAGTTAAGAACCACCAGACTCCTTAGAAGCATGAGCAGGAGGAGGGTAACTGTGTCTTGTCTCAGCATTCTGGAAAAAGGTGTAGACGTTTCCATCCCTGGAGTCTCCAGCCAGTCATAGTCTAGACAAATCTGTTAATGATGGACAAGATGCCACTGTTTCTAAGGGTCTTGGGGGGAGGGGATGAGCCAAACTCTTCTGAAATTAAGAGATGAGTTTTCCAAAATTTTACAGATTACATAAGGCCAAAAATAAATGACTAAGTGCAATCTTATAATCATGCAAAGATACCCTTAGTTATCACCACAGCTTCACACAAACACTCTCCCTTCCATAGAATGAGTCAACTACACTTCTCCCATTCCCTGAGCCTGGTTTCCTGGGATCTATATAAACAGAGAAGGGGATCAGCTCATGTCCCGAGGTAGCTGCTGACTGATCCTCTTCACAATCAAACTGCATAAAAAGACGGTTCCTTCTTCTAAAATGATATTCAGGCTGAACACAATCTTTCAGGTAACTACAACAGGCACAGAAAGCTTTATCAAAGAACTTAACCAAAAGCCCTGCTTCCACAGTAACCCCTTATGTTGTCCTACTAAACAGCTATATCAGACCCATCATATGCACAATACAGTCTGCTCTTAGCTCATATGATCTTATGGAGCACACAAGTAAAAATCAAATCAAAACAAAACAGGTCTTGGGGGGAGGTGACAGAAGTGACCATCAACAGCCTTGCTGTCCACTGCTGTCACCACCTAGCAGAAGGGACTTCTGCTGAGTTCTGCAGATCTGTTCCTTACAGCCAGAGCCCATGACTCGCGCTGCACACTGGGCCATGCTAACGCCCAGGCGCACCTTCACCTGCTGCATAGGGAGTTCTCACCCTCTTAGAGGCAGTAGGTTTTTATAAAAAAAAAAAAAAAAAAAAAAAAAAAGGTTCTTTGGCTCTTTATTAACTTTCCTACAGGACCTGGTGCAGAATAATGGGCCAGTTTTGAGCTGGAGGTCACAGTAAGCAGAAAAGAACAATAGAACCACCTGATCTACAGAACGTTCTAGACAGCAAGCAGGGTGAATGACAGGACCATAACCTATTTTAATGTCAGTGACCATAAAGCAACCACAAAGGAACTTTGCCCGCTTGCTTTGCTCTGGGGACCTGAAAGGCAATCTTGTAACAGGTCTGAACTTGAACTACACAACACTAGGGCTCTTTCGCAGTCTTACCATCAGCATCCACTTCGTTGATCATATCCTGCAATTCAGCTTCTGTTGGGTTTTGGCCCAGTGACCTCATGACAGTCCCAAGTTCCTTTGTTGTGATGGTACCATCACCATCTTTATCGAACAGGGAGAAAGCTTCCTTGAATTCTGTAAACAAAAGTTTACTCTTTAGCAGGAATATTTTCACCCAGCCCAGCCACGACACACGCTCCCCTGGTGCTTGCCAAAACAAGCTGTTCCAGTTATCTGAAGCCACCTGGCCTTTTATCTTCTGAAATACAGATCACAATAGGCCTGTTGGTCTGGCGGCAGGCAGCAGCCCAGAAAGCAAACAGCACCTGGTAACCAGTTCAATAAAGCCACACTAGCCTTACATTTCGCCCAGGCCAAGCTCTGGCATACTTGGAACTGATCAGGTCCAATTTGAGACCACTGGTTCACCAGGTCCCTTCGATTCCTATGTTACATTTCTACAGTTGCAAGGAACCCTTGTTACAAGCGACACAAAAGTTACTAGGACTGTCCATTCCCAGGGGGACAGAATGTTCTCTCTACACCATAGTCATTTACTCTGCAAGAACCCCTGGTTTCCTAGAGAGACCATTTTGAAACAAGCCTTCCAGGGAATTTTAAAAAGCTAAATTCTAAACTAATACAAACTCACTTCCCAATTATTACAGTGATCCCATACTAATTTTCGAACAGTTACTTTGTATCTTGGGATACCAAGCAAAAGCTCTCCTGGTGAATTCACTGAAAGGTCCATAACCTAGAAACTATAATCTCCCATTTCTGAGTGGCAGACTGAGTCTCACTCCAGGCACAGCTGTGAAGGTGGGAAAGTTCAGAGGGGTCTGCCAGGCCACATTAAGGAGGGATCCCGGTCCCCTTCCTTCTGCAGACCTCCCACATACTGATCACGCCTAACCTAATGTTTCTGCTTACTGCTCCCATTTACAGCAATGGGAGGAAAAGAACAGAAACACCAAAACCATATTAGACCCTACTTCGGGCCTCTTGAGACTTCCCAGAGCCCTGAACTTACCAGCGATCTGTTCTTCGGTCAGCTGATCAGCCTACAAGGGAGAAAGAAAAGGTCATAATTCAATCCAGTTACGTTTGGTTGGCATAAGCCTAGCTTTTTCAATTTTTTGGGGGGGGGGTTCTTTCAAATCAAAAATCAAAACAAACCAGTGGCTTGAAATCATTAGCAGTCATTCACTGGGAGGGATTACAACAGAAGAAACGGCCTAGGCTATTTTAGCAATAAAAGTGACAAGGAAGTGACAGCATCTGCGGGGCTTCCTGACTTCCTGCCTGCCCGGCCTGGGCTCCAGCCGCTCTGCTAACCAGGAGCGGGCAGCGGCAAAGGGCGAGCAGCGCCCCTGGTGGTGAACGGCGCGCGGTGCGGCCGCGGCAGGCTGGAGGAGGAAGAGCGCCGCCTGCCGGACGGTCCGCACTCAGTCCTGCGTCCACGCAGGGACCAGCCCAGAGCCGCTGCAGCCAGACTGGGTCCTGCCCAGCAGCAGGCTTTCCGCACACCTTGCGCACTGCTTCTGGCCCTTGAAAAACGCCGCTTCCGCGTTACATAATGGAATTGGGAGGGATTAACAGGCTTTTATATCCCTTTTTTTTTTTTTTTTTTTTTTTAGAAACAAGCGGAAAATACGCATATAAAGTAATGGTGATCCCACCAGCTTCGTTTCTGAGTAATAAATGTTTTCCAATCACTTAAATGAAGCCGTCATTTGTTAAAAGTCTACCATTTACAATGACTAATGCCTTCGTTCAAATTACGCTTATTTCAGAAATTTAGGAAGGAAAATGAAACTGCCTTACTACAATGTTACAAAACTGTAAAATTTAAGTGCACAGAAAAGCAACACCGTAACTACGAGGCAATGTGATATCCTCGTGTACAGGAGTAATTTAAATTTTTTATATTTGCCCTGCCTACCTTAAGAGTGAAAAATGTAATAAGACATACCAACAAAAATGTTTTTTTTTTTTTTTTTTTTTGCTTGCGTTATTTGGGCTGCGCGACCATGAACCTAACGCCTCCAACCAGGGGAACTCAAGACCTCAAGAAAATTTGGCTTTGGCTTTCATGAAGGGCACCTAATAAAGCCAATTACAAAATAGGTCCTAACAAAGCTGATGGTGTTCAAGCCCATTAAATGAAAACTTCCGCCTTAGGAGTGGTGTTCTCCTATATTGACTTGGAGGGCTTATTTCATTTTGTAATAAAGTCGTCAGTGCTTCTTTCCATTTCTATCCGTCGCTGAAAGCTACTCTGCTGCAAATCCAGAGGAGGCACGGCAGTTTATGTAATGCCAAGGAATCAGTCTTGTACAAGAAGCTCTGCCACACTTCACAAGAGAAAACTGTCACCTTACCAGGGAGAACAGTCCCACCTCCCCGAATAACTCCGGGGTTAGGCGGCTATCATAACGAAATCCCCTTCTTCCAGACAAATTGGCCTTGGGAGCAAAGGCGTTCCAGAACCCTGCGGGGAAACCACCACCCCGCCCCGCCCCGCCCCGCCCCACCAAGCCAGAAAAAAACGCGGCTGGTGATGTCAGCTCTGCCCGGCGAGGGAGGAAGGGGGCTGTGGAACAACACACCCCACGAGCCGCAGAGTTGCATCTGGCTTGCGAAGAAAGCGGAAACGTGGAGATGGGCATCTCCCAGCAGCCTGGAAGTGGGGCGTGGGCCAAAGCACACGCCGGGCAAGGGGCCGACTTGGGGTGCAGGCCCCCACCCGACCACGGGACGGGGGCGCTGCCCCTCCCCGGTGGCCAGGGCGACCGCACCTCCCACCCGCTTCTGCTCCCCCAGGCGGTGAGCCTGCCGCTGCGCCGCTGCCTCCTCCTCCTCCCCAAGCAGAAACTTTGCGTCTCTAATGGAAACCGAGCCTCGCGCCAGCTCTCTCCTCCCCCGCCCCGCCGCCCCAATTAGCGCGAGTCGAGCGCCTCCCGCGGGAAGGGGCCTCCTGGTGTATGTACCAAAGCGATCGCACGCCTCGGCCGCCGCACCGGGCGGGGGTTCTGCGGGGCGCGGCGCGCCGCACCGACACGCGCCCCGCCACACCGTGGGGCCCCGCCCGGACGCAGGGCAGCCAGCCCGCCGCTTCCGCCCTCTCCGCCCCCAGCCCTCGCCTTCCTGCCCCCACCCCACCCAGCCCCGGCTCTTTCCTTCCCAGCCCACGCCCGCGTCGCGCCCCCCGGGAGGAAGGAGGGGACGGCGGACCGAGGGAGGGCGCACAACTGGGTCGGCTGGGTAGTGGGGCGAGGCGGGAGGGGGGGACGAGGATCGGCTTGAGACGGCGCCCAGGACCCGCGGTCCGAGCAATGTACGCCACCAGCTCCCCTTGGCCCATTCATTCTCGGTGTCCAGAGAGAAGCGACGGAGCGGCCGTCGATGGCCGGCCCCACCCGGCTCTCCACCCCCCCACCCCCTCCTGGGGCCCGGACCCAGGCGCAGCGCTGCAGGCGACTCGGGTGCGGCGCGCTGGATGCAGTGGGTGCGGGGCTGGGGGAGGGGATGGATGCGGAAGGCCCCGGTGCAGCTGTGGCAGTGGCCCTAGTCCTCGGACAGCCCACAGTCAAGTCCCCCTCTGGGGCGTCGGAAATTGAACGAGGATCCCTGGCAGCTTAGGGCGAGATGCACATCCAAAATGCATCCTTTTCCACCGCAGCTGCTGCGTAACACCCGGCAAAGGGAAAACAACCCTCCAGCAAGGGGAAGGAAAGAGAAAGGGGGGGAAAAGACACGCAAGAAACCTAGGGAGAGATTTTGGGCAGCTGCTACGCCTGCGTCTGCTGCTCCAGACCTACCATGGTGCGAGCGAAGAGAGGAAGAGCGGAGCAGGCGAGAGGGCTGCACCAGCGCAGGGGCTGAGACCGCCGGAATGCCTCCGCGGCTGCTGCAAACGCGCCGGGTGCGCTGTGCGCTGTGCCTCAGTCGCCGCCTGCGCCGCCGCTCGACTGCGAGTAACGGCACCGCGAACACCAGACTGCCAGGACCACTGCCGTAGCGCGAGCCTGCGCGCCGCCGTATATATACGCGGCACCGTATCCCTCCGCCGCGGCGGGACCGCCTCGCGCAGGGCGGCGCTGCGGCAACCGGGTCTTGCCACTTGGCCCCGCCCCCAGGCGCGCCGGGCCTCCCGCCGCCCGCTGCGTGTCCGCTGCTGCAGGCCGGCTCCGCGGCCAGGGACCGGCGGGACCTGGGGACCCTTGCGGGGCTACGAGGCAGTTAAGGGAAGGATCTTCTAGCGAGATCCGGGGGCGGCCCCGAGCTTCGTGCTATCCGCCTCCCCACCTGTGTGACCCCTCCCACTTGATCGCCTGCGAACGCTCCCGGGCAACTACCAGGGTCGCGCTGACCCCTCGCCCTGGTGGTCTCCAGCTGTGGTCTTCAGTTCCGGGAGCTGCGGGGTTGTCTTGAGGCTGAGGGAGGTGGGGCAGGGGAATTGACCTCATCATATCTTGAGCTACAGAGGAGAGGGAACAAGGTGGAAGACATTGGGTGGATGTTTTGACATTTCAAAATTTTGGAGAACTGTCCCAAGCACATTCCAAAGCCCCAGTTAAAAGTCTGTGTCACATTCTCATGCTAACAATCTTATGTTTTTGGCCTTTCTACCAGGTAATTTTTTTAGCTGTCTGCATATTTCTCTCTTACTGTTTTTTTTTCCCTCTAGCAAATACTTCTGAACCTGCTTCCAGTCTTACTAAAATGAATGTATGTTTCTAGCTTCTCCCTTGAGTGTTTCCTAATTTCTCTGACCCTGAGAGGTGTCAAAATCTTTATTCGGAAATTCATAGACATAGAGAAGGAAAAAATGATTCTCACAATCCTTTAGATTCAGTTGGACCACACACTGTCATTTGCCTCTATATAAAAGATGATTTAATTATCATCTTGATATTCCTTTTAATTTTTTGATCTTTAATCTTACTGTTTTTCCGTCTTTCAACTAGAAAAAGGCCCATTTCAAATCTTAATTGGACCTAAGGACCTGTAAAAATCTTGACAAAATACTGCAGTTTCTTTCCTTGCCAAGGCAGAGCAGAGAATTTGATTTTTTGTTTACAGGGCTGGAACTTGTAAGTTATCATTTGCTTATTCTTTCAGAAAATGTAGCAAAATGTGTGATTAGTGTATTCTGCTAGAAGGGGCTTGGTGTGGTTATATTTGTTTTCTGGCTTTGACAATCTCTGCACAAAGATGTTTTAAAATAATGCCGTGGTGTATTGCAAATGTGACTCAACTTATGATCGATCACCTTAGACAAGATGTCATTATCTGTGGGACTATACCTAACCATGTTTTCTTCCTGGAATGCCACCGAAAAGAGGTGAACTTGCTGTTGAAAGAGAGGCAGAGCAGCAAGCCAGAGAATGTCTTTGCTCTGCAAAGTAAAATCCATTCACAAATCTAACCCCCAAATACATCCCTGTATTCATAGAGAAGAGGGACTAATAGCCAATTTAAAGAATATTCAGTAATCCAATGAACTAAAAGTCTATGTGACTAAGCTTGAAATTGTTTTGATCCTAAAGGAATTTGGGTCTTTGTTTGTTTTTAGGCTTTCCATAGGGTAGTTATTTAGCTAAATGCATTTTAGCATATCATTGATAAGGAGGAAATCACGGCCTAGAAATGAGTTTTTTTAATAATTGAAGATCTGTTTGCTTCAAGTCGTCTTTCATTCCTTATAATTATGAATGACTTTGCAAAACCAGTCATTCTTTAAAATAATTTTTTCTGTGTCATTTACCTTTGTTTCATGTAAATAGAATACTTTGAAACTGTTGTGATTTTATTTGCTAAATACCATTCATCTTAGAATTATTGTAATTAAACTAAAACTTTCTGGTTCTTTTTATTTTACAAATGAGTTCTTTTGGTAATTTAATGAATCAAAGTGTATTGTAGCTTTCAAGTACAGTGGGTTCGTAATGAGGTCATGCTTTATACAATTTTATGGCTGATTTGGCAACACTGAAATATAAGAAGGTCAAGTGACTTGCCCAGGATCTTCCCATGAGTCAGTACGGGAGCATAAAATAGAGCATGAGTTCTTGCTCAGGGGCCTTAATATTAGATTATACATTAGTGAAACTTGTATCTGAAAAGCTGAAAGGTACAATGTTGAAGGTTCGTCTGTTTCATAAACAAATGCTTCTGACAGACTACTTGGTATTCATGACCAAATGACCAAATGAATAAACTTTCTAATTCACAAAGAAATGACTACTCGAAACAAAATAATAATAAGCCACCCATGGTAATACAATTTACCAAGAACCGAGAAGCCTATGGAACATTCTGTGATATTTAGAGGAAATAGGTCTAGATGAAATTATTTAAAATCCAATAATGCTAAGCAGAAGAAAAATAGAATGCATTCCCAGGCCACGAATCATAAGACTGAATATCATCTCTGTTTCCAGGTCTACCCACAAAGCTTGACAATATGAATGTAGGAACTGAGCATGTTCATAGGTAAGATTAAAGTTTTAGCTCAGTTTATAAAGTCCTGCTAATTCTAAAACCCTTTGCTAAGACTATAACAAATATTTTACAATATTTATGCACCCATACATGTAAACACATGCATATATTGTATGTATGGAGGTAAAAATGGAGACATGGGGTCTTTAAAATAATATTTACTCTTGGGTTGGAGAGATGGCTCAGGGGTTAAGATTCTGCCTCCCAAGCAGAAGGTCCTGAGTCTGAATCCCACGTCCCACGTAAAAGAGCCAGGTGAGAACAGCAGCGGCCTGAACTTCCAGCCCTGGTGGGCAGAGCCTGGAAAATCCCAATGACAAGCAAAAAGGGGATAGAAGTAATTCATATGATTCCTGAGTCACCCTTGGTCCTCCACAGGGACACACAGTATCCTTTGATACCAAACACACACACACACGTTACATAATATTTATTCTTAAATAGTACTGCTAAGAATGCTCCTACCATACATACTATTTCATCCTCCTGTCTGTCCTTGAGACAGGCACCCTTATTATCCTTAAGACGAAATGCACCAAGCTACTCCAGAGCATGCCTAATTTAAGAGCTAGAATAAAAAAAAAAAAAATTAGGGAACCCAAACTCTTACTGTTATGCCATGACTATCTCTTGCAATTTAATGGAATTTATTTTAATGCAATTGAGGGGGAGGAAACACAAAGTTCACTGAAAATTATTCGTTTGTTTGTTTGTTTTACATTGCATTTACTTTTAAAATGTTATTTATTTGAGAGAGAGGAGAGGGGGAGAGACAGAGGAGAGAGGGAGAATGCCCATGAATACCATGGTACACACGTAAAGGATAAATTAACAACTTTCAAAGGTCATTTCTCTCCTTCTGCCGCATGGACTTCCAGGGAGGGAACTCGGGTCTCCAGCCTTGGGAATAAGCACTTTCCCCCACTGAGCTATCTCACTCGCTCCCGTGCATCACATCTCAACTTGATATTGCCTAGCACGAGTGAGACCATTGGCTACTCTAGCAGCCAAACATAGTAGGTAGCAGGCCGTGGCTGTTTACCATGAGAAGAGCATCCATTTGGCCTACAGGGTGTCTATTTAATTTCCTAAGATTCTATGCGAGCTGTAGACTGGCCTGCTGCATGTTCCAGCCCCAGGAGGTCCTTGGCTTGCCCAGCGAATGGTCTAACACAAAGTTAAGCACTTCCAGGCAGCACGGCCTGCTCTGCTTTTGTGTCTCCTCCGGCTCGTTTCCTTGGGACCCTTCTCTTTGTGCATCTCACCCTCCACTCCCAGGGCTGGTGTTTGTTGCGCTGGTAGTTGTGGTGACGGATTTGTACTCATCTGTGGACTCTCCAGGCAACTCTCCCCTTTCTGACCAAAGTCATGAATATGCAACGTGGCAAGTTGGGACCAGAACAGAGTAAAATAAATGGCCTTTAATAAGACTGGGCACATGACTCCACTCAAACGTGGATGGGTAAAGATTAGAGTTTTGTTCGTTCTTTGTTTGTATTTAACTCACTCAAACTCCTTTTAAAAGAAAAATACATCTGACCTGTTACGCAACGTAAGGTTTTGTTTCTGTTGTTGCTTGGTGTTTTTCTTTTCTTTAGCTATTTTGAGACAGGGTCTCGATATGCATGCAGTTCAAGCTAGTCTGGAATTTGATATGTAACTCAGTCTGGCCTTGACTTTAAGACCATCCTGCCTCTGCTTCCAGAGTGTTGGGATTGGATTACAGGGGTGTTAAACCATGCTTAGCCCTTTCGATCATATTATTTTGGAAAGAATTAAGCTGTCATTTTCCTCATTAGACCAAAAAAAAGTGCAAAACCAGGAAACAGATGTTGACCAGCTACTTCTCCTTTCTGGCGCAGGCGCTGGAGTTAGGGAATGCTGATAAGAGACTCAATGGTTAGATGGGTAAGGGATATATGGCTCCTGGAAGCTGGAAGCTGGAATGGCAGGTTCTGGGGTGACTCAGTTTGCCTGTGGAGCAGAGCCAGTGATTGGCACACATTGGCACTTTCACTGAGGTCTTGAGGGACAGAAAACTGGATCTTGATGATAGATTAGATGAGCTGATACTGACTGCAGAACATATCAGAAATCACCCCGACAAATCCTAAATTAGCATCTGCTTAGCAATAGTGTGGCTGGGATTTCATTCATAATGAACAACCCTTGCCCTGTCATGAGCTGGCCTGTCGATGCCAGTAACCATTAGCTATGTATTGCTATTTAAATCAGGGGTTATTCCGATTGAAAATGGGAATTCTTCAGTTTTGTTACCAGCAATTTCAAGCGTTCTGTAGGCCCCATGGCTGGTGGGTTGTATTGTATTGGTTAAATACAGGATATTTTCATCAGATTGAAAAACCTTCTATTAGCACCATTCTGGAGAGTTTTATTTTAATTTTCCATTTTCATGTGTACAGTGCATGCATACAAGTGTGTGTGTGTGTGTATGTGTGTGGTGTGTGTAAACTCAAGGTTGATTTTGGGAATCATCCTCAATCACTTCTATATTTTTATTTTTGACACAGGGTCTCTAATCAAATGCAGAACTTGTTGATATGGCTAGTCCCGCTAGCCAGTTTCTCTGGGGATCCTCGGGCGGATAGTCACGCCCACCTCACATTGTATATAGCATCCATATTTGCCTAGGTCATAATACCGAAGACTCCACATTTTTAAATCCCACGTCCATGATTCTTGGTGAACTATCCCCTTCCAATACACAAGTTGCCAGTTTCAACATGCCAGGCCCCTGCTTGGATTGATGGCTGGCAGGAGGCAAAATGCTGAGTCCTCACGCCTGGCATTCAGAACCCTTAGACAACTACTCACTACTTTTCCAGCATTCTCATCTTTTTTTATTTTACAAAAAATGAAAGCTTTCTCACAGACCGGTCTGTGCTTGGTCCCTAGATGCGTACGGTGTCCTCCTGACTCATTGGTTTTCGGGCCATTCCCCACGTCCCAGTGCCTGTCCAGATATCTCCTCACCACTCATTCACAGCTTACAGATCTTTCATGAGCAGTTTCAGTGCTACATCTTGCAAGCTTGCTTGATCCTCACAGCTCCAAGAAAACTTCTTCCTTCCTGGGTTTTATGTCTATTTCTGAGTGGTTCTCTGCTTTTGTGTATTATATCCCTTTACATAGATGGTAGTAGAAATTACTGTATCCAGTTCCTTGAATTCAACATTAGTATTGACTCAGTGAACACCAAAGGATTATTTTTAAATATTTTACTCATATATGTGAGAGAGAGAGAGAACATGCATGCTATGATACACAGGTCAGGTGGAGGTCAGAAGACAATTTTCTTCCCACCATGTAGGTAAGCTTCCAGGAATGAAACTCAGGTCTACCCACTGAGATATCTTACCAGCTCCCAGTAGATTATTGAATCGATTAATATGTAGCCCAATCACTCCTGTGCCTGGAGAGTAGATAAGTGAATTTTCAGGTCAGCAAGGCAGTTCAGCCAGTAAGAAGGAGCCTGCTCTCAGATCTGGGGATGTGAGTTTGATCCCCAGAACCCCAGATCGTAGAATGAGAGAACCGACTTCTGATTGTTGTCCTCTGACCTCCACCAGTGTGGAATGCTGTGGACGAGTGTGGAATGGTTTGTTTCTCTGGTTTGGTGGCACACCACGTGGCCTTGGGAACATGCTGCACCGTCCCATGTCGACACTGACCTCCCCCTCCTGCAGCCTGACCTAACAGGTCCTTTTAGAGCAACCCAACTTTCTCTGTAAATCCTCATCAAGCTTTTACAGAACTGGATCCATTTCCTGCCTTTTGGGATGGAGCAAATACAGCCAAAGCAATAGTGTACCGGATCAAAAAAGCCGTCTCTGCACAAATCCAGTGAAGATGTTTCTTGAGTTTTACTTATTCCAACTACAGACTTTGAGCCAAGTACCAACGCTAAGCATCGCATCATGGCCGACTTGAGTGGTCTCAGGCTTCCCACGCGGCAGGTTTCCATCGTCTACTGAATGTTGCTCTGCACTCTTCCTTTCCACATTCTCTTCCACAAACTGAAAGAACAAGCAGCATTCTCTACCATTTCTTTTTGTTGTTTTGGTCTCTCTTTCTGTCTCTCTCTCTCTGAGGATGTAGGCGTGCTACTCCATTGGCGTAGCATTCAGATAATAGCCTCATGTGGCCTGCATCCTCTACCCTGTTTGACGTGGCCTCTGTGTTTCTTTGTTTGTTTGTAGTGTTGTGTTGTATGTGTGCGCCTGTGTGTGTACAAGAAAGCACTTGAATGTGTGCGCCTGTGGAGGCTCAAGGGTGAAATCAAGAATCATCCTAGATCTCTGCCTTATTGCTTTGCTCTGCGTTTTCCCAGGCTCCGCCTTCCAGAGACGGAGTTATGGCTTGTTGCTGAATCTTCCCAGCATTACGCGGGATCTGGGGATCTGAATTCAGGTTCTTGTGCTCATAAGGCAAAGGCTTTAACCCCTGAGCCATCTCCCCAGCCTCCCTTGTTATTTATATGCTGCATGTTCCGGACTCCTGTGCGGTTCTCCTGCCTCCGCCTCCCATCTTCCTAGCGGAGTGCTGGGATTACAAAGGCCCATACGACATGTCTGGCTTGTTTTTTAATGTGGGTTATGGAGATTTTAACTCAGTCTTATGCTTGCACAGTCAGTACTTCACCCCAATGAGTCGTCTCCCCATTCCTTATCGTACTTCAGTGACAAGTAGCTGACCCTTTGTTCTGTTTAGTTTGGACAAAACAACTATCAAGAGAAGAATAAGATTGCAGACAACAAGATTGTTGGCTAGCTTACATAGCAGCTACTCTGGTCTCAGACAGAACCAACCATTTCATTTGTAAGATTGCTATAATAATAAGGGCTTGGCGTGACGGTTATTTGAGAAGAAACGATGTGTTAAGTTCGTTTGTAAATGACAAAGCTCTAGATAATATTAAGGGTCTTGTTTGAAATATTTTGACATATCAGTGGGCTTAAATGTGGCAGAGTGGGTCAGAATTCAGAGCCAAAGTCAGAGATCTGGAGGGAGTCTACAGGAACAGCAGTAGGGGGGGGTCTCCCAATACTGGGTGCCCCCAACAGGCCAGTGCCAGGGGCCACAACCCTGGGTGTGACTCCCTCCTTCTACCACTCCAAAGGCATGTGTGTGCTGAATCATCCATGTCCAGAGCAGCCCAAGCCATGTGTGACTCGCTGATTTATAGCTTCTTGCTTCTTGGCTCTCGCATTTCCCTGCCACACGGTTTCAGTGCTTCATGCCACCTGCTTCATGCCACGTTGCAAACCTAGGAAAACCTTAAAGCACATTCACCGGACAGTACATTATACCGATTTCCAACGTTCTAGTGACATGGTAGTGGTTCTCATTGAGGCATTTCCAGTGTCTAAATCCTAAAGGAACTGATTGAGGGAATTTAGCACTGTGTCCCGTCAGGAACTTTGTATCCGGGGTTCTTGATGGTTTGCACGTGCATTTCAACCCCGTCCTGTATGACAGAACTCCATGCTTCCACTGAGCCATTCTTAAAACTTTCGCTTGTAAGGTTCTAAGTTCGGATCTCTAGATCCCTGAGTGGATATGGCCTGCGACTCTAGCTGTGGAATGCAAAGTCTGGCAAACCCCAGAGTAAAGCAATAAGGAAGTAGAGCAATCCAGGATGAGTCCTAATATCACTCTTGTACACACACACACACACACACACACACACACACACATGATCAGTTAGAGTTAGGTGCTGAAAAGTCACAACCCCAGTGTATTGATCTGTGAAGAAGCACAAAATGCCACACAAGTGCAGTCATATCCCGCGCGAACCACTGAAGAAACCCAGACTTGAAGACAGCACAGCAGCCTGAAGTTACATAAGAAGTGAAAATAAAACCATGATTTTTTTCTATTAAAAAAAAAAAAAGATTTCCAGCTGGCCTCAGTGTCTCTGTGTAGTTGAGGTTGACCAACACCTTCTGATTATATCGCCCTTAGGTGCTGGAATTACAGCTGTGCACCACTACATCGAGGTTTTCATCCAGGGCTGGTGCTTGAGCCAAGGGTTTGAGCATGCTTGGCAAGCACTCTGCCAGATGAGCTACATCCCCAACCCTTATTTTTCATTTCTCGTCCTTCTTTTGCCAATTGCTTTTTTTGTCTTTTTTTTTTTTTTTTTTTTTTTTTTTTGAGACGTATCTCTTGTAGCCCTTGATTGGTTCCAAACTTTCCATAGCACAGTGTCTCAGGCACTGATATTACCGGTACATGACTCAGGCCTAGCTTACAATTCCTCTTTATTAGTACTTTGCAGTGTTCTGAAAAGTACCCCAGAAGGCCCGCAAGACGGCTCAGTAACCAAGGCGCATGCGCACAAACCTGGTGGCCTGAGTTCATTCCTGAGAAACACATGTGATATAAGACAGAACTAACTTCTGAGAAAGTTGTCCTCTGACCTCCACCCTTATACCATGGCATGCATGCCTCTCTCTCTTTCTTTTTCCTTCCTTGCCATCCTCCCGCAAATCAATAAATAATTAAAAACACTTCACAATCTTATGTAAAAATGATAATTGTGTGGCTACATTTTTTCTTATGTGTTTGTTACCCATCTCAAAAAACCACAAAAAAAAACAAAAACAAGCTTCTCTGAGTTTTTCTAGGAACAAGGAAATACAGCCAGCTCGTAGAAGATTAAAGTTAAAAAAAAAAAAAAAACCACTATGATAAAACTTAACAACAGGAAAGCGTCAGCAGCTGGAATGAAGGTCAAAGATTTTTAACCAAGCTGTATAGATAAGGCCAAGCACAGAGAAGTTTCCAACAGCTAGTCCCTAGAGGGAATAGCAAAGTCCACCAGGCAAAGCTGTCCTTGGATTGTCCACAGCCACTGGGAGACCTGTGTACAGAACATCCCTCCGTTCTCCTTGTTGCAGTTGCTCTTTGATTACAACGTTTTCAAAGGTCAAAGGAAAGATCAGGGCTACAGGTAGGTGATCCCATGTCCTGAACCTCTCAGGACCTGATTCCTTCCAGATTTTGAATTCCATGATTCTAAGTATTCACGCCCACGAATTTTGTAAGGAACTCTGTGGAATTCCCTAATCACCAGGAGGCTCGTGGAGGTGTGGATATATGTCTGCTTGACATATACTGAACTTGACTCAAGGATCATGTTCCCTTTTTTTTCAAATGCTAGTGGATAGGAAGGGAGGAAGAATGTGGGCTGGTGAGCTGTGAAGATGCTTGTCACACGACCTGACTTTAGTCCCCAGAGTCCATGTAGAAAGCCATGTGGTAACGCGTGTCTGCAATCCCAGGATCCTTATAGGGAGATGGAAGACACAGGCAGGGCAAACGGGCTGAGTGCTTATGGGTATAGCCACAGAAATAAGAGACCCTGCCTCAAAAACAAGGTGGAAGGAGAGCACTGACTCCCAAACACTACACACACACACACAAAATTATTTTTCATTATTTATTTAAGGAAGAGAGAAAGCAAGTGAGGGCAAGTGAGAGGTTGAATATTGATGGTGCATGGGGGAAGGTCGGAAGGCAACTGTCAGAAGTCAGTTCTCTCCTATCATGTGAGTTTCTGTGCATCAGACTCAGGTCTCTAGGTTTATGAGCAGGTATTTTACCCACTGAGCTATTTCTTCAAGTAATATTTTTTTAAAAAAATATAGAATGCCTACTGCATTGAATGACACTTGTATAAACTTCTTAGTACAGACTAGGTCATGTCTACTTGTAGTAGCTGATCCTGACATTTATATCCCCAAAATTACCAAAAAAGAAGATCAAAGTCTAGAGAGAGGACATCGACTCTTCACAAAGACAGACAAGCAACAAATAGAGAGAGGGAACAATTATTGTTTGCATGAGTCAGATTTTTTAAAAAAGATGTTCTTCCATATCTTCGTATTCTTCAAAGATCAGAACACAATACATATAAAAAAAGGGCTCAGAAATCAGCTCCGATATTTCAGATGACTTCTTAATGTC